>JARHVA010003223.1:452500-1652500 GCA_037957365.1 Torreya grandis
CTAAATTAATCTATAATTTTATACCATATTAGGGTTATTCTTGATTTCATTAATCCAAATTAGGGTAGAACATATTGGTGAACCTATACACATTGATAAAACCATCATTCCAAGGTTTCAAATTTATGTCCTAGGGTTTCAAATTTTATTTATAATTTCCATACAAAAAATATTTTTTAGATTTTTTGTCCTAGAGTTTTAGAATTTATTTATGATGATCTTATTTAGGTTTTTATCCTTATAAGTTTTTAGGTTTCAGCCTTAGGGTTTTAATTTTAGACCTAATTTATACTTATTCCTTAATAATACATATTAATCATGGACATATTAAATGAACACTATCGGTTAACACAAGTCAAGAAGGTACTCTTTTCATATTGTCATAAATGAGTAGTGTATATTATTTGGATAATTATGTAAGCAAATGGGTCAAAAGGATAAAATTTAAATAAACTAATAAGGCTAAAATTAACAATGAACAATCGTAAGACTCTCAAATCTTACTATTACAACATCTAATCTAAGATGCATATTATTACCACTAGACTAAAAAGGGCATGTATGATCTCCTTTGTTCCTCATCATACTTATTATACAACATAAAATTTCCATGTTATTAATGGATTTATCATGAATATTTAGATTTATAATATAAATACTATAAACACATGAATATTATGGAGTTAGTTTTGCATTAGTATAAAATTGAAAAGAAATGCATAAAAAATTAAACCTAAGTGCATGTCCTTTAATTGGGCAAGATCAACGAAAGAGAGAAACAAATGAAATTGAAGTAAATAAAACAAAATAATATACCTCACATTTTGGATTATCTTCCTTGCCATAATTCAAGTTTGATTAGCTTAGATATAGTTCTTTGGATCTTTTTCAATGTCACAACATCATTCTAATAACATCTCCCCTTGTGCAATGCATTTTTTTATTGAGAAATGAAGAACTTGGTGAATACTTTCCATGGAGTTTTGGTAGAGTAAGTCTAGCAACAAAAAATTGTTGAAGAAGAGGGAGGAATCCTCAATTTATATATTTTCTTGTCATAATTAAGCCATTGATCCAATATGAAGATCAATGGTTGAGGATCAATCCTCATCCTCATAAATGCTAGAGGGTGAGTTTGTAGTAAACTCCATTAATGGAACCATGGAGTATATAAAATTTTAAAATATGAGGATATGTTGTGTGTAAGAGGCATTTAAGATAATTTTTAGTGTATAAGATCATGTCATACCTTTTTATTTCACACTTGCCTTAGTGATGTCTTCTTTGGTGAGACAATAATCCAAATTTGATTTTAAAATATAAGAAATTAAAAAAACTATGGAATTTACCATTAGAGGATAATTAGGCCTAATTAACAAGGATTTATTATCTATGGGAATTAATATGACCTTTTAAATGTTATTTACCAATCAAACATTTAATTTAATTATCATGTAGTAACATTTTCAAAGTGTTGAGTTATTCAAGATGTTGTTGATAACTTTGATGTTGTGTTATGGTGATTACGCCAATTAGGGATTTGTCTAGGATCAAATTTATAATTATATAGATGATTTAGATCTATTTATGATTCTAATTAAATTCATAAATTTTTTCACAAAGTCATTTTGATTGTGATTTAGACATGGAAGTGATAAAATTGAAGTTCCTACATTTTTCCCATGTATGAAAGGATATTGTGAGAAACAGATGAAGAAAATAGTTTTAAATAATGAAAAATTCATTAAAAATTATTTGATAATGATTTAAGAATTATGTTTTCATATTTTTTTTATTATTTTTCCAATTACTGAGAAACATGTTCATAATGTTTCCCCAAACAATGTTTGGGATGCCTAGGATGCCCCCTTGAGGGAGTATCCAAAAAAAAAATTGATGGATAAGCCTTCAAAAGAAATAAAATGAGATGTTTTGTGGTATAAGAGGTTGAGAAATTGAGAACAAAGGTGAAAAAATAACTAAAAATGAACAAAGGATCCATAAATAGGCCTCTCAATAATAATAATGAAGGGGTAGGGGGTAAAAATTCAAATTTGTAGGTATAAATTCACCCATGGGTTTCAAAATAGTTCATTTTCACCCTCCATATTTAGAAAATGTTGGTTTAGATTTTACACATGAGTAGTTTGAGTTTGATTTTACACATTCATCGATATAGGCATCTTAGTGAGTAGGTATGTGAATACAAGTGACCAATAGTAAGCAGGAATTTAGTGAGTACTTTTAATGCCATAAATGTTAGGTATAATTAGGATAAATGGTGATCTCACCATTTTATAAAAACATAAAAATGGTGGGATCACCCTCAAAAATGGTATGAATGGACCAAATTAATGGTAAACCCACGAAATTAATGATATAGATAATGAAATTGATGGGATAACCAAAAATTTTGGAAACATTGAAATGACTGGATTGGTATGGAAAAAATGTCAAAAACACATAAATGGTGGGAGCATCTAGATAAATTATGGGAGCACCTTGATAAAAATATATTTTATGGAGGAAAATTATAGTAACACTAAGGAGAACTATGGTTCCCAAAAATAGTGGAAACATCATTATAAATAGTGAGAACATCCTACTAGATGGTGAGAATGCCCTGATAAATGAAGATATCCCTAAAAGTGGTGAGATCACCTAAGTGTTGATTATATGAAATTTAGAACAAGTCTTTGACTTCACTAAAAGGTGATAGGATGAGTATAATGATTTAATTTATTATTCATAAGAAAATAGGAAGAATGTTTGATTTGATTGTCAATGTGTAGATAGGTATATTTGACTAAGTTTTTTGACATGTTTTTACAATGTAAGAGTGAGTTTTAGTTTTGATAATGATCACAAATTTTATGGTAGCCTGGCATATGGACTAAGTATTTTGTGGCTCTACTGGAGGTAGTGTGTTTTCTTCATATTTAAAAATTGCTTGTGATTAGAGAAAATAAGGATTTTATCTCTATGTTATTTGAGCATTGGCATTTAGAAACTATCACATTTTAGGTAGATGTAGGATAATTGGGGACAAAAGTGGGGGCTTAAAATAACACTTTTTCTAAAAATAATAATAGTTGAAATTGGAGAAAGTTTTAAATACACTTGGAAAAATAATTTGACAATAACATAAAAATATGAATTGTGTGATTATAAATTTAGTTTCTAAATATTTTTTTTTTTTGCAATACCCAGATGATAAAAGTGTCCAAAATTGATACCTTTATGATAATGGATTAACATTTTTTGGTGAAAAGATAAGGAGATTGCATGTGTATTAACACACTTTTTTAAGTAAACAAATGAACTACTGTATGAAATTTAATTTATGGATAGATAAAATGTCAAAGATTAGTCAAGATATTTTTTATTAATTTTTAATATATATATATATATATATATATATATATATATATATATATATATATATATATATATATATAATTTTAAAAGTTAAGACCATTAGAAATTTGGAACTACAAGTGTACAAATGCAAATTTTTTACCTTAACTTCATAAAAATCATTTTTTAAAGCATATCTAATTATGCATAAATTGGTTAGGTATAAGTTATAAAATTTTAATTAAAATTAAAACTTTTATAGAGGTATTTGTAATGATATGTACATAGTCCATAATGAGGTATGTTATGTAGAAATTAAGAATTATTGAAAATAATATGTAGTCATCTAAAATTTCACTTGAGTGCAATAAGTGTTACTTGAACCACCCATTCCTAACTTAACCCTAGACCTATCATATGACCTATTTAGACACTTATTCAAATTTTATGTGGGCCTTATACATCTCTATAACTCTCAAACATGGTCTCAATCCTTCCCTTATAGATCCAAGCCCCTAATTCCTTAGGCTCTACCACATGGATATTAGTGCTATAATTTAGACACTAGCACCCCACACTAGTGTGCCCATTTGGTGTTATTGTCCTTCTCCCTCTTTTTATCCCCAAAAAATATTTTTTCAATTCCAAAGATACCTAGGGTTAGCCTAGACTTACTTTAAAAACTACATGAGCACCAAATCAATATATATACATGATTTTTATCCCTTTATTCAATAGATGGAAATGATATGTAAAATTCAAAAAATAAGCTTAAAATAAGTTGTGCTAAATCAATGTTATTAATCCTTAATCTACCCTACTTCTAATTATAATAACTTATAGCCATCCCAAGCTCAAAATACATAGAATTATAGTCTCAATCCTCAATCAAATCACTTGAGTTAACACTCACACTTGCATTCACTTTTTAATTGTACCAAACACTTAAGTGGGAGAACTAAATAGGGCTTGATCCCCTCTCAAGGTATTGGTATGTAGGAAAATCTCAACAGATTGAGGTGTTGAGAATGTTTTGCCTATCCCACTAACTCCTTTTTATCATGGTGTTCATTTAATTCCTTGTAATCATGCAAACCTAGAGTTTTTAGAGGAAAATATAGTTATAGGTAAAATTATTGATTTTACAGACTTGAAATTTGAATTAGAGTTGGAACAAGACCTAGTCTATAAAACCTAGAAATCATTTAGAGAAATTATAAAAGAGGACACTAACACCAAAATTTGACACTAGCACCAGAACATTATTATCTAAGGTGTAGTGTTACTATCTAAGAGGGTTTATGACACCTAGACCTTATTTATGACACTAAGACTAGCTTCAACACTAGTTTTCAACTCTTAGATCATCTATCTCAATCAATTTATAGCTAAGTACTTATTTGTATCATTCATTATTATTTTTATAAAAATATAATTACGTTAGTTATTTCACAAATTAGTGGCTATATTTATTGCATATTTTATACCCTGATTTACTTTACTCAAACCCTTTAACATCCTAGGGCTTAAACTCCATAACCATTAAAAGTTAAATCACAATAGTTAAATATTAGAAAAGTATATTAAAAAAATACACTTTCCCCTCTACAAACCAATATAATTTTTTTTCAAATAATAAAATATGCCTAATTAGATGTGTCGACAAAGATGAAAAATAATCCTATATTTCCTAAAAATCATGTGGGTTACTCCATGAATGGTTTTAAGCTAGGTTTAGACCTCCCCAAGCCTAAACCTAAATCACTTTTGAAGAGAAATTTTAAAATTCAAATATTTAAATGTTTAAAGGGAATATGCCCTTTTAAATCCCATAAAGACTCAGTAAATGAAATTTCTCATTTGGAGCTAATCCAAAATAAGGCATGTGTGCTTTATAAAATGGATTACACCCTTTAAAATTAATGAATTTTTTTTTCTTTTCCCATAAAATTCACTCATTAATTATACATTTTACTAACTTCAAATTGGTTTTTTATACTAACACTACATTTTATTTATTTATTTTATCTCCTTTATTATAAATTATTCAATGTTTACTCTAGACCTAGACTTCTTTACATAAAGATAAATAATGGGGTTTGGTCCTTGATACAAAATACCAATTAAAGATCTTAAAAATAAGGAAATTGAATTAAAGAGGGAAAAATAAATAAAAATTCAAGTAGATAGGAGATCATTCATAAGATATTCAACACAAGGTGAAGGTATTTCCTCCATACCAAGTAATATTTCAAATTAAAATAACATGCCTGATTCTATAAAATTTAATTTAGATGTTACTTCAAATGAGATAAGAAAACTTAATCAATCCTTGTTGTATGATGAAATTCAAAATGTAGAACATCTAACTAATGAATTTGCATTGAGTAATGGAACACATGGAGAAACACAATCTAATGAAACATCCACCCATAATGAAGTTTTTTAACATGATAATCAACATCATGTAATGAATCTAATTCATTTATCTCCTAATTAAGATGAATTTACTTCACCTTTAGGGTTTATTGTACTTATACAACACTCTAATATCCCTTCTATGGTTGAAGTGGTAACAATATCCAATTTAATACAAAAGATAGCTGCTAGACCCACACCTCCAAGGATAATGCGATGAGAAACAAGGTATTATGTTTAAATATATGAAAAATAATAAAACCTATAGAAGGTAAAATGTAAAAAAATCAAGTTCAACATCATTCTCAACATGTATCAGACTATGCATTTGAGAATAAAAGTCATACAAAATGATGTCAACTATTTGTCCAATTAATGAAAATGTAAAAATTACACCTTGTGAGGTATAATTTAGGGTTAATAATAAGAAATAAAGAGGTAATAAATAATGCAATAGTAAATGATTTATTTAATTCATTTAATACAATAGGCAATAGAAATCAAAAAAATATTAATGTGGCAAGATGAGTAATAACATAATCTATAGTGAGTAAGTTAACATCTAGAGCTTGATTTATTAGTAAAACAAGTACATACTTGAAATTGAATAGAAAAACTCTAATAAATGTCATAAAAATAAGAACAAATCTTAATAACATTTTACTCATAGATTGTTGGGAATTTAATGGTAGTCTCCCATGAAAATACAAGGTATTAGTTGAAATGACAAGACATTTGATTTAAAAAAATTGGCATGACAACACAAATGTCTCGTCTAATGTAAAATATTTTACAAGAATAAAATGTTTAAATAACCATGAGCCACATGAAAACTATTTCTTGGACAAGACCCAGAAAAATTATAAAAATTTTATTGAAAAAAATAATGGGAAATTGATAATTATCTAAAGGTCATTTTAAATGTTCAAGCCTTTCTATGTTAAAATCAACTAGGCATGCACCATATATTGTTGTAGGATCCACGTTAATTTTGCTATGAATTTTGATGTTTTTTGTCATATACATTGTATTTTACATATTTAAAATATTATGTAATAATGTATGGTGGCTTCTCAAGTCTTTTTCTATCAAAGAACTAAGGGTAATTTTTTATCCAAATATTATTTAGATGGAATATGTAACACTTGTGGTGGTTTGTCAATTTGACTATCTATATACACGAATAAATTTTACATGAATTTGGAAAGCAACTAGTTGATTTTAAGAAGTAAAAATTTATAAAGTATTTATTAAAAGATGGAAAAGATTCATTAAGATGTGAGATGGTTACGACCCAAGTATTGGTATCTGATTTCATGTTTGAATTCAATAAGAATAGTATTTACCAATAAGCAAGACACACACACTAGGAAAAATAGTTAGATAATAAATTCAATCTATGTAAAGAAAAATTCTAAGTTGTAACCACTATTTAAGTTGTGGACTTTGTTGAAAACTACACACTATAACCATAGAATGAGGTTAAATCCTAGTACTATAATTCAATTTAAGTTGAAAATTTTGTGCACATTACCTTCAAACATGCACCTGATAGCACATAGATAACAAAAATATTTTGAAAGAGTACCAATTTTATATGATTAATGACATATCACATTATCTAGAGTTTTTCAAGGTTATTTTGAGATATTTTATGAAAATATTAATGCAAGTGAAATATTATCAATACACACTACATTTGGTCAAAAAATTATGTAGGATAGTTTAATAAATCTTGAACATTTTACTAGTTAAGTAGGATACATAAGAAGAATAGGATTCAATTTTTTTTGAATTTCTTCGAGGTTGGAAATGGAAAATATGAAAATTATGGTGTAGGTGAAAAAGTAAATAGGTCCCTTAAAAAAGAGTAAGGAAATCACAAAGATGGTGTTTATTTGATCGATGTTGTAAGTATTGTGACTTGGTGTGATAAAAAAAAATCATGGATTAGGTAAATATTCTCATGTGTGAATATTATTTTGGTTAATGGAGGAAGAAGATAAGGAAATGTATGAATGTTTTAGTATAATACCTGGATCAAGTGTTTTCCACTCCATTCAAATCTCAAATTCTAGTTAATAGGCTATTTATACTAAGGAGATGGCATGTTTTTTTTAGGATATATGGAATTTAATTGGAATGAATGTGTGTTAAAAAAATGGGTTGGTGAATGGAATTGTAGACCCCTAACATATATGGAGACTAATAATTCATTCCAACCATTGGGGGATCATGGAATATCATCATTAGTTGACTTTGACCACGTCTCATATCCTATGTAACCAAGTATAATTAATTTTTAATTTAAATATAATCTTTGTTATATTGGTGATATCTTAAGTTTTTCCTACATGTCCTAAAAAATTATTATAATTTAAATAAAATACACATCTTTGTAATAATTTCACCTGAGGACAATGATGAAGAAATAAACTACTACTTGTCTTGTTGTGTAGAGGAAAAACAAATTAACCATAATTGTCACATATGAAGAAAACCTAGTTTATCCCATTAGATCTATGGTGGTTACATGAATTTGGATTTGTAGATACTTTAATAAAAAAATAATGCAATGGTTATTTGATTACTTTGAAACACATAAATTGGTGCTTCATTATTAAAATATGGTTATTTCTAGAAATATTCAAATGGTCAAATATCATGGAAAGTCTCATCACAAAGTTTTGTGGAAAGTTCATGCATTTGAACATGAAGTGATTATTGAAACACTTAAAATTAGATTTAACCCTAAAGGTATGTTGGATTGACCTATTAAGGTTGGTATTCAATGCATTTACATTTTAAAATTACTAAGTTAACTAATTTGATTTAGTGTATTTTAATTTTGAATTATTTTGTTATTATGTGTTTATTTTTGTTTGATTTTTTTAATAACAAATTTTATGTGGGTTAGTGGTATTATATGAGCTTCCACCTTCAAAATTTTGGTGTTATGAGTAGATAATATTATATTCTTGAAACAAAGAGAAGCCTAAAAAATAATACATGTTTAGTAGATACTTTTTTCCTCATTCTAATTGGTAGACAATCCTCTAGGGTGCTCAGAGGAATCACTCATATAACTATATGAGATTAAAACTCATCTCCACCCATCTAGATGTGTTGGTGAAGATGGTTTATTTATTGGGATAGTGATTCAAAATGTACACTATCCACTAGTAAATGTTTGGTCTCTTAAGAGATATTTACCCTTGAGAGAAAACACACCATTTTGTCTCCCTCATCCTTACTAGTGTATAATCCTTTGAGGGTGTTTAGAGGACTCACCTATGTAATTGTAATCATTGATGGCTCGTCTCTACCCCTCATAATTATCCTACAATGCAATGCTAAAAGTTCACTCCATTTTTCCACTTGGGAATGAGAAGCTTATCTTTAGGGATGCCTCCAAACTCCTTTAAATTTTTAACCTTGGGGCCTTATGAAGAGTATAGGATGGCCATTATAGTGTTTATATGTCCATCTAGATGTGTTTGTGAATATGGTTCATCAATTGGGCTAGCAAGTCAAACAATACACTACCCACTAACCAAATTTTGGTCTCTTAAGAGACATTAGGCTATGATAGAAAATGAACTACCATATATCCATCATCTTGAGTGCCATGTAATCTTCTATGGGTGCTTAAATGACTCACCTATGTAATTTTAATCACTTATGACTTGTCTCTACCCTTCACGGTTCTCTTACAACATGTATTGAAATTTCACTCCATTTTCCCACTTAGGAATGAGAAGCTTCTCTTTAAGGATGCCACTAAATTCCTAAAAAATTTAACCTTGGGCCTGACATAAAACATAGGGTAGCTATTCTAGTATTTATATGCCCATATAGATGTGTCAGTGAATATGATTCATTAATTGGGATAGTGATTCAAAATATATGGTACCCACTAACCAAATTTTGATCTCGTAAGAGACATTTGGCTGTGAGATAAAACATGTAATTATGCATCCCTCATCTAGATTGACATATAATCCTCCACATGTAACTTAGAGGAATCACCCATGCATTTATAATCACTGATGATTAAAATCTACCCCTCATGGTTCTCTTGTAATGTGCACCAGAATTTCACTCTATTTTCCCACTTAGGAACGAAAAGCTTCTCTTTAGGGATGCCTCTAAATGAATGAAAATTTTAACCTTGGGGTCTGATAAATATTATATTTTTTCCATTATATAATTTATACACTCATTTATATATTTTGATGAAGATAGTTCATTGATTGAGCTAGTGATTCAAAAGATACGTTACCCACTGACCAATTTTTGGTCTCTTAAGAGACATTTGGTTACAAGAGAAAATGTGTAGTCATGTCTCACTCATCCAAAGATAGGGATAATAATTTTATGAGTGATTATATTAATTTAACATGAAACTATAGGCACTAAAGACTCATCTCTACCCATCATAAATATCATGTAATGTGTGATAGAAGTTTGGTCTATTTTCCCACTTGGGGATGAGAAGCTTCTCTTCAGTGATTCATCAATCTAACTAAAAATTTCAATAATAGTGCCTAATATAGAGTGGAAGAGGTAAATTATAATTCTTATATTACCATACATATGTGTTTTCATATATGATTTATTTATTGGGATATTAAATCACAAGATATGCCTCTCACTGACCAATTTTTGGTCTCTTAAGAGTCATTTAGCTATGAGAGAAAATAGTAGTCATGTTTTTCTCATCCCAAGCTAGGGATAATAGTATATGGGTCATTTTAGGACTCACCTATAAAAATATAGGCACTAAAAGCTTATATCTACCCCTCACAAATTTCCTATAATGAGTGGTAGAATTTTTGTCCATTTTCCTAATCAGGGATGGGAAGCTTCTCTTCAAGGATTCATCTAACTATACATTTTAGTCTTGATGGATTTATAAAGAGTGAAGGGAGGAATTATAGTGTTTATACACCCATTTATATGTGTCTTAATATAATTTCATTGATTGGGCTAATTAATTACAAGATATACCTCCCAAGGACAAACTTTTAGTCTCTTAAGAGACATTTGGCTATGAGATAAAACATGTTTCCATGTCTCACTCATATCAAAAAAGGAAGAATCATGTATTATATGCTCATAGTAATATCCCATGTAACTTTAGGTTTTTATGGATTATCTCTACCTCTCACAAATCTCCTAAAATGTGTGCCTAAGTTAGAGAAACAAACAAGTTTGTAGGAGAGAGAGTTCCAATTCTAGTAAAGCATGCTAATAACAATTTCAATTTATCTTAGAGAGAGGGAAAGAGAGTGAATAAAAATATATGAATAGATATAGTAAATCAAATGATATTATTCCTCCACTTTATAAATAGATAGAGACATTGGATGAGATTTGTCTCCAGTATTAATTGACACATGCTCATAGGGATTTTATTTACTCCTCATTGTTATTTGGATTAATTTATTTATTTCACATTGAAAATAAATATGAATATAATTTTAAGGAATTATTTGTCCTTTAGGTTATCATCAAGAATGAAAAAATAGCTTCAAAAATGTCATATAAGTTTTGACTACACATGGAGGTGAAATAGTTGAGAATGTATCTAGTTTAATCATGTTTGATTGTATCTAGCATGTATCTACACTGAATAATGTTTTTCCCATGATAAGGTCACTCACATTAACTCATACACAAGTCACTAATAAATAGTATCTCCATGGAATAAGTGAATGTTCATAAGATATAGTCAATTATTAGAATAGATCCACTTTAAGATGCACAACGATATAACAAGGAAATATTATAGAGCCTTTTAAAAGGTATCCAACCAAAAACATTGTATAATGTAATGTAAGTGGATATATAATATAAACCCAACCTCAAACTTTTCCTTCCCTTTATTATATAATTTTTTTAATAGTTAGAGATATATGGTTATATATGTCAATAATTGGAATTTCTAAGATAGACCTTTTAAGAAAGGAAGATTATAGTTGGTTATTATTTATTAATGAGGGTTTTATAATTAAAATTATAATATTATATGCACATGTAATGAAAATATGATATGTACACATATATAACATTGTTAATCTAATTATGAAATTGAAGCTTATGTTGTGAGTCGATATGCCTTATTGTTAATTATGTGTGTCACAGTTTGAATCTTTTTGAATTACATGGTAGGTTCTTAGAGTTAATACTTAAGAATTATTTTCATTTTTATTTATTATAATAAATTAATATATTTATTTTACTAATATTAAATTACATAATTAAAATTTATTCCAATGATATAAAAAATCAAAATGTCTTTCTATTTTATTTCTTTGTGTCTCTCTTCTTAGAACTTCCTATTGTTAATGGTTGTTTCCTTTAGTAGCATTGACTTAGTTTTGGTAATTTTTAGACATAAATTTAATTTTTTTCTTTATTTATTATTTTAATTAAATATAAAATAATTATAATAAACCATCACATAGATCAACAATCATCACATAGACATGCACAACAAAATAACTTCATTAAAGATGGTATATTATAAATTTGCTTCTATTGAGAATATTTTTGAGGATATGAATGTCCCTCATATTAAAAATTCAGATATCCTAGATCTCTTGATGGATACAATTGATGAGGTGGTGGAGGGATTAAATTTTCTCATGGATCAAGGGACCATTACCCCTAAGAAATCCAAAGCCTATGTTGTTGAGAAGAGAAAAATGAATATTAGTGAATTCTATGAAGAAATAACTAAAGAGATTAAGGAGCAAGATAAGTATAATATATTTTTTAGGAGCTTGGATTTTGTTATTAAAATACCATAACATCCTATAAAAATCCATCAATAATAAAAATTAGGAGAGATACATTATCAGTGGCAAAGAAGATATTAAGGAAGTTTTTACTCAATTGAGAAGAATGGAAGAAAGGGTCAACTTCCTCAAGTAGGAGAATACTTCAATGAAGGAAAACTTAGAGACTATGGAAGGAATCATTTAGATCTTAAGTTTAAGACATGAAATTGAAGTTGCCATTAAAATAAAGTTCAAATAGGGTAAAAAAATGTTTCTTATTAGTTACAAGGTAGGGAAAATATAAAAATTAATTTAAATAAAATGTTGGTTAATTGGAACAAATCCTTGGGATGCAAAAGTGTTGAGGGTACACCATGTGGTTAGTTTTTTCTTGTTATTGGTTTGATGTAACTTAGTAGTTTTTTTTTATTGTGTTTGTGTTTTGGGTTGGTTGTTTCCATGTGTATTTGGTTATTTAAAATAGTCCTTATAGTTGTATGTGTCTTTGTGAGCCTTGACTAAAAAATTTTGTATAAAAGGGTAGAGTACCTTTCAATAAAACTCCTTTTTACCAATATTAAAGAAAATAACTTCAGTTTATTCATTGTAAAATCAGTACATCAATTTCATGAAAATTAAATACTTGTAACTATCCATTAACATTCATACAACCATGCTTGAAAAATTATTCATTTATGAATATTTTAAATAAGGATAACATGTATGTAACAATAACATGTTCAACAAGTAATAATGACATATAAAAAGTAAACATGTGTACACAAATTATAACAATGTATGATACACATTTATATATGTTAAATAGTATATATGTGTATGTAAATTATGTCATAATGACATAAAAAAATATGACATATCAAGATACAATCTAGACCATAATATACATATAAAATGTGCCATGTAGACATAAAATGTGGGACATATTAACATACAAAATATTTTGTTTCTATAATTACCCCTAGCATAATAACTAGTTCTCCTACTTATCATTACCTCCAAATACATTACACGTCCTCACTATAGATGTAGAAGCAAGGGTGTTACATGACTCATTATGAGAGGAAACTCTCCTTTCAGCATGTGAAGGATTGAATGTCTCTTCCACAACCTTAGAATACTATGGGATCTACACAACATATGAAATAGAAATTTTAAGGCATTAAAATTATATATGTAAAATGATAGAGTTATCATGAATAAAAAATTTCAACAAGGTGATTCTAGACTCATTACATGCCACTTAAATATATGTCCTTGGTTTTGTGACCTCAAAATATATATATATATATATATATATATATATATATATATTATATATAAACCTATGGATCATACATATATGGTTATATATATATATATATATATGCATACAAATATAAATATGATGTAGAGTATTATTAATTTAAGTTTAATAACAATTTTACTATGTGTTCTCACTAGTCTTTGTCTCTAAATCAGGGGATGATGGGGAGATAGTGAACCTTGGGATGAAACTGCAACATCAGTCGAGTGTTGTTTTGATTCATGTAGGGTACCCATAGCATCTCTTATCATATATAAAAATAAAAAATTAAAGAGGTAAATTATGAATCAAATAAAACTAAACTTAATTTTAGATAAATTAAAATCAATATTATTCCTTTTGTATATAAAGAGAAAGTGAGAGAGGGATAGAAAGAGAGAGAAAATATTCCTTTTATACAAAAACAATGGTTTATACTATACATACATACATACATATATATATATATATATACAATCTAAGCCAACTGAGGTATCTAATATATTAGTGATCATATATATAATCAAGAAATAAAAGTTCAGTCAATTAAGTAGACATATATGAAAAGATATAATTGATATTCATTTACATACATAAACAAACTATAATTAATCACTAATTCATGGGAGGTTTTATCCCCTTTATAACCACTTCAAATATAATATCTCAATGAAGTGCTACTAAAATTTTGAACTTTGAGGGTGATGTCTGATAGCTTAGTGTCAAGGATAAACCCCTTACTTTCATGTAACCCATTATGGATTTTTTTTTATGTTTTTATAAAAAATTCCATCAATTTATATACCTGGTTAGATGTATTGGGTTGGACATACCCTATGGAATTAAATCCTAGTTATCACACCCTATGGACTCATGAAAATATGATGAAATAAACCACATGAATCCAAAAATAAAAAGGGAAGTTTCATTATTTCTGATCCTCGTGATCCCATAATGGGGAAAGAGGAGAGCATACTCTAGTTATACCTTGGGAAAATATTATAGTAACCTATTATTTTTTGGTCACCTAAGGTACCAAAAGTGAGAAATGAGAGAGTATACAAATGATAGATTACCCACAAAAAATAAGTAATACAAACACACAAGCAATTAAAACACAAGTATTTTTTATAAAACCAAACTTAAATGTTGGTTCTTTTTATGCACCAAAATAAAGTTTGTTTTTAAATTGTTAGTTTAGTAAATAGCCACTTATTTAACCAATGAACCTACAAGAAATATATTATATTTTGAATTATGGTCCTTGACTAGCAAGGGAAGTTGAATCAACATTTACTTTAACTTCAAGAATTTACAATTGATTGAGCTCACCATTTATCAGGGTAATCTTATCATCTAGTAAAGAAATCTCATTGCTATACAGACACATAAAATGGAACATATAAATCTAGTGATTTCATTGATTAACAAAGTGATATCACTATTTATCAAGGTGATCTTACTAATTTATAGAGTGATATTACCATTCTTAGGAAATACAGTCAAAATAAAAACATAAATTAAACCATTGTTTATACTATCAAATCCATCATTTTTGAGTTCAATATAATGGAAATGAAATAAAAATAGAGTAAAATATTACTTCATGTTTACAAAAAATTGGAGGTCAATCCTATCAATTTGTAGGTCAATCTTGTTGATTTATAGGTTGATTTCACCATTTTTGTAAAATTACAATTTGTGTAAAATATGAGAGCAAAATTACCATTTTAAATGTTACCACTAAATTGTTGGTTGATATTTCTATTTTGCTAAAAATTATAAAACCAAAAAATAGAACCAAAATGATACCACTGATTATCAGGGTGATATTGTTTATTATGGGTACAAATATTGTTGATTAGCATAGAGTTCCCGACACTAATTTGGAAACAAAAAATCAGAAAAGTTAGAAAAAAATTAAGAGAAAAGTATATCAATTTGAGTCAATTTATTAATTAGATTGATATTCTAATGTTTCAAAGGATGTTTTTGGGTGTTGGTCCTTCTAGGCATGCCATATGTAAACATGGGGAAAAAGGAGTTAGTTTCATATTAGTATGAAATTGAAATCAAATGCATACAACATAAAACTGAAGTGCATGTCTTGGAATTGGGAAAGAATAATGAAAGAGAGAAAAAAATTCAATGGAAATGAAATTAAATAAAATAATAGTATACCTTCCATTTTGGATACTCTTCCGTCATATAATGCGAGTTTGATTATACTAGATAAAGTTCTTGGTATCTTTGTTAATATCGTAGCATCATTCTGATAGCATCTCCTCTTACACTATGTATGTTTTGATTGAGCAATGAATAACTTGGTGAAGAATTTCCTTAGAGTTTTTGTAGAGTAAGTCTAGCACAAAAATCTTGTTGAAGAAGATAAAGGTATCCTCAATTTGTATATTTAATTTCCAAATGTGAGCCATTTATCCAAGATGGAGATCAATGGTTGAGGATCAATCCTCATCTTCATAAATGTTACAGGATGAATTTGTAAGAAAATTCATTAATGGAAGTGGTTAACCCTAAATTGGATATAGATAATAAATTTGTAGTATATAGGGTTAATAATATATAAATGATAATGCAAAAGGGTGATAATTATATCTACAACATGATAATTAGGTGTTAAACTCAGATATTAACATATAATGAATTTATTATGTTGAGAATAAGGTAAATATAAAAACTAAAATTAAGATATGTATACAAATGAAAAATAACTAATATACTTAGCTAGATTTGATGTTAACATAGTGTTGGATCTAAAATATGGCAATCTCTAACACACCTATACCTTCTTCAAATAAAAATGTTGTAAGTCCTATTCAAAGTTCTTGAATTCCTCAAGATATAAACACTCCCTTACCTCCAAGGTATCAATAAAAGGTAATCTCTTTTTCTCTAAACATTTTAGATTCATTAAAGAGTGATAAGGTATCCATTTCCCATTGGAATGTCCTTCATATACCTAGCCAAAAATAACTCTTGAAAAAATAGTTGTCTACTATCCATGTTATTATTCCATCATCAATTCATGGTCATGTTTCTATTCCAAATTCCCCTAATAACATTGTATATCCTTCTACAAAATCTAAGACGCCTCCACCCTTCTACCTCACTCTCATTATGGGAGACAAAATAGTTTATATCTGCATAGTTGATAGTGGAACTAGCACATCAGTGATGCCCAAGGTTGTAGTTGATAAATTAGGCCTAAATTATGAACCAAATAATAAATTAGTTCTTTATTTATATGGTACACCTATAAATTTAATAGGATTGATCAAAGGGTTGAAGGTTTTCTTGCATGATTATCCTATTTTCCTCATCCTTCAAGACATTCTTGTTGTTGACTTATCTACCCACTTTTAAATTTGTATTTCAATATATTTCACAGATAATATAGAAGTATACCTCTCATATGATTTTTATTTCATATCCTTCAATAAAAAATATATAACAAAGGTGACCATAAGAACTCAACCACTTGTCAGGTTGCACATTGAGCTCTATGTAGAAGCAAGCTCCAACTTGAATTATGTCATGAATGAGAAAGAAGAGTCTATTGTATATGATGGTGCTTCTTCCAAGATTGAATGTATATATAACTTATTTATAGATAATTATGGTGTATACGATTATGAACATGTTCCATATACATATTTTGATCAAATTGACCTTGGAACATATATCATCCATGAAGGAGCATTTGATCAATCTGAGGTGAGCAATGAGCATTGTTTATCACAGACTACTAAAGGTAATTACTTGATCCATATATATGATGGTGATATAATAAAGATAATTCTAGATCACTATGATGAGAATAACCATGTAGTTCTATCTACACTTTATGAAGTATCCCTTGAAGATGACATTCATGAGGAAGATGATGACTTATGACAAAGGTTCAATGCTATAAGTTAAGATTTTGAATAGCTAGGTAAGACTATTCCTCCTCCTAAGAAGTGTATACCTGATGAGTTTTTTAATGAGACTAATGAGTAGGTTTTTGAGTGTTCTATCAAGCATGAAGGTGTATGCCAATCCACCATTCAGGGTTCTTCAGTCGTAAAAGAGCTTAGTGGAGTTACTACCCAAGAGCTTGCAATCATATAAAGGCTTAGTGAAGTCAAGGTAAAAAAATTTATGCTTGAAGAGCAATCAGGTTCTCTACCTATGTTTGAACCTTTTACATATGTGTTGAAGAAAGGAAAAGAGAAACTTGATGATCATACACATCAAGTACATTCTATCCTAGAAGAGAGTAAGGTTGAGGTGATTGTCATGTCTCCCAATCTATAGTTTGAATAACATCAAATGGATATGATAGAGATAAAGATAGTTTTAGATCCAAAAAATGTATTTGGAAGGAAAGAGATATCATTCATGAAAGCTTAAAGTAGGCCACTTGTAGACCTGAGAATACATAAGAAGGGAAAGCCTTGTGACTATCAACATGAGCAAGTGTTTGAGGATGAACATACTTCACATGAAAATTTTATTTCATGGAGTAAAAAATATAAAAAAGGAACCATCTTTGACCTTGGTTGAATCATGGTAAGTTTTTTTTCACCTCAAGAGTGAGGCCTTGTAAATACTAGGTTAGGTGTGTGTCTTTGTTTCAGTTTTGTGTGTTGTGTTTCACACAAGTGTTATTGAGAACACATGTGTGTTTCCTTTGGTTTGTATTTTTTTGTGTGTCTTTTTATTATTATTTTATGTGGTTTAAAATTAAATCAAATGTAAAACTTTTGTATATGTTACTCTATAGTCTAATGGATAGGAATAGGCTACTGGTCTTGGCATAACTGGCTTGCCACCCTTAGGAAAATGCCAAGAATTTGACTATTCTGACCAGAAGTCAAAATAAGCCAAATCCATGTAGCAATAAACTTGATATATTGGTCTTATAATATATTATAGGGTGTTTCATGGTCTTATTTATGTCATTTTATATGCTATTAATCTCGGTCATAGTCAAGTTTAGTCCTATGTCATTTCATGCCACTATAGGGTCATATTTAAGCCATTAATGAAGGTTTTATAATTTTAATAAGTATAAAATTGTTCCAAATTATTCCTCAATATCCCTTATATCATATTATTGTCATTCATGTCACTTCTAACTAGAAAATTTGCATGTATTAAGTTGGATCAAGAAAATAGTTAGAAAAGAGGAGGTTTTCAAAGTTATATGGCCTATGCAAATGTTTTGGCACATGTGAAAGGTTTTAAAATGAATATTAAACTTCCCTAAGTTTAATTATATGTTTTATCTTATTTTTAAGTCTTGAAATTGGCCTAAAACCATTTCACTTTTTCATTGCTCTTCTTGGCATGCAAAACTGGTCAAAAAGTTTTCTCATGATATGACCAGTAGGAGAGGAATTAGGTCAAATTACTCTAAGGGGTGTTATAAAAATTAATATAATTTATATTCATGTAACGAGTTCAAATTATTTTTTCTCATGATTTATGAACCAATGCTAAGAATTTGACTGCTCCTTTATGTATGCTTATGCCCCCACCCTACATATTTTATCTTTGTTTGACCTAATCCATACAAAAAAATTAGTATAAATGGTCCTAAGGAGTATGATAATATATTCACATGATTATTGACATTTTTTAAATATTTTATTACATGTTTGGAGGTGAGTTAATGAGCCAAACATCTCATGTTACTAGTTGAGATCACCAATGGAGTTGCAAGCATGTTTATTAATTGTAGAGGTTTTCATTTCCTATAGTGGTTTCAAGAAAAATTATGTTGATGTTTCATGATTTTTATAATTCATGTCAATCACCATCATTTTAAGGCTTAGTATCAAAGGTTCACATGGAGTTAACAATAAAGAAAGGCCAACACAGTCAGTGCCCTGCATGTATTCACCTACAGTCAGGTGAATGAAAGTCTTAGACATAGTTATGGAGATGTAATGAAGGGTTTCAAGAGGTTAAACACAATCTTATAAAATGAACAATCAATTAAATATATTAAAATGATAAATAATATACTATGACAATCAATTCAAATTTTATACACAATCCTACACCATTGATGGACACCTATAGGTGCTTTATAAGAGGCTAATCACATTGGAATGAGGATATTGGAAATTTTTTGAAGTCCTTAAAGGTTAAAAGGATTAATTTTAATAATTTAAGGAGGCTTAAGACTAATTATATGACCATCTACTATGACAACTAATACCTACCTTCATTACCCTATGTACTAAAAAGTTCACCTATAGGAAGCTCATACAAGGGACTGAGTAGTTAAAATGAAAATGTTCAAACTTGTTTGAGACCTCATTAAGGTCTTTAAATGTTTAATATATCATATGAATCAATGGTAGAGCCATAAATTGGTAGGTATACTTGAGGATTCATGTTCATATGTGGAGAAAGATTTTCAAAGACATATTACCTTAAAAACTCTGAAACAAGAAGCATGCTTTATTTTGGATCCTTTCATGCTGAGATGTACCAATGTCTACACATTTATAAGTGTTTCATCATGAATATCAAACATAGGAATGAGGTCTTAACCAAATAAAGTGAGTTTTTGGTCCCAAGAGTTGATGTAAAGGAGGCCTTTGTTCTATATATTCTTTCACTATAGAAGGTCAGTGTTCTCTACAATGTTTTGAACTTTCAATGATCTCATAGTCCAAAGTGGTATGATAGGATAATGTATTCATGGTAAGTGACACTATTAAGGTAAGAAAGACACTAATGGTCTATATATAATTAAGGTAATTAAAATTATAGGGTCTTGACCTGCATCATCACCTACATGTGAATCCTTACCCTTAAAAAGGTCACCTATAGCCTGACTATAGGTACCTACAAACTCATGAGATGAACCTTGGTGACATAAACATTTTCCAATTATAGTTGGATACAATAACTTTAGAGAGACCCTAGACTATGTATCATAGGTTTCAAATGTTTAAAATCATTTAAAAGACCTATTTTGCTCCAAGAATGGTCATCTAGAATTGACTATAGTGTGACAGTGCACTAAATCATAATTATCTTGATGTTGGCATAACATGTGCATGATGAGAAAATTTTAAAATATTATATGGACCTTGATGAATATTATGAGGTATTAAATAATTATATTAAAAGTCTAATAGGAAATATTCACATACAGGCATATGTTTTCTGAGTGAAAACATAGTCATAGTTGACTACAAACTAGGCCTGTCTAAATGGAAGGTATACATTGAAGGATTTGGAAAAAGTTTTGATTATTAACATGTTTTAAAGGATCCTCATAGTATTAGTGACCATCTCATGATATTCCCATATCAAGTAAATATATTATGGATGGTTCCAACATATAACTTGTAGTCAACACATAAACCCTACATATAATGAATACTACATAGTCTACCTTGAGGGTTTCTGAAGAATTGGAGTGAATATTGATGTGATACAATCATTAAAACTAGTAAAAATTTTTACCAATGACTTGTAATATCCCCTCATATCATTATTTTTATTTATATAATAGGGTAATTCCCCTTTGTTCTATCTTAGATAGATGGCACTCCTAGGGAGACAAACCCTACAAGTTTAGTAAATAAAAGGAAAAATGTGTGTTGGGAGATGTTATAACATTTAAAATATATATATGGATTTTATTTAAACATGAATAAAAATTTAAATTAACTCACATTCATGACCAGCCACTTAGAGGTGGTTATGAGTAGCCAAGCATAGACTACACTTATTATGCCTTGACTAGGCTTAATGCCTAAGTGGGGTCTAATACCACTTCTAGGGTCAAGTGAATATTAAACAGAATTGGATGACATTTATGGGGAGTTATAATGTGAATTAAAGCCTTTTTTTTTTAGATAAAGTTATAGAGAGGTCATTTCTTGGTCTAAGAATAACTCATGATACACAAAATATAGGGAAAAACTCTAGAAGCCACCTTAAGAAGCTCATATCTATATAAATTATTAGCATGGGACTTCAGGGAGTTATTAATAGTTGGAGGGGATACCATATCCCTATTTTTTGGAATTTATCTAGGGTTTACATGTCATAGTTTTAAAAAAAAATCCTTAAGGGTCTAAACCACTTAAAACCCTCCAAAACCCTTTTTAATGACCTAATGGGGAATAAGTTGATATAAATTAATCCATATGAGCTATTATGACTTGGAAAACAATTTATACTTGTAGAGGACTTCCCCAAACTCCTTCCCATCAAGTTGGCTTACACCCTATTTATATGGACATGGTAAAAAACTAGTTTTCTTGATAGTTTTTTATGTTTTGAAGGTATATAAGAGTTTTATAGGATGATTATCACTTTTTGAGGATAAATTAGACCTAATATAACTCCAAATATCCATTTATTACTTTAATAAATTAGATAGATACCTCTACAAGCACCTTCACTTCAAGCAGTCCAAAATGGCATAGTGAATAAAGAGTGATCACCAAGTGAGAAGGTGATAAATCTAATTGGGAATCCTTTTAAGGTATAACTAATGGACATAGGTATAGGATAAATCTTTACATATGTCATACTACCCCCTATATGGATTGGATTGAACAAATAATGGGCATCTTGGTGATAAGTGTCAAGAATGAGTGAAAGAAGAATGACAGTGACTACTGGCAGTGAGAACACTTGTATATAATAATATAAATGATTAGGGACACATAAAATGCATTTTTTATCTATTTCTTAAAACCATCATTAAATTTTACATGTGTCAATTATTCATATTCTACTTTCAAGTGCTCAGAGAAGCCAATGATGAGGGCAGTTTCAAGAAGCTAATTGAGATACATCTACACCAAGTTTAGGGAGTTTGATGATTCTAAGGGACATTTTTCCAAAGAGACCTTACATGGTATATTTCATAATCCATTCTCCTACAAATATAACTCTCTCTCTCTCTCTCTCTCTCTCTCTCTCTCTCTCTCTCTCTCTCTCTCTCTCTCTCTCTCTCTCTCTCTCTCTCTCTCTCTCTCTCTCTCTCTCTCTCTCTCTCTCTCTCTCTCTCTCTCTCTCTCTCTCTCTCTCTCTCTCTCTCTCACACACACACACACACACACACACACACATATTGACACTTATTCTTATGACTCTTGAGATCCACTTCTCTCTCTCTTCTCTCACATTCTATAAGTACTAACCATTTTGGTTCCTGTATCTAATTCCACACCATATATATCAAATTCCTACTGGTTTTATGTTGTACTTTTCATTTTAATAATACATGAAATCTGGTTTTGAGATCGTACATCATCTTTTCAAAGTGTGTGAAGAGATGTATAGTGAATAGTCAAGTGATTTATCTTAATACTTCCATGTTTGATGCAAGTTATTATACTATAACTGGTTATATGAAGTGTTTTCAAGTGTAAAATTAGCCTTAGTTTCTACAATTAGTCTTTGTTTCACTTACCTTGGATATTTTTCATGCATATCACCCCCATATTGAAATGCTAATGTTAGATTATTCTAGGACTTTGAAGCTAGTATTGTAGGTCTTATTTATTAGTGTAATAAGTATGATGATCTTGTGTAAATACTTATGGTGTATAAACCCCTTAGAATAGTTTACTTTAATTCATACTTTTACCCTTTTTCTCACAAAAAATAAATTTGTATAGGTTATAAGCACTTAAAGGTCAATTCAAGTAGCTAGCCCTTAAACCTAGAGGTCTACCTCTACTATAGGAAACCCACAGGCCTATAAGTATTCCAATGTTGTCCAAATCATATATTAGGATTAAAAAACCTATTTTAGGGTGTAATATTTGGTGATAACAAGTTCATTATCCCTTAAGAAACATTCTACTCAATTAGAGTTGTGTATGCCATAATCTTCACCTATATAGTCAATCACTATGACTATTGAGACAACTCGAGGCTTGACCCAGTATGTGGTTAAAGTGACTTAATTAATACAACCTTCATCATGGGAGGGGATTTTATATCCACCTCTCCATTTACCTATTTAAATAAGTGCATCATTGACACCTCCATCAATAACACCTCCTCTATTGACTCCTTCACCTTCCACATTAGAAGACCCCAACCTAGAAGATGAATAACTAGGGGAACTTGTTATTCGTTAATGGGAAAAGGATATGTAGAATGTAAGGGATGAGAGACATAACCTAATTTATATATATATAGTCTCTACCCACTTCAACAAGAATAATGGAACAATTCAAAGGGTGACAAATAAGAAGGCTTTAAATATGCACACAAGGGAATATATTAGATTTGAGCAAATAGAAAATCTATTTCTCTTGGCAAAGAAATCAAAAAATGATCCAAGTGATCCTAATGAATATACTAAAAATTTATTCACTTTTGTGGATTCAACTAATGAATCCATGAAAAATATGTTTAAAAGTATATAAGAATCACATCAAAGATTACAATAGAGACAAACTATACATGTTCCTCGAGAGATAATTAATTATGTGCAAAGCACATCTACTAAGTTGTAAAACATTTTTTTATAGTATTTGGGTTTCTAGGGTAGGGATCCAATCTAATAGAGAAAATATAACCAAGTTTTGGCATCAAATGAAATAAATATATAAGAGGTTTAATTTATTGGTTCAATGTTCTATAAATAGTGCCTTCAACCAATTAAACTTGATATCCATCATGGATGCATAAAGGTGGCTTAATTATATAATTTATATAAGGGATGCTTTCCTTAATTGGCATAATTAGATGAAGACTTTACAAGTAAATTTTTCAAATCATGAAAGTGAGGCCTTAGAAATTATAAAGGACATAAGGGTCACTAATGTGATCACTCCTACATGTGAACACAGGACAAATTTTGAGAACCTCCTCCAGGCAGCTACACACAAATTCAAAGAGAAAGTTGAAGGCACTATATATAGAACCGATGATGAAATATTTCAATTGCTTAATTTTTTTAAGGATAGGGTGACAAGATTTGAATCTCTAGGATCAAAATTCAATAGCTTGGAATATGAATAGGTAAGGTTTATCATTAAAGCCATCAAACTCTTCAAACCTTCCTTGCTCAATTTTGACATCATAAATAAGGAGTTTAATGTAGCACATGCATGATTTTAAGAACTTAGGTCAAAAGAGATAGCTTTAGGCTTAGTTCCAACCATGCATATAACTATTATTATTACCCCAATATCTCAAAGTTCCTAATTTTAAGGATTTGAAGTCATGAAAACTCTGACGGGCCCTTTTTTATTTCACAAAGAACTTTGGTCACTCCAACTATCACTCCATCTTCTTCATCTAGTGGTGCCACATCAATACCAATATAAATATAACTATTTACTTACATTTTTTTTCTAAGTTTGAACTTTGGTTTCATATATACATTGCATGTATATATTGTATTTTTAGCTATAAGAGTCTATTATAGGGTGACTATTGTACTTGAATCCTTTACATGAGATTAGGATTCAAGTTCTATTTTTTATAAATATATTATTAGACTTCCCTTTGTATATGAGGCCTTCAACATCCCAATCCTATTTATACTTGTAACATCCCTATCTCAAAATAAGTATAATTTTCTCCATTGAGATTAATAATAAATTTTGAGAAGCTCTGTTAATTTGGTCTTGATGTGCAAATTATATTTCTTCTCTATATTTTGTATTGTATAATAAGTGTTATCATGTTAGTTTCTTCATATTTTATTGTGTGTGATTTATCTTTTATTTACATTCATTCATGTTAAGCTATTAATTTTCTAAATACCTTTTACATATAAATCATAATCCTCCTTGTAAATGGGTTATTACCATCTAAAAAATGTGGAAACCTTTGATTTCAAGTGTTTAAATATGTTTTATTTTGGTTCCCTTTGATTATTAACCATGTTTTATTGTTGGTGTGATATATTATCTTGAATAAAATAAAGGTATATGATTTCTTGTCTTACCTAATTTTAAGTACTGGTCTTGAAAGGTTTCCACTAGTGTTGTCCATAAGTTTCCTTTCCTACCTTGCCTTTCCCTCTTTTATGTGTCTATTTTGAATTCCTACCCACCTTAGTTATAATCATCATCCTTCCATCCATTTAAATTACATCTAGGTTCATCAATCTCTAGCTCCTCTGTGTCAAAAAATCTATCTTGCTTATCGTTATTCCACGAATAAGTTTCTTATAAAACCTAGTACCCCCCCCCAAAACTCATGCTTTGGAATAAATACCTTTTCATTGATATTAAAATTTTAGAGTCTACCTCATAAAATTTTTAGTAATGTGCATAAAAATCACATCAATATATCCCTTTTATAAAATATAGATAATGCCTCAACAACAATTTGTTAACTAATGATAGGTTTACATTACTATAAACCACATTGGAACAAATTTGAAACAACCTTGGGATAAAATTGAAGTAAAGGAAAATTGCACTCAAAAGATTCAAAGAGAAATAATGGCATATCAATAGTGACTTTATCCATCTTTATACTTCTTAACCTCATTATTTTCTCTTGACCCTCTATCTTCTATTATCTAAATTAAGCTTAAACTTACTACATTTAGTTTGTAAAGATAAGTATCCCTTGCCTACCTACCACAGGATTGAGGGGTGGCTACGTTAAATGGTAGCTTATTTTAGAAATACCAAACTAGATTAGAATACATATGTTCATTATATTAATGATCTTCACATATCATATACTTCTAAATAGAGACCTCATTTCAAATATGATTCCCACATTGATGGTGGTAAACAAATCAAACTCCTCCTATCTTAAAACAACCAACAACAAGATTTGAAAAACATAACACCTTTCATTACTACATGTAAGGATATGATCCATCATGGCACCAACTCTCATCAAGGTAATATTAATATAACTAAGTCTATTAGGGATGCTAAGCCTTGCCATATTGTCTTCCATTACCTCAGCTTCATAGGTCCAAAACATAAATTATAACTTTAGCCTTTTAAAGGTGATATATTGATAACAGAGGTTCCTGGGTTTCACCAAAACATGATAATTATAGGTATAGGGTGTTAAAAGTGACAAATATCTTGATGAATGATTTAATCAAGACTTTTAATTGTTAATTAAGGTTTATCATAGATAAATATACTTTTTTAAAGGTTCAACGCATGATTGAATTTACATATAGATAGAGAGATATTTATGCATTAGATAAATATAATTAAAAAAACATTCATAAGAACATAGGAAACTTTATGATTATACCAATAAATAGCACAAATACTTATAATTCATACTAAAAAGATCTAATACCAAGGATTAGAATAAGGAAAACCTCATAAATTGATGTCTAGTTCTATCAATACTCTGTGCAAAATATTTTTGAGAATAACATTCACCATTATATTAATCATATAAATGTCAAAATAAATATAATCATCAACCCTTCTATTACATTAGTTACAAATACTTATAATTATTAATTCATATAGTTGTAACTTTTAGATTTTCCATGCTTAAAATAGGTCTCCATATTGTATTCAATGGAATTGTGACCAACATAAATGTTCTTGTAACAAATCCTAAAATATATAAATAGAATACAACTAGAATTACCATAGGACATTCTTGTACATACAAATGGTTTTAACTTTACCATTTACCACTAACACTTTCCCAGACTTAAAAGGTTGTCTCATCCTAAGACAACATCATAGAGGTAAGTAGTCCAAAATTGGAGAAATGAAACAAAATATATAAGTCTTTAGGACTCACAAATTTTCTCAAGGTGTCAATAAACCGGTTTTCACCCCTTACACATTGATTAGATACCCTTTTATTTTTTTAACTAAGTATCATAATAGTCTACTACCCTTGTGGGTTTTTAATAGACTAACTCTATGTACTACTAGACAAACTTCTAAATATAAAAGAAATTAACCAAAATTTCAAAATTGTTGAATTTTTACAAGCATCAATTATTTAGTGGAGTCATCTTTCATCATTGGATAATTTATCATAGATGGTTAGGTAAAATGATCTTAGACTTATCTGCGATTAGTGTAATGCTTGTGTTGATGAGGGCCAAGTCATCCTTATAAGACTTCTAATTAAGTATAACTTCTTGAGAACTACACAAGAGAATATAAAAGGGATATTGATTTTACATCAACTAATGAATATTTTTGTCAACCATCATGAGCATAACAAAGTGTACCATGTTGAATTTGGTGGTGATTTCATCTTAGAGCTGAATCAACTTATCTACATGTCATTATGGCTACACACCGATAAAAGAGTTGTATGAAATATAATTCTTCCAGGTCTACATATTTTGCATGATAATAGAACTCACACTAAATGAGGTTTTATGTGAAACATCCATGGAATTAGTATTGGAATTTGGCACTATGATAGTAGCATGTGTGAAGGTAGTCATAGTAAATTTAGGCTACACAATAGTCCAAACTATATCCAACTACTTCTTTCAATTGAGAAAATGAAGTGTAATGTGTGTAGCATGAGTGTGAGTAGTAGCTATAGTGGTCTAGTAATTAGATAGCAACTCATAGAGGACCTAAGTTTTATATTTGATGTCTTGACCCTTTTAGATGATGTTTACTTCATTGAAGGTCTACCAATCGATGGTGAGTTTGTTGAGAAGAAGAGAAATTTGGTCCTTGTTTGGGAGTGAATGATCCATAATTAGCTAGGTGTACAGATTGATATATACATCCTTGATATTATTCCTTATGATGTGTAGCTTCTCTATGACTACAAAATTTGTATCTTTAAGATCCTTAACCTATTGCTCTAATACAAATGCATTTTAAAAAATGGGCTCTTAGAATGCAATGACACCTTTAATATTTTTTGACAATGGTAGTTGGGAAACATCCAAGGATGCTTTAGTAATAGTATGAGTCAAATCAATATGTGTGATTAAGGTACTCATAGGTACCATTTGTAATGGAGTGATGGGTAGAGAAAAAATAGTGCATCGTGTATAAGTTGTCAGCATATCCCACAACCAAATATTTGATAGGCTTGAGGAAGAAATATCATTTTTTGAGGTAAATAAAGTGTCTCATGCCTATGTTTATATTGCCTCATGATATGGATACACTATAGTGGAACCAGATGGATTTGTCATAGATTGGGACTTCACAGAAGTTGTTTAGGCTTCCTCAGTGCTCTTTTTCTTAGCATCCTCCTATGCCTTCTTGGAAATATCTTATTTTACCTTCTTGGCCACCTCATTCTATGCTTTCTTATCAATATATTCCTTTTCCTTTTTATCATCCTCTTTTACATGTGCCTTGTGATGCCATGATTGGTCCTCAACCTACTTCTATGCTTGCTCTTAAACAAGACGGTTCTTCTTTGGCTCCTTAATGAATTCATTCTATTTGTGCTCTACATCCATCTTAGCATCCTTACACTTTTGTTTGGGTGCATGCTATTATTATTGATCTTGTTCTATAATTGTAGCTTCCTACTACATTTTCATCTTATGTTTCTCCTCTTATTATTTTCTAAGTTCCTCAACATCCTTGGATTGCTTTTTAGCCTCTAATTCTTCAGCCTAGAGGTGGGATTCCTCTCATTCTTGTTGCTCCACATCTTCCTTATTTTTATCCTCGACCTTAGCCTTGCACTTTTCTTCTTGGCACACATGATGCTTAGCTACTCTTTGTGCTTCCTCACATGCAATTTTTTTCTTCTAAAATTTGAGTGTCTAATGTGACTTATTCTATGTCACTCTCAACCTCTTTAGATTTACATGGAGAAGAGCTAAGAATAGTCATTTTCACCTTTGAATAAGAAATATACCCATTTCAAACTAGGCATCTTGTGTCTTTTGGTGGTTAAGCTTCATGCACTTATTGTTCTTCCATCACAAGTTCTCTACTGGCATGCATAAGAAGATGTGAAGTATTAACCTTAGATTGTTAAGGGCTATGTAGAGTGCTCTTCCACCATAATAGTGATATTAGGGGACTAGTTTTAGTAGATATTAATTGTGATGGACTTACAGTGGATCCTTTGGCCTCGAACATTTGTTAAATTCATTATAATTTGGCTTCTTTAGCCACTATATTGATGATTATATAAGTTAGGAACAAAGGTAACTCAATCCAAAGGTTTTTGGGAACTTTATTTTACACCTTGATGGTGTGCACTAATTTCCAAAAAATACTCTTTCTCTTCATCCTTCTCATAAATATCTCTAACCATATCAACCATCATCATCTTATATACCTGCTTCTCATTAGTGTCTAAATGTAGCTAATCATAGAGCTCAATTATTTTAGGTATGCTTGAATCATCTAACTATGTGAGGTGGTTATGAGCATTCCACCTTGGAGGAGATGGAGATATTATTCCCTTGGACACATTACACTTTCTAGAATATTGAATTGGGGCAATTGTTATTAAAGGATACATAGTTATAGTCATAGGATGTGGAAAAGACGGTGGTACTATCTACAATAGGGTGGATCTCATCACTTTTATTACCTTCTACTTAAACACCTCAATCTGTGTCATCTTCATGTTGATAAAATATGGGAAGGGTAGTCTTGGTACCTTTGGTAGTTGATGGACTCAGATAGAAATGCCCTTTGGAAGCTTTGTGACAACTACATGATGTCCTAAGTACTACATGATGTTGGGTAGTATGTTCAGATTTATTATGATAAGATCAACCAACTGATTCTACCAAGTAGTGAACTTGGAATGATTCCCAAAGTAGGTGCTCTCATGGGTCCATGTGAGGTTATATAAATACACATCGAGCTAGTAGTTAATGTTAGGATGAACTTCACCCTTAGAAAACTTTCACTACATAAACACCAATAGTAAAACCAAAATTTGGTACTAGAAAGTTTGTTTTGTAGTCTCCAAGACTTTATCTATGTTGGATGTGAGTTCACCAATTAATAAATTTGACTAGTTTATTTCCATGCTATGATGGATCATTCCATGGATAATATCATGATCCCTTTTGTAGTTTGATTTACATCTTTGGTTGTCTACTAGAATTTGTGAGAAATGTATCCAACCAAAATTCACTTTGAAACATCTTCAATTTCTTCCAATGGAATTATTTTGGATCTCTGAGAGTACTTTTCTTGAATCTCCAAAAAGATGAGTGGCATTCATGATTTGTAGTGTACTATCAATCTCCCTTTCATATGTAGTCATGTTCACCTATCCATCATAGTAGTATTAATGTGGATGGTTATGTCTTGGGAAAGGTAAATATTTCCCTCATTTTATTAGCCCATCAAAACCTAGATTACGTCATTGAGTTTTCCAAAAATGGGAAATCAAATCAACCATTCCAAATCTATATTATAGATCTTATGTGGTTTTGTTGTTGTGACTGGTTACACCCCTTCAACTCCATCTTAGAAAAACATTCTTAGCTATACATTAGGATAAAACTCATAACAATCTAGGCATATGAATAATATTTGGCATAATACCATGTTGATTCCCATATCATATTTTTGTGCTTCTATAAATCCTTTGATTATCTAGGATCGATCAAACCCAATCATTTCCCATCTCTCTCTAAAACAAGTTCATGAAAGATCCAAAGTATAGAGTAGGAATTGCCTAGAAATTATACAACACTTAGATATACTTAATAATGGATAATAATTGAGCCACCTGAGTGCCTAATTTTTAATGTCCAACATTAACTTTTAAATTTTACTATCTTGATGATTTATGATGTCACTCAATCCTTCACACATAAGATTTGAATGGATTGGATATTTTTTTCTAATGTGGCATTCATTTTGTTGATATGGCATTCAATTACGATTGTGTTTGATTCTTTTTAACCTATCACATTAGTTGGGATTTGTTCATATGTTACTTATTCTATTTATGACATATAACTATCACTTTTATATGAGATTTTTCAATCTCCCTCATACCTAATCATTAAATGCTATTGATTGACCATTAAATTGTACTATCTACTTAAGACTTAGATGCACGTGTCTTTCCCAAACTTAATTGATGTTTATAAACTATACTCATTTGGCCACCTTCTCAAATTTTATCTTCATTAATGGAACCTTTGACTTTTTCATTGATCCTTCTTATCACACACTATACACACACTTAAATTTACCCACATGTGCATAAATAAACACACAAAACCCAAAATATCTTGAAAGAAACACTTTGTAAGCCTAACTACTATCTATTTGGTGTGATATATCACATTTTTCCATGTTTTTATGAATTAATGGTGGTAAGACTTCAAACTATATCCATTTACCCACCTGGTTAAGTGTTATCAACCCAAGTTACACCTTGCTAAAGTAGATTGCTCAGATCTCCTTTAAACCTAGACTAACATTGGATTGGTCTATAGGCTATGAGATACCTATATCTTAGACCAAACCTCTATATTATGAGGTTATCTCCTATGATATATCAAATTTTATTATTTTACTAAAACTTACTTTGCTTTGGGGGTAAAAAGCATTAGAAAGATAACTTAAAGGGAAATCCTATTCAGTGATGGCGATACACCTATATTGTTAGTTCATTCACTCAATTTGAACTCCTAATAACACTAATAAGAAAATAAAATTAGTGAATCTTACAAATCCAAGGGATTCCTATGTAAAAGTGTTTCACATAAAGGTTCTATCAAGTGATCAAAGCATGAAGGCAATGATGGAAGCCCTGATTTAAGGCACTAACCAATCAATATTTCCATTGTTAGCTTATTCACTCAATATCAAACACTATATAAGACCTAAATAACATGACATACTAGTAAATAGGTGAGATTAGGACCTGCCAATGGAGAAAATATTACCACATGTGCAAATAAAACTAATATAGACACACTAAACCTATATCAATGAATTTGAAAACAATCATTTTATTCACTTAAGAGGTTACAAAGCTCAATCTTGGTAGAGTTTCATCATGCCCAAGAGAGGGATCTTGAAATAAGGTATAAAATATTGAATATATAGAATATGAGGAGATAACAAGCCAATAAAATGGTGTAGAGGAGAGAATAAAGAGTCATTTATAACCATCAACTCAAGCTAGACTTTAATTATAAATAGTTAACAATAGTCCAACATTAAACTCTCCTTGATTGATGCTTTTACATGAGCTATTTGGCATTATAAACAATGTGGTGGGCCACCATAGGCATATAGATATGTCTCTTTCTTTTTTCATAATATTTAAGTCAATAAAAACTCCTTGCATTAAGACCATGGAACATGCATTGATTGTTTCTTTAGATCAATTAACTCATGATAAGGACCAGTTATGCATGTGATTGATAGTTAAGACTAGATATTCATGGAAATGCCACTTAAATAATAATTATATCATGATATTTACACTTAATATTAGTTATGTATCATGAATTTCCTCTACATTAACTCTCATCAATAACCTTCTATGCCACATTCTACTTTATTTGATTAACCAAGTAGGTCTATTAGGCTAATTAGGCTTAGTAGCCTAACTCTTATTATTGATGGCCATGAAACATATGAAACCTTATAATTCTATGAAATAGTTATTTTTATACCTAAATCAACATGCCATATCATAACATTTGTCATTTTGGGCAATAAACACCTACAAACTAGTCAAATTGGGTGACTAGGTCACTTTGTCCTTTAATTCCTATAGATTGGCTAATTTTAAGAAGTTCACAAAGGAATTTACAAGAATTTTTTTATCATATAATGGATTTATAATTTAAAACAAGTTCCAAACTTCATTATCCAATGATTGACATCATCTTAAACTACCTTGTGCCTCTATTTCTACATTTTTTCCTTAAAAACACATTTTCTAATAGGTCGGTATAGTTTTATACATCACGGTACCATGGTTAGGAACCTATTTTAGTGTACATCATGATTCAATAATTTATAGGATTATTCATGGGTTTTTGGATGCAATAAACTTCACTTTTCTCAAAATTGGTCTATAGGAGGGTTTAGGGACAGTTTTGGAGGTGAACCTTCTTAACAATGATTCATAAAGTACAAACCTCCAAACTAAATTATTTACATGAATATTTATTCAACATACCCCTTCATATTTCTTGATAATATTGGGTTCCCATGAAAAATTTGTGCAAATATATGTATGTAGAGAAGTTGACTTGTAGTGTTTTGCATGCATTTTGGACCTACTTATAGTCTTAGTGATGGTTTGTAAACCTATACCCTTAAATCAACCTCAATAATTCATGGATTTAAATTAAATATGGATCATTAAATCATGATAATATCATTTGGTTCAAGTCCCAATGTGGTGAAATATATGAGTATTGAAATAGGTGGTTTGAATTGACTATTTAGACTGCATAGATTAAATTTGCTCTTTAAGGATAAAATTGACCTTTATTTTGTTTATATATGATTTAAATCACTTTTATAAGACCTATAAAAAATTATTACACCTTATCATTTAATTAATCTTTATTTTTAGTGTCTAAAATTGTCTTCATTATGGTATAGGCCTTCTAGGCCTAAAATAGGATTTTAGTCCTAATTGGTCTAAACTAGGTGTTGGAGGTCTGAGGCATCTCTAGATGAGTTTGGGATGAAAAAACATCATGAAACCTTTTCTCCCACCTATTCCAACTTATTTCATTTTCTCTAACTTCCCATAACCCTTTATGTCTTCATTACCTCATGAGGCTACCTATAGGGTTACATTGTTAAGACTATGAGTTTGGTGTTTTGAAATCTGAGAGGTTATTTATCCCTCAAAAAACATCTTTTCTATATTTTTAACTCATATTATCTTTTATAATAATTTTAAACTTATTTAATTTAAGTATCTATCCTCTTAAATCCATATACTCTCTTGTCTCTCTACCCTAGGGTTTCAAACAATCATAGCTTGTATAGCCCTTGGTCTTGTGTTTATCTCTCTGTCATCTAAATTATAGGTTATAATCATTATTAAAACACCTTATTTTCCCTTTTAAACCCATCTCATGAGGTTAAATCCTTCTGTCATACTCATAAAACCTCAAATAAGCCTCATGGTATTAATTATGACTGCCAATAGACTATATGATGCCTATGACAAAGCAATGCCTACTTAAACTATTAGTGTCACCTCTAGGATAGAATATTAAGTTTAAAATAGTCATGGAGATAATTTTTACCAAATTATAGATCTTAACTCCATTTTTAAGTGCTATAAAACCTCAAACTCTCTCAAAATTATCTTCCTAATTTGACTATGACTACCTATTCCTCTTGGGTTCAATAGATAAAGGCCATTATATGATCATCTCATAATAATTATCAAGGTATTAATGGTGTATATTTTTAATTCATGTATACATCACCTTAAAATAGACCTCATTCCACTTAACATGCCTACAATCCTTGGCATCCTTTAGTCAAGTAAGGGCTCTTAAGAACAAGTGGATTGTAGCTTCCCCTCTTGACTATGTTTTTATGATAAAGGCCCTATGTATATGTTTAAGGAACCTTCCATAATCCACTTGTTTATGTTTGAAAACTTGATAGGTGTCAAACACCTCTCAATGTTCATAACTGCAAGTCCACCTTCCATTCTTAGTTAAAACTAAGTTTACTCTACTTGATTATACAACTCCATTAGGCTAGCTATATGTGTATATGGCTATCTCATTTGGCCTAAGATCTTATAATTTTATCTTTGATCTTTTTAAACCTTGAATTATCTCAAAAATATTTAGTCATACAAACTCTATCTTCTCTCTTTGAAATAAACATTGACTATATGTTGGAATGATTGTAGTTGTAGATGATGATTTATTGTGCCTTGTACAGACTGAGAGATATTTAGACCTTGAAAAGGTAAAAGAGATATTTTATGATCTTCTCATGCTTTCATCAATGGTATCCATATATTCACAATCTTATTTGAATATTCACTTACCTTGAAGGTTTTCACTCCTTGCTCATCAACTTCTTATGATTATGACTGAGTGTCTTTGTAGACATGACTATAAACCTCTCTTGAAGTGTTTCTTGAGATATAAAATACATTTAACTTATATTCTATTTGAATTAACTCATTTAGGTTATCAAACTCATACCAACCATGCATTTGTCTAGCTCAACTAGACTTAAATAACTTAGATAGATCTTAAGACTGCCAAGGTACTGATTGGTTATAGATATTGACATGTAACTTGTAGGCATCTTATGAGACACTAACTACTAGCGTATGGCTACCTATTTAGGCTATTGATATTGAATGAAGTCCCAAATAGGGATAAAAAAAACTTTAAATCTTTATTGACTCTCACTTATGCATTTATGCTATGGTCTAAAATTCAAAATTATTGTGTACTTTCTTGACAACTACATGTGACTATGTAGGGTTCCTTTGTATGGATAGAGGTAGATTTATACCTTGATAAGGTCACAAAACATGACTATGATTACCTATTTAATGATGCCACTATGACAATGACCCTTATTACTCATGTATTGAATGATGTAGGTTCATGATCTCATGAAGTAGACCTCGCATGTATCCTAACTATGTGATTGTAAGTATCCCTCAAATCTTGATTATAGGTGAGTTTGAGACCTTGAAACACACCAATGATATTTTGAGAAATCATGAACTTGATTGAATATCCACTTAAATTTTAAGGTTTTCCAACACCCAAACTACTCCTTTATGAAACCTATTTCAACCTACACCTCTAAAACATGGTTGTAGGTGGAATTTTAGTGCTTTGTATAAACTAAAATAATTATCACTCAAGATTCATTAGATTAATAATCCCTATTAACAACCAACCAACTCATCTTGGTACTTTCAAGATTCATCTCACAACTCTCTAATGAACTCTTTGATTCTATATTCAAGAATATCATGTTACATAGAGGCTTGATTGTGTATATAGGTTGACTAAGTTTTGACCATGGTTGTAGATATTGATTTAATGGGTTTAAGGTTTCAAAAAACATATCCATGACCATGGTGTTTCTCAATAATCTTGACTCCTCTTTGAAAATGGATCTATGTGATGAATTAAATTTAATTCATAGCTGGTATGATAATAATGGATCATGGATAATGAGAATATAGTGGAAATATAGGCTTATGCAATGATGAATGGTAGTGAGAAGACTACGAGATGGGATGAAACATGAGGGAGGTAAAATGAACATGAATCCAAAACCTAGATATTCAATGAAGACCATGAGTGAATCATAAGCATATGGATCAATTAGACATATAACTTTTAAGGCTCTTAAAATAGGTATACATTGTGTAAAATAAACCTAATATTATACTAATAACCTTAACATATGCTTAAATACCTTAACATATGATAAATTGTGACTAAGAGGAGGTTTTAGGGTGATTTTTAGCTTCCTTACTATGGTAACTTAAGGAAACTTTGATAATATTGAAATAGTAACACATGAACATGAAATATACCTATAAACCATGTCATAATGAATCTTGATACCCATAAATCAACAATAAAACTATAAAATCTTTCTAAACTATCTATAGAATGTAGATTTGGCATTCATTTCTCTTTTTAAGATCTATATGACCTCACACATGTGGAAATAAGTTGAATACTATCATGATAAGGTGTCTCATACTCCTAAGAAGCTCTAAAAACTTCAATTTTCATATCATAATACCCAAATTAGGAAAAATCTTAGAAAATTAGTTGCTTACTTGAATGAAGAATATTTGATGAGTACCTTAGCTTGTTAAGGATGGTTCATGAAGGAGATTGAGAGAAACTAATAACCAATTATAAAATATGTAATATCTCTTATACCCCTTCCTCTACCCAAAATTTTAGACCTTGATTTTCTCTCTCATGGTTGTACCATCTATAAACTTGAAGGGCTCTCTTGATGTGTAAAGGAGATAAGTGGATGAAGAGAACTATTTTTGAGCCTATATGAGGTATTTTTTCCTTTATTATTCTTTAGAGATCTTATAATTACTCAACCTTCAATATCATGATCTCTTATATATGGAAAAGTCCATACAAATCCATACTTTGCTACATGAAACTCATGAAAATAGCCTTTTTGGCATATTCTCCAAACTTAAAGCCTTGAACCACCAATTTAGGGAAAGATAATGAAAATAACTAGTCAAAAGACATGTTAGAACAATAATTAAGTATTTTGAGATCAAAATAGGAGCAAATTTGTCATGTGAGAATTTTTGAAGAGAAAAACTACACTTTAAAGTTACATGAGGAAATATTTTCAAAGTATGAACATTTGACTTAAAGTAAAATCATGAATATGAAGGTAATTAAAGGAATTACAAATGATTTAGTGGCATTTTGTCTCCAAATTTATTAGTTAAAGGCTTAACACCTCTTTTTTAGGCTATATACACATATTTTCACAAAGGAAATTTGTCATTGAATGTCATGAAAAGTACCTTAAAGCCTTCTTTAGGTCCAAAATAGGTTTTTATATGTCCTAAATGCACATACTAAGATTATAATTCATTTCATACTTAAATATTCTAATGAAACTCATAGTGAGTTATCATCTACCACCTCTCATACATCTCCATCAAGGCATTTTAGATCAAAGGCATGACAATGATAAGACATGAGACTCACTCTTGAAATTCTAGTTAATGACATGAATATGATCAAGCACATCATTTGAGAACCAAAGACCAGTAGGACATGAAAAGTTTTTAGTTGTAGGAGTTTTTATTTCGTTTTTATAGGCCAAATTTCCAATAATAAGACTTTTCCCTATAAATCATGTATAACCACAGTTCTAAGATGAGAAAGTTTGTGGATGATGTAAGGGCTCTTCCATCATATGTTAAGATTTATTAAAAAAATCTATGAACCTACTATCATCTATAATAACAAGTTAAATTACTTGGAATTCCTTTATTTATAGGTTTTTATCATGGCATGCCTTCTAGCTATGCTTGTTTATATCTTGTGCCCATAATACTTATCATCTTGTTTCATCCATGCAATCCAAGTCCAATAACCTATGATTCATCAACTCCTAATCACCCATTCTTAGCACATTAGTGACCCATAGATTGGGAAGTATATATTCTATAAGCATCATAGCTTCAAGCCCATAGACTAGATAGAATGGTATATACCCTATCATACATTTATAATGTGTCCAATAAGCCCATAGGATTGTTGGAAGTCTATCCTCACAATCATCTCACCTCACATTTAATATTTTAGTGAACATCTTACCAATCACCTTATTCATATCTTTCGCTTAGCTATTTACCTATGGATGATAAGTGGTGATTTTATGATGTGATATTAAAAACTCATCTATGAGGGTATTGATGGTCTTATTTATAAAATGATTTCTTATATCACTTACCAATTTAAGAAAATATCAAAACCTAGTAATGATGTTCTCATAAGGAACTTAGTTGTGTCCTTCGTACTATAACTTAGAGTGACAATAGCTTCTACCCATTTAGTAAATTATCATGTCATAGTGATTATGTACCTTACCTTGATGAATTTATTTATGGGATTTATTTACCTTATAAATTCAATACCCAATTATTTAAAAGGTTGTTGTACTAACATGGGATATAATGACATCTCATCTTGCTAGTTTGGCTTCCCTATCCTTTGTCATACATTGATTTATTGTGTGATTCTTTGTGTATCCTAAAATAGATAGGGACTCCAAATTCCACTTTGTAAAAATTTATTCATGGTTACATCTCTTGTGAAGTGGTCTCCTATGACTACCTGATTCACTTCATCCATGATCTGTGCATGCTCATATTCTAGTTCCACTCTGCATAGCAATTTATCTTTACCTAAGTAATACAAAAATCCATTAATCAGACTATATGAAAGAGATTTTATGGTTATTTTTTTCTTATCTCTTTCTATATATTTTTATAAGAATGTCCCCTATTTGAGAAACTATGTGATCTCCTATAATTTATTTGAAATCATAGTCACCATGAATAGGCGTGAATCTAGGGACTCATCTTGGAGTTCCTTGGGTTCCTCACCATTCGTAAGTTAATTAAGATGATATGGACAAACAATTTCCCATTTAGGTTTGAATTTAATTTAGAATTAAAATTCCTAGAAAATCTTTAGCCAATGAGATATTTGTTCACCCAATAGTATCTTATTCTACAGGTATCATAGAGATTTATGGTCAATGAATAATTTGAATGGTGTGGCCAATACATAATGCCTAAACTTATATATTAAAAACACTATAGCCAATGTTTCCCACTCATTTTTCATATAATTATTCTTTGTGGATGACAACTCTTTATTTACAAAGTGGATTGGATGATTAAATCCTCCTTCTCTTGGATTTACGAGTACTACTCCAATGACAAGCTCTAAAGTGTCCACATGCACATTAAAAGGTTTAATCTAATTTAGGAAAATATGATTAAATTAGTCACTAATCACTACTTCAAATTAATAAATATGACCTAACAATCCTCTATCCATATAAATTGGTTTCCTTTTCATAGCAACTTTTCTAAAGGGGATGATATATCAATGTAACCCTTTATAAATTTCCATTAGTAACTGGTGTGTCCCAAAAAATATCTCACTTGTATTGAAGTCTTGTGTGGTGTTATACATGCAATGACTATGATATTAGCCTGGTCTACTAGGATTCCTTTACTACACACTAAATGACCTAATAAAACATTAAAAGGTGTAAAAAATAGACATTTCTTCAAATTATCACTATTCATAGTGTTATACATCTTTCTAACATTAACCTAAGTTTTGATAAATGTTATTTGAAAAAAGATAACACTACCTAATCATCCAAGTATACTTTTAGGAAGTCATGGATGAAATCCTTGAATGTAGTCAACACAGCTCTAAAGAACACTATAGGTGAATTTTTGAGTCCAAATGACATGACCTTGTAAGTGAAGGAACACCATTTTATTATTAATATGGTATTAGTACTATCCTCTTCGATGATGGGTATCTGATGGTAAAAACTGAATCCATAAATGAGTGAGAATACTTCATGCCCTACAATAGCCTCTAAAACTTCATCCATGAAGGGAATGGGAAATGGATCATTGACATAAGAATCATTGAGGATGTGGTAGTCTCCATAGATATATATCTCCCTATTATTATTTGGATATACTAACATGGGGATAACCTAATTATTTTTCTCGATCAGGAAGATAATGCTTGCTTCTAACATATAATCGAGTTTAGCTTTCACTTTTACTTTCATCTTCATGTTTAGGTTCAACCTATATGGTCTCTTCTTGATTATCCATTCACACTCCTTTAACTCTATATAATTGTAGACACCGAAATCATGTCGACTCCCCTGGTCATTCTCTGTTTTATTCTTCTTCACCTATTTAACCCTTGTCGATCACTTCTTCCACTAGCCTCGACCTTGGCAGCATGTAAAAATGAGCACAGAGCTAAAGCTAGACTATATCCCCATTGTGCATCTACCGATGACGGTCGTTACCCGGCTGACGTCGCCGACGTCGGTCACTTATCAGCCGATGTCGGCAATCCTGCCGATGTTGGTCACCTTACCGTTATCCATTATCAGTTATCATTTGGTTCCCAATCAGTTTCTTGAACGGTTATCGAATCATCTCTCAAACCACCCCTTGCCTTCATCAGTGTCCACCAACCATTCAAAAGGCTAATCAATCGATCAATCAATTAATAAATAAATAAATCGAGCCCAAACTCTGACATTCACAGACTCTTGCAATCAACACTCTCACGATCAACCAACTCCGGCATCAACCAATCTGCATTCGCTTCAATTCGGCACTGCACAGACAACTTCAACAATGTCAATCATGTCTTCGCACTGTGACAGGTAAGTATCCTCATCTGTTTATTTTTAATTTTGGTTATTGCTTGCTTGTTATTTCCATACTCTATATTCTGTCTAGACTTGACCTTCTACAAATCCCCAGAGCCTGTTCAGACTCGACCTTATCCTGACTAGAACCTGTCCAAAATCTTGCCCAGAACTTGTCCAAAACCTTGCCTAGACTCTGCCCTGACTTTGTCTCAACTCCATCAGACCCTGTCAAGACCTTGTCCCGACTCTCCTAGACCTTTTGCAACTCGCGTAGACTCTGCCCAGAACTTGCCCCGACCGACGCCGGTCACTACCCCGACCGACGCCGGCACTTTAACCGACGTCGGCACTTTCCCTAACCGACGCCGGCACCATAGAGACCGACATCGGTGACTGCACAGAACATTTTACTTCATTATCAGGTACACATTTTATTTTTTGTGCTTTATTTCTGCCATTTTATCTTTCATTATATCTACTTTAGTTCAATATTCTACTTTTTTATCAGTGGGTTGATATCCTTCTAGGAAGTCTTCGAACTTCCAGGATCGGGCGTTCGCCTGACAGTCCACCATATCTTTGACTAACATTTTTCCGTGTTTCAGTCTCTTTTCTTCGCAAGTGTCATTCCTCCACAGCTAAAAAGGAGAATCTTCCAATGTCTGATTTCGATGCGCATGACTTTATCAGGTATCTTCTAGCCTTGACCATTTCTTTTAGTTTCTTATTTCTTCTTTGAATGTAGAAAGCAATTTTGCATAGAAACATTCTGGCACGCCCGGTGGGACCCTAAGGCCTTCCTTGGGTTCTTTCTTTCTTTTGTTCATATAGGTGCATTAGGTTCCTTCCTTTTCGCCTCCTTTCGTCTCTTCTTAAACGACATCATAAGCAGGACTAAAACAAACTTTTCTTTTCTTTCTTGCACTTCTAGACTAGCTAAAACTCATATTCTTCGACTCTTTCTCCATTCGTCTTCATACGAACAAACATTTTGACTTGGGCATTAAAATACTTTGCATTCATTTCTTTTTGTCTGCATCTCTTAGACCATACATAGTAATTAAACCGCATATTGAATTAATCTAGATCACTTGATCTTACACGACTAAACCACTTGCACAAAACAAACATTTTAACTTACCTGAGACAAGGCCCGACTGGGATATCATCCCCCAGTAGATACATTACCCGTCCCAGCGATCTTACTTGGATTTCATCACCAAGGGGAAAGCCCACTCTGTTCTCTGGCGGAGTCTAATCTCTAGGCGAGGTATATTTTGGCTAAGCGAAACCAGCTAACCACTGGAATCGTGAAGTGAGGGGAGCTTGCTCCTTAGCACCAGGCCACGTACCGAACCTAACACAGACTTTTGAGCACCATAACAAAACCTAAAACCATCCATAGACTACTTCTTCTAGGACCTGACTCAAAAACCAATCTTCCTCTACACACATTCTAAGGCATAAGCCACTATAATCCTAATATTTTACTCCTAGGGTTTTAGGATCTGCTTGTGTCTTCATCTTTTTCATTCTTATCTGCTTGTTTGAGCTTGTGAGGATGTTCTTCCTTGCCTTGAATGGTTTTTGACATGCAGTCAAACCAAGGCTCTTCTTGACCACGCTAGCCATCAATCACTTTCGCCTACCCCATCTATAAACAATCCTATAATGGAGTTCTACTCAGAAACTGAAAGAATTACTATTAGACCATCCCCGACCCAGACGCCTATCATCCCAGAAGGGGACCAAGATCTTGCAAGATTCTTGGACCTCAATACCGCAGCCCTCCAAAACTATCTCGCGAGAAACCCAATGTGGGACCTTTCGGGCGATGTGGCGACGACATCAACACCGTTCACCACCCAACCTTTTACGACTCAGCCTTTCACCTCAACTGTTAACCCGACCATGGCCAATACGCAAAGTTTGGCCTCCTCATCTGTTTTTAGACCAACCTCCATCGCGGTTTCGTTACCCCCTCAACCACCTTCAATTCAACCAAGTTCTACATCATATCAAAACTTGATTGTCTCGACCCCACACACTCTTGCGCCCATATACACAGGAGTGCCTACCTCCTCTTTTGTCCATGCCACCACACAACCACCTTTGGTGATATCTGGTCAGCCTATGCCTTCTACCTTTGTAACTCAACCACCCTTAGCCTCTACTTCTGCCCTTGCAACTAGTCATCCGTATGTTGCGCCCTTACTGGTACAACCGACTACGTCGTACGCCTCTTCTAGCCTCTTTCAAGCACCTTACAACCTAGGGGGCACTCCGTCCACCAATCTGTCAGTAGACATCATCAAGATGCTGATGTATAAAATGTCCAGTCTCGAAGCTTCTATCTCCGGTTCAAGCAATGTCTCTTCATATGACCAAATTTACAACGAGCCCATCCATCCTTCTGTCCCTATCCGACCATACCCTAACCATTGGGAGCTTCCTAAATTTACTCACTTTCAGAGTAAGGAAGACCCACAACAACACTTACGAGCATTTAGACATGCCTGTTACCTTATCGCCCACGACAATGCGTTACTTCTACGCATGTTTCCTATGTCTCTTTCTGGCCCTGCCCTTGACTGGTATAGCTCCCTTGCTAGACATTCTATCTTTTCATTCATTCAACTTGCCCAATTATTCATTGATCATTTCTCAATCAATATCACTAAACAAATCTCGATCACAGACCTTTACTCTATTAGGCAATTTGACGATGAATCAATGGTCGATTTTGTCGCCCATTGGAGAAGCTTGATTAACCAGCTCTCTTTCTCCTTGCCTCAACCTGAGCTCATTGAGCTATTTTCCTGAGCATGTGCTAGTCACATCTCATCCACCTTGCGGGTTCAAACATTCCACACTTTTGACGAGGCCTTCACCATGGCCTGAAAGCTTGAACTCTGTGCCATTGAAGAAGATAAGGTCAAATTGCGTAACACTAACACAAGAACCAATGACCATTCTTCTTCCAGATCTTCTTCTGCCCACTCTCAATCCAAGGGGTCGGCAAACACTATCATCTTTAGACCATCATCTTCAACAATGACCAACCAACCATCATCTTCAACATTACACTAAATCAATAAACATTTTCAACGTCAATCCATACAGCGTCAATTCACTCCAATTGGGGAGTCATATGCCTCTGTCTTGGATAAACTCATCAAGCAGGGGGTCCTCAATCTCCCTTCAATCCGACCACATCAATTTGACCCCTCAACACCTATCCCTACATGGTACAGGGAAAATCACTTTTGCAACTATCACCGTGTCAAAGGCCATGACACGGATCACTGTCAAACTTTCAAAAACATTGTACAGGACATGCTCGACAAGGGGGATCTTATTTTAGATAACCCAAATGCACCGCCCAACCAAAACCTTGACATTTTCAAGCAACCCTTTTCTAATCACCCGCCTACTCAAGACAACGTCCAAACCATGATCAATGACCCTCAAAACCATGATATACACACGGTCGACACTATCTTTTCTCTTATCCCTGACCAATCTCTTTCACAAGTGGAAGACCCTTCTTCCCCTATACCTCCTCCACATGGTGAAGAACTTTCTTCTCCTACTTGTCTTCCATCAACTTCTCCTATATTGGAAGATGCTTTGACCACATCAACACCAATAGATAATCACATCTTTTTGACTCCCCAACCACACACAGAAGCCATGACTACTCCAATGCTCTTTCCACTTAAAGAGCCCACTTTTTTAATCCCTCCTTCATTGAGAGAAGAACCGTCCACATCTAAGTCCACACCCGCGCAAGCGTCCATCATGCCCAAAGCGATTAAACCTCTTGGTGTTCACCCCACATCTAACCTCGCCTCGCACAAAGGTGGCCCTCAACTCAAACCAAAGAAGGCTACTAAACCACACCGGAGGCCTCCTCCCCTATCTTCGTCATTACCTTCAATCTTGGGCCCACATCCGTCTACTTTACTTGGAGTGCTTCCCACTCCCATACTTCACAGAGGCAAGTCGCCTCCATTATTCTATCAACCCATCAGACTTATATCTCCTCCAAACCATCAACCTACATATCTTATGCCTCTCAAATCAAAATCACCAACCCTCACTGTAACAAGACACTTAGACCTGTTAGCAGGTTCTTATGCCTTGCTGTTACGGCAATTGTTGCAGTCCTCTCGTATCTATCTCCCGCCACTTAGACCATATCAATCTCTCAGACCAAAACCCCCCTAGTTTGACAACACTCAGGTTTGTGCGTATCATCGCACACTTGGGCACGACACCGAGCAGTGTTGTGCCCTCAAGGTTGCCATTCGCCAATGTCTTGGGAATGACACCCTTCTTCTCAACCACATCATCAATAAACCTTCAACACCACCCCACTCATCAACTCTCGGATCAAGACCATCTTGGTCCGATAACTCTAAATTCTATCATTATCATCACACTTCGGGACATGACACCGAGCGTTGTTGTGCTCTTAAAGTTGTCATTCGTCACCACCAGAAAAAGGATTCCTTTCTTATCAAGGATCCTCTTGACCACCCCTCTGACAAATCATCAACACCAACCCATGCCTCTTCAACCTCGTCACCTAAATCGGGATCTCCACACCAGACTAGGGTCCCTTCACCGCCTTTAACCCCCTTATTCGACATCAACACAATCCATCTGACCACTAAACCTCAATCGACCTTAACCAATCCATCAAACATTCTCCCTAGCCATAGGGGGAATTCAACCTTCATCCAAACCTCGACCAATTTTTCAACATAGTCTCGACCACATATCAATCACTCTTTCAACTTAACCTCAATTAGACCAGCAACCAAACATGTAACCCAACCTCAACCAAACATTCGACCCAACCAAAGACAAAATACCAACCAGTTAACCCTTGACCAACCATTGACCAACTATTAAATGACCAAATCTCAACCAAACATTCAACCAACCTTTTTATCAAAATATTCAACTAGTCTCAACCAATCAACAACCATATCAACCAACTTCACATCCACTCATCAATCAACACCTGACCAATCTGGAAAGAGGCAAATGGGGCAAGTTTGCTCCTAATTGACTCGGACCTTATCACACACAAGCATACACCAGAGACTTACCAGACCCTGAGCCTCTTAATGCATTGCATCTGCAACCGTTTTACTGTTAGTCGAGTATTCATCCACTTGACACTTAACTTGAGCTCATCCCTTGAGCAATCCCCATCCTCTTAATCCTACTTCTTTCAACCCTATTCCTCTTAACAATTCTTATAACCCTTTTATGCTGTATGGATGCTTTGTCCTAATAAAAGAGAGCCCTTGACCTTCTATAATCTTGTCCATGACTCACATTTCTATAAAAACAAATCAAGATGTCACAATATCCATGGTCACTATATCAATATCAAAATCAAAAGGCAGACTGCTCCCTCGAAGGACAGTTGTCCTATCACTGCTGTAATTAATAGATTGTTCCCTCGAAGGACAGCTATTCAAAAGCTCTTATATTAAACAAAAATCTAGACCACTCCCTTGAAGGATGGCTATGAATAATCTGGCAATAAACAGCACTATTTTAGAAGCTTCCCGCATTGATTAGCTTCACAACTGACCACCAAGCAAATGACATCTTTATGCAGGCTTCCCGCATTGATCAGTCTGCGCCAAAAAAAAAATTGAGTCATGGACTTGACTTCTAGTTGTCTCAGGGTCTCCTATAAAAAGGGGCAAAGTTATCTCTACTCTTATAACGGGTTACCCTCTTTCCTCCTCCTATCACCTACTCAAAGGACTTCGAGCTCACTTTAATGTCAAAGTGATTCGATTACCGCTCTAACATCACTATGGTCAACGACGTCACGCATGAATGGGGCTCTTGGCTCTCATAACCCCTATCTATGCTATCTTTTTGGTCCTTGTCAATGAAAGAGCAATATGCTTTTCACTTCTTCTGCACTTTGGTCACATTCACCTTCATCACTTGTCAATCAACTCAACTCTCTTTTCAGACCACCCCTATAACCTATTCACCCTAGTTTCTATGGACACCAATACACATGGAAACTATTGACCCGCTGCAATTTATGTTAAGCATAAACCAATACTTGCTGAAGCGTAAATAGACTTCAATTCATTTTTAGCATACATCCATCATGAATATGGAATATTGCTAGGGATGAAAGACCTCTCAACCAATGTTGCAGAATACACCATTTGGAAAAGGCTGCAACATCTCTTCTCCTCATCATTTCATCATAACCAAGACCAATCTATCAATCATTTTTGACCACCTGTCTACCACTCGGACCCTTTGTCTGAACTACATTGGTCTGAGGCCCTTCCACCAGGGCTATGTAGGCAGCACTCAGATGACATGACCGTCTTCTGGGGTTAGCTCGACCATTCTCATTTGTTCATCTTTCTGATGGACAAACCTTCTTTCCTTCTTTTAACCATAACCTTGCCCTTGACCACAACCAATTTCATTCCTTTGACCCTCCTTCCCTTCTAGGGAGAACTACATTGGCCTGAGGCCCTCTGACCAGGGCTATGTAGGCAGCACTCAGTTGACATGGGGTCTTCTGGGGTTAGCTCGGCCACATCCTTTCGCCCATTCCTCCCCTCGACCACTAACCATTGGAGATCATACCTATCTCCTCTAACCTTGACCACTTCCAAGACATTGTTGCCTTGGTTGTTTTTGCATATATGCTACCTCATGACTAGTTAGCAAAATTGTGCGCAGACCTTTTTGGACCCTCACAAGTATAGGATCGCAAGCCGGTTGATCCACACTACTTGTGACTTTTTCATGTTTCTAGGAGCACTTCCTGAGCCCAGGATACCTAGAACACGATGACCCATTTGGAGCTTCAGCTTAGATTGAATAACCTGATCAGCAGATGACTACATGCTGGGGCCTGGTTATTTCAATTTTGGCACTCCTCGACCCTTGACCTGTGACACTTTTAACCTGACCATCTCATGTAGTGGTATGCGCGCAATCACAACTTTTGCAGCATTCACCCTCACCCTTTTTCCATCCACTCTTTGTCAAATCAGCACCCGATTCCCAGTTCCCTTCCCTCGACTCCTGCTTTGAGGGGGAATACCTCATCCATAATCAGGGCAATCCGCTTCATGTTTTTGTCTTGCAGTTCATTCAAACAACCAACAAGATGAAATCAACCTTATCCCTCACCTGGGGCAATCACTCCTATTTTTGTCTTGCAGTTCGTCCAGAACAACCAACAAGACAAAAAGGGGCAAATGTAGACACCAAAATTGTGTTGACTCCCCTGGTCATTCTCCATTTTATTCTTCTTCACCTATTTAACCCTTGTCGATCACTTCTTCCACTAGCCTCGACCCTGGCAGCATGTAAAAATGAGCACAGAGCTAAAGCTAGACTCTATCCCCATTGTGCATCTACCGACGACGGTCGTTACCCGGCTGACGTCACCGACGTCGGTCACTTATCAGCCGACGTCGGTAATCCTACCGACATTGATCACCTTACAGTTATCCATTGTCAGTTATCATTCAGTTCCCAATCAGTTTCCTAAATGGTTATCAAACTGTCTCTCAAACTGCCCCTTGCCTTCATCAGCGTCTGCCAACCATTCAAAAGGCTAATCAATCGATCAATCAATTAATCAATCAATCAATCAAGCTCGAACTCTGACATTCACAGACTCTTGCAATCAACACTCTCATGATCAACCAACTCCAGCATCAACCAATCTGCATTTGCTTCAATCTGGCACTGCACAGACAACTTCAACAACGTCAATCATGTCTTCGCACTGTGACAGGTAAGTATCCTCATCTGTTTATTTTTACTTTTGGTTATTGCTTGCTTGCTATTTCCATACTCTATATTTTGTCTAGACTCGATCTTCTGCAAATCCCCAGAGCCTGTTCAGACTCGACCTTATCCTGACTAGAACCTGTCCAAAATCCTGCCCAGAACTTGTCCAAAACCTTGCCTAGACTCTACCCTGACTTTGTCTCGACTCCATTAGACCCTGTCCCGACCCTGTCAAGACCTTGTCCTGACTCTCCCAGACCTTCTGCAACTCGCGTAGACTCTGTCCAGAACTTGCCCCGACCGACGCCGGTCACTACCCCGACCGACGCCGGCACTTTAACCGACGTCGGCACTTTCCCTAACCGACGCCGGCACCACAGAGACTGACATCGGTGACTGCACAGAACATTTTACTTCATTATCAGGTACACATTTTATTTTTTGTGCTTTATTTCTGTCATTTTATCTTTCATTATATCTACTTTAGTTCAATATTCTACTTTTTTATCAGTGGGTTGATATCCTTATAGGAAGTCTTCGAACTTCCGGGATCGGGCATTCACCTGACAGCCCACCATATCTTTGACTAACATTTTTCTGTGTTTCAGTCTCTTTTCTTCGCAGGTGTCATTCCTCCACAGCCAAAGAGGAGAATCTTCCAACGTCTAATTTTGGTGCACATGACTTTATCAGGTATCTTCTAGCCTTGACCATTTCTTTTAGTTTCTTATTTCTTCTTTGAATGTAGAAAGCAATTTTGCATAGAAACAATAATCTCCCCTAAATAAATATCAACACCTTTGACTTCTATAAAATTTATAGGAAAAACATATTGATAGTCTCAGAGTAACTGAAAAACCTGCAAGATATCTTCATACATCGAATAGTCTCTAACATGCACCATTTTGGGTCCATCTTCTATGCCAATATTTTTTATATATTCCTTTAATGCATTTTGATACATCTTACATTATTATTCAAGAATGAAATTTTAGAGTATCTACTCTCCTTCACATTCTAGGAATTATTTATGTCACAACTTTTTCTCCTTTATTTCTTCTATGACTAGTTTTGGTAGAGGCTTTAACTCTCTATTCAAAGAGATCCCCTATATTCATGTAATAATCATTATCCATACTAGAGTATTTCTCATCCTAATATTATATCCTATGGCAAGGTTTAATCCATGGTTGGGCCTCACCTACGTTAATTACCTAAATCTTTAGGATGCGAGTCAGGTTTTTCACTATGACTTCATGCGAACCATGTTCCCATGTTATTGGTGTTGTACTTAACACACCCATTTTTTCCCTAGAAGGGAATTGGGACCCACTTTTTGAAATATTATCATTAATATGGAATCCTTTTTTATATGTTTATGAAAAATTTGGAAAATCTAGGGAATTTTACTTTTTGGAGAGATGATGTTGGCAGTGTTTATGAGACTAACTTGTGTATTGTAGATGAATTCTTTGAGGTTATAGTCTTTAGCCTAATTTTTTTAACCTTTGTGCAAAATTATCTTTTTTTATGTTATTTTTTGGGAAATTTTTGGTCCTATTTTCTTTTGGGCTTATTGTTTGGGGAGCCTTATTTTGTCAGAGAAATTATTACATACTTTTTGCCTAAAATAAATATCCCAAAAGAATTCAGCCTATAGCCTCCTTGCCTTAAGGAATTCTAGACCACATACACTTTACCCAAAATAAATTAATTGATGTATTATCCCTTTTACTGTATCTGAAATTATCCTTTGAAACTTTCAAAAATGACCCTTAGTCATATGAGAGTACCCTTCAGGATTTTTGGAAGTGCCCTTCAGCCTTTGTGAAGTAGACCCTTTAGGTAAACTTTTGCCCTAAATTAGACCCTTCCAATTCTTTCCAACTACCATTTTTAACCCTTCAAAATATTCCTTTATCCTTCCTCGAATTAACCATTTACCCCCTTCTTGACCACTTTGTTTAGGTCACATATCTTTTGGGTTTTATGTAGCATACCCTTTGGAAATTTTTTCAAACCACTTACCTTATGGGATGTATCCTTTAGGATATTTATTTTGACCTTTTTCCCTAAAAAATTACCCTTTAACCTTTGTGAATGAACCTTTTCACCATGGACATACCCTTTGGGACTTTTATCCCAAACCTTTTTTTTCCTTAGCCAATTCTTTCAAACATTTTGTTTGAGAGAATTATAACCTTCAGGACTTTTAGAAATAGCCCTTAGTTGCATGAGAGTACCCTTTGAGAATTTTAAAAGTGCCCTTCATCATTTATTAAGTAGACCCTTTGAGACTTTTGTCATGGACAAAATTCTCTATAAAGTGGACCCTTTATATCAAAAATACCCTTTGGGGAAATTGAAAGTGCCCTCCAGACCTTTGAAATATCCCTTCAAAAGAATTAATTTGGTACTTTTGTTAAAATGAATCCTTTGAAGAGACTATTGTGGAAACTTTTTTCAAAACAAATTCCCCAAAATAATTAGTCTACAAACATAGGCCCAAAATCATTTTCTAGTGTATATCCTAAAGCACTTTAATACTAAGTCTCATCATACTTAGCCAATATAACAACAAAAATACTTCCTATTGATATTTTAAAGGTCCCTACAAACCTGAGCCAACAAATTTGAATAATACATGAAATGAAAGCCTAAAATGAACATTACACATTTATGTCCCATGAACTAGTATTCAATACTAGATTCTATATAGGTGATCTACTGTGATTGAAAACTATCATTTGAATTTGAGCTTACTTGTATTCAAAGTCTTTTACTATCTTACAAAAATAAGGATCCCTTGTTTCTACTTCAAACTTATACAATGAATAACAATTGAGCTAGAGCTAAGTCATTTACATTAGCATATAGGTATATATAGCATGCAACATGAGAGAATCACAAAACATACATCCATGGTGTCTACATTCAAAACATTTTGAGGTACCAATCCACCATCTCTATACTCGATCAAAGATTCAATAGAATTCATTAATACAGTCTTTGATGCCACTATGTTTAGAGATAAGTACATGAATTACTCAATGTTATGGGATGTTATTGATTTAGTGGATGTATTTTCATTGGAAGATGATATAACATTGGTATACCAATTATTTATAGAGGAATTATTGGCTTAAAAATGACAAAGACTACACTTTATTATAGAAAAACCAAAAGTGATGCCCTACATAGACCTCTTGAGGGACTTATTCTTCACTGGTAAAATATCATAGGATACATTCTTGCATCACTCAAATAATAATACAGTGGTCACTTGCATCTTAGGGATAGATTTTTAGATATGTTTATCATTAAACATTCATGACATCTACTTTGATAATTACACACTGGTGTAATTCAACATAGAGACCTCAGTGGAGGAGGTGTTATCATCATGGCTCTTCCCAGGCAAACTATCACCTAGAAAGGAAATAATCCAAAATGGGTCATCCTAATTGACAAGTTCAGGATGAGTATCTACATCAGCATGGTGTTCCCTACTAGATTATGTAGTATGCCTAGCATCCACTTTATTAACTTGGATTGGGTACTATTATTATATATGTTGCTCACACATGATGTTTATTATGCCTTCATCAAAATCATAAGATTGTGGCTGAGGGAGAAAATTATTCACAAAGATAGGTGTCCTACAGCCATTGGGGATTTCTTCAAGATGTCATATCTATTAGATGCAATCATGGGAACATGCTATAAAAGCCTTGGTGCATTGTTGTATCTACCCATGGACTATGAAAAGAACAAAATTTGTGATTACTATTAGTTTATGCATATATATTGCTATATAAGGCACATGGTGAGAATCTCTAAGGATGTCTATCCTAAATTTGGCAAGATATTCATGGCTTGATTATGGCTCAGATTGTGCATAATATAGTGAAGAACCTAGCTAGAAAGGGAGATTTCTTCCTCTACCCTAATTTTATTTTCATCATGGTATGGGGGAATAAGGTTGACCCCCTATGTCCACCAAGGTTTGTTTAGAACACTTTAGCCACTCAAGAGATTACATTCTAATTATGGAAGAGTGTAGAAGAAGATTTGGCAAGGCAAAATAAAGACTTATATTTTAGTCATCTAATTTCCATTGGTAAAATGACATATATAATGAGAAATCATCCTGGAGATGAAAGTGGAAAATGAAAGAGTATAATTTTCCCATACTTCCACATAGGGACTAGGATCCACATGGGTGGATCATGAAATATATCCATGGGTTTAACATTCCATATAGTCATCAGCCCTATGAATATGATTTTGTATTTTTGAATGATCAATCAAATGAGGAGGTATTGGAATAAGCACAACTTGATAGATTATAGGAGGATCATTTGAGGATGATCCAAGGTGAACCTTATGTTTCCATTAGGGAATTAGATATCAAGAAGGCACTCTTTATAGAGTGGTAGCACTTAGATTTTTGGAGAGGTGAATCCTCACAGTAACCAAAGGACCAAGCTACCTCCTCGTCCCAAGGACCCCCTTTAAAGTTGAAGGTAATAAATAAGGATCCTAGGCTAATTAATCCTAGAATGACTAAGGGAGTGTAGGCATGATTGAATTTAATGAGGAAGGATAAATATAAGAGGATCCTATTACAAACTCTATTTAAGGGATAATTATTACATTTATTGGGGTAATAACTCCTAGGGAATCATCAACTCTAGACTCTCTTACTCAGGCAAGGAACCCTTTAGTCTACAAAAGAAAGCCTAAAAATCCCATAGGTAGTCCCATAATAGAGGCATTATAGGGCCCATCCACTTCGCCTCCATGTTCATAACCAGCTAAGGTAGACATGGCAATAATTAGAGACATTAAATATGACTCTGATGAAGAATTCAAGTTGGAAATAGCCAAGGCTATAAGCCTTCAAGAACTAGTGAAGATCTATCTTAAAGGTACCCAATCTTTTGATAGTGTTCCTTTGTCTTCTCTATACATTTTTAATCAAGTTGCCTCTATGAAAGTCCCATCATCCATCCCTTCCACCTCCACTACCACTATTTCTCCTTTCATCTCCTCTTCTATCCCATTCATAACACTAATTCCTCTTATTCCTACTATCACCTCCTTGATTAGAGATCTTAAGAAAAATAAGGTGTTTAAGAAAGTGAAAATGGATTTGGCCACCTTCCAACTCCACATTCAATACACCTAGATCACCCTTCCACTTTCAACCACCACTTTCATATAGGATACTAATGTGACAACCATTGGCAAAGGGAGGAAGGACAACCCTTAAATAATCATAGTCCATCCACTCCCTCAGTTTAGAAGAGTGGATTGGTATAAAATCATATGGCATTCCCTCCTAGATGTCCTCACCAAGGCCTCCAAGAAGTAGTAATAAGCCCAATAGGAAATAGAAGTAGAATTTTTTACTACAACCTTTGATGCATCTCAACTTGACATTCCTACATGGGCATTGGACTTGAGGAGTAAGGTTTCCCAACTGCCAAACTTTAAAATTATATAACTCCCATCTATCTCCACATTGTTTGACCCCCCCCATTGGTAGCATCCAAAGGTTCAAGAAGATAAAACTATAAGATGATCAGGGAACCCAAATTATCTTCGAGGAGAGGTAGTAGGTGTTCTCCCTTACTGAAAGGCACAATAGATAGCTGAGGAAACCCTTATATGAATAAAATTTAGCAAACTTTGGCCTAGGACCATAAATATTTTATAGTTACCATTTAGGATATCACTGAGCTATCTCATCAAGAGATAGAAGTAAAGGTGAAGGTGATGGAAAAGGAAGTATAACATCTCAAAAAAAAGTCCAAAATGGTGCACATCTTGACTAGAATTGAAGCTAAGGTCTAGGAGGTAACTTCAAGATGTTACAACACATTAGAAGCTATGGATTTTATGAGGGATGAGATGGCCCCTCATGTGAGACAAAATAATATACTGTACAAGTCCTTGAGATATGATAGTGCCAAATTAAAGATGCTTATGTCCTACTCAAGTAAATTGCTCTGTGGACATCTCAACTTAATGATACACTAGAGGCATTCAATGCCTTGAACCTAGTGGTCATTAGGCAAGAGGAGGCAAAATATTGGTTACAAAATGTTGGGGCTTTAATCCATAAATACTAGGCACATGAGGCTTAGGTCCTTAAAAATTTTCACAAGCTAAAGTTATCATAGGTGAAAGACTCCACTAGTAAGCTAGTTAGTAGGCTCAATTTTGATAAGCTTATCCAGAAGGCAACTGATGAATTCAAATAGATATTTTAAGGTTTTTCAATTGAGTAAATTGAATCAAAAATAATAAAGGCTCCAAATAAGGTCACTAAAGTGGATATATTCAAGAATAAATTTTAGACAACCAAGGATAAACATGCTAAGCTCCTTAGATAGACAAAAATAATTCATCAGCCTTCACTGCTAAATTTGGATATCATATGGAAGAAGCATGAAGTAGCCCAAAAGGTATAAAAATATAATGAAGTGAATAAAATGAAAGATTCTAGAGGTGAAACTATAACTTCAGTGGCCATATCTACTTCTACACCCACTAAAGTGCATGCAGTACTTCAGACAAGAAAGCCTTGATAGACTAAATCTCATGTATATATAATTATGTAGTGGTCTATTTATTTAGTTTTATGAGTGGATAATTGTAATGAATTAACTTTATATTTTGTGTGCATGTACATGTTGCATGACTTTGAAAATTTAATTAATTTATTTTTTAGTTCCTAGACAATTTTTGGAACTACGTGTTCAAACTGATGCTTGTAGCCACTTGCATGAACTTGGAGGATGAGGTACCCCCTTCCCCAAGTCTATATATAATATTAACCCTACTCAGTCAAAAAGAGTCAAAAAAATTTAGAATATAGAGTAATGATCAATTTTGATTGTTAGCAAATTTTCTTGAGTATTTTCTTTCCAATTTCATGTAATTGATTATCATTTTTATGATTGTGTGATTCGATAAATCTTTAGTCTGTTATAGCTATGAGTAGATTCTTTATTTCTTGATTAATATGTTAATCTTAAGATGTGAAATAGATATTAAAAGATAGGTAATATATATCAATAAGGTGAATCAAGTTATTTGAATCATAGTTTTGAATGTGTATTCATGCTTTCTTTAGTGTATTTTTCTATGTGCATGTAATAACTACTTTAAATAATTAACTTGCCCAAGCCACAATCTCCTGATCAAGGGTGTGTAATAATTTACCTAAAATGAGAAACCTTTGTTTGAGGCATGTGAACTTCTTACATCTATATTCCCTTAGACTTCCTAGCCATGTATGATTGCATGTGTGTTATTATTGCTAACAATGGACATAGGTTTGAGAAAGCATAGGTCTATTAAAAAGTAACCATGGGAGAAATCCCAAGAATCATAGAGTTTCCTTTTTGTCTTACCTTACCTTCATTTTTGGAGTTTGTTATTGAGACCTAACCATTTTAGATTAAAATCTAGTTGCCCATCCAACTCACATAGGATTTCATTATATTAGAAGGTCACACCTCCATCCAAAAAAACTTGTTAAAAACCTACATACCCTACTTGATATTCAATCAATAGGTTGTCAAAGATCGTATACCTTAAACTCATGCCCTGGAATGGATTTTACCTCCATCAAGATCCTAAAATGTTAGAGGCTACCTCATTAAGGTTATGGTGTGCATAAAAACTATATTAATAGTTTCACTGACATTAGAAGGAGGGCCTTGCATTTTCTCCTAGAAATAGAGTCACCCAAGAGAGTGACTAGATCTAATTCCCTAGTTGGTTTATTGGTATCACCCTTGGCAAATCATAGGAGACCTAAAGTTGTGTCAATAGCCCTAGTTTAGAATAATCCACCTCCATTATAGCACCCTTTAATCATAAATAACCCTTTACTTGTCAATCAACCAATGGCTCATTGATAGCCCTAGTTAGTTGGATATACCATTATTGTCTTGGGGGATGTACATGATTTACCTCAAAATCCCAAAAAATATCTACCATCCTTTTCTCCTTTAGGATCAAGGACCACAAAAGAGCATATCAAATATGTTAAATTTTCTTTAAGGTTAATGAATGTAGTTGATGAAGATGTTGCATATCACTTATTCCCTTTTAATTTAATGGATACTTCTTATGATTGGCACTTAAATTTAATGTAAAACTCCATCATCAATTGGGAGGAGTATCAAATGGCATTTCTTGCATAGTTTGGATAGGTCACCAATCCTGGATTGCTATATCATCACTTCACTAGTATGAAGAGGGACCCTAATGAGCCCATCCTTGCTTTCAACATAATTTGTAGAAGATGTACAACTAGTTGACCTTGACGTATAAACCAGAAGTAGTATTAGCACTAGAGATGTACAGAAATTCCTTAGATCCCATTACTACTATGTTCCTGAGAAGAGAACTTGCTACCAATACTTTGGTGTTAGCATTCAAATAAGCCATTAAAATCAATAAATAGTTCAACTTGTAGACACCCAAGTCACCTAACATCAACAATAGATTCCCAGTACTCAATTCGATACCACATGTGAAGTAAAATGTTCCAACATACAATCAGAATAAATTATACACACTACCTCAATTAACACCAATGATGTAGCCAAATTTTGGCTATTTGAATAATCATATGATGGGAAATAGTTACTAGCAAAACCAACATGTAACTACACTTCTTATGGCTCTTTTACAAGGTATAGATTCCATAAAATTTGAATTGGATTCTATTCAAAAGATGGTTCAAAATTGAGCAACAATTTTTTGAATATGCAACAAAAAATGGGCAATATCAATGTTTTGATTAGTAACTATAACACTAGGTTCCAAAGATATAATAGGACATTTAATAGGCATACAAATAATATAGAGCAACCTAGCAGGTTCCCAAAAATCAACATCATTGAAATATCTCTCCCTAGTTGGTACAAGATACACAATACGCTCCAACATGGTGAGCTTGATTGCATTAAGTTTTGTATAATGTTAGAGATATTTCAGAGGAAAGTAATTAACAAGATAAAATTAATAATATAACAAAATTTTAGCATGATCTTAGATCTTCTAGCATAGCCATGTTCTTTAAGACTCACAAATTTTCCTTTCTAAGAGAACATGACAATGAACTAGAAAATAATTCAAATGAAGTTCATACTTTCCAACATTTTTACATAGGTATGTACAACTTAAGGAACAAACATCTTCTTAACACCTTAGCTCCTCCAAATGCCATATTGATTCCTCCAAATCCCAAATTGGACAACAATCCACCCCCACCAAAAGGGAATGATTAACTATTGAACAAAGAAGAATTGAATAAATTAGAATATAATATCATAGAAGACATGAAGAAGATTAAGGAAAATATAAATCTCCATGAGTTAGACTAGATCACCAAGCAAAAGGAGATGTTATGGAAATCCATTATCGAAAATGCCCTTGTGGATAAAACTAGAGCGACAATGGACAAATCAAAGGTTATTGATGCCAATGTCATTTACAAGAGTAAGCTCAAAGTACCACCATTCTCGTTGACCATCAAAGTATTTGATAAGAATATTCATAACTATTTGGTTTATTCTAGTTCATCATAACTATTATGCCTACTTCTATATGTAAAAATCCTGGTCTCACTCCTAACCCTTCAAAGAGATTAGTCTCTCAACTAGATAAAATAGTAGTACTAGTAGTGGGATAATTGAATGACGTACACATCCAAATAGCATAGGAACCATGAGTCTACATGACTATCAATATATGGGTATTGGACATACCAAAAGGATATAGATTATTGTTGAGTAGATACTAGTCCAAAACACTTAATGGGTATCTTTTCATGGACTTCCCACACATCTAGTTGCCATGGAGAAGAGTCACAAACTAGATCAAAATTGATAGAGAGCCAAGAATGAAATATCCCATCATGGAATAAAACATCAATAATGAATAGGTGAGTTATGATTCTCCCTCATTGGGCATTTATATTTTTACCACTCATAATTTAATGCAAAACTAGGAACCTGAGGCTTCAAATCAACTATGGACAATGCATTTTGATGGAGCCAAATCCAAGCAAGGATTAGGTGTGGGAATCAAGCTAATTGATCCTCAAGGTAATAATTTCTTAGATTCCTATATATTATAGTTTCCTTATATGAATATAGGGTCAAGTATGAGGCTCTAATCTTGGGACTATAGTTTTCATAGAAGAACAATATAAAATAGATAAAATTATTTGGGGATTCAGAGCTGGTAGTTCACTAGATAAAAAATAAATACTAGTGTAAATTGTCTTATTTGAAGAGGTATAAGCACAGAGCATGGGATTTAATTGAAATATTTTAGCATAGTATCACTCCTAAGATAACAAAATTAGGCTATTGATTTACTAGCTACAAGTGCTACCCATCTTGAGCCATTACAAGAGTCTGAGGTGAAGAGATTTTCCATTGAATTAGTTCCATGTCCTTCTCTTCCAGATAATGTAGAATTTTTTTAGGTCTTCAATACTGATCATTAGATTATCTAGATCTTAAATAATTTAGAGGATTTCAAGTCCCAAATCATTGATGATAAGGACATTAACCATTTTTTTAATAAGAAATAGAAAAAGAGGGTATTGTCCAGCTTAAATAAAATCAAATTTTAGCTTGCTTAGTCTCCTTGGAAAGATCATTTGACTTAGATCCTTAGGTACAATAACTTAAATATCCCAAGGTCAATGAATCATACTTCAAGAGAGAAAATTTGGGAGATGACCATAACCCATGTTATGTGAATATTGGCTTTAGTTGCACCATGGAAGAAAGGTAATGAGTCAGGTATTTGATTGTTAAATATAAGGATGTTATCTCCTTGATGTATGAAGACCTTAAAGTATATAACCCATAGGTCATCACTCAAAAAATTCCCTTGAAGCAAGACCATAAACCATTTAGATAGAGGCAAAGGCTAGTAAACCCTATTTTAGAGCCTCTTATTCAGAAGGAAGTGGAGAATTTATTAAATTCTAAAATCATCTTCCAAATCTAACATTCTACCTGGGTGGCCAATTTGGTCCCAGTTAGAAAGAAGAATGGTGAGATCAGATTATGTGTAGACTTAAAAAATTTAAACAAGGCTTCTAAAAAGGACAATTATCCCCTACCTTCTCTAGATGAGGTAATACAGATGGTGAGTGGTTCTGAGTTGATTTTACTTTTGGATGGATTCTCAAGATATTACCAAGTATTGGTGTAGCCTGAGGATAGAATGAAGATGGTGTTTACCATGAAATGGGGTACTTGTGCATACAAGAGGATGTTGTTTGGCCTAATTAATGTAAGAGACACCTTACAACATGCCATAAATCATGATTTTAAGGGACTAATATGAAAATGGATAATTATCTATATGGACGATCTCATAGTGTTCTCAAAGAATAGAAAGGATCACATAACTCACCTATAATCCATATTCAAAAGGTACAATAAGTTTAGGATTTCTTTAAATTTGAAGAAGAGTATATTTGAAGTCACTGAGGGGAAAATATTAGGACATGTTATCATAAAATATGAGATCACCATCATTCCATAAAGAATCAAGGCAATTTCAAAGATTTATCAACCAAATAGTAAGAAAGAACTTAAGTCATTTTTTGGGAAAATCAACTTCATCAGGAAGTTTATCTCAAGGTTCATAGAAATTGTCAAGCCTTTAAATGCTATGGTCAAGTAGGATTCTAAAATATAATGAACATCTAAAGCTAAAGATTTATTTCAAGACATAAAAGAGGTCATATCTCAAGATCTAGTATTGATTAGTCCAAACTTCATAAAAGATTTCTATATGTACTCATTCACCTCAAAACACACCATTACTATTGTTATCACACAAAATAAGGATGAAGCTAAGCATCTACTTGCCTTTATAAGCATAAATCTGAAGGATGCAAAGCTCAAGTATTCGATGATCGACAAGTATATTTTTTTATTTGTTAAGGTAGTGAATAAATTTTGACTTTATATCATGAGGAACAAAACCATTGTCATTATACCTAATCCTACTGTCAGGTTCACCTTATCACAGAATGAGCTGGGAAAATGTCTAGGCAAATAGATAAATAATCTCCAAGAGTTCAACATAAAGATCAGGCTTGTAAATATCATCAGAGGACAAGGCATTATTTAGCTCATGACTGAGCCTGATCCCTAAATCACTATTAAAGAGGTATGTAAAACAAAAAAATTTAAAAGGGAATGGTGTACTGATATAATCTTGTATTTACTTAAAGGAACCAACCCCCAAGAGCTTAGTATGGAAATAAGAAGAGCCTTGAGGCTTAGAGATACTCATTTCATGATGAAAAAGGGAGTCCTATATAGAAGGAACTATGAATAAGTTTATCTTATGTGTGTGTTTGCAGAGGAGGCTAGGAAAATTCTAAAAAACTTGCATTAAAAGATAGGTAATGGTCACCCTAATAGGAATACCACAACCCATAAAATTTTGAGTTTGGGATACTATTGGCCAACTATTTTCAAGGATGTTCATATGCACATTAGGAATTGCTATGAATGTCACGTGTTAGCCAAGAGAGAATTACACATGGTAATGACTCTAAAACCAATCATCAAAGGAAAACCCTTTACATAATGGGATTTGAATTTTATTCATGTAATTAACCCAAACTCCTTAGTGGGCCATAATTTTTTTCTTAAAACTACAAATTATTTCATTAGATGGATGAAATCAATTACCATAAAAAATATTAGAGCATAAGATGTGATTCATTTTTTGGAGGAGCACATTATGACTAGATTCAACACACCCATATCTTTGGTATGTGACAATGGACGAGTATTTATATTAATATATTTCACTGAGTGGGCACATGATAATCATATTATAATTGGGCCAGCTTCTACCCACTACCCTTAGGGGAATGGATTAGTCAAGTTGATGAATAAAAATTTGATTGAGGAAATCAAGAAGTCAGTAGGGGACAAGCCTAGAGACTTGCAAAATCTACTAAAGTATGCTCTTTGGGTAGACTGGATGAGATACAAGCAAGCCATAAAAACTTCACCTTACCTACTAGTGTATAGATGTAGACTAGTTTCTCCCATCACAGTGAAGCTACCCACTTATCAGTTCATACAATATTACATGGAACCAAATGACAAAGTAGAATCAATACTTTTAAATATAATATAAATGGAGGATTCAAGGATTGAATCTTTTTAACCATTTATTAAACACCAAGATGTAGTTAAAAGGTGGTTTGATGAAAGAGAAAAAGTCAAAGCATTCAGAGTTTTAGATCTAGTGCTACTATGGGATAAAACTCATGAAAAGAAAGGACAATAGGATAATTTTCCCCCATTATGGATCAAACCATATCATATTTCAAAGATCATGGGAAATAATGCATTTCATCTTAAATACCTCCAAGGCAATGATCTTACATATCTAGTTAATGGATAGTTCTTAAAGCATTACTTCAAAGCTATTCCATCTATGGATATTACTGACTGAGAGGGTTAAAATAAGTTTAGACATAGGATTAGATTAGATTTAAATGATTTTTACAATATATTTTCAATTCATTTTAGTTTATTTTTTTGATTTCTAGTTTAATTGTCTTACTTTTTAGTACTTTAGTATCCTTAGATTAGATGTTGGCACTTTCTAGAATAATTTCCTACTTTTCAGATTAGTTGTCTTTGTTTACTTCTTTGGCATTCAAGGTTATGTTTTCTCTATTTATTTCTAAGATAAAATCCAAAACAACTAAGTGTGAGACTTGTATAAAAGAGGAAAAGTAATTTTGATACATTTTTGGGTTAGTTTACAGATTGGATGTATTTCTATGTCTCAAGGCTTTAGAATGAAGGGAAGTGATCATATGATTATTTTGAATTATGTCATAATTAAATACCTTTATTAGGCATATGGAAGTTTTTCTTGGGATACTTCATACAAATTTTATAAATTTTTCTTATTTTATTGGATAAAATGCACTCATAATGTTAAAAAACTTGTTAGAAGTGACGATTCTAGGTCTAGATTTGGCTCACAGCACGTTCTAGTAATGATTTGTTTTCCAATTATACTAGATCACTAGGGTTTCACTCCTCTCTCTTTTACAATAATCTAAACTTAATAAAATAAAATAAAGAGAAATAAAAGAATCAATGAGTTTAAAAGAACAAAAGAAAATTTAAATAAAATTAAAAGAGCTCACATGATGAAAGAAGGTTAATGCACCACACATCATGGTTGTGAATAGATAATAGAGGGAGTGGAGAAGTAACCTAAGGTATCTCTATCAGGGATATAGATGCTTATCTAACAAAAGATCAATCCCTGAGCTTCCCTTTATTTAATAGGTTTTAATAGATACTAGAATGAAACCTACAACTACATCAAAAGCTTTTGAAAAACTCATCACAGCAAGGGCTAAATCAATAACACTCTTACACACAGAGATCTAAGGAATTAAAAGGATATATGTTATGTGAATATCCTTAATTTTTATGATTTGAGCATATTTTTTTGTGACATACTCCAAGATTGATCTAAAGATTGTAGGACTGAAGTTCTGGGTTCTCAAATACTCAAGAGTATTCCCCCTATAAGTCACCATTTTTTGTACCTAAAATCCCCCTTTTCCCTAGAATGGAATGGGTACCCACTTTTTGAAATATCATATTTAATAGGGAATCCTTTTTTATATGTTTATGCAAAATTTGGAAAATATAGGACATTTCATTTGTTGGTGGGATGACATTGGCATTATGTTTATGAGACTAACTTGGGTATTACAGATGAACTCTCTAGGTTTATAATCTTCAAGATAATTCTTTTGGCCTTCATGAAAAATTATATTTTTAGATGTTATATTTTGATAAATTTTTGGTCCTATTTTCTTTCAAGCTTATTATTTAGGGGACCTTTTTTTCTCAAAGAAATTATTGTAGACGGTTGCCTACGGATGCCTTGCCTTAATAAATTTTGGACCACATACATTTTCCATAAAACAAATTCCCTAATTAATTATCCCTTTAAACCTATCCAAAATCATCCTTCATAACTTTCAAAAATGACCCTTAGTTGTATGAGAGTACCCTTCAGGAATTTTAGAAGTGTCGTTCAGCCTTTTTGAAGTAGACCCTTTAGGAAAAATTTTAACCCAAATTAGACCCTTAAAATTCTTTCCACCTACCCTTTAGAACCCTTAAAACTAGCCCTTCAACATTCCCTAAATTGACCATTTACCTCCTTCTTGACCACTTCTTTTAGGTCACATATCCTTTAGGTTTTGTGTGGCATACCCTTTAGAACCCTTTTCAAACCCCTTACCCTATAAGAAGTATCCTTCAGGATATTTATTTTGACATTTTTCCCTACAAAAGTTCCCTTCAACCTTTTTGAATGAACCTTTTCACCATGGACATACCCTTGTGACTTTTATCCCAGACCTTTTTTTCCTTAGCCAATTCCTTCAGACATTTTGTTTGAGAGAATTATACCCTTCAGGACTTTCAAAAACAACCCTTAGCTACATGAGATTACCCTTCAGGAATTTCAAAAGCACCCTTCGACATTTATGAAGTAGACCCTTTTGGACTTTCCTTATGGAAAAAATGACCTATGAAGTGGACCCTTCAGACCAAAATTACCCTTCAGGGAAATTTAAAGTTCCCTCTGACCTCTCAAATAGCCCTCTGAAATAATTAGTTCAAGACTTTTTCTTAGATGAATCCTTCAAAGAGACTGCTACAGAGACTTTCTTTGAAATAAATTCCATGAAATAATTAGTCTAAAAACATAGGTTGAAAACCATTTTTTGGTGTACATCCTAAGGCCCTTTAGTACTAAGTCTGATCATACTTAGCCAATATAATAGAAAAAATACTTTTTATTGATATTTTAAAGGTTCCCACCAACCTGAGCTAGCAAATTTAAATTATACATGAAATTAAATCCTAAAGTGAACATTTCACATTTATTTTGCATGAACTAGTATTCAATTTTGGATTTTATATAGGTGATATGCTATGATTGAAAACTTCCATTTACATTTGAGCTTACTTGTATTTAAAGTATTTTACTATCTTGCAATAACAAGGAGCCCTAGTTTATACTTTGAAAGTATAAAATGAACAACAATCGAGATAGAGTCAAGTAATTTGAATTGGTATATAGGTATATATAGCACATAACACAAGAGAAGATTGAAGTATACAACCATGGCATCTACATCCAAAACATTTTGAGGTACCAATCTGCTATCTCCATAATCAATTAAAGAATCAACAAAATTCATGGATATAGTTTTTGATGCCACCATGTTCAAAGATAAGTACAAGAATTACTCAAATTTGTGGGATGTTATTGATTTAGTTGACATATTTTCATTGGAAGATGATATAACATTGGTAGAACAATTATTTATGAAGGAATTATTGGTTTATAAATGTCAAATATTTCACTTTATTGCAACAAAAATAGAAGTGATGCCCTGCATAGACTTCTTGAGGGACTTATTCTTTTTTGGTATAATATCATAGGATGCATTCTTGCATCACTTAAATAAAAATATAGTGGTCACTTGCATCTTAGGGCTAGATTTTTAGAGATATTTATCATTAAACATCCATGGTGTCTACTTCAATAAGCACACACTAGTGTAATTTAACATAGAGACTTCGATGGAGGAGGTGTTATCGTGGCTCCTCCCATACCAAACTATCACGTGGAAAGAAAAGAATCTAAAAGGGGCCATCCTAATTGATAAGTTTAGGATGATTATTTGCATCATTATGGTGTTCCTCAGTAGATTATATGGTATTATTAGCATCCACTTTGTTAACTTGGATTGGGTACCATTATTTTATATGTTTCTCACACATGATGTCATTTATGCCTTCAAAAAAACCATAAACCTACATTTGAGGGAGAAAATTATTCACAAAGATAGGCATCCTACACCCACTAGGATTTCTTCATGATGTTGTCTCTCTTAGATGCATTCATGGGAACATGTTATAGATACCTTGATATATTATGGTCTCTAGCCATGGACTACAAAAAGAATAAAATTTATGATTACTATCAGTTTATGCATATCTATTACTATACAAGGCACATGGTGAGAATATTTGAGGATGTTTATCCTCATATTTGGCAAGTTATTCATATCTCACCTATACCTCAAATTGGGCATAATATAGTGTATAACCTAGCTAGGAAAGGATATTTCTTCCTATACCCTAATTTTACTATCATCATGGTATGGGGGAATAAGGTTGACCCCCTATGTATGCCAAGGTTTGTTCTAAATAAATTATTCAAGCAAAAGATTGCCTTCTAATTATAGAAGAGTGTAAAAGAAGATTTGGCAAGGTATAAGAAAGCCTTATATTTCAACCATCTAATATCCATTAGTAGAATGACAAATACAATGAGAAAGCATCTTAGAGATGCAAGTGGAAAATTTAGGAGATACACTTTCCATGTACTTCCACACAAAGATTGGGATCTACATGGGTGGATCCAGTAACACATACATGGGTTTAACATTCTATATAGTCATCAGCCCTATGACTATGATTTTATATTTTTGAATGCTTATTTAGATGAGGAGGTATTAGAATGAGCACAACTTACCATATTATAGTAGGATCATTTGAGGATAATCAAGGTGAGCCTTCTATTTCCACTAGGTAATTAGATAGTAAGAAGGCACTCTTTAAGGGGTGGAAACACTCAAATTTTTGGAGAGGTGAATCCTCAAAGAAACCAAAGGACTAGGCTACCTCCTCTTCTTAAGGACCCCCTCTAAAGTTGAAGGTAGTAAATAAGGAACCTAGGCTACTCGAGCCTAGCATGACTAAGGGAGCACAGGAAGGAGACCCCATCAACCTTGATCTGATGAGGAAGGTCAAATACAAGAGGAACCTATTGTAATTTATACCTAAGGGATAATTGTTACATCTATTGGGGTAGCAAATCCTGGGGCATCAGCACCTCTAGACTCTCTAACTTAGGTGAGGACCCCTTTGGTTTATAAAATAAATCCTAGGAATCCCACATGTAGTCCCATAATAGAGGCATTACAAGGCTCTTCCACTCAACTTCTACATTCAGAACCAACCAAGGGAGATGTGGTGATAATTATATACATTGAAGATTACTCTGATGAGGAAGTTGAGCTAGAAATAGCCAAGGTTATAAGCTTCCAATAATAACTAGTGGAGCTCTCTCTTAAAGGTACCCAATCTTTTGATAATGTTCCTTTGTCTTCTCTACACATTTTTGATCAATTTGCCTCTGTGGAAGTCCCCTCATCTATTTCTTCCACCTCCACTACCACTATTGCTCCTTCCATCTCCACTTCCATCCCATTCACAACACCAATCCCTCCTATTCCTATTGGCACCTCCATGGTTAGAGCCATCAAGAAAAATAAGGTGTCTATCAAAGTGAAAATGGATTTGGACACCTCCCAACTCCACATTCAATCCACCTAGATCACCCTTCCACTTCTAACCACCACTTCCATAGAGGAGACTAATGTGATAACCAATGGTATGGGGAGGATGGCCAATCCTCAAATAATCATAATTCATCCACTCCCTCAGTTTGGAGGAGTCAATTGGTCTAAAATCATATGTCCTTACCTCCCAAATGTCCTCACCAAGGCCTCCAAGAAGTAGTAGGCAGCCCAATAGGAAATAGAAGTATAAGTTGTTACTACAACCTCCAATGAATCTCAACTTGACATTCCTACATAAGAACTAGACTTGAGGACTAAGGTTTGCCAACTACCAAAATTTAAAATCATAGAACTCCCATCTATATTGACATTATTGGACCCCCCACTAGTAGCATCTAAAGGGTCGAGAAGAGAAAACTAGAAGATGATGGGGGAAACCAAATCATCTTAGAGGAGAGGAAGGAGGTGTTCTCCCATACTAAAAGGTAGAATAAATAGTCAAGCTAACCCTTTTATGAATAAAATTTAGAATGCCTAACCCAAGATCATAAGGGTGTTTTAGTTTCCATTCATGAGAGCACAAAGTGAGATCTACAAGATCTAGAAGTAGAGGTGTAGGTGTTGGAGAAGGAATTGGAACAACTCAAAGAAAAGGCCAAAATTGTGCACATCCCAATTGGAATTGAAGCTGAGTTTTAGGAAGCAACTTCAAGATATTACAACACATTGGAAGCTATAGATTTAATGAGGGCTAAGATGGGTTCTCATGTGAGCCAAACTAATCTATTATATAACTCATTGAGAGATGATAGTTCCAAATTAAATATGCTAGTGGCCTACATGGGCAACTTGCTTTATAGACATCTTGAATTAATGACTATGCTAGAGGCATCCAATGCCTTAAACCTAGTGGCTATTAGGTAGGAAGAGATAAAATATTGGTTAAAAAACATTAGGGATTTAATCCCCAAATATCATGTAAATGAGGCTTAGTTCCTTTATATTTTTCATGAGATGAAGTTATCATAGGTGAAAGACTCCATTAGTAAGCTAGTTAGTAGGCTCAATTTTGACAAGCTTATCTAAAAGGTAGTCAATGAATTAAAATAGAGATTACAAGGTTTATCAATTGAGTAAATTGAGTCAAAATTGAGCAAGACTCAAAATAAGGTCACTAAAGTGAAAATATTCAGGAATAAATTTTAGACAACCAAGGATGAACATGCTAAGGTCCTTGGATAGACAAAGAGAATTCATCAGCCTTTGCTGCTAAATTTGGATATCATATGGAAGAAGCATGAATCAACCCAAAAGGTCTAAAAAGATAAAAAAGTGAAGAAAAGGCAAAATTCTATAGATTAAACTACAACTTTAGTAGCCACATCTACTTTTACTCCAACCAAAGTGCATGCAACACTTCAGACAAGTAAGCCTTGATAGGTTGAATCTCATGCATATATAATTTTGTAGTGGTCTATGTATTTAGTTTTGTGAGTGGATAATTTTAATGAATTGACTTTATATTTTATGTGTATGCACACATTGCATGACTTTGAAAAGTCAATTTATTTATTTTTTAGCTCTTAGATAGTTTTTGGAACTACATGTTCAAACCGATGTTTGTAGCCACTTGCATGAAATTGTAGGATGAGGTGCCCCCTTCCCCAAGTATATATATAATTGTAACCTCACTCAGTCAAAAAAGAGTTAGAAAAATTTAGAATATAGAGTAGTGAGCAATTTTTATCACCAACAAAGTCTCATGAGTATTTTCTTTTCAATTCTATGTAATTGATTGTTATTTATATGGTTGTGTGATTCAATAAATCTTTAGTGTGTTATATTTGTGAGTATATTCTTGATTTCTTGATTGATATGTTGATCTTAAGATGTGAAACAACTATTAAAAGATAGGTAAATATATCAATAAGGTGAATCAGGTTATTTGAATTAGAGTTATGTATGTGTATTCATAATTTCTTTGGTGTAGTTTTATGTGTGTGTGCAATAGCTACTTCAAATAATTCACTTGCCTAAGTCATAATCTCCTAATCAAGGGTGTGTAGTAGCTACCCTAAAATGATAAACCTTTATTTGAGGCATGTGAAATTCCTACAGCTTTGTTCCCTTATAATTCTTAGTCATGTCTAACTATATGTGTGTTATTGTTACTAGCAATAGACATAGGTTTGAGAAAGCATAGGTCTATTCATAAACCAACCATGGGAGTAATCCCAAGAATCATAGAGTATTATTTTCTACCTTACCGTACCTTCCCTTTTTGAGTTTTTTTATTAAGACATACCCACTTTAGATTAAAATCCATCCACTCATCTAACTCATATAGGATTTCACTCTATTAGAAGGTCACACCTTTGTCCAAAAAACCTTGTTAACAACTTACATACCCTACCCGCTATTCTATCAATAGGTTGTCAAAGAACGCATACCTAAAACTCATGCCTTGGAGTGGATTTTGCCTCCATTAATATACTAAAATGTTAGAGGCTACCTTGTTAAGGCTATGGTCTTCATAAAACCCATATCAACAGTTGGTAAATCTTCAACTCTGCCATGGCATAGAAAAAATTTCATATTGTGTAAAGTGACTTGTACATGAGGATTGTCACTTTAAAAAATAAACATTTGAATGAAATCATCTAGAATATATACCCAATGATTTATTTCTCTTCACTGTTTATATATGTACCAATTTTTATGGAAAATACCTAGGGTATAGATAAAAGTATATGGCTAGAAATTAGGAGCAATACCCTATAACATTTGTAACTCAATACATCAATACACATGTAATTCTAGGAATTAACCCTCTTGATAGATAGGCCAGTCTCTTATTAAAATATTTAGCAACTAGAATCGAGATACTAGTAGCTTGCATGCTTCTTCCCATATTAATTATGCATCCTTGTGGATGGCCCACTAGTTTTTAACAATCCCCTTCATCGTATAGTCGATAGGACTAACCCTTTGGTTCTTATTTGGTATATGTTGAAATCATGTGGTGAATTTTCTAACATCCTCCATAGAAAAATAATTTAGTATTGGTGCTCTATCACAAATACCATTTGCAACAATCATAGCTCATGATCTTTTTTTCTCAATTGAGTACATAGGTTTCTGAGTCTCCACTAATTGAAGAAGTTCTATCCCATGGGAGAACACCCTCTAGATTTGGTTTTATATAGTTCCACTTAGTACAAACTATTTTATATATAAAATCTATATTAGATTATGTTGGATAGCTTACCCATATTGATCACACATCTTGCTCAACCTTATGAGGGATATCTAAGGTATTTATCCCCATCTTGTCTAAGAGTCATTCTACACTGAGAATTAGAGTTTGTTGAATAGTATTCTTTTAGAGAAAATAGTTGTTGATTTTTCATAGAGCCTTCTACTTATCTTTGATTGTGACCTTTATCTATCTAGTATTAGCACCATCATAAGTTAAGTCTAGCTCTTTTAAGATAATATAAGGCCTATAATCAGTCTTATTTAGAGGAATGATGATAATCTTGTCATCTTGATGAGACTCAAATTGATTCATGACTATGTTAATAATCATACACCCATCATAGGCCTAGTTCTTCCCTATCAGAGTAGGGTAGTGAGTCTCATCTGTCTTTATATTAGTCACTTTAAAATCACCTCTCAGGTTAAGTTTAATAACTCTAATTTATATAACCTCCAAGTAACCAATAGGTTTGACCCTTCCATCATCTACAAGGTTGAGAATGATAGGACTATAGCTCAATGCAAGTCTTTCCAAGGCTTCCCAAGTAGATTTGGGGATCATATTTACAGTGCTTCCAAATTTGAATATATAATTTAGATGTCATACCCATCTAATTCTATGTCTATTCTTGCATCAATGTCCTGAGTTTTATTAGTCTTTACAAACCAAACCAACTTAGCCATCCACTGCTACCCTTTTTGTGCACATTCTAGTAGTTTATGGAGTAGGTTCATGATGTTCTAGGAGATATATTCATTACACATTGTACTAAGGAGTTTCATTAAATCCATCAACATAATGATAACCGCTTCCTATCTTAATATATTCACTATCTACCAATACATCTATGCATCAAGAACTACATCATCCCCTTCATTTGTCCCTTGATTTTGGATTGTCTTCAAAATTTGTGTAACTTCCTACATTAAGCCTTTTTTAGTAGTAGGTCTGAGATATCAATTTGGTTATGCCTTTTTAATACTCAAATATTTTGGTATTTCTAATGGAGGTAACCCCTATTCTATATGTTATTATCTAGTTACTACTTATAATGTGGCATCCTCCCTTAGCTATGCATGGATCATGTTAACATTTCTAATATGTCTCTCTATTGATTATCTTTCTAAGACTAGATAATCCTTTGTATTGTGCCTCTCTGTCAACTGTAGTATGTGTAGTAAGGTTGCCTCTAAGGATTTTTAGGATAATTTATCTACACATGGTTTAGTTCTCTATAGAGATAACAATGATTGGGTGGCCTGGAACCATTATTGCCTCAACCTCCTTATACACAATCTTGATATCATCGTCTATATCCTCCTCTATTCCCCTAAAATCCCCATCCACCTTAGTGTTTTTATTTCCCAAAATTGCTAGTATTTTAGGATGAATTCCATCCTTACTAATGTAGATATTCATTAAATCTATCCACTTTCATTTATTATGGATTTAGGGCCCATCCTAATTATTATGCTTGAGGAATTACAATATTCCATGGAGCTTGATATGGGTAGGCCACAGTCGGTTTTGGAAAGTTCTATGAGGTGATATTATAATTTTTCATAGAAGGTAGGGACATGTCAGTGTCTGAGGTTTTTTTGTGCTTTAGGGACCCAAGGCATCATTGATGGATTCTAATTTAGTATGATTATCCTCAACTTAGGAGTAGCATATGACACAACTATGGATTTTTATGTAGTAACCACAAACATGTTCTTAGTTATATCTTCCTTCAATTCTTGGAATGCAAGATAATCCTTGTCATCATGTGTAGGTGACTTAAATAATTTACAATACATGTTCTATGGATTTTTGATATACTCTTGTAAAATATGGCACTATAAGGTTGCATGCTCTACCACTTTGAATATCTTGTAGAACTCCATCTTAACCCTAGGATTTCATTTTTATGATGCCCTTATTATCTGCACTCTATGCACCATATATCTAACTTGGGTCTCTCATCCCTTCCTTAAAAATAATCAAATCTACTCAAAAAAGTTTGTAAAGTATTTTCTACCTTGGATGATCATACAATTGTGTTCCCATACTCTTCAATCTACTCTACCCAAATCATATCATCTTTGTCATCTTTTTTATCTCCAAATTGAGTTTGGGCCATGGAAAATTTGATCCTTAGTCATAAAACATCTAAAAACTAAGTGGATTTATCTTTATCTTCTGAAACAAATTCTACTTTTTTCATGACATTGGAGAATCTATGATCATAACCACTAATGGCCTCTTAGGGTTCTTGTCACATCTCCTTCAAATCCTAGATTATTTGGCTTGAACTCTTATTAACCTTAAACTATGTGATGAGCTAGTTCTTGACATTATCGATGGATGCTCTGGCTATATTTTTCCTAAATATGAACTCCAATGCACATTCACTCAAAGCACCGATCAATTTAAACTTGTTTATATTATCATATGTGATTACTTTTACCTACCATTTCATGTCACATTTAATTACTATTCATGGTCCACAAACCCATCATAGGGAGCTAGATGTATAAAAGAATGAAATTGAGATTCCATAATAGGGTTTCCTATAGGTATCACAATTGATTGTGTTGTAACTAGTTTCAATTATGGTTGTGGTTTTAGATTCTTTTGTACACTTGGAGATGGTTCTATAGATGTGGTAGTTATAGATATATCTTCGTCATTTCCTTCTTGTTCTTCTAATATCTTAAGTTGTGTAATGAAATCCTTAGCTTGCATAAGGATTAGAAGATTTGTCTCTGTATCAAGCAATGTTGTTATGCTCTCCTTCTATTAGTTTGAGAAATACTATTGAACTCCATGATATGCAACCTTTTGTAATTCTAGGTTTTTTCTATGAACTTGTTATGTAATTGGTTCTTTCCAAGTGTCATCATCTAAATTATTAAGTGAATTACTATGATTTTGAAAAAATATAGACACAGGGGATGTGTGCTTCCTTGAGAGAGGGTCCTTACCTCCAAATATGTATCTTTCAAAACTTGAACATGTATTATGTTTGAAACTATAAGGTAATCCTTGATGTTCTTTTTATAATAGCCTTTCTATAAACCACAACTTTTAATCATCTATTCTACTTCTATACTACTACCTTCTTTTATCCATGTTAAATTTTCATTATTTTTTCTTTCTCTATTTCTACTTGGCTTAGGTTCCTCACTATGGTTTTCTTCACTGTACCCTTCTCCTTATCATCTTCTCTCATCCAAATCATCACTATTACTACTACTCCTATTTTTAGTTCCTTGAAATGCACTATATATATTCCACTCTTATGTTATCACAAATCTCTTTCTAAGTCTAGAGTATTTTTCTAATCCTTCTCCTCTAGATTCTCCATGTTGGGATTAGGTTCAAGCTATATATTTTCATCTTTGATTTATTCTCCCATATCTTTCACACACCTCCATTCTCTCAAAGTGACTAATCCATATTAGTAGGAGTGGGCACCATAGCCTTTTTTTATAGCCAACATTTTGATCAATAATATGATTCATTGAAAAAAAATCCTCTATTTCCTATTATAAATAGATCCTTTATTACATCAAAGTACTTTCACTACAAACTCAGTGATATATCCATCAATAGCGATAGATATTCAATGATTGATCGCATGAGTCCAATTTGTCTCTAGATTATGAAACTATTATATTTTTCCATCAGTCTACATAATGGTGTCATTTTTTCATGGTCAAAAATAGTGATATTCAATTCAATCCAACCAATCATCTAGCAGGCTCATTAATTCACACCAGAAGATCTCATAAATTTCACCATAGATATGTTCTTGTATAATCTCACTTGAATTACACCTAATTATTTGACCTTATTTATCTATGAATTTAGTAATTTTATGGTCTAACCATCTCTCCACATCTCTTTAGGCTGGTAACCATAGTAACATATCCATGCTCACCACACCATTATTAGTAGTGGTTCCTAGGTTTCATCAAAACATGAAAATTATGAAGATAGGATGTGTGAATTGACATAGAGATCTTGAAAAATGATTTAATCAATATGTTTAATCCATAATCAAGGTTTATTATAGAGAAATATTCTTTTTTAAAGGTTTAATGCATGATGGAAGCTACTTATAGATAGAGAGATTTATGCATCATAGCAGTATAATAAAGGAAACATTCATAATAACATAGGAAACTCTATGATTATACTAATAAAGAACACAAATACTTATAATTCATATTACAAAAATCTAATGCCAAGGATTAAAACAAGGAAAACCTCATAGATCGATGTCTAGTTCTGTCAATACTCTATGTGAAAGATTTTTGAGAATAACATTCACCATCCTATTACTCACATATATGACAAAATCAATATAATCATCAACCCTTCTATTAAATTCTATTAGGATGCAACATGGAATTTATTTCTCAAAATCATAGTAGCAGACACATATGGAAGAAAATTTAGATCTAAGTAAATATACACATAACATCAATATAATGTGGCTCACCCAATGTGGGCTACATCCACCAAGAGGATCTCTATAATATTATAAACAAGAGTATAAAACAACTCTCAACAAAAAAACCTCTTACAAAGATAACTTTCTCCAACCCAAATTCACACCAAAATTCTAGAGATGCTAAACTACACCTCAAACTTGATCACACCGACCAAAGAGAGAATTACAAAGCTCAAAATGAAATGCAAAATGCAATTTAATAATGTGTTACCCCTCACCCCTATTTATACTTTTCAAAATCCCTTGAAAAATGTGCCATAACCATAGAGATATCCATATCCCCATAAAATAAGGCAAAAAAAAAGTGAGGTTTCAACCACATGATCCCCCGATTCTCTCAACACCTTAGATCATACCCACTTATCCACAAAATGTGCCATAAATGGGGGAAGTGCTTGACACACTAAAAAATTCAACCCAACATTTGTGAAAGTAAAAAATGCATGTTACAAATGTCTTGATAATTTTATATTTACCTTAGGGGTAAAATAGGCTCCAGATTTAACAATCTCCCACTTAGAGTTCATTTCTCCTTGAACAAAATTTTACACTCCTCCATGATCTTCATGAAGATGAACCAAATCTAAACATAACCTCAACTTCTCCAATGTGACTACCTTGGTCATCATATCCATAGGATTCTAGCGTGTATGTATCTTCTCTAACTTTACCATGTTTTCCTCTAAAGTTGTCTTGATGAAATGATACTACAACTATATGTGCTTCATCCTCAAGTGGAAAGTAGAGTTCTTGGCTAAATGTATTACACTTTGACTATCACTATGTAATCCCCCAAATTCTTTCTTATGTCCTAACTCATTAAGTAACTATTATAACTAAATCATCTCCTTGCTAAACTCTGTAGCAACAACATACTCAGTCTCTATGGTTGATAAAGACACAACCTTTTGTATCTAGGAAATCTAACTAACTACTATATCCCTGATAGTAAATACGTAACCTATTGTACTACTCCTACTATCAACATCCACATCCATATCTGAGTCCACATAACTATGCAAAGTGGTGTCTAATCCACTAAAACATAATGTTGTACCTATAGTTCCTCTCAAATATTAAAGAATCCATTTCACTGCTTGCCAATGCTCATAACCTAGATTACTCTTGTACCTACTTACTACTCCTACTATATGGGAAATATATGGCCTAGTATAAACCATAACATACATCAGAATACCAACCACTAATGATTAAGGTACCTTGTACATATTTATATTTTCTTCTTCTATCTTAGGATACTTCTCTTTTGATAACCTAAAATGGCCTACCAAAGGATTCCAAACTAGTATAGCATCTTGCATACTAAACCTCTCCAAAACTTCATGTACTCTTCCTAGGATAAGATCATCTTCCTCTCCTTCCTATCCCAAGTTATCCTCATACCAAGGATTTACTTCACTGCACTCAAATACTTTATAGAAGAGGAATCACCAAGATGCTTCGTGAGTACTTGAATTTGTTAAATGTTCTTTCCTACAACCAACATTTCATCTACATACAAGCATATGATAATATAATTAGCATCCTTAAATATTTTGACACACATGCAATGGTTAGAATGACACCTAGAGTAACCCAATTCCAACACAAAACTATCAAACTTCTTATACCATTGTTGTGGAGCTTATTTCAGGCCATACAAACTCTTCTTTAGTCTACACACCAATTTATCCTTTCCTTTGACCTCATAACCCTATGGCTACTCCATATATAATTACTCCTCCAAATCACCATGAAGGAACACAGTCTTCACATCTAATTGTTATAAGTGAAAATTCTCTACCACAACTATAAGAACCACTATTTTAATACAAGTCATCTTAACAATAGGAAAAAAATCTCATCAAAATCAATACCTTTCTTCTGTGCAGACCCCTTAACCACCAACCAAGCCTTGTATGATTTCCTTCTTCCATCCTCTTCTTTGATTTTTTATACCTACTTGTTCTACAATTCTTTCTTTCCATTGGGTAGCTTCACCAAATCCCATGTATGGTTCTCCATGAGAGAAATATGTTCCTCTTCTATGGATTGCTCCCACTTCTCCCTAGCATTCACCTACATTACTTCCTAAAAACATTCTATTTATGCATTGTTAATAAGTAATAAATAACTCAAATATGGGTAAAAATATTCAATATATTTTCTTACCTTAGATGGCCTTTTTACTATAGGAGTTTGGGGTTCTTATGTAGGAGGTTCCTAGACTATCTCTTTGGACACCTTACCATTCATAATATCATCCAAAATTGTGTACCCTTTTTGTTCTTATTCCTACAATTAATACTTATACATGAATTTTTATTTAAAGACAACATCCCTAGATTATAATATTTTCTTGCCTCTAAGACTCCAAACTTGAAAACCAAAGTCATCCCCACCATAACCAATAAAGGTGCATCTCTTGGACTAAGCCTCTAACTTGGTCCTATCTTTCTTGGAAACATGAAATAATGCCTCACATCTAAAGACCATAAGAAAAGAATAATTAACTTTCTTACCAGACCAAGCTTCCTTAGGTATGCCTCCATCAAAAGGTACTGAAGTTCCTCTATTAATTAGATATACTATTGTGTTAACTACTTCCACCCAAAAAATTAGAGGTAACCCTACATGTAACCTCATGCTCTTAGAACACTCTATGATTGTCCTATTAATACTCTCTAACAATCCATTCTCCTATGGTGTCCCTAGAACCATCCTTTACCTATGAATTCCATTGTGTGAAAAATTAACATAAAATGCTTTGTGACAATACTCACCTCCATTGTGTGACCTGAGACATTTCAACTTGAGACATGTTTCATTTCCAACCAAAGGTTTCCATCTTTTGAATGTTTCAAACACATCAAATTTATTCTTAATTCAATAAACCCAAACTTTCCTAGTTGCATCATCAATAAATCTAACATAATAATTTAAACCACTAATATAAGATACTTGATTTGGCCCTTTTACATCTAAGTGAACCAACTCCAACTTATTTTCCTTCTTCATAGGTCCAACACTTAGGAAGTTAAATTGCTTATGCTTCCCATACACAATCATCATAGAAGTCCAAATCAATCTATTTCAATCTAGGAAACTTGTCTTTCAATATCTCCATGCCTTTCTAGCTCATATTATTGATCTTTTAGTGCCACAAAGTTACATCTCCATCTGTAGTAACTAAATTATAGTGATTAGCACTGATAGTCAAATACAAAGTGATAATTTTCTTATCTCTCACAACCATAATAGAACCCTTAGTAACTTTCCAAGAGTCTGATGTAAACAACATCCAACAATACTCACTGTCTGACAGCCCCATTGATATTAAATTCTACCTTAACTATTGAAAATGTATGACATTCTTTATTAGCCATGTGTTCCCATTTTACATATTCACTTGAACACAAACATTCCTTACTATACTACATCATTCATCATCACCAAGATAAACATGTTCAAAATCTCCTTGAACATAATCAGTAAAATGATGCCTATATAGGGTGGCATGAAAAGAAGCCCCTGAATCTAATATCCAAGATTTAGGAACATTATCCAAAGAAAGAATTAAAGCATCCTGACTAATAGTACCTATTATCATATTTACCTCGTTGGTCTCCTCATGTTTGGTGTTCTTATCCTAAATTTCCTAACATTCCTTTGTGTGTCCACTTTTCCCATAGTGCCAACACACCATCTTGGCCTAGATTTAGATCTTCCTTGACCCTTTGACTTTCCATGGTTTCATTTTCTTATGTCATTTTATCTCCCTCTAGTCTCCACCATCAAAGCATTTTCTAAAGATGATTCCTTAGTTCTCTTCATTTGTATTTCCTCACTAAAAATCACACTTATAACATCCTCAAACTTTAAACTTCCCTTAGTATGGATGACATTACTCACATCCATAACTAGGCTATCCCAACTATCAGGTAAGGTGCACAAAATCAATAAAGCCTTAACTTCATATTAAATTTTAATACCAATAGAAGTTAACATACTCAAAAATATATTAAAATCATTCAAATGATCAACTACAAAACCATTTTCAAACATTTTCATATTAAATAACCTTTTCATCAAAAATATTTTATTAGAGGCAGAGGGTTTTTCATATAACTCCCCTAATTTATTCATCAAAACAAATGTGGTCATCTCCTCTAAAATATTGAAGGCAACCAAAGATTCAAGGCACAACTGTATGGCTCTTAGTGCTTTCTTATCGAGCAAATTCCAATCCACCTGATCCATACCTAAAGGTTAGCCTGCTTTCCCCATCAAAGGGAGATGAATATCCTTATAAAATAAGTAATCCTCTATATTCATGTTCCACAATCCAAAATTCTACCCATTAAATTTTTCAACTCTAGATCTACCATTATACACCATAATTCTACCATTATCTACCATAGATTTAAAAAGTGTGAAATTATGTGTTAAAATAGCATGATACCAAACCTATTAGAGATCTAAAGAGGTGAAGATTAGGGTGGGTTCAAACAAGGAGAGAGTGCAAAAAATAATGGTGGAGTAGAGTAGGACATGACTCTCATTGGACTTTCATCATTATTTTATGGATAGTATCCAAGGTTGAAGATTCTATAATTTTAATATCAAGAATTTATATAATTAAATTGAAACCCTAAACCAAAATCAACAAGCAATAATCAATGTTCTAAGTATAGTAGGTTCACCAAAATGTTTACACTAGAATTAATTATGAATTACAATTAACTCTAAATGGAAATGTAAACTATTGAAATATGATTTAGGATGATATATAAAATAGAATATAGTAAAATATAGTGATCAAAATATTTTTAAAATTTTTAAAAAAAAGAAACTAGGTGTAGGGTTAGAGAATTATCCTTACAACTTATTTATATCATATTTTATTAACTATATATGGGTTATGACTATTTTAAAAGACCTAAAAATATAAATGTATTATAAAATAGTGGCTCATTATTTATTGAGACAAGTACATATGAGGTAGATAAGAGTGTAATGTATTGATGTATGTGTATAAGGAATATATCATATAAGATGTGTGTTGGATCTAAAAAACTAGGTTTTTTGGCATGCATCTTTATGCGACTTATTTATGTGCAGATCTTGAATTGATGTGTATAAGACATATAAAATTAGAATCCTATTTCTATTTAAAAAACACAAAATTGGATCAAATTCAAAATGGAAAAAAATGTGGTAAGTGATAATGGTTGAGCTGTCCTCATAAAACCCCTTGTTGACTGAGTTTTATCCATGTAGCCCAAATGGCCTCAGGGTAGGGTGATGTAGTTTTCCATCTAGGGAAGATGATACGAATAAAATTATAAATTTCTATTAGAATGTTTGAGAATGGATGCCCTTAACCTAAAATAAAAAATATTAGACTTATAAAATTACTATAAAATTATATCATAATTTCAATAGGGACCTTTACTCATAAAATATATGTTTTTGAAATTAGAAATATGAGTGCCTTATAAGAGAGTGATAGTGTGACCCTTCATGTGATTTTGTTGAAATATATTTTGAATGTTTCCAATAATTTACATATTTATGTGCATGATAAATCCCTTAGTAAATTTTTTATTTTGAAAAGATAGTCATTAGATTACGAGAGATAAGTCTACATTACTGGATAGGTGTGCAGTGTACTCCTGTCTGACTAGTGTGCACTTACCCTATTAGGACAAAGGATTTTAAAATAAGATGGACACTAAATTATATGTTGGATACGGATGAATAAGGATTAAATATGAATTATAGAGGATTTTCTTAGTAATTTTAAAACTTTGAAGGTTTTCTTAGAAATTTTTGGTTATCAGAATGATGAATTGGCCAATCAAGGTAAAGATGTCAAGGACAAGCATTGTCAATCATTTATTGGTTAAATTTTAGTGTCTACACAAGGGAGACATATACTAAAAAACACTTGACTAAAATTGATAAGGAATGGACATCACATGAGATATTCCTTTTGATGTGGTTGTAGGTTAGTGTGTTCTTTTCCACTCTGAAGGCATGGGCATGTGCATGGTATGTGTTGAGTGAGACAGAGAAGGAAATAACAAATTATAAAGGTTAAATAAATAATTTACAAGTACCTTTTAATTCTAGTTTAATTATGATATTTTTTATAGACTCTCCACTTATATCACTTTCATGTCAAGTTATAAAATGGAACAATTCCAAGAAATTGAACACAAACTAGTCCAAAATCATTTTTTCATCTAACATACGGGTTTGAATTCACCTTGGGGAATACCTACATGGGATAATTCACCTTATTATATTTATCCAATTATAATTATTTATTCACTTTATCTATTCAATTATAATTCTCTATTCAATTTTTTTATTTAATTATCAATATTTGGTCAATCATCATATTCTAGTCAATTCAACTAATTCCCCATTTCTCTATTCTAGCCAATACTATTAATTTCCTATCTCTAAATAATTCTTATAATTATAGTTATATTAAAAATAGAATTATAATTATCTTATAGTTAATTAATTCCTATTTTCCCCTCTAAGTGGGCATCTTCATGCAATGAAAGGATCTTGAGATCTTGTGGAATATTCTTTGAGGAGCTAATTAAATTGATAAAGTGAATTAATATACAAGATTATTCTCCACCCTTCATCTTGGAGACAATATTAAGGGCCTAAAATGAATCTTGTAAGATATTTTAGGGAGTATTCTCAACCCTTCATCTTGGAAATTAGATGAAGGGCCCACATTAGTTATCCATGTGTTTTTTTGGGAATGATTATCCACCCTTCATCTTGGAAACAATATCAAGGGCCCATAATGACTCTCACAAATATATTATGAGTATAATCTTCCACCCTTCATATTAGAAACAATATAAAGGGATTATATTAATTCTCATTTTATATTTTCAAAGATCACCCTCCACCCTTCATCTTGATTTTGATGAAAGGATCACATTAGTGATCCATATGCTTATAAATGTGCAAATTTGAGGACTCATTTACAAATTTTCATATTTATTTCAATATTAATAGTTCTCATTTATTCAAATTTGTAATAAATACACCTCTTTGAATTTCAATTCAACATGCTCAATTTAGACAACAAAGTGTTGTCAAATCTTCAAGTCTCTTTATGAATCATCTTCCTAAATTATTGATCAAGTTCAATAAGGTCCATAGTTTAAAATATAGATGCCCTCACATAAATTTCATTGACAAATACCACTCAAAGCTACATCTGAGCCACATCCTATACAAATAAGTCTTTAACGGAAGTTTGCATATTTCAAGTTTGAATCTAATGTATTATTGACTAAAATTTTGTATTGCTCATGAGTTATTAGGATTTAAACTTATTTTAATTGGTTATTATGCTCTTGATTGACCAAAAAAATAACAATGGTGAAAATATAGCTTGTTGAGTTTCCTAATGACACAGTTTTCATGTGTCATTAAATATAATGTATGTAGAAATTTTTGAGAACAATGCATATATGGAGGATAGTTTTAAGGACATGGACCATGATCAAGACTATGGAATTTATCAATTTCTTAAATAGGGTGTATTTTCAAATGTTAGTGTACATAATAATATAATTTTCATGCAAGGATTGGAAGATGTGTGGGTTAAACATTGAATTTAGGAATAGGACCTCTGTAAATTTGGTGGAAAGAAATAGTATGAGATGAAGTAGACCACTTGAAGGTAGAAACCAAAACTAAGGAAAGGGTAGCATAAGGTTTACATCAAAAGGAATAAAAATATTACTAACAACATTTACACACAAAGGATTTGAATATGGAAAGTACGTAAGATCCAATAGAAGCTATAATTTTGGATTAATGGATAAAAGTAGAATTTATGTGCATTGTCTAACTAATTAGAGAATTCAAAGATATATTCCATAAAGACTACCTTTATAGGAAAGGAGTGCATGAATCCTTAGTAAATATGACCCTCAATTTATGCATAGGTGAAAAAATAGTAAATAAGAGGTCATATAAGATAAACCCAAAACTTTAAGCAAAGGTGAAGGAAGAGATTGACAAAATACTTGAATTTGGTGTAGTATATATAGGGTAAGAGTCTAAATAGGTAATTACTATGATCATTATAATAAATAAGGATGATAGAATTATATTTTGTGTTTATTTTTATGTGTTAGATTATGTTTGTGTTCAAGACTCATTCATAAAACCATTTAGAGAGGAACTATTGGAAGGAGTAACTAGATGTGAAATATACACATTTAAATATGGATTTTCAATGTATCATAAAGTTAATTTCATATGAGGATAATTCAAATAATACCTTTAAAAAACATTGGGTTATTTTTAATATAATGTAATGTCATCTTTTTTGAATAATGTTCATGTTGTGTTCTCACACATTCTGGTAAAAGTGTTTCTAGATTTCATACACAATTTTTTACAAACCTATTTGGATGACTGAATTATGTATGGACAAGTAAAATATCACTATGAAAACATTCATTTTATGTTCCAAACATGCAAAAAAAAATCAAATATCACTAAATCTAAGTAAATTTCCATTATTAGTATTATTTTAAACATTTTTGGGAGATGTAATCTATAAGGAATCCATATTAGTTGATCTTATCAAAATTGTAATGATATTTCAACTACATGTGTCACACATATAAAATGGTGTGTGCATTTTTTTAGAAATTTAAAATAATTATGAGAAAACATTAACCTAATATTGTTAAAGCTTGCATACTATAGACACATAAATTAAAATTTAAGCTAAAATAGTGCACTTTTGGGTACCTTTTTTACACACTTAGTTCATGACTTATTCCAAGGCCTATTGATCACTTTCCTTCATTTTCCACATAAATGAATCACTCTTATAAGCAAACCAATTACCCAAAAATTCCCCTACTAATCATGAAAAGTATACCAAACTCATCCATAGACTATTCATGGTATATAAATTAGTTTTTAATGTTCTTTAGATAATAACTCCCTAATTGGACAATAGTGAAATACTCTCTTATCTAGATCTAGCACTCTTTTCCCCCCACCAAATAATGACTAATTTACAAAATTTAAATTCATGAAAGTATCATCCTATAATTTTAGTAAGATACATTCGAAGGAATTCCAAAAATACTAATATAAAGCCACATTTCAAACCATTTTTCACACAAGAGGCTTCCACATTAAAAATCACCATAATTATAATTACACATTAAGAGTAAATTCTATATTTATATCAATTACGATTACGTTTAGCCCTATTATCCTTGAGCTAAAGTCTGAATATAATTACAAGGTTATAAGTCATAATTTAGGTACTATACTAGCATCTACCATTTTTCACTAGTCTTTCACACACACCACTGTAGCATGAGAGAATTACATGGAGTTTGATCCCTTTTAAAAGTATTAGTATATAGGAAATTCTCAAAAAAGGGGGTGTTAAGGTCAAAAAAATCAATTGTTAACTGATATTACTTTGTGATTGCATTCATTTTATTAAGTCATTGAGCTATAGTTTAAAGTGAAAGAGGAGATACAAAATGATATTCACATTAGATTGAAATATGACACACAATTCATATAACACATAGGATTAGGTAAATTACCACATAAATTTAAATATCTACTACCTACCAGACACTGGCACTCCCTAGGGATAATATCACACTACTCTACTATACTAATTATAGTACCCCTATCTAGAATCCTTATCAACTCTTGTTCTAGGTTTGCACTTAATCAACATAATCTCCTTATCAGTTTCAATTCTATAAATAATATACATCTTAATTTTTTAACTAAGTTTATATTATCCTTTTTAATTTACATATTTTGTATATTTTCATATTTAGTAAGTTCTAAATCACTATGTGTAATTTATTACATATATGTATCATTTTTATTTTTTATTATAGTTTGTCTAATTAGCGTCTAGCAATCTCCTCGTTCCCCAAATTTGATAAAACTTACTGGTAAACCCATCTATTATGTGAATATTAAAAAACTCTAACCATAAATGTTTATATGGTTTCTATCCTTATTTTTTAATTTCTAATTATTGTTTTAGGATTTTTAGATCTGATAGATTTTTAATGGTTTAAATATTCCAAGTTTTTATTTATTAATTCATCCAAGTAAATGAAATTATTTGTATCTACTTTAGACATAGTGACGTAATAAGTGCTTCACAAGTTGAATATTTTCAAGTTTCAAGCAATAAATCCATAATGGCAAAACAAGTTAGTAGAGTTAATGACACAAATAAAAGATAGTTGCAAGGATTTATATCAAAGAATAAAAATATGCATGATGAATTTATCAAAATAGTTAGAGAGGAAATTAAGAAATCATCTGAAGGACAATCCTCTAATACTTATAATAATATGAATCCATTGGATACAACTTTTTTAACCAAAAACTTAAAATGGGGTAACCTGAGGGCTTCAAAAAATTAATATGTTAATTCCTACTTAATCATTGGGAATAATGCCTTTTATTCTTCTTCTCTTAGTGTAAAATATATTATATAGTATATTTAATATCTAAAAACTAAGGTGTTATATTTGGATCAAGGTTCTTCAAAACATGATTAGGCACTATATTATCAATTTTATTGTATACTCCATTGGCACATCACATAGAAATATATCCTCTACCTACAGGGTTTATGGAAATTAAACTTACACTATATGATGGAAAGGGTGACCTTGAATAGCATCCTAGAGCCTTCCACACATCATAGTTGGACTATGTGTCCAATGATAGGTTATTGACTAAGTTATTCCTAAATATTCTAATATAATATTCTTTACAATGGTTTTGTGACTTACCCCATCAATTGGTACATGTGTTCAATCCTCTAGATGATATGTTTCTAGAATACTTTTCAATAAATACCAGTGAGAATATATCATATGCTTATATTTCTCAACTCAAAAAATATATAATGATCCTATCATAAAATATGTCTTAAGATACAAGACTATGTTATCCAAAATGACAAGCCTTATGGTAGATAGAGAGTTACTAGATATTAGTAAATAGATTTTTCTTTCACCCCTACACAAGTCCATCATGTTTAATAGTATTATCTCATTCATATATTTTTTCCATAGAGTCAAAGAAAGGGAATTCAAATTAATGGCAATGAATAATCTTAAGTATATATCTAATTTTGATTCTAATAAAAAAAATTCAAGCAAGACACCATACAAGGTGAGGCCAACTGATAATAAGAATAATCAAAAGAAAATAATACATGTAGTTTTTGAGCCAAATCCACATATTATCATATAAAATTCTCCAAGGAGATAGTTTACCAATCTACCATAATATCCATATAAGGTTCTCAAAACACTATTGGAATGAAATATTGTATCTCCCCCTCCCATTAAAGAGGTTGATGTGAATAATCCTCTTCTAAAAGTTTTTTATTAGAACATTTTTTTGTGATTATCATAGGGCACTATGCCACATTACTAAAGTTGTATTTGTTTGAGGCATAAGATTCAAGATTTGTTAGATGCAAACAATATTGATGTGATCACACTTATAGATAGTTCAAAAGCATAACCAAGTGAAATCAAAGCAATGAAAATATTTAGTGATCCTTTTTCTTATGAATATAGCTAATAATTCAATAGATATATCATGAGTGAATTATGCATAAATGCACATCCTCCACTAGTTTATTATCATTCTCATATAGAGGTACTACATCTTATGAATGGAATCTATGGTACCTACCATACTTAAGTACCAGACTCATCACATTTACAAAGCATGAGATAGTATATAATGATTCAAATTTTACTCTTTATTCATTTGAGCTCACATTTATTAGAATCCTATTCATAATATCATGCTTAATAATGATTCAAGCATGAATATATGTACAAACACACTTATTTATCATCTTGGATACATAAATCAAGATTTGATTCCCACCAACATGATAATAAAGGGACTAAATGGTCACATTAATAGTTCTATAAATGAGATTACACTATAATTAAATGATTTTTTATCACATTTGGACACCAAATTTATAGCATTACTCAGTGTAAGGGTATTTGATATATTATTAGAACACCCTTGGATTCAGTAGATTTGCACAATTCTTTTTACATTTCATAGGTGTTTAAATTATATTAATTCTAACAATGTCATTATAGTTCAAGGTATACTATATGAATTACCCCTATCACAAATATATATGGTTCCTATATAGAATATTTTAATTGAACCACCTAAATAGGTGAAACCTAATCAGATATTTCCATAGTAGGTATCTACCCTTCTACAAAGGCCTATCATTGAAATGCCACTTCAACAGATATTTATCAAAAATTCTAGAGAGCCTCTCTCTACTCTTACATGTATTAGAATAATATTAAAAGGCACTAATTTTATTTCACATATGGTACCAACACATAATTCATACACTCCATGATGGTTTCCAAAAGTTCGTAGAGCTTATCCTACTCGATAATAGGCATAGTGTATTGTAGATTAGTAGTATGGTAGTGGTAGTTATGGTACAAAGGTAAATCATTATTTAGACTATAAATTTATCTTATTTTAGTCATAACTATATATCCCTTTCCATTTGTGAAAGGGCACCATTCCTGGACTATACACAGAACCCATAGATTGTGATTCCCTTGTAGGAGTCAATGATTAATATCTTTCTTTATATATTTATCTTTTTCAATTTAAATATATAAATAAAATACAAAAAAATGGTTCATAAAATTTCAAAATTATTACCTATGCATGTTTATGTTTAGTTCATTTACATCAATTAATTTGTGTATAGTTATTTATCACTTATTTTTATCCAATTTCATATCATATATGCTTCATAATTATACATGATTGAGTGAAGAGAATACATGATGCCATTCCCATATACACTTTTAGGTTATTTCACTATCTTATAATTATAAACTGCATTAAGACAAGATAATCCTATTTAAATAGGAACACATTGTATTATTGTTTTATTTCCTCGCTCTTACCCCACTAAGCATAAGGTATCAAGTCTCATATCCACACCAAACACATGCCTCTTACATATTATTTTTAATTTATAAATATCATTATGGGATCACTAATGTTTTTCCTAGTTTTTCACTATAAATGATCCTTATTCTATCTGTGATAGTTGGTTCACCCTTGTACACCCATTTTGCACCAATTTTTGCACCAGAAAAATCTATTAGAATTTAGACAGGGATTCCATACTACTTCACTACTTTGGGTATGTAATAATGGAGTCAATCATAATTTTATTTATTAATCACACTCTCTTATCAATGAGGATTGGAGTATGCACAATAAAATCCAAGATATTCAACACAAATGAAATATTTAAGGGTCATACCCTCTACAATAATGAGTTTTTCAGTATTTTTTATACCATTAATATAAAAGTTCACAAACCCAAGTATGTTTATTAATTTATTGTCATTATATATATAAATTTATTATCTTTACCTCTTGATATTAATCTTAACCAAGCACTAATTTTATACATGTTTCATTATAGGTTCACCTGAAGCACAATTCAACATTGTGTCCTATATTCAACATTGCATTTCATAGGTAAGTTTAGGTACAAAAATTTAATTTTATTCTAGTAATTTTGCTTTGGATTATTACTATAATAAAAGAGAGGAAAATTTAGACACATAAATTAACATTTAAGCTTAAACAGTGCACTTATGACCACCCTTTGTACATAATTAACTCATGACTTATTCTACACAATTAACTCATGACTTATTCTAGGGAATTTTGACCACTTTCCTTCATTTTACATAGGATGACTCAATCTTATAAGAAAACCAATAAACCTAGAATTTAATTTTTCATCATGTAAATTAGTTTAATCTCACCCATAGATTGTTCTTATTACCTAGATTAGGTGTTTGTGTTCCTTAGACAATAGCACCCTGATTAGACATCAACACATTGTTCTCTTATTTAAATCCACTAATATTGTACTTCCACCATATAATAGCTAATTTATAAAATTTAAATTTGTGAAAGGGTCATCCCATAATTTTATCAATCCCCATCTAAAGGAATTCAAAAAATACCTCTATAAAGCCATATTTCAAACCATTTTTTGCATAAGATGCTTCCACATTGAAATTCACCAGAATTCTAATTTCACATTGAGAATAAATTTTTTATTTCTCTTAAATATGATTACATACAACCCTAGTATCCCTATACAAAAGTTTGAATACACTTCCAAGGTCATAATTTATAGTTGAAGCATTTAATCACATTAAGATTGCACCATCAACTAGAATGTTAGACTAGTCTTTCACACACACCATTATAGCATGAGATAACTACATGAATTTGATCCATCTTAGGATTAGTGTTATGTAGTAAATTCTCAACATAGGGGGTGTTGAGGTCAAGTACAAATTCAATCGCTAACCCTTTTTTAATCTATGATTGCATTCTTCATATGTTATTGAGATAGGGTTTCAAGTGAAAGATGAGATGCATAGTGATTTTCACATTAGATTAAAAGATATTACATAGTCTATAGAAAACACAAGTTAAGGTGAACCTACCCAAAAAATTAGATATTTTCTATCTGTTAGACACTAACACTCCTTAGGGATAATAATGCACTACTCTACTATCTAGTTAGAGTGATCCTATATAAAATCCCTACCAAATCTTGTTCCTAAAGGTTTTTAATGTATGGAGGGATTTTAAATAATCTTTTATTCACTCTAAAATTTAAGTTATGTATCAACCAATCTATCTCAAAATTACTTATTATCAAACTAGTTATGTTGTAAGAGAGATTATCAAACAAAAATTGTATTGAATAACTTCAAACTTGAAAATATATTATTGTGATATATTTTATACATATTTTAATAAATTAAACACATAATAAAACTTTATCTCTCACTAATAATAATATTCGTTAATATGGGATTCCTTGTTCATCAAGAGAGATTACATTATATAGGAGGATGATCTCCTTAACACAAGGAGTTAACATCAATCAAAAATCTTTTATATCTCTCAACTTCTCCCTTAAGACTCTCTCTTAAGAGATATCTAGGTGAGTTTTATTCACTATTGACACACACATTAATATTATTAACCCATTAACTTACTAAAAATCATAATGTGAGTACAAATTTTCATAACATTCACCCTTGGTACTTGCATGGTAATTTTTGTTTTATAGGACTAAATAAGGTAGAGAGGGAAGAACTAATCTCCTAACTCTCATCATTCATTCATTATCAGGAGCACATCTACCAAATTAATGTGGGAACTAAGAATAATAACTATCTATCTCTCATCAACTATTCACTTATGGAAACTCATCAACTTAGTTAGTGTGGGATCTATTCATTATTAAAACTTCAATCCTATTTCTCAAAAACATAGTGTTTTTTAATGAAATACAACATTTGGGAAAATATGAATTTTTCCACTTAGTTTCACAAAAATAAGAACTGGCAAAGAAACACATGTCACTATAGTAGCAGTGGCCCTGCTACTATCAGTTTATGAGAGGATCGATATTTATCCTCTTTTTTTCATTTCCACCATCCTCATATAAATTATCACCTATTATAGACAATATTCATCACTTAATTTCTTTGTATGGATAGTTTCCTCATCATTCTCTTTTTCTTCATCAGGATCTATGGCATTCTTTTGTAGTTTCACATCAAGCAAGTTTTGAGCTCTTGATTACAATTTAAAATTATATGACCAAGTTGTTTACAATAGTAGAAGATAATTCATTTATTTTAATCCTTGCCTGAAATAAGATTTAGATCTTCTTTTAACATATGATTGATCCTATTTATTATTACTATACATTACACTTTATTCTAGGTCAGTATTCTTATTTTCTTCATTTATTAATGAATAAATTAGATCTTCTAGGATAGGATTTGTTTTACTCAATGTAAAAGCCTTATTAAAATAACTAACTAGTATGATATTCAATAATATAGCTTTTGCATCATCATTAAGCACATCTAATTTTATTCTTGATAATTGATTTAAAATAGAGTGAAACTTACTTATGTGTTTCACCATGTTTTTGCCTTCCTCCATCTTGATTCTAAATAACTTAGATAGATTTTAGGATCACTACTACACTTCCTATTTGAGATCCAAATAGTTTGTTCAATATAGTCAACATGATATTTGAACTTTTTGATAACTATCTATGATGAAATTAGGCATAAAATAACCCTATGCCAATAATTATTGTCATTTTTAATCTTTATTTTACCATTTTTCAATGACTCAACTTTTCCATTATGAACCCCCCCCCCCACCAATCTAGACCTCACATACAAGTGATAATGCATCTAATTATAAGTATTTTGATGAAAATGACCTTGATGACAAACACTTGTGGAAAAATCATATTTTTAATAATAGTTTAATTATAAATCTATTAACAATTATTTGGACAATGACACTGTTACAAGGACTTTATATGACATTAATTTTGTGATTTGATTACCATTGACAATTCAACAATCTATTAAAAAAAAATTAAATCTTATTTGTTTAAAACTTAAAACTATATCTTATACCTTTTATATAAACCTACCCATCATTTATAGGTTATTAACTTTAGAATTTGCTTGGTTAGATCAATGGATGAGACACACAAATGGAGGAAAACATGACAATTTATCATGGCATTTGGATAATTGACAATATGCTTATAGGTAGAGAAATATCAGATAATAAAATATATAAACACAGTCTATTTGGATTTGTCTTTAATGACTACAGAAGGAAAAAGGTATAAGTTTATAATTTTAACTTTAGTAATCCTCTTGGAAATTGATATTTTTAGTTTTACAATCATCAGTACATAATTTTTATGATCAAAATCTTACATGTGTTGTAGTCTTCCCTACTTGCATTGTAATCTATTATTTTATGCGTCAATCATTATAAATTATAATTGATAGAGTTTACATAAGTCAAACTATAAAATCCAATGCACAAATAATTAAAACCATATAAGGATGCTCAGACAGTGCATGAACTATATCAGATTTTATGCATGGATGATGGGAAGATTGGTATGAACCTTAGATGTAAAATAAACATAGATATATGATACACTTTTTGGATCATGTTTTCAACTATGAGAAAGCTATTACTTACACTATCAAACTATGAATATAATTAATTAGAGAAATATAAAAATGGAAACACCTTTTGAACAATCATAAAAAATTAGTTTATGTGATTTTCATTTACTTGACCTAATTTGATACTAGATGATATCTTGTATACATATTTTCACAAATTAAACACATGATAAAACTTCACATTTCACTAATAATAATCTTCAATATTAATTTATATGGGGTTATTTATTCATCCTGAGATATTACATTAAGTATGAGGATGATCTCCTTAATACAAGGATTCAACATCAATCATAAATCCCTTATATCTCTCAACTTCTCCCTTAAGACTCTCTCATAATAGATATCTATGTGAGTTTTATTCACTACTCACATGCACATTAATATTATTAACAAACTAAATTACTAATAATCCTAATGTGAGTACTAATTTTTCTAATAACTTATATATATATATATATATATATATATATATATATATATATATATATATATATATATATATATATATATATATTGTATACCTAAAATTAAATAATGATTAAACATGAAAAAAAGTTTCCCAATTTGAATTGAAGCACCATACTACCTTTGTGTACAATTCTTATTAATAAATAAATATAAATATGTTTATTATAAGGTAACATCCATTGACATTTAAGTCTAAAATTAAAAACTAAATAAATAAATTTACTTGACAACTAAGTTAACTAAAAATAAACTAATTATGCCAATTTTAACTCACTGATAAGATATGGACATCATGCAATAATTTTCTTCATCACTTAAATAAACATTCACACTCATATACACATTAGACAAGTGAAAGTATAAAAACATAATTATAAAAATGGAAAATCTAAAAATAAAATTTTTACTAATATAGCTTTAGAGTTAATTTAACTAAATTTAGTGAAATATAGTGAATTGGACTCTAACTGACAATTTTATCTATTTTTTTTAAATTCTTAGAAAGTGTCCAAAATTGACCACATAACTAATTTAAAATATAATTGAATTAAATAGCCATATTAAACACCTGAAACACCAAATAAAATAAATCTAAGTTCCAATATAAATTTCCCAAATTGAAATTATACTCAGCATTCCCTTTTTGATACAAACAAGAGAGATGTCTATCATCTCCATAAGTCTTCTATGAATTTTCTTATGTAATCCCTTGGTGAGAATATCAGTAAGTTGGTCTTAACTTCTCACATACTCAATGACAAAGTGTTTAGCATTGACCAAGTTTGGACAAAGAATAAAATATATGTGTTGGCTCAAGTTAAGCCTCTCTAAAATCAGTCAAAAGTCTTCTCCACCTTAATTTTTATGTACAATATAATGTAAAGTTTTTATATTTAGCTTAAGTAGAGGATAATGTAATTGTAGCTTATTTATTTGAAGACCAAGAAACCAACCCACTTTCCAATGTGAAGCAATAACCTGAAGTTGACTTCTTGTCATCAAGAGATCCTATATAATATGAATCTATTATGTAATAAGACATAAATATACTATTATTATAAAATAAATACCATGATTATAATTACCTTTTACATATATGAAGATTTTATTCACTACTTGTAAATACTTGAATGATAGTTTACTCACAAATCTAAAAACTAGTGAAACACCATAACTGATATCAAGTCTTATTATAATGAGCTACAAAAAACCTCCCACCATGCTTATAAAATTATTTTTATCATCTGAAATAATTCCATCCTCTCTCATTACCTTTTTTACACTTATAATTAGAGTGTTTGTGGGCTTCGAATCTTGAAGATTGTACTTATTTAACATGTCTTAAGCATATTTAGCTTGATAAATGAATAGTTCATAATTATAATATCATTCATAGAAAAATATTATTTCATAACTTATTTTAATATATTCAATGTCTCCATAGAGGTGCATGTAAATATCAAGTCATCTACATAAAGACAAACATATAAAACTTTAAGTCTCAATGATTATAAGTAAATACTTAGTTCATCTTAAATTATTTAAAATATCTAATCAAATAAAATATATAAATTCTTTAGTACCAATATTTTGGATCTTGTTTCATCCCATTAATATCTTATAGCTTATATATCCAAAATTATTTACCCTTTACCTCAAAACCTTGTGGTTGCCCCACATATACTTCGTATTCAATAACTCCATTTAGTAATGCAATCTTAACATTATTTTGATGTAATTTTAATTATTTATTATTATCTAAAAAATAATTATCTTATAATATATTTTAAGTTTCATGAGTGCATAGGTTTTTTCATAGTAAACTCTATGTGTTTGTGCAAATCCTTTTGCAACTAGTCTTGATTTTACCTTGTCAATTATACCATCAATATTAAATTTGCACTTGGATACCCTCTTGATTTAAATGAAATATTTATGTAATATATGATAAAATAAATATCATTTATCATTCCTCTCAATTTAATCTATCTCAAATCACATAGCATTAACCTATTATTTTTTACTAGCGTTTACATAGCTTCTAAGTTCACTAGCCATTATTGATAATGCAAACATAGTATTTTCATCATAAGTATCATCAAAAAAATTAAATTATTGATGTTGAAGAATTATAATAATTAATTCATAATTTTTATCCAACATTTTATTTTCTAGATGTGGATTTAGCAAATGCTTATTCTTGCTTAGAGTTGATGAATATGGATAACTAGTCTCTTGTGAAGAGATAGTATTATTTATTATTAAACTAAAAATATGTGTAGGAATTTTTAATACCTAAATAAACTTAAATATTCTTCCCCCATTCAATTATTACCTACGTATCTATATTATTATAATTATCATACATCTCATTCTTAAAAAAATTCTAATCCCTAAAAGTAATTACGGATTTACTAGTAAGATTATAAAACTTGTATGATTTGAATTCATATGTTATGATCCAAACTTCTAATAATTTAAATATGTGTAATATAATATATAAAAACTTGGCTCAATATATATTGGTTGGATAATATTCCCAAATATTCAATATATATATAAATAGAATAATTACCCTTAAGGTACGGAAACATCATATAAAATTGCTTAAGGAATGAATCACTCCACAATGACACTTCAAAGGGGACAACCTCCCATATCCTTCTACTAAATATAATAATCAACACATACTTTTTTGATATCCTTTACAATAATATTCATATCCTTTATACACTTAAATAAATAATAGTGGATGGGTAGCCTATTAATCCCAATGTAGGTTGACCATTAACCAATGTACTAATTTCATAAGTTTTTTCAATTATCTTAATATTAGACCCATATAACTAAATAAATGGGATGTATCACACATTTCAACATGTCCATCAACCCATATACATTCATATATCATATCCATAGGTGCATATCATTCTTTCCCTCCTTGGCATGTTTCATCCTTGAAACATAAAAATAAACCAAGTAATAAGTGTACTTCAAATCAATACACACTTATCTTCATGATCGATCATATAACCACCCATATGTGATCTTGGTAGGTGATAACCATTCAAGCTTATTTATAAATTATAATATGATACTATAATTCCATTCAAGATTATAACTATACCTCCTTGGTGTTCATGCATAATGATTCATCTTTTGATTCCATGTTTCATATTTTATTATGCTACTTTGATTCCATTTTCTATATTTCATCATGTTAATTTTATTCCATGCATGACCATAATATTTTTTTTTGGCTTCCATGCATATTCATAGTGATTAACCCATTGATTTGATGTCACATAGTATATTTAGCTCTTATAACTCTTGACATGATCATATTAGTTCATCTTTCCCTTACATTGATAGCAAAATTGATTGTATCTATTACACTCCCTATAATAACTCATTTATTGTTATATTTCATGATGATGTGGGTGTTTACATTCCCCAAAATTAGTATCATGATCTATTATTATGACCTTATCAACCATTTCTTCTACTTATTCCACCTTTTAATTTTTTGGTTCCTTTGTCTCTTGAGTAGATGAAGTGATATCTACTTGTATTTTTTATTCATATATATCTTCATTTGAATCTTCCTCATGCTCTTCTTCACCCACTTCAATCTCAACCTCATTATTTACTTTGACTATTGAATATGTCTTTCTAACTATGATATCATGTAAAGTAACCTTATTTTTCCTACACCAAAGCTTCATCAACTTCTTTTGCACATTAAAATTGATTTTTCTAAAAATATCTAACTATGCATATATAAGAACCATATCCACACCATCCATATCCAAAACATAAAAATATGAATGTAAAAATATTTACCCATAGTGAGTTTCAAATCTTCTAAAAATTGAATATTGTTACCATATATTTAATCCTCCTTGACATTATTTTATTGAACATGTATATTTTGAGTCATATCCATGTTTATGAAGTTATACTTGTTTCTAGGGTTTATGGACGTAAGGACCTTATTTTGAATGCATCCATGAAACTTAAAAATTTACTCTACTTTCATTGGATTCAAAGTATTGGAACCACTATTGAAAAATCCTTCTTCCTCTTTGAGATCCTCTACCTCTTCTTCTTCACCATTTTTAGCCTTTTCCTCATCATTATTATGTTTTCTTTCTTCTTCTTTTTCTTCACCTACATGATTTTCCTCCTTGTCATTATTTTCTTCCATTGCTTTTTCTTTTTCATCATCTACATTCTCTTATTCATGACCATCATCATCATCATCATCATCATCATCATCATCATCATAATTTTATTCCTATTTTTCATATTATGTGTTTTCTTTTTCTTTTCTACTCCATCTATATATGAAAATTTGTTCCACTACATCCCATGAAAATTTTCATCATTTGACTCAAATTGAACCCACCAAAGTTGTGTAGAATCCCTAAAATGATGTGAAAAAACTTATCACCATGTTATTATGTAAAAATAATACTTCTTTAAAATGATCCACCATTATCTAAAATCAATATCTTATTCCCCTTTAAAAAAATCTAACTCTATGATCCATAAAAAAACTAGGTTTTTTACAAAAATATTAAAATTTAAATAACTCATATGAAACTAATCAAAATAGTCCAAAATTTTGAATGTAACCTGCATGTATGATAGTTAACCTTCAGTGAAATTTTTTTTGGATTTTTTTTGAAATTTTTAACTTATATAATGAATATATGAAAAACCATAAAATCACAAATAATTTGCATAAAACTTTTCAAACAATGATATAATTTGTTTTGTAGCTTTCATGTATGATGATGTTGAATCAATAATAATTATAATATTTTTTTCTTGAAATTTTAGCTGATATAACAAATTTATTAAAGACACTAAAATTAAAATATCTCCCTTAAAAATAATCATAAAATCTCTATTTTTTTATTGTGACTTCTTTGAAATATTCTACAACTCTAGAAAAAAATTGTATTAAAATTAGTAACAGATTTTGAAATATAAGTGATTCTCCAAAATTAAAGTTTCACCCATAATATTTTCCCAATTTTATGCTTTGATGCCACATTTTATGATCTACACTTATAATAATTGAAATATTCATAATATAATGTATATAAACATAATAAAATAGATATTGATGGGCCAAGATGCCCAAATATTCAATATATTTAGAAATGGAATAATTACCCTTAAGGTAGAGTAATGCCATATAATATTCTTTTATAAAGGAATAACTCCACAATTCCACTTTGAGGGAGAACAAACTCCAATGTCCTTATTCCAAATAGAATACTCAACACTTGATTGATATCATTTACAATAATATTCATCTCCTTTATATTGACGTCTATATAACTAATAATGGATGGGTAACATCTAAATCCTAATGGAGGTCAACCATTACCAAATGTACTAATTCCATTATTTAGTCATTTATCCTAATTTATTAGACCTATATAACTAAGGATATTTTTTCCACATGTCATCATATTCATCAGCCCATATACATTAATATATTATGTCCCAACATACATAGCATCATCATTATGTCCTCTCATATTGTGATCAATGCTCTTAGGATCCAAATTTAGAGAAAAATAAATATCCTTTATTTCAAACTTACATTTATTTATGGTGATTTACATGATAACCTTTCCTTCAACTTGTATATATTTTCCATCTCTCAATTTTACTTATATTTTTAAATAATCATCTAACTTATTGAACTCATATTTATGACTTGTCATGTGATTTAAACACTCTGAATCAATAAACCACCAATTATTTCCTTCCTTTATTCTCAAATTTCATGTGAGACAATAATTTAATTCCTCTTGAAAATAAATTTACTCAAATTTAAAATATCTATTTTCACTCTCTTGATTATCTTGACTCTTAGATACTAAAATCTTGTAATATCTTTTGATGTGTCCTAATTTTTTATAATAATGACAAGTAAAGTATTTATTTTTATTACCTATGAATTTAACTTCATCTTTGCCCTATATATTTGAGTTTTTTAAACTCCCTTTATTAAATTTTTTATTTTTATCTTTGCTCTTTGATGAATTTCCATTGGTTTTAAATACTTGTTATTTACTATGTTATAGATCTCCTTCATATAGTCTCATCTTGTCCTCATGATACAAGAGAGAACCTACTAATGCATCAACACTTATAGTATTAATTTATTTACATTATTCAATAGGGATCATAATATAATACAATATTTAATTTAAATATCTCAAAATATTTCTTATTATAATACTATCTTGGATAGTTTATCAATAAACCATTATTTTATGCACTAAATCATTGACCCTTATGTAAGAATCTCTTGCTCCTTTAGAATTTGATATTTTTAGATTCTCAAAATTCATTTTAAGATTTTATATTTTTACTTATCTTATCTTAATAGATTATTTTTATAAATTATATAAGGTATTTCATGTCTTATGTTAATTATTGCATCTTGCAATTCTTAGATAAATGTTTGGGTCTGTGGTACTTTGAAGATATAAGAAAGCTTGTGCATTTATATTTTCTTCATCATTTTTTATTATTTTGTAATATTGAGTCAAATTATTCCAATATTTAATTGGTGTGTACTCATGTATAATATTATCTTAAACACATTTTGCATATAATAATTCTCTTCAACCAATCTTTCTAGTATTCAAAGTTGTCACCTTTGAAAAAAAGAATATTCATGGAAGCATAATTCACTAAAGCCATTGTTTCTCTAGATAATAATTTGAAATACTTATAAACATTTATTTAATATATTTTGATACCAAATTAAATTTTTTAATGTTTGTATGGATTGAAAATAATATTTGATTCAATCTAAAATTAAGTTTATGTATCAACTACTATGTCATTGAATTACTAGTTGTGTTGTATGTGATATTATCGACCATTGAATAACTCAAAAATTTAAAATATATACATGTTAGAATAAATTATTGTCTACCTATAAAAAAATAAAATCTTAAACATGTAGAAATATTTTCAAAATCAAATTAATGCACCACACTACCTTTGTTTACAATTCTTGTTAATAAAGAAAGCTAAAATAAGTTTATTACAAAGTAACTTGCATTATAAGTTAAGTATAAAAGTAAAAAATAGAATAAAAACTTTAATTAACCACCAATTTAACTAAAAATAAATGTAATATGTCAATTTTAACTCGTTGATAAGATATAGACATCATATAATAAGCATCTTCATTAGTTAATTAAACATGCACTAGACAAGTGAAAGTCTAAAAATATAATTTTAAAATAAAAAATATAAATATAAATTAAAAAATAATTTTGACTAAAATAAATTTATATTTCAATTAACTAAGCATTCAGTGAACAATATTGAATTGGACTTTAACACACACTTCTGGCTATTATTTAAGAAATTCCTAGAAAGTGTCTAAAATTGACCCAAAAATTATTTAGGACATAAATTAATTAAATAACCTTTCTAAACATATATTAAACCAACTAAAATAAATATAATATCAATAATATAGTAACCAAATTGGAGTCATACTCTACCATTTTGGGTCCATACTCAGTGAATATAATCTCCTTGTGAATTTCAATTCCATAAATAGTCTCCATCTCAATTTTCAAGGAAAGTTTATATTTTACTTCATAATTTCCATATTTAGTATATTTATAAATTTATTAAGTTTTAAATTAGTGTGTTTCATTTATTACATATTTATATAATTTTAATTTTTCATATTAGTTTATCTCATTAGGGTCTAACATTCTATTAGTTCTCCAAATTTGATAAAACAAATAAAACCCAATAGAGTTACTCAAGAGGTATCCATTTGATTTATCGATAATGATACTTTCATTAATTCTCAACTTGATACATGTATTTTGTCAAGGTTTTGGCATTATATTTATGGCACTAGTCACTCTCTATATTTAGGATACTAAGTGTTACATATATAAAACACACTTGTATAAATTAACTTGTAGGAAAGTAAAACACTTGCATAAAGTAAATTGTAGAAAAGAAATTTCTATAATTGATTTGTAAATTTATGTTTGGAATCTTCCTTAGTTGAATTGAGAATGCATACATAGATTTAATATATACATACATAAAAATAGACTGATTATAAATAAAAATTACCTTATAAACTTAAGGATGCACATGAATAAATTTGAATAGAAATTCTCACATAACTGAGATAATGGAAACTAATTAAAAGATGGGATTTTAACTATAATTCCTTAAAAGTGGGCCCTCTTTAGTTATCCTTTCATTCGAATCTATTCCTTTCTTACTATTATATTTTTTCAAATCACCTTACTTGCATTAAATGATCATTTAGCAATGTAAATAATGATACAACACAATTACAGATAGATTATAGTAGAAAATCTATTTTACTAACTCTGATTCTAATTTTTTATTATTTCATACCATTTGTAACTCTTTTCATTATATAGTGGAGGTAGGAGTTTATTAATAAACTTATAAAATCTAATAATTTGTAGATAAAAAACTTATAATATTCAAAAATGAAAAAATAAAATGGAAATTTTACAACCGGTCAGAATAAAACTATTGTGCACATTGAGGATGATCATATAGTTCAATGAAATTTTGGGAGGTTAAAATAATTTTCTCATCATGATAAATTATTCCTTAGGTATTTTAGATAATATGGAAAATGTTAAAAACACCAAATAGTCACCCACATAGTAATATATAAAATTTATTCACCTAAAACAATTGTTCATGTGTCAATAACTAGTGGTTGCAAGTGGTATGTGTCTCCATAGTGAACACTGCCCAACTAGCTTGTGGGTATGGATGGATATACCAAAGTGATTTTTGGTGCATCACATAGAAACTCAAACATATTTTTTATGTCTCTATTACTATAAATATTAAATCATCAAAAAATTATTAAACTATATTAGTAAATTTAGTTAATTTAATATAAATTTGCATGTGTGTATTATTTACATTGTGTGCAATATTAGTATGTTATGAATATATAAAGGGAAAACATGATAGTAATGAATAATTTTAGGATAAATTATATAATAATATCAATTTATTTTTTATGCCTCATTAGATACTACTAAAAGTCTATTCAGAACTATATGCATGTTACAAGGCCCCTGGAAGAGTTAATAAAGGTGTTGACCACTTTCTAGTCATAGACCTAGAAAGGGGTCAACATAATGTCCTTGATTCTTGGCCCATCATTACTCTCATGGTTTTCATTCATCTTATGATTTTGGGGGGGTTTTCAAATAGTCCATTATCATGTCATATTATAACTCTATTTTTTGAGCCTTCATCCCCCATTTTCAGTTTTAATCAAGTGTTGTCATGATGATCAAACATGTTTATAGGTCCTTGGTCAGGTTGATGGATCTATAACATGTGATAAATTCCATGGTGAAAGTTAATTGAGAAGGTAGTCCAATGAAAACTCATAAATACCTTTGTTTTACTTAATCACATGAGGTATGTTCATCTTTCAAGTTTAAATAACATCATGAGAAGTGTCTTAGGGTCCAATTGATGTCTATAATAGGTCATAAAGGTCTCTTCATAAGATATCAACATGATATTCATTTGATGCCCATTTAAAGTCATGTATGTGTACCAAAGTCAATATGTTTTATTATAATGAGGCCTAATTTGACCTTGATGGACCATTAATCCACCTTGCATGCCTTCAATATACCTCATGAGTTTCATTATACCATCACTAAAGAGTTTCATACCCCATTGAGTTTATTACCACCATGGTCAATGCCTAAATCCTCCCTAATAGGCCCCACACATGCTAAATTATGACTTTTCAACTCCCCTAATTCATACCATTAGCTTAAAAATATCACATGACCCCTATTTTCCCTCCAAAACACTTACTAATGATGCCTTTTGGTCTAAAACAAGAGTAAATTCATATAAATTATAGGTTATAGAGGTTTCTCAGATGGTACAGATTTATATAATATGGACTAGATCAGGTAGAGTCAAGGATTATTAGAGTGAGGTCAATAATGGCAAGTAGGGGAGAAAATAAAGTGTTTTAGTGCAAAATAATCTCAAAACCAACCTACCTCCTCTTTGAGCTCATTGGCAGACTTGAAGAGCTCCTCAAGTTTATGCTCAAACTATACAGAAGAGAGATAATGGAGGCTCAAGCTCTAATCCATGGGAAGTACACTCAATAAGCTTCCACCCATGGGTATTTGTTTTTAGATTGGTCTAATGATATATATGAAAATTTATTAAGAACTTAAGGAATTTATATGTCATCCTTGTCTACATAAGCCAAGTTGAACATAATGGCTTTCATGGATTCTTGGCTTGTTTGGTCAAACTAATAAGTGATATTATTTCCTCAAGTCTTGAAGGATAATATCATGTCATTTTCATTACTTTATTCACATGTGTGATATAATGAAACTAACAAACCTTCAAGACTGACATAGTGTGAAATCTGTAGGCAGGTATATGCAATGATCAGAGGTTGAGAGCCCTCATCAGAAGGTGTTGACTATTTTGAAGAAGTGGTGGAGTGCTTCAAGTTTTCCCATGCCTCCTTTCTCAAATCTAATGTTATCAATATCCTCTTGTCATCTCAAAATATCTTCAAAAATAAGGGGGTTATACGTACTTGAGGGCCACTATGTGGTGAGCATTGTGAGTGGCTTAATGGCATCTATAGATCCTTCAAATGCAGCTCAAGAAAATGGATGGAGGTTTTACAGTCATAGTAGGTCATCATCAAATCCCTATGAGTAAGTTTTATAACCTCTATGGTAGCCTAAAAGACATAAAATGACCCTCCTTGCATCTATAATCACACTATTAGTTTTAGCTAAGATTAAGGTTTTTTGTAAAGATTAAGGTTTCAAGGAGATTCCTAGGTTGCATCTTTTGACTGTGTATGCTTCATTTTTGCCTCTAAAATGGTATATTTGTTTAGTTATATGTGTGAGGGTATTAAGTATTCATATATTTTATATTAGGAGAGTTTCCATACCCATTTTAACATCATACTCATGCTTCTACCATTTCATGTTATTCTCATTGTCTTTACACTATGTTTTATCCATATTGTTCATGTTTCACCCCATACCACCATGTAGTCATATTAATTCACCCATTAACCCTTCCTTCCAAGCCTAAAACATGTTAAATAGACCCAAATACCCCTATAAACCTTCAATATCAATGAAACTATGGAATTTTTGACCTCTATGAGTCACCTAATTGAGGAGGCAAATAACTGCCTACAACTAGCTATTTTGAGTCCACAATATAAGAGTCTCCAAAGGGCATTATGTAAACCTAAAATGGACATAAGGAGTGATATGAGTATGATAAGTTTTGAATCCTAAAGATATGAATTAATATATTAATATGTTATAGGATTTTCAAGTGAATTCAGATCACCTTCCCCTCATACAAACATGATACTCAGACCCTATACATAGCATATTTGAGTGTGTAACTATAGTAGTGTTGATGTATATGGAGAACCATATATCGATTATGGTAAAAGGGAAAAAATAAAAATAGGTAAATTATGGATTATACTTAAGTAAGGGGGAAAACATCCATGATCATCACACATAACAAGGTAAAAGTGACATCAAACCTCAGATGTGAGGATAAACATACCCCTATAAGCACAAGTCCTAAGATTGAAAAGAGGAATGGTATACAAGGGAAGAAATGTTGGTATTATATATTTGAAGGTGTTTATAACCTTGATACACATGATATTGACATTTACCACCATGTTAATATCAATATTCAAATGACAAGAACCCTACTCAGAACTCTTATGCTCAAACACACAGTCAATAGGCAGTTCATTGCTAGTCTGATCAAAATGAGTGTTTGAGGCCTTTATAGGCATGCCCAAGTCATAAAATTTAGTAAAAATGGTCATCATGACCATTTAAAAGTATCCATTTATCCATTTTTGTGAGATAAATAGTGGGTATACCTAATGTTTTATCTCAAACCTAGCCTAGTTTGTGATAGTCAGTTATAGGGTTGGGTGAGTGAATGCTTGCCTTAAAGGGTCTATAGGAAAATTTATATCCACAGATGGTTTTGTATTAGTTAAAAATGATGTTAAAGGTCATTATACATAATCTAAATATATTTAAAATTATATTATAGTCAAGTGCCTTAAGGATAGAACCAAGAAGGTAGGCCTTAAGCCTAATCACAAACCCTATTGTCATCTTAAGGCATCCTCAAGCTCCTAAAACAAGTTTGATGGTCAATGAAGGATTTGTGATGGTGTTTTATGAATTTATAATAAGGTTTCAAGTGTAAAAAAGTGAGTAAAATGTTAAAATTTCTTTAAAACCCTACTTGAGCCACTCACCCTATACACAGTCAGCTCAAGAGCCAAATTCAAATGTTCACACACTTCATCACATAGATGTTCAAGGCCAAATATATTAGGGAAGTTTAAGTCTCCCTATGGGATAAATATTCATGAAGGATTGTTTGGCATTAGGGGGATAACCTTTATTAATATACTTAATAAAATAATTAGTTAGAATTAATTTGTAAACAACCTGAGTACCACCTTCTAATGCTCATATCTCCACACACCCTTTACATGGGACCCTAGGCCAGTCATGGAAGACGAGCAGGTCAATCCACTATAATTTCATGGTCATTTTTCTTATTTTTGATGTTTGTACACTATTAACCATCATTAATATGTTGGATGTCTCAAACTCTATATAAACCTTAGAAGTGACTCGATGGTGGGTATTGGCCTCAAAACCCATCTAGATGAGGTGATTTGACCATGAAATGATCTTTAAGATATCTTGAAGTCTTTTGAGCATCATATTGACTCACTATTTGGAATGTAAAGGAGTCAAATTTTATATAATAGGCCTATGAGGGTTATTTTGAGCCTAACATCAAGGAGATGGGCATGTTTATGTACATAATGAAGTTAAGGAGGGAAAATGAGTCTTAAAGCATCTATATGAGCCATCTAACAACCACTTTCATAGACCTCCATGAATGGTTCTATTCTAAGTAATCATAGGTGTTAATAATGATGGTTATATGCACTAATTAGGGGTCAAGAGGCTTGATCAAGCCAATGATTGCTATTCAATATGATCTCTAAGGTAGTATTCAAGTTGGAAGTAATGCAAGAGTGCCTCACAACCCTAGGGTTTAGGCTAAATTTTAGGATTTAAGCCTAAAAATACACCAATCTATAACCTCCACAATGATTGTGTCACCAAAATGTGGAGCAAAGTTAAATTTGGGAAGCAAGAATGCTTATAACCTTCTTGGGGGAAGTCATCATAGTATTTGTAAGCCTTTTGGCTAATTTGGATCCTAGGAAAAGTCCCTATAGTTGGTCATTTTGTCTGTAGACACCCAAGATCTACTTAGTAAGCATTTTTTCACTAAATGAACACCATCAAATGCTCACCATAGTATAGATGATATGTAGGGGGAGCCCATCACTTCAAGGGAGGTTGATAGATCTGTTGGCATGCATTTTGTGTAATTGGTTCAGTTATTAAAGCCTTTGCCTCTATGAACCATCACTAAGACCCCAAAGCATGCTTAAACCCCCTTAAACCCTAATAGGGGCTTGAATATAAAGGTTTAGTGAAAGATGCGTTCAAACACTTAGGAATTTTTGTAATAACACTTGGATCATGTTGCCAACTTAAAAGAATCCATGACAATGACACTTGATTGTATGGAGGTTATACAAACACCTCCAAAAAGTGTAAGTTTATAGGGTTTTGAGTGAAAAATGGGGTACAAAGCCTATTTAAGAGTTATAAAATATGGTAAAGGTAAGTTAAATACTTTTTTTACTCCTATAAGACATGAAGTTTCTTGTAAGTGTCTCTGCTATCTCATTCTAAATAGTCAATCAGTGGAACTAGTCTAAGAGGCCTAGTCTAACAAGGTGAGTGTATTTGTACGTGGAAAATAGTTGGGAAAATTCCAATGGTTGATATAAGGAGTTAATAAAAGGATATTTTAATTCCTCTTATATTTTTTGAAGGCTTGATTCATCTACCTTAGTCATTCAAATAGTGAATGAGTAGAAAGATGAGGAGCTAGCAAGATAGGCCTACTTAACTTGTAAATGGAAGGTTCTAATGGGTGTAGAATAGCAATATGGAATTGATGAGACACCATTTCACTTGGTAACTACCCACTTAGGTGATAATATTTGAAGACCATTATGAAAGGATGGAGCCATTTTCAAGGATAAGTGAGAATACACATTAAAGGAGAGGCTACTCAACACCTCTTGAATGCAAATACACACCCCATTTACATTATGTAAATTCCATTAGAGGTAATATTTGGATATTTTTATCATGTTAAATACATTCATGAAGTCAAATATAGGAGCGATAACCTCCAAATCTCATCTCAATGCCAAGGTGGACTTATTGAAGAAGTGTCAATGCATGAAAGGGGTGAATATGCCTATTGTAACTACCATACACCATTGTGGCCTCATTAATGGCCTCTCTTACACCTATAATATTATCTCTTATCTCTCAAAAATTATATTTAAGTATGCATTAAGATATTATTTTTGCATCCCTCATTGGGTGTATCAAATCTCTACCAAAATTGTACCTTACCTCTTTGAATCAATAGAAAGACAATTGTAGATCTCTTGGTTGAATGTTAGTGTAAATTATGAGAGTTGATTTCAAGAATGTATGTGTGTTATTATCATATATATTTATTTTCATTCACATAACTTTAGGTTATTATTCTATGTAGGTTATGTGAAGTGTTGACAAGTAGAGTTATTCTTGAAGTGTCATGAGCTATAGTGTCTTGTGTAGATCTAGGTCCTTGTCCTTCAAGTTGTAGAATTCTCACTTAACCTTCACATGAAATATTCATGATTAGAATCCAATTAATAAGTTTGATTATTTTTAGTCTCCATTAGTTTCATTAGTGTGTTTGAGGTATAAATCAAGAGTGGATATTCAATCATCAGTGTATCAGCACTTTAGTGTATGATTCTTTCATAAGATTTCACCTCTTTTCTATTTTCATCCCAATAGGATTATGTCTTAGAGAGTAGATAAAATAAAAAAATTAGGGGAGATATCCCCATAAAAACTGGAGGTTTGACCTATGTTTTAGGTATCCCATAACATATTGGTCAATCCGATGTTAGTCTAAGTTTGAGGTGGATGTGAATAGTCTTCCTCAAGAAGGGTGAAACCTAGGTAGCTAAAAATTTTGGCACACCCAATGGGACCATTTATCAAATGTATTGACACCTATTTTGACATTCTTGGACAATTTTGGAATACATATAGAAGGCTAATGATAATTAATGGTGGATTGGAAGGTAGTTTCATGTAAAAGGTGTCCACTAGATCATCTTTAAAAGGTAAGAAAATTGAATTTATTGAGTTATCATTAGATATTTCAATAAGGAAGAGGTTCCCTAGGTTTAACCCTAATCCTACACCTTCTAATTCCTCAAATCCTACTAATTCTTCCCACACATAGTCTACTGTAAGTCCTCCAATCCTAATGGAAAGGCTTAGAATGTAAGCATTTGTACCCTTTAATGGTGGTAGTCCTTTGAACCTTAACTAATTTGATGATATCCAAACTACTACCTTGAAAAAATTTCCCTTCTTTATACGGGAAAATTACACCACCCCTATAGAACACATAGCTGATATAGCCAACTTGTGCTCAATACACAACATCACCCAAGAAAATTTATCCATGAGACTCTTCTCAAACTCCTTGAGGGTTAAAATATTCATTGGTATAAGGGTTTCAATCCTACCTCCATAAACACATGGGATGAATTTTTTGAGTGTCTATGTAATCATTTTAAAGATAGAAGTGATCATGTTTCATTATTTGAGAAACTCACCTAAATCAAGAAGGTACCCCAAGAATCTATGGTTGAATTTAATTATAGATTTCAAAAAACTTGGGATAGGATTCATGTTATCATCAATTCTACACCTAACTATGCCTTCCTATACTATTTAAGGGATTTGAATTATGATGTTGATGTAATGATATAGTGCATGGGGAGAACCACATTGCCAAAAGCATATTAGATCTCTATAAGAGTAAAAAACTACTTGATTCAAGTAGTAAAGTTGACTCCTAGGCCCATCATGCCCCTATTTCTAGAGATCCAACTTAATACCCCCACCATTGCTCCATTTTCAGCCCAAAAATATCAAGACCAATTTGATGGCATCCAAGTAGATAGGTTTGGTAAGATTGAGGGGTTACTTAAATCTCAAAATAACAAAAATAGTAACCTTAGAGAGGAAACAACATACTTCCTATAGACCTTATCAATCCCATTATTAGGCTCCATATCCATCTTATCCATACAATATACCCCCTTATCCACCTACCTAACAAGGCCAAGGGTAGATCACATAGGCTAAACTTTATAATAGTTACAACACCAATGCTACCAATAGTTTAAGTTTATTAGGACTGATACAGAATAACCTTACATAAGAAGGTTAATAGTCTACTCCATGAGGGAAATCAGGTGAGATGGTAATGGCTACAAGTGGGGAAGTATGTCAAAATTATTATATGCAATAGGGTCATACCTTTTAATTATATGACACTATGCCTCCTCCACAATAAAGTCCTCTAATACCTCATGGTGATATGCCTATTATGACCCTAGTTAAATTCCTAAGTCAAAAATGAGGGAATGTGAGTAAGGCACCTACTGAGACCACCTTTTCAAAATTTCAATAAGGTAAACACTCTTTTGAGCAAGTGGCATCAAATTTGGGGTAGAATGTACCCAGGGTAGATAATTTGGTTGCAAACCACACAAGGGCTAAGAGAAGGATCGTGGAAGATAGTTTGGTTGGGGTAGTCTAAGGTCACTCCAACACAACCCAAAGTAGCTCAAGAGCCTATTGCTCAAGGTGTAATCTATAAATAACCTACAACACAATAGACATCATAAACACATGGGTAGTAATAAAAGAGTTTATTTATTCCATAAGTCACATAATAAAAAATTGATACTCCTAATCCTAATATGAATCTTAAAAATTCCAATTCCCCCTTCAATATTATATATTACATGAATAAGTCTAATTTTATCATTCCTATGTGGGATGATCTACTCATTTTAGGGTAGAAAGATCTTCTCTAAAAATAGATATCGAAGATTTCTCTCATGAATAAGAAAGATAATAAGGTGAGTGTATTTTATGTTAATAATAGTCAACCTAATTAAATCCAAGCTCCCAAAGTAGTTAAACAACCTCTATTTTATTTATTAGTCATAATAGGATATGGTCTTGTCCAAAATTGCATGATAGATAGTGGTGTTTCTACTTCAGTCATGCCAAAAACCATAGCTGATAAGTTAGAGCTCAAGTATGAACCCAATGAAAAAGGAGTTTTGAAATCATATGGGTCTCACACAAAGACATTAGGTGTCCTAAAAGACCTCAATATTGTATTAGCATCCTACCCCAATTACAATATCTCACATGATGTCATGGCAGTTGATCTCCCTCCATATTTTGCACTATGTCTATCTAGGGATTTCACTACAAATATTAGGGGATACCTTTTATATGATTGGTCATACATGGTCTTTAGGACTAGATATGGGACAAGGGTCACTATTAGGTCTGAACCTCTTTCTAGGTTCCACTTAGAACCCTATATGCCTAACCTATCTAATGTAATCTTCATTATCCTAGATGAGGATGAGAATATCAGTGATTAAGAGCCCAAATATCATCTTAAAGACATATTAGTATATTCATTAATGAATGGGTAGTTGACAACAATTGTTTTGACCCCTACAAGGCCATTTAGGAGGTAGGCTTAGGTGTATATTACATGCATGAAGGAGTTGTTGTACCTAGTCTTACAAGCCCAACTCAAGAACATAAAGGAATGTGGACCTTTTTTATTTGATGGATCAAGGTCAAAAAATGGGAGTGGGGTTAGATTGATGCTTATTTCCCCTTCTAATTATAGGTACTATTTTTCAATAAGGTTTTAATTCAATTGTACTTCAAACACTATAGAATATGAATCCCTCATATATGGGCTACAATGGGCAAGGAGAAGAAGAATCCAAATTTTGAAAGTGAAAGGGGATAGTGAGATAATGGTACAGTAGGTGAGAGGTATTAGTTTAGTTAAAAATCATCTTTTAAAGGCCTATAAGCACCAAGTTTTGGACCTCTTCAAAGACTTCCTAGAATTTTATATATGTTCTATACTAAGGGAGTCTAATCATCATGTAGATAGACTAACAACTATTGGTGCGTAATATGAAATTATTGATGGAGTCATGAGAACTCAAGGAAATTCATAAATCAAGGTTTTATGTAGGACATCTATACCTAAAAATGAGGTAAGTTGGAAAGACTTTGACAGTGATGAACAGATTGTTTATTTTCTCATGCATGAGGTAGAATTTTGCCATAAAAATCAAGATAGATTGTAGCATCAGTTTAATGATCAGATTTTATAGCTAAGAACTAAAAAAATCCCAAGGAATTAATTACATTAGATATCATCTTCAATTAATATTATCAGTTGAGGAAGGACAAGTTGAGTATATCAACTAAAAAAGAACATTATGAGAAGATAGCCATTTTTAAGGACAAGTTACTTAAGTTTGGAAAAATGAACACCAAATAAGTGAGAGATTCCTTTATATCCATTTAGATATTTTTGTATGGGAATACTATTATTTAAAAGGATTTGACCCCAAGTTATCCCAATACACCATAGATTTGGAGGACAATGTTAAATCGGTAAGGTAGAAGCAAAGACTAGTCAACCCTAAAGTTGAAGAGGTCATGAGAAGGGAATTATATAAACTAATTGAATCTAAGATTATATTTCCCATTAATCATTCCTCATGGGTGGTAAACCTTTTTATTTTGAGGAATAATAATGGAGAGATACACCTATGTGTTGATTTAAGAGACCTTAACAAGGTGTCTTTGAGAGACCATTATCCATTACAATCCATGGATTAGATACTTAGGAAGGTTTAAGGATCTCATAGGTTTTCTTTTCTTGATGGATACTCTAGATATAATTAGATATTTTTTAGGGAGGAAGATAGACATAAGAATACCTTCACAACAAAGTGGGGAACCTATGCATACATGAAGATGCCCTTTGGATTGTACAATGTAGGGGAAACTTTCCAAAGGGAAATAGATGTTGAATTTTAATGTATAATTAACAATATGGTGCTCATATATATTGATGACATCACTATGTTTTCAAAGGACCTTGTAGATCACATGGCACATTTAAAGTTCATCTTTGATAGGTGCAGGTAGTTTGGAGTTTCCTTAAATCCCAAAAAATGTATCTTTGTAGTTCATGAGGGTAGATTATTAAGACATGTGGTGTTGAAGTATTTCCTCTCCATAGACCCTAATAGGGTTAAATAAATCTTATCCTTATCCCTGTCCAACCATAAGAAAGGCTTGTAGAGCTTCTTGGAAAAGATCAACTTCATAAGGAGGTTTATTCCAAGTTTTGCAGAGTTAGTAAAGCCTCTTACTCATATGCTTAATAAGAAAAGGGATTTCACATGGAAAAATTAAGGAAGGAGAATCTTTGATTAAATAAAATATTCCATCTCTCAAGCCCCCACATCCTTAACCTTAAATTTAGAAAATGTTTTTTCTTGTATGATTCTCCACAACTAATGTAATTTTTGCTATGCTCATATATCAAAATGATGAAGGGATAGAACAACCTATTGCTTTATTTAGTCAAGTATTGTAAGGGTATGAATAAAGGTAAACTTTTGTGAATAAACATGTACTTGATGTTATGATGGGGTTGAAGAAGTTTAGGCACATGGTTTCTAAAAATAAAGTCATAGTGATGGTAGTGCACCCAAGCATTAAAGACTTCATACTTAATAGATATTTAAGTGAGAAGAGAGCTAGGTGGGTGACAAAGTGTATGTAATATTACATTAAGGTAAGATTTACTAATATAATAATAATTAGAGGCCTATGTAAACATCTTATAGCAAAATTTAAAAAAGATAAAGACATGGTGTTGGCAATCCATGATAGTCACCATGAAGCTAAAAATACTACTCATCTCAATTGGACCAATGATGTGGTCAAGTTCCTCCACATAGGCCAATTTCCTATGGGCATAGATAGGAAAATAATAAGCAATTTTAGGTTTTATACCATACCTTATGGCTTTATGGATGGAGTGATTTTCAAGAAGGATATAAGAGGTATGCTTTTAAGGTGTGTTGAATCAAGCCAAGTTGATAAACTACTTGAGTGGTTTCATGATGGGCCTACTAATGGGAACTTTAATACCAATACCACAACCTATAATATCATTATATCAGGATATTTTTGTCCCACCCTATTTAGAGACTCACATGTTTGGGTTAGGAAGTGTTCAAAGTGTCCTATGTTCACCTGTAAACAAAGGTTAGTTTCCCTTTCCTTACAACCCATTCAAGTTGAGAAAACCTTCATGTAGTTTGGCTTATAATTCATAGGCATAATCCATCCCCCTTATATTACTAGGAATAAGTGTGTCATAATAGACACTAACTACTCCACAAGGTGGGTGTATATAGTTGCACTTAAGGAGGCTAATAAGAACTCAGTCTTGGAGTTCTATGACAATCTTGTGACTAGGTTTGGTGTACCTTCAACAATCATATCTAATAATGACTTGGAATTAAATAGTGATAGGGTATGTAAGTGGGAACTTAGATATGGTATATACCTCAAGGATTCCTCCAAATATTATCCATAGGGTAATGGGCTAGTCCACAAATAAGAACTTGATAAATATTATTAAGAGGACCATGGAGGACAATCAAAGAGAATGGCATACAAGGTTGAGAGCTTCCTTATGGGTAGATAAATTCTCATCTAAGAGGTATACTATAAAATATTCATGCATCCCTATCTATGGTAGAGAGGTAAGACTATATATTTCCCTTGAACTGTTATCTTTAGAGCTTACTCACCAACTTGAGTTATTAGAAGATGATGTAATGTAAGTCAAAATGAATGAGTTGAGATAGTTATAAGAGATAAGGGATATTTCCATGCATACCATGTGGTATAATCAACACCAAATCAATAATTCATTTGATAAAATAGCTTCATCTAGAAAATTTTAACAAGGAGATATAGTGCTTAAGTGGGATGAAGATTGTGCCAATCTAGGAAAGCACTCCAAGTTTGATAGCATTTGGAGTGGGCCTTATATCATCACCAATTGAAAATAAAGTAATTCCTTTAAACTATATATATTTATTTGTGAGTAAATCCCCATCCCTATTAATGGTATGCTCCTTAATTTCTACTATTAGTCTTCATCAAGCTACTCTTGTAAATAAGTATTTAGTATTTGTCTTTTCCCTCCAAGTGATCCTGTACATGATTAGTGTTTGTTGATTTAACTTGTTTTAAATTATTTGTTGTATTTTCTTGTCTCTTGTTTATTTATTTAGTGTGTCTCCTTGAGTTTCAAAGTCTACAAGGTATAAGATAGATTTAATATGTAGTCAAGGTATTATTTGCTAAGTCATCAAGAGTAAGTCTAAGGGTTCTGAGTTCCTCAACCAATAGGCTGGTCCAGATAGCTAAGTCACCAAAAATGTTGACCATTTTTTAGTCTAAGACCTATAAATGGGTCAACCTTATGTCCTTGGGTCCTAACCCACCATTAGTGTCATGGTTTTCATTCATATTATGAGTTTGGGGGTTGTTCAAATAGTCCATTTTCTTGTCATATTATAACTCTACTTTATGATCCTTAATACCCATTTTAAAACTTGAATAAAGTGTTTTAATTATTATAAAACATGTTTATATTTCCTTGTTTAGTTTTATGGAGCTCCAAAATGTGAGAAATGCCATGGTGAAAGTGAATTTAGAAGGCAGTCCAATTAAGACTCATAAATACCTTTATTCTACTCAATCACATGAGGCATGTTCATATTTCAAGTTTTAATAACATAATGAGAAGTTTATTAGGGTCTAATTGAGGTCTCTAATAGTTCATAGCATTCTCTTCATAAGATAACAACATGATATTCATTTTATAAGCCCATTTAAAGTCATGTATGTGTACTAAAGTCAATATTTTTGATCATAATGAGGCCTAATTTGACCTTGTTGGGTCACTAAGAGACCTTTAATTCATTAAATATACCCCATGAGCTTCATTAAACCACCAATAAAGCATTTCATACCTCATTTAGTCCATTAACACCATGTTCAATGCCTAAATCCTCCCTAATGGGCCTCACACATGCTAAATTATGACTTTTCAACTCCCCCAATTTGTACCATCAACTTTAAAATATCACATGACCCCTATTTTCCTTCCAAATCACCTGATAATGATGTATTTTATTCTGAAACAATAGGAAATTCAAATAAATTATAGGTTGTGCAGGTTTCTTAGATGGTATAGATTTGTACAGTATAGACTAGCCTAGGTGGAGTTAGGGATTTGCAAAGTGAGGTTAGTAATGGAAAGTGGGTTATAAATTAGAGTGATTTAATCCAAAATAATCTCAAAACTAACCTAACTCCTCTTTTATCTCATTGGTAGACTTGAAGAGCTTCTTGGGTTTATGCTTAGACTGTATAAAGGAGAGAGAGTGGAAGATTAGGCTCTAAGCCAAGGGAAGTACACTAAGTTAGATTCCACCCATGGGAATTTATTTTTAAATTGGTCTCATGATCTATATGAACATTCCTTAAAAACATAATGAATTTTTATGCCATCCTTGTTTACATAGGCCAAGTTTAACAAAATGGTTTACATGGATTCTTGGATTGTTTGGTCAAACTAGTAAGTGATCTTGTTTCCTCAGGTCTTGAAGGATCATCTCATGTCACTTTTAATGCTTTACTCACATTTTTGATCTCATGAAACCAAAAAATCTTTAATATGAGCATATTGTGCAATATATAGGTAGGTTTTTGCAATGATCAGAGGTTGAGTGCCCTCATCAGAAGGTGTTGACTATCTTAAAGAAGTGGTGGAGTGATTAAATCTTTCCCATGCCTCCTTGATAAAATTTAATGTTATAAAAATCCTATTATCATCTCAAAATATCTTAAATAATAAGGGGGTTATACATACTTGAGGGCCACTATGTGGTGACCATTGTGTGTGGTTTAATGGCATTTGTAGAGCCTTCAAGTATAACTCAAGAACATGGAAAGAGGTGTTAGATTCATAATATGTCATCATCACATCCCTATGAGTAAGTTTTATAACCTCCATGGCAGCCTCATAAACCTAAAAAATTACCTTCTTGCATCTATAACCATAGCTTTAGTTTTAGTAGAGATTAAGGTTTTTTGTAAAGGTTAAGGTTTCAAGCAGATTCCTAAGTTGCATATTTTGACTGTATAAGCTTCATTTCTACCTCTAAAATGGTATATTTATTCAAGAATATGTGTGAGTATCTTCAAGATTCATTTGGTTTGTATTATGATGGTTTCCATACCCATTTTAATTTCATACTCATGCTTATATAATTTCATGTTGTTCTCATTGTCTTTGCATTGTGTTTTAGCCCCATTATTCATGTTTCACCCCCATACCACCCATAGTCATCTTCATTCACCCATTCACCCTTCCTTCCAAGAATAAACCATGTCAAATAGACCCAAATACCCATATAAACTCTAAAAATAAATGAAACCAAGAAGTTTGGACCTATATGAGTCATACACCTAATTGAGGAGGCAAATAACCACCTGCAACCATCCATTTTATGTCCACAGTATAAGAGTATCCAAAGGGCACTGTGTAAACCTACAATGGATAAAGGAGTGATATGAGTATGAGAGGATGTGTATCCTAAATATATGAATGAATATTTGAAAAATTTAAATGAGTTTTAAGTGATTTTATATCACCTTCCCCTCATACAAACATAATACTCATACTCTTGTACATAGTTAGCATATGTGAGTGTGTACCTATAGTAATGTTAATATATATGGAGAACCATATCTTTCTTATGGTAAAATTGTATCATTAACATTAGGTGAAGTAGTAATTATACTAAATTAATGGTTAAAACATCAATAATCATCACACCTAAGAATTCAAAAGGGATATTTGACCTTAGATGTGAAGACAAATAGGCCCCCATAGGCACAAGTCCTAAGCTTGAAAAAAGGAATAGTATATAAGGGAAGAGATGTTGGAAGTATATATTTGAAGGTTTATATAACCTTGAGACACATGATATTTACACTTAACACCATGGGCATCTCAGGAAGCAAAGGACAAGAACCCTACTCAAAACTCTTATGCTCAAACACGCAGTGAATAGGCAGTTCACTACTGGTCTGAGAAAAATGAGTGTTTAAGGCCTTTTTAGGCATGGAAAAACCCTATAATTTAATAAAAATTGTCATCATGACAATTTAAAATTATCCATGTTTCCATTTTGGCCATAGAAATAGTGGGTATAACCACTATTTAATCTCACACCTAGTCCAGTCTATGATAGTCAGTTATAGGGCTAGGTGAGTGAATGCTTGACTTAAAGGGTCTATAGGAAGATTTGGAAACACACGTGGTTTTTTATTATTTAAAATAATGGTAAAGGTATTTATATCTCCTCAAAATATATTAACATTAATATTTTAGTCAAGTGCCTTAAGGATAGAACCAAGTAAGTAAGCCTTAAGCCTAATCTCAGACCCTATTATCATCTTAAGGCATCTCCAAGATATTACAAAAAGTTTGATGGTAAATTAAGGATGTGTGATGATGTGTTATTAATATATAAGAAGGTTTCAAGTGGAAAAAATTGAGTAAAATGTCAAAGTGTCTTCAAAACCCTAGTTGATCCACTCACCCTATACACAGTCAGCTTGAGAGCCAAATTCAAATGTTTACACACTTCATCACATAGATATTTAGGGCCAAATATCTTAGGTAAGTTTAAGTATACATATGTAATAAATAGTAATGAATTATTGGTTGGAATTTTTGGGATAACCTTTATGAATGATCCTTAAGAAAATAACTAATTAGAATTGGTCTGCAAATAACATGAGTGTCACCTTCCAACTCTCCTATCTCCACACACCCTTTGCATGGGACCCCAATCCATTCATATAATATGAGGAGGTAAATGCACTATAATTTCATGTTCATTTTTTCTATTTTGGAAATTTTTATACTATGAAACATTGTTAATATGGTGAATGTCTCAAACCCTATATAAACCCTAGAAGTGATTTGATGGTTGATCTTGGCCTAAAAACCCATCCAAGTGAGGTGATTTGACTACAAAATGACCTTTAAGGTATTTTTGAGTCTTCTAAGCATCATAGTGACTCATTTTTTGGCACGTGCAAGAGTCAAACTATATGAAATAGGTCTGGGAGGGTTAGTTTGAGCCTAAAATCAAGGAGATTAGGAGTGTTTTTATAAAAAAAAATGAAGGATGGAAAATGAGTTTTGAAGCATCTAAATGACCCATCTATCAACTATTTTTAGAGACCTCCATGATTGGTTCTATTACAAGTAAGCATAGGTTGTAAGAATGATTGTTGTATACATTCAATAGGGGTCAAGAGGCTTGATCAATCCAATGATTGTTGTTTCATATGATCTTCAAGGTAGTATCAGGTTGTAAGTAATAAAAGAGTGCCTCATAACCCTAGGGTTTAGGCTAAAGTTCAAGATCTAAGTTTGTGGATAGACCAATCTATAACCTCCACTTTGAATGTGTCACCAAAAGGTGGAGTAGAGAGAAATTTGGGAATAAATAATGCTTCTAACCCTATTGGGTAAAGTCATCATAGTGTTTTTAAGCCTTTTAGTTAATTTGGATCCTAGGAGAAGTCCCTATAGTTGTTTATTTTTCCTATAGAAACCTAGAAGTTACTTAGTAAGCATGTTTCTCACCCAAAGATCACCTTTAAATGTTCACCATAGTATGAATTCTATATAGAGGTAAGCCATCACTTTAGGGGAGGTTGAGAGGTTTATTGTCATGAATTTTGTGTAATTGGTTCAGATATTTAATCCTTAGTCTCTACAAACCATCACCAAGACCACCAAACACTCTTAAACCCCCCTTAAACCCTAATAGTGACTCGACTAAAAATGTTTAGTGAAATATGAATTAAAACACTCAATAATTGTTATACTAACACTTATATCATGTTTCCAACTTAGAGGAGTCCATAACAATGGCACTTGATTGTATGGAGGTTATACGAACACCTCTAAAAAGTGTAAGGATTTTGAGTGAAGAGTTGGGTATAAAGCCTAGTCAAGAGTTATAAACCATGGGAAAGGTAATTTAAAGACTTGTATACTCTTTCAATATTAGAAGTATGAATTAAGATACATGCAAGTGTCTCTGGTATCTCATTCTAAATAGCCAATCAGTGGAACTAGTCTAAGAGGCCTAGTTCAGTTTACTTAGTCATTCAAATAGTGAATGATTAGAAAGATGAGGAGCTATCAAGATAAGCCTACTTAACTTGTAAATGGAAGCTTCTAGTGGGCATATAATAGTATTATGGCATTGATGAGATACCATTTCACTTGGTAAATACCCATTTATGTGATAATATCTCAAATTAAAGACCATTATAAAATGATGGAGGTAGTGATATTCATGCTTAAAATCCTATTAAGAGGTTTGATTATGTGTAGTCTCCATTAATTTCATTAGTGTGTTTGAGGGAAAACTCAAGAATAGATATTCAATCATCAATGCATCACCACTTTAGTGTATGATTCTTTCACAATCTTTTGCCTCTTGTATCTTTTCATCCCAATAGGATTAGGTCTTAGAGAGTGGATCAAAGTCAAAAATTAAGGGATCAAGCCCCATCAAAACTAGAGGTTTAACGTACATTTTAGGGAGCCCACAACCTATAGGTTAATCCAATGTTAGTCTAGGTTTGAGGTCAATGTGAATAATATTCCTCAAGAAGGGTGCAACCTAGGTAGCTAATAGAAGGATAGGCCATTCCAGTGGATAGAAATATATCAAAAACTATTTGAGTTGTTGAAATGGAATTTAGAAGGAATGTGAACTCTATAGCTTCAAAATTAGAAAAAAACATTTCATGTGCATGTTGATACATCTATAAAAATGGTAGATGAAATACTCATTTAATTGGGGGAGGGAAATATAGATAAAATGATATAATTTATGGGTGGGAAGTTATTCAAGGCTAAAAAATTATATATAAAAACAAAAGGAAGTGTCAGAGATGGTTTATGCATTATAAAATTGCAAACAATATATTTTATAAACTATTTTTTTATTTACAAACCATGAAGTGCTAAAATAAGTGGTTAATAAAGCAGTGTTACATGGCCAAATTTGTATAATGATTGTGTTATTCAAGATCACAATAAAATTCAACCATTAGTCAACAAGTCATGCATCAAAATTAGTAAAGTTTCATGACTTATTGAGGATGATATGTCAAATGTGAAATTATATTAGGTACAAAGAATTTCAAAATAAATAGTGGAGATAAATAATTTTTTACTTTAGGATTAGCCCTAAAGGAATAAATAATATAAAAATAAATAAATGTTAGTTAGGGATACACCATATCAGTTGATTGGGGGAAAATATACAAATTAGGGAGATATTTTCATGCCCATAATTTTTCATGAAGAAATATATACAAATATATCACATGTTTCTAAGTATGTATATTATGTTATAGCTAGAATAAGAGAGGTTTGGAGCTCTGCAAATAAAGAGATAAAGAGTGATCTTCCATTGAAGGTATTTCAAGCTCTCTTTCTTGCTTATTTGCTTCCTTGGTTGTGTCATATCTTCCCCTTTGTTAGCATTGTGTTGTATGGTGGTGATCCTAATTAGGATCGCATAGGTTAATTTTGTGATTTCCTTTTCTTATTATTTATATTTATTGTTTATTTATTTTATTTCATGCCTTATTATTTATCCTCATTTCTAGAGCTTTAGGGGATTTTTATAAATTTGGTTGTTTATGCATTTATTTTTGGTGTTTTATGGAGGTGGATGAAAGTGGCACCACTGTATATTTAGATTTTTTAGATGATGGAAGCCTTAATGAACCCTATAGTGAGCCAAACATTATTAAAATTTACCCTAGTGTGAGAACTACTATACATTTAGTTAGTGGAAAAAAATGGATATAACGGGTAGGTAATAAGTTTTTCAGTGAGATTTTATGACAAAAGGAGGTTTCAAAACATTCAAAGGGCAAAAAAATCATCCTCAGTGGACATGAACCTATTAGAGATGGAGATAATGAGAAATGTCCAACAAAATAAGGTAATATCTCACCTCTAGGGAAACCCTCACTTTATTTCCTAATGAGGCTATGGATAAATATTGATAGTTAAAAGAAACCCTTTTGAAAAATATCATGTTTTTTTTTGTTTATTTGAATAGGAATTCTTTACCCTCCATAAATTTCTTTGACAATTGGATCAACTCTATTTGGGAGGAAAATGGGTATTTATATCACTTTTTATAGGATGTTTCAAAAGGGGGTTTTCATGATTTTGTTTGAAAACTCTAATATGCAAAGACATGTTATTAGTAATCCCTTATGGAATGTTGGTCAATCAGCATTTAAGGTTTTTCCTTAGAATCCTAATATTCTACTACAATAATATTGTTTTTAAATCTTATCCTATATGGGTTAATATAGAAGATGATCCTATATAGCCATGGATATTTCTACCCCAAACTCTCAAACCAATAGGATAATTCCTAATAATTGAATACACTAGAAGGTCTTTGGCTCATATGCATGCCAACGTCTTGATTTCCTTGGAGTCACTAGAGGTTTTCCAATAAACCTTAATTTTTAGAATTAGATGAGAATCTTTCACATGTTCTATCAAGGGTTTAGGGGGCCTCAATAAATGTTATTTTTTTAAAAAGGATGTCCACCTAGAAACATTTTCCTCTTCTAAAAATATTTAATAATTTTAATAAGAATAAACACAATGGGCCTCCTCCTACCAACTGTGATAATATTATCAACCTAGTTTCTAATTCCATATTTGACATTGTTATGAGGGATAACCCATGTTTTGATCTTAATCTTAATAAATGCATAACATTATCTATTAAACATGTTAAAAAAGAATGAATCTAATACTTATAATGTAGATGTCAACATTTCTCACATGTCAATTTTTGTTCCCTCTTTGAGTGTAAAAAATAATGCTCATTTGTTTTTTGATTTATCTTATCCATATATTAATATTATGGAGGTGTTTGATAATATCCATTTTCTATATTTATAGATCCTAAGATGCTTATGTCCTAGGAATATCATTTTGAGGATCATAAACAAGTTACTCCCTTATATAAAGAGAGACCATCATATGAATATATTATTATCTTGGCTCACCTTCTTGGAAATGAGGCTTATGCCCCTAATTCCTTTACTAACCTAGGATTCAAAGTTGTAAATGATGAATTTGTGCCCATAGTGGTTTCCATAATCCATGCCTTTGTGAATAAATTTGATATTATTTTTGTTGAGTTTGACCCCATGTCCCCCCTAAAATTTTAACTCTTTTATATCTAGGAAACATAAAGGTGGTTTTAAGAGGTTGAAAATGGAGAGCAATTATGGCCCCTTTCAAGGCTCATTCTTAGGTGATGATTATAAGAAGCCCAAAGGTAGGTATTAAGGGTATGTTAATGAGGTAAAAAATAAATTAAAATAAAATAAGATGTCTCGATGATTCAATAGGATCTATCAGAATAAAGAAGTGTTTAATACCTCAAGTCTACAAAAGTAGACCATCCTCCTCTCGTGTCAATGAAGAATATTAGTAAGAATGTGAGGGGGATTTAATCCTTTAATTAAAAGCCTATTATTAAGTAGTTTAGGAATTTCAAGGAGTATATTAATTTTATGTTGCTTCAAGAGGTTAAGGTTGTTGGTTTTAAGCTTCATTTTGTGCTCAATTTCATTTTTCCAAATGCATCTTATTTTTAAACTAATCATTCAAAAGAGAAAGATGGGACATCAATTATTTTTATTCATGGCTAGGTCAAGTTATTATCTAATCATGGTCCATCCCTATGTCACAAAGTAGTGTGGATTTTCATTGAAAAAAACAACCAAACATTTTGGGTTTGTAATGTTTATGCTCTAAATGGCTATAGGGAAATATCTAATCTTTAAAACTAGCTTACATCCAATTTAAAATATGTTTTATGGATTTTAAGGGGTGAATTCAACATGATTAAAGAGAAAGAATAAAATTAGGGTGGTGAACCTTAGGATTAGAAAGGTAATGAACATTTATTTTGGTATAAGTTCAAGTACATTCATAATATCTATGATCCTCTAAAAAAAGGAAAAAGACAAAGGAAAGGCATATGATTTACTTGGTGTAATAATTAGGTCAAACCTATGAGAGTGTATTTTAGGCTTGATATATTTTATCCAAATAAGGTCTTGTTCAACATTCAACATGAGTATAATGACAATTTTTTGAATTTGTTCCCATTGATCCTTTCAGACACCATCCCATTGAGATTAATGTCTCCCTAAATAATGAGATGGATATGGTTGTATCTGACTAGAAGGTCTCTTTAAGCTCAATGTTTGTCTTCTGAATGATCTTAATTGTAGAGAGGGGATATATACCTCCTACAATATTGGTAAAATTATCTCTAATTCTTTCTCCAATATTGATGAATGAAACAATAGTATGGAATTGAGTAAAAAAAATAATAGAAGCTATGGTCAATTCAAGACTAAGAGGAGAAGAAATTTTTCTATAATTATTCAATAAAATTTGATTGTCTCTAAAAATAACCTACAAGATGATCTTGATAATGGAATCCTTCTTGAAAACCTATCTTTACTTTAACATTAGTTAATTTAATACCAAATTTATGTGGTCAGAGGTGCTCAAATTCAATTTAGATTAAACTGGTTTAAACTTAGGGATAAAGGTTCTAAATTCTTCTTTATATTTTGAAATATGAATCATTACAAACAAAATATCCCCAAGATTTACTACGGTGGTTTTATTTCTAGTGATCCCATTGAGATGATTTTTTTTCACTTTCTACTCCAGTCTTTTTGATGGTTTGAATCCTCAAATCAAACTTAACAAGAATCTATGTATTGGATGTATTTTTAATAAATTTCCTTGTGAGAAAGTGACTTTACTAGACAATGATATTTCCATAGATGGTGTAAAAGAAAAAATTTATTCTTTGAAGGATGACAAATCCCTAAGTTTTGATGGTTCCCTATTGAGTTCTAAAAGATTAACAAAGAGTAGATTGCTCATGATTTTCTTGGTATTTTTAAGGAATCATTTCGACTAGCTCCCTGGGTCCCACAGTTAATAGAGGGGATATCAAAATTATTCCAAATTATGGGGATAAAACTAAGGTAAAAAATTAGAAGCCAATCACTCTTCTGAATGTATTTTATAAAATCTTGGTTAAACTATTAGATATTAGAATGTCCTCGTTATTTCCTTTAATTGTTTTAAAAATTTAGATTGTGTTTATTGAGGACAAATATATCCTTGATATCCTCATTTTTAGCTAGGAAGGTATGAAATGGTATCTTTATTCTATTCAATATGTTGTTATGATTTTTATAAATTTTAAAAATACATCTGACATAATCTGATATGATGCTAAAATCCTTTGGTTTTCAAGATAGGTTTTTTAGAATGGTTAATGTCATACTTAAAGATGTTTCTCTTGTTATTGATATTAATGGTGAATTTACTAAATATATTTAGATTTAGTGGTACATTAGAAAAGACTTCCCCTTATCCCCTTCTTTATTTTTAATTACATCTAAATCCCAACATTACTTGTTGAGAAGTGTTATTTTTAGTCCCTTAGTTAAAGGTTTCATGTTGCCTAATGATTTTGAATGGATCTATGTCATGTTTCTTAATGATACCACATTTTTCACTTGGATTTAAAATGGTAAATTGAATCAATTTACTTATAAGCTTGATATTTATTACTTTGTATTTGTTGCCTTGCATAAATCCTTTATGATTGGGTGGGAAGAGAGGCTGCCATATTGGTTGTGTGAGTTTGGATGGGTGTGGAAAGGACCTAACTAGTTGGTTATATATTTAGGTATCCCCTTTTCCCTTACTCTCTCTTAAAAATAGATGTGTGAGTGGTTATTTGTTAATATCAATAAAAAATAATTTAAATGGCATAGACATATTTCACTTTCAAGAAGAATCCAAGTGTGCCAAAAAGTGCTTGCCTTATACAATATTTATTATTCCTCATGTTGGCTTTTTAATAAAACATATATTAACCTATTGAATAAGATCCTTAGGTAATTTATCTGGTCTAATGGAAAGGAAATAGGAAAACATATTTTGTTGTTTGTAAGGTTTTCTATACTCAAATAAAGTTTAGGGGGCCTTGAGTTGAAGGACTTGAGACTCCAAGGTATTACCTTGGACCTCAAATGGACTATCAAATCTCTAAAAGAGGTGAACCTTTAAAAAAATTAATGAGACAAAATATTGTGAGGGGGTTCCCTAGAATAAAACCAAATTTTAAAGGGTTGTATATTTTTGATCTCCCATTTGGTTCCTTCTCTATTAAGGTTATAAGGTCTCCTATTTTTTCTCGATTTGAAAGGCTTGGGAAATGGTAAAGCATTTTTTTTTTGTGCCTCTAGTGTTTAATGTGTTGAGGTTAAGGTGCCAGGGGTATAAGTCTATATGATGGAATCTTACTATCAACATAAAACCTCTTAATTTAATCAAGGGGTGTTATGATTTTGTTTGGTTCTTAAAGGATCTAAAGAGCTTCAAGGACCACTTCTCTTAGAATGGATAGGATTCATGGATAGAAATTAAGAGTAGGTTTCAAATTCCTTATTCTCATCAAAGGACTTAGACCCTATTATCTAAATTTCTTTAGTCAACTAATTTTTTATTTACTTTTGATGAGGAGGAAGAGTTTTAGGAAAACATTAAATGGATTAATGCCCTACCTATTAAAGGACACCGTGAAGATGTTGTATAATAATTTTTTTCCTCCAAAATCCTATATCTCACTCTTAAACATATTTGTCATGTCTATAATCCCATGTATAGCTATATGTTTAGATTTAAAGTGATTTATGCTTTTTGTATTAAACCTAATAAGTCACATTTTATATGGTTGTTATTGTATAATAAGTTATATGTTGGGTTTTTATTACAAAAATTGGTTCTTATCAACTCTTATATATTTTATGTGGTGAACTAGAAACTATTGAACATATTTTATTTAAATGCCCATTTTATACTAATATTTGGAGTGGTTTCCTTAAAATTTGGTGGTGTTTGTTTTGATATTATATTTTATGTGTCAACATTGTTTTCAGGATATGTTTTCTCTAAAACTAAAGTTCATTTATTTTTTCCATAAGTTTCGGTTGGTCTTCTCTACTGAAGTCTTATGGTTTATTTGGAAGAAAATAAATATGGGATTTTTTCAAGGTAACGTTATGGTGATTAATAAATTCAATGTTGAAGTTACCACTAGAATTATTTCTTTTCAAATTTATCTATAGCTCAATATTTTGTACACCCATCTTGAAAAGTTTCTTAAGACTAGCATGATGAAGATATACTCTAACTATTTGATAGATACAGAGATGTGATTTCAAAATTATAGGAGCATAACTCTAAGTATCTTAAGGAGGGGTTGAGATGTGGTGTGATGGATTTTGGTGAGATGATTCCAAATTCTAATCTGATTGTTGATTATGATCATGATTCTAAGTTTTTCACTAAATTTGGTAGTTGGAGTGACATACCTACACATAAAGTGACTTGAACCTTGATTATGGTAAAATAAATAATGAGTTTGATATTGAGGATGCCTTAAGGCTTTAAATGGTTGTTTAAAATGGGATTCTATGTGACATTGATGATTTGGTTAAATTTGTGATGAATTCTAATATGAAGGAACTACTAGAGAAAGTTGAATTTTGCTCAGTAAGGACTTATTGTTGAAAAGGACCAGTTAAGACCTATGGGTTGTGGTGTATTTGTGAATATAATTCTTGATGATGAATATGATTATAAATAAGTTGATTATTGGTTATCCTAGTTGAGGATTATTCCCTATTGGTTCATTTTAGCTTTTTTGTTTTTTACTTGTGTTTTCTTCATTGGTACCATGTAACTATGGATTTTTATATTGTATTAACATTTACTATTATTATATACTTTCATTATTGTTTTGAGGTCCTCTTATCTATTTTTATTATGGTTTCATCTTCAAATGTATATACTTTTGTAAATGTTCATGAAATATATAAAAATGTATGTATATTACACACACAAGGTGACCTATAGTGTTCTAAGTGCCCACTAAGATACACCACATGAATATTTTGGTATAGTTTCCAATGTACATGTGGTCACACGGTTACCTTTATGCCCACGTCAACCTCACTTTCACAAACTAATCCATTATAACCTAGATGGCCTACATGACCTCTATAATCTTGATGTACCACATGACCCCTGCAATCTCATTTCAAACTCACATATAATATAGGAAGTGTTCCCACATGGTCCATAATAAAATAACCCACTCTTTTTCTCAATGGGGTTTAAACATGACTTTGGATGGTTCCAACCAATTAGAGGGCTTGTATTTAGGGCTTTAGTCACAACTAGAATCATAATTATAATTTGAGTTACTTTTTGAAAATGGGAAAGCATAAAGTCACACAAGTATCATGTGACATAAAAAGAGGCCTGAAATATCCTATATTATCCCTTAGAGGATGGATCACTCAAACTTCACTACTATATTTCATCTTTTCAAAATGTTGGATCATTTTATATGACTATAACCCTAAATATCCTTATGAATTCCTATAAATGCTCTCTCATTGAACCAATGATGATGAAAATATCTAATAAAATATAAATGAGGTTTTGGTGCTAAGTAAAAACTTTTATTCATGCATGTTTGTACTATGGGACCCTAGTCGACCACTTTGGTGGGGCCACATGAAGAAAACATATTTCAAAAAGAGCTCCAAATCAAGATTCATAAGTTAAAAAATAATGATGGGATAATTCATAGTCTAATGGCACTCATAGCATGTTTAAATGGCATTATAGGCTCCCATGTGAAAATAAAAAGGTGATTATATGCAAATCTTACTTGGATCTTGGAGCTCACATTGTAGAAAGGTAAGAAAGTTTCAATTTATTATTTTTTTTTTTTTTAATGTGAAGGGTTATAAAGCAAGGGCTAAGATTCACCCCAACCCTCAATTCCCCAAGAGCTTGTAAAATCCCATAAGGCTTCTTGAAATCACAACCACAATTCTCACCACTCAAATGATGGATCCACACACCTCTAAGCTTCTCCATTTTTGGCCTTTAATAAAATCATAATTGGTAATTCCAAACTTTATCAGTTTATAAATCATGTTCACAAGAAATTAAAGTGTTCACACATTAACATCAATCCATTTATAAGCCACTGGCCCTTTTTTATTTTGAACAATCCCTTATTTTGATCATATGGATAAATTCTTGTCAGGATAATTAATTTTCCCTTTATGGTTCACTTCCCTTCAAATTTGAGGGCATGTCATATAAATTAGCATATGAGATAAAATTAAAAAAAAAAACCATAACGGGCACCCAACTGCACCAAACATTATTTAACAAAAAACTCATAGGTTTAGAAAAGTCTTATCTTCAATTTAAAATTTATCTGAGCATATTTTTACCTCATTAAATAGGTACAATAATTTTATTAAAAATAGATGTTTTACTTAAGGAATTTAGATAAAATAATAAGTTAAACTTTAAAAATTTATAGCTTTCATTCTATAACTCCTAAAAATATTCATGTATATGATATTTTATGATTGTATAGCACCTTAGTCTTGTATACTTGGAAAACTTAGACCTTGGTTGTTCTTCTCAATTATTTACCTTTCCCACTTATTCAAGTCTCTCATCTACTCTATCTTTGTGTCCCTTGGCTTATATCTCTTAGTCCAACTAGTATTATGTTGATGACCTAGGTCTTCTATCTTGCCTAGAATGCTTCAAATGTACTTATCTTACATATTTTGAAGTTTATAACATTTACCTAATTTTTTAATCCCTGGACACTAACATCTAAGATAGAAAATAACATCAATGTTATTAAATTGTCTTGATGCAATTTTTTAGTTCCCTAAAGTCATCCAATTTATAATTAAAACATATCCTAATGGTTAGCCTAAGTATTTTAATGTGATTTATTACTCCAAAAAGATTGATATAAATACAAGATCACTCACTTTCATTCATCACCTATGAATACTTATCAAAAATACCAAAGAGCATTCAATTAAATAAATATTCCCTATTTATTAATATTTCCATACCAATCATAGGGACTACACATCTATACATCTAAATTACTAAAGGAGTATCCTAAGGGTATGATTTTCTAAGTTACAAGCTAGGTCACTATTATACTTACTTTTCACATATTATATGATTCACAATAAATACAATACATAAAGGAGAACTAAATACATCTAAGGTCATCTTCAGATTATTGGATATATAGGTAGTGCCCATTGATAGTAGGGTCTTTAGAGTAGCTTGACACCATGTGTCCACTAACCCATTTTCTCCCAAGGTCACTATGAAAATGGAAATATATAGTTTTACTATTTCATAATGAATTATAGTCTATGACCTAGATCTAAATGTACTAGAGTAAAGTTGAAGACAAACCCAAAAGCATCAAGGTGGTCACATCCTATTCTAGTAGATATTCCATATAGGACACTAGCATCAAACATAGATAGTAACATCAATGCAACCATCCCAAGCTAATGTTACTATCTAGAGAAAAAAATATATTAGAACTAAAATATAATGATTTTTCTAAAATATCCTTATATCATGACTTCTACCTATTCTAGATGTAAAACTACATTAGCATCAGAATAAACTAAATACATCACTTCATCATTTGTATATATAGCATAGTTGTACTTTATATATTTAGAATATCTCAACATAATAAATTTAGGGTATTTTTATATATAAGTTTAGCATCTAATTGAACTTATATAGATCTAATTATCACCCTTGTGCCATTTCATTTTTAGATACCCTTTAACATTTAGATAACCTCAATCTAAATTTTTTTAGGGTTAAACATTTGGTGAACCTGATCTTTGAAAATCAAACCCTAGCTCACTTAGGGTATTCTATTTTTTATATTATTGAACCCTAAATTATTATAAAATATTTGCAATCATGTTTTCCATAGATATTTTTTATGATTATTTTCTAGTTTAATACCTTATATGTTTAATACTTATTATATCTCATGCCTAATTAACTCATTTTGATCTATAAGGGATTCAAAACTTATTTTCCTACATACTCAATGTTATAATGTTTACAATGAGCTTTTACCTATCACTAAAAAACACCAAAAGGAGTGCATGAAGGAATAATCTTACCTAGGACATGTTAATTCCCAATCCAAACACACTATTGTCAAAACCTCACTATTAAACTTATTACACAAGTCATCACATTATAAGGATGTTCCATTAGATGAATTACATATTACCTTACTCCCTTGTAATGTTGAACCACCATATGTGGCCTCTATCTTAAATTCCATAAAATATATTGAGCATAATATATCCTTTGAAAAAAATAATTTTCTACCCCAATACATTATAAAATGTTGTTTACCACTTTACATCTAGGTATGTGTTTGCAAAAAAATGGTAAAACAAGTTCATGTGGACAATGGTTCTAGACTCAAAATTTGTAACATATCATTTCTCTTTGTAATAGGCATCATACCATCTAATTTGGAACCATCTAATATGAGTATCAATGGATTTGATAATATATCATGGCAAGTATTGGGATAGATAACATTGAATATTATAGTAGGTCCACATAAATTACCCAGTTTGTGTCAAGTTATACCAAATGATATAAACTGTAACATTATTTTAGGACAACCTTGGATATACAAGATGTATGTAGTTCCTTCCACATTTCATGCATTCTTAAAATTTAGTCATCAAGGATTATTTTACACATTCCCAATGGATACTAATCCATTCAAACATTGTAAAATGGTGCAACCACCCATTCATACTCAACCACAGACCTATAAATCTGATTTTGGTTCTCAAATATTTACTCAAATATGGGTACAAGGGATAAGGGTTAGATAAAAATTATCAAGGAATATTGTATCCTGTTTATCCTATAAATAATACAAATCAGTAAGGGTTAGTTTTCTCAAACAAATATACTAAACATAAATATATCCCTTAAAGTACAATTTATTTCCAAAATTCCAAAATGGAATGTATGAATGTTTCCACAATTGAGCTCCAAGTGATCAACCATAATTTAATTGATGATGCCACTTCCATGGAAATTCTAACAATGAAAGAGTTTTTCAATGATGAATCATTACTAGAGTACTTGGGGGCATATGAGAACCTTCCTTACTTTTATCATAATAATAGGTTTCTTCAGGCCACCTCTACTCATGATTACTTTGGTGAGAATCATAATCCAAATATCCAACATGATTCATTAAATTATATTCCTACTTCACCATTTGTCACAAAGAAATATACTTTGTTAAATGAAGAAACAATCAACTATAACTTTGGAATGGATAAGGACCCTAAACCATTTTTACTTACTACAATGACGTAGATGATGAAATAAAAACCTATTGACATTACATTCATGATTTTACTTAAATCTCTACTTGGACTTATTCAGATATGTTTGGGATCAATCCATTGGTGGCAATGCATAATATATTATTATACCTAGATGCAAAGTTGATAAAACAAAATATATGAAAAAATACATCCTAAACTGGTGTTGGTTAAAGAAAAAATTCAAAAACTTTAAGACCCAAACTTTACAAAATACATTGCACATTATGACCATGTGTCCAACATTATCCCTATTAAAATACCAAATGTTGGCATTCAATGTTGCACTGATTACTATGATTTAAATAAGGCTTAACCTAAAGATTATTTCCCTATGCCAAATATCAACATGATTTTGGATTCCACAGCTATATATGAGACATTTTCATTTATGGATGGTTTCATAGGATATAACTAAATCAAAATTAATCCTAAAAATCAAGAAAAGACAACATTTATCACTCCTTGAGGGACATTTTGTTACATAGTCATGCCTTTTAGATTAAAAAATGCAGAAGCCACATATCAAAGGGCCATGACTCATATATTTCATGATTTCTTACACAAAAATGTTTAGTATTATGTTGATGATTTACTTGAAAAATCAAAACACCACCAAAACCATGCTATTGATTTACTAAAAATATTCGAGCACCTATGTAAGTATAGTGTTCAATTAAATCTAAAAAATGTGTTTTTGGGTATCTTCGAGAAAACTCTTATGATACATTATTTATCAATGAGGCATTGATTTTGATATAAATGATATAGAATATATTATATAAATTCCACCACCAAATAATATAATATAATTGTGATGTTTGTAAGGCTGAATTCAAGCTATTCGGCATTTCATTACCCAATTGGCTGATAAAACAATACCTTTCACACATTTTCTAGAAAAGGATACATAATTCATATAAAATGAGGTATGTCAACAAATATTTGATAAAATAAAAACCTATTTATCAAACCCACAATTACTTATGCCTCCTATTCTAGATAGACCATTACTTATTTACATATTAGCTACCCATGAGGCCTTAAGGGCCTTACTAGCACAATTTGACAATAATCACAAAGAGTAGGCAATCTATTATATCAGTCACTAACTAGTTGATTATGAAATAAAATATATAACCATGGAAAAAATATGTTTAGATTTGGTTTTTGATACCCAAAAATAATTACATTATTTTCTCAATAATGAGGTTCATGTTATAATTAAATAATATACATTAAGGTTCCTCATGAACAAAACACACCTAATTGGTCACATAGAAAAATGGGTGATATAGCTCATAGAGTTTGATCTAAAATTTATAGCCCAAAATTCAATAAAAGGTCAAATCATATTTGACCAATTGGTTGTCGCTCCTTTACCAAATTCCTTTCCACTCACTGAGTCTTTCTAAAATGAGTATGAGGCATATAACATATCTTTCATTCCATGGACAATGTTTTTTGATAGATTAAAATTTCAAATAAAAAATGGGTGTTGGCATTGTATTTTATGCCCCCTAAGGTGAACACATGACTTTCTCTTACAAATTATATTTTTTTTGCACCAATATTATAGTTGAATATGAGGCCTTGATCATCAAATTATCCATAGCTCATAAGCTTGATATAAGATACATCAAAGTTTTTGTGATTCTCAATTGGTTGTTAATCAAGTTACTAATCATTACCAAATTAAAGAAGATAATATTCTACCATATAAATAAATGGTAGATAAACTCACAATGACATTTGACATATTTTATATTGGAAGTATTCCATGTAAACATAACCACCATGTAGATTTTATGGCAAGCACAACATCCTTGATGATTTTTGATGATGATAACATAGATTTTACAATACAACAACTACGAAATCTTTTCATTTCTTTAAATAAAATACATGCCTTGGCTATTATCATAGTAATATAAACACATAATGGTACACTGATATTTATAATTTTATTTATTGAGCCTATAAACATGAAATGATAAAATAAATTACAACATGAATCATTTTGTTATGTTATTATTGGAAATAATTTGTTTAAACAAGATTTTGATAGATAATTACTTTGATGCTTAAGAAAAGATTAAGCTCATATGAAACTATTTGAAATACATGATAATGAGTGTGGTGGTTATTTCATCAGACATGCCATGTCTCAAAAATTCTTATGCCAAGGTTATTATTGGCCTACAATAGGATTGTTATCACTCAGAAGTGCACCCTACTAAGAATGTGTGTCTATTCTCACTCCTATTGATACAATGGAAAATATCCAAAGTGTGAGACCTTATAATTTTATATAATCTACATATTAATTTTTTTTCCTTTTGATAAACTCACGTAATTCTCTCTAAACTCTCTAATTCTATGTTTTCTTGACTAGGAAAAGGGTATAAGGAGCAATGCTAAAGCTAGAAATGGAAATAAAAATTGAAAATTGGGGTGATATACCAATGTTAAATTAAATTATGCCTATGCTAAATACACTTTGGAATATAAATAATTTATACACATTCACTTCATATTTATATAATGACTCTTGCATCAGTATTTTATACACATGTCTTAATAGACACTCACACTAGTTTGGAAAGAAATAACAATGGTTGAATTCACTTCCAAACTAGGTAGAAATTAGATTTAGACACTTTATATGACCTTAAATATTTATAATTTTATACATAAAGGTTATATATTCAGACATAAAAATAATAAAATCAATCATTCACTAAATTACATTAATACACATTAAGAACACACTTCATGAACAACTTAAAAATGAAAGAAAAATCAACTCTTTATTGCTTCAAAGGTGAGGTAGTACAAATTTTAGAAGATTTTCAGTAAGAAAAAATAATAATATGATCATAATAATTCAAAAATAAATTTACATATATAAATAAAGAAGATAGAGAAGACAATAATCTCTAGATGAGTCCCTATTAAACCTAGTTCACTCCTACTTTAACTCCACTACCAACTCAACCTTGAACTAAAACTTTAAAATTTCAAACACATTTTATAAATTACAACATAGAATTTTAATATTATAAACATTATCTCCCTTAGAATATTCCATGTTAATTAGGGAGATAATATTGTTTAATTTGTTGAAAAGTCAAAGGTCTCTTGCATGCTTTAAAAGTCTTCAGTCTTGAAGAGATATTCAACTAACTCCTCTTAAACTTATAATTTGCATTGAAATATTTTTGATATTTAGTTAAATAATTTTGATCTTTCATGCATATTTAATTTTGAATTTAGTTACCTTTATTTATATCTGAAATTTTTACTTGATCTTCTTGACTTATAATTTGGAGTTTGACTTCACTTATCTTGACTTATAATTTACATGCATCTTGACTTTCTAAATTTAGCCCAAAGGGGAGCATAGTAGGAGAGAGATTGAATGTAGAACTTATAAAGGGTATCTTGAAAAAAACAATGGCCTCAAATTTTAACCAATACTTGAACTCAACTTCTCCATTTTTTCATATCTTGAACTCCATTTTCTTGGGCTAACTAAAGACTCTTGTTATTGTCTTAACCTTTTCTAAATTTAGCCAAAAGGGGATGAGTTGTATTTTGAAAATTTATCTATAATAAATTATATTATATATATTAAACAAATTTTAAACCTTAAATGACATCAAAATAGACTTCTTTGTCAAATTTCATGATATTTCATTCAATAAAACTCAAAATATACACTTTTTGGTGTTGACTAGCTTTTAACTTTCATTTATGAATGCCTGTAGGTCTATTTTTTGTCATTTTATTGAGTTTTATGAGGCATAAATACCTAATTATTTTTTAATTTGTATAAATAATAAATACTCTAAAATTTTTAACCTTTTTTTTCCCAACCAATCTCTTAAATCTATCAAAAATTATCTTTTCTAATTGTTTCTCTTACTTCCCTTAAACCTTGATACTTGTACCTTTGTCTTTATTCATTTTTTGCTTCAAAATTTTGATTTATGAATGTTTATTAAATTAAATTATACCACATAATATATCACACAACTTTTATTTTACAATAATAAAATCAAAAATATAATTATATCTCTTAAAACTGAGTTATTGGAGCTCAAGAAGAGATTTAGAGCACCTATTTGACTTAACAATTATTTATAAAGTTAAGCCACTATAACCTAAAACCAATATATGTAATATTGATGTAATATGGGACAAAAAATCACCCTAATACTATTTTAAACAACTCTTATTGACTTTCATGTACCGATTATTTGAAAACTACCTTCACTAACTTGCAAGTAGCAACTAGTTAAGAGGAATAAAAGAAACCTCTATCAAAATTTAGACTTCCAAGTTGTTCCTAAGAATGGCTTTAGCCTAATTAATGTTTTATGATATTTTTGATACCTTTTTTAATATTAAATCCATGAATTAATTCTTATTTAAAACTTATACATAAGCAACTTTGACTAATAGTGGTAAAATTATCAACATTTTTGGTGACTTTTTTAGGATGTTTGCCTGATAAACACTCAAAACCATTAACTATATATATTTGGCTATAGAGTTATGAAAATATCACCAAATATAAAACTTAATATACCATTTCAATCAACTCTAAAACTGATAATTCCCTTAATAAATTGTAATACTTATGCATAAGCACTTATTGAATTGAAAACTAGAATAACTACCGACTGAAAAATGTGCAAGATAACACTTAGAAGAATATAAAAACTAAAAATGATAATAGAACTTATGCATAATATCACTTAGAGAAATATTAAATCTAACACTACTATTCTAACCTATACTAACCTACTTTAACAACTAGAGAGGGTCCTATACAAAATGATTAACTGGTAGTGTAAAGTAGTTACCCTTGTTCACCAAGCTCATGTGACTAGAAAAATTGATGGCATCCATGAGAGAATGAATATAGGAAACTGTATACTGATCATGACATATTTTTATTAAAACATGATTAAACTAAAGTACACACTTCCTCCACTTTGCTTGAAACATTAATAATTTGAAGTACACACTTTGGTTGATTTTGAACATGTTTAGGCTCTTCTTCATATTCTAAAATAAATATGATAGGAAGTGTTTTTTTTTTTAAACCTCCAACTAGGATAGATAGTTGATAGAACACATTATTTGGTAGTATTTAGATCACCAATATTCTCTTTATAACCAATTTTTACCTCTTCACAAGATGGCTACTCAAATTGATTAAACTGAGATGGACCTTGTGGCATACTTGTACGATTGGTTGGCTTCAAGAGGTAATACATCTTGCTTCTCATCTTTCAAGAGTGAACAAAAATATACAAATTAATTGAGATTTTGATAAAATTTATTAACAACATCAAACAATTCATCATTAAGTGGAATTACCTCTTGGAATTTTATAATTAGAGGGCTAACTCTTTCTTGCATGTTGTCTTGCTTGCCAAAACTACCCTCTTTTATCTTTTTTAGACCATATTCTCCTTGCATAAGAGTGAAACCTGATCCAATTACCTCAAACAAGTCTTCAAACTTCCTTTCATTTACTTGTACATCAATTAGGTCCTCTTTTATCTCATTAAATTTCTCTTTGCAAAAAGGGAGAGGCTCTTCAATTTGAAGGAAAAAAGAAAGTTCAGAATATAAATTTACCTTTTCTTGAGGGTTATCAACTTCTAATTTATTTGGGGAGATTACAACCCCAATGCATATTCATCTTGATTGGATTTAACTAAAAATTCTAAATTTTTGGACTGGTCTTCAAGGTCTACAACATGATCTTTTTTATGAAAAATTGAATCTAATTTGACCAACATAACTCTTGATCATCCTCTCTTGATAAATTAGCCTCTTCACCTAGATGTTCTTCTTTTTCCTTCCACACAATAGGTCCTCCTTCAAAAAACAATATGGTAGGAGGGAAAGATACTTCATTTGCTTACTTGAAACCTATTAGAATGTCCTTCCAACTTAGAACTTTAAGAATATTATGATGATTATAAAGTTATTGAAGGAATAGAGAAGAGAATTGAATTGAAAATGTTGTATTCTTATCTTTCCACTCTTCAATTACTTTTTCAAACTTGAAGGTGTCTTGAAATTCATGTATGGATACAAATTGACAAATATATGGAGGTCTTGAAGGGGAATTAAGAAGGATTTGATATTTTAAATTAATAGTTCCATTCAATATTTCTTTGGAAGAAGGGAAAGAAACTTGTGTTAGTGTTTCATGCTTTAATGCTTCATACTTCTTTTTCCACTCAACAACCAACCTCTCACATTCTTAATCTTTATGGACAACTTCAACTTGAGTTATGGGTGAAGGGATTTAAAAACTTGGAAACCCTCTTGGTTTGGCTTCTACAAATTTCTCCATCTCTTTATTTTGGATAGGCATAGGAGAATACTCTTTCTTAATACTAGGAATGACATAATCAAGTCTCTTGGTCCAAGAAGGTTTCCAATTTAGAATGGTCTTAGGCTCTTAGAGAAGAGTGAGTAAATATTGTATAGGTATAGGCTCTTTCATAGGATTAGGAGTCATACAAATTTAAATATTAAATCGATTATATTTTATTGAAGGTTCAAAGGGTTCTAGTTCTTAGTCTTTCCAACACGGAATTTTAGACTCTTTGTACTCTTATGGGCAGTTGTTATATTGGTTCTCTAGTAGCCTCATTATATCTCTTCAATGATATAATCTCTTGATGATGTATATAGGCATGATATATAATATCTTATTTATGACTATTGTATTCCTCTTCCCTATCAATCTCTATACATTGTCTCTCAAATTCAAGTGTTATCTCTTCCACACTCTTTTTAAGCTGATTAGAAAGAACATGAATTTGCCAACACTGATTGAAAACATGATTAGGGGTAAGTGGGGGATAAATATAATGAGAATATTTAAAACATATTTGTTCATTTTAAATTAAGTTTAATCCATGAATATTATCATCTTGATATAAAAAATATCAAGGTACAAAAGTTGCAATTTCACAAAATAGAGGATTGAAATAACTACTAACTGATGCTTTTAGGCACTTGAACTATTTAAACCAACTATAAATAACTTAGAATCACCAAATTTTTAGTAATTTAGTAATGTTTTTTTTGAAATTTTCTAAAATTATCACCAATCTTTATCAGTCTTTTGTGTTATTATCCCACTGGATGTACTATAAACTGTTATCACTCAGAAGTGCACCCTGTTATGAATATGTGCCTATTCTCACTCCTATTGATAAAATAAAAACTCTAAAAGATGTGGGAAATTATAATTGGAGATAATATCTAGATTAATATTTTTTTTATTTTTTTACACTCACCTACTTCTCTCTAAACTATCTAAATATATACTTTCTTGATTAGGAAAAGGGTAGAAGAAGCAATGTTAAAGCTGAAAAATAGAAATGAAAATTAAAAATTAGGATAATGCACAAACGTTAAGTTTAATTATGCCTATAATGAGAAAAATTTATAATCTACATAACCTGAACACATTTAATTCATCTTCATACAATTACTTTTTTATCAATATTTCATACTTTGGTCTTGACAGACACTCATACTAGCTTGGAAGGAATGAACAATGATTAAATTCAATTCTATAATAGGTATAAATCAAACTTAGACACTTTATATTACCTAAAATAATTATTATTTTCTAAATAAATGTGATATATTTAGATATAAACATAGAAAAAATAATCATTCACTAAGTTACATCAATGAACATTAAGAATACACTTCATGAACAACTTAAAAAAGGAGAAAAAATCAATTCTTTATTGCTTCAAAGGTGAGGTAATATAAATTTTAGAAAAGATTTAATAATCCAAAAGAATAATATGATCATAATCATTCAAAAATTAATATAAATAAATAAATTAATAATAGAGAGAGAGAGAGAAGACAAGAAACTCCAAATGAGTCCCTATTAGTCATAGTTCACTCCTGCTTCAACTCCACTACCAACTCAACCTTGAACTAAAAATTTGAACTTTAAAACACACATCCTAAATTCTAAAGTAGCATTTTAAGAGTTTAAAAATTATTTTATTTATAATATGGTGTGTTAATTAGTAAATGTTGACCATTTTTGCCCAACAAGCCAAAAAAATCGGTCCCCTTTCTTCCCCTGCTATTCTAGGCCAATTCATTTTTTATTTTTGCACAAGTCTAGAATTTTCTATGGACTCTGCATGTTAGTCTTTTGGCACATGAAGAATCAGTTCAAAGAGTGTTGATGTTTACAAGGCTCTTTTGGGCCTTCATCTGAAGAAATTTATAAGGAAGGTTGGCATCTTTGAACCATTGAACCATCGGCCTTTGTTTCAGGCCTTGGTTCAATTGTCAGTTCAATCTTCCTTTGCTTTAGGCCTTGGTTCAATCAAAAGTTCAATCGGCCTTAGTTCAAGCCTTGGTTCATCACTTCAAGTTCATCGCTTCAATTTCAAGCCTTGGTTCAATCTTCAATTTCATTGCTTTGGTTTAACAAAGAGTTCAATGACCTTGGCTCAACAGTTGCTTGAACCATTGAACCGTTGAATCGGTTCAACGAGTTGGTTCAACATTTTGGTTCAAAGGCTTCAGTTCAATGTTTTGGTTCAAATTAAATGGTTTAAGGTGAATGTTTCAACAACCTTTGGTTCAATCGGCTCGGTGTGCAACGTTGAACTGTTGAACTAATTTCGGTTTAATGGGTTGGTTCAACAAGGTGCCCCCAAAGCCGAAGGGCAAGTGCCCTTGCAAAGGGCAGTCCAGGTTCACTAAGCCCTTGCAGAGGGCATGGAACACTTCAAAGGGACCACAAAAGGATTTTTTAACTTTCAAAATTTGGATTAAGGCAAAGTCCTGAATTCCTTCAGACTTTTGTCTGAAGGAATTCCTTCAGACAAAAGACCTGAAGAAATTCAGGGAAGGGCCGCAGTTCAAAACAAAGGCCAAAGTAGACTATTCACAGACAAAAAGTCTGTGGGAAAATGTCCACGGACAAAATTCCATGGGAAATTGTTCATAGACAAAATTTCACAATAAAATGTTTGCAAACAAAAGTCCACAAAAACTCGAGAAACAATTCAGAAGAACATAGCGACCTGTCAAAGGACCCTGAAGGGCAGGTGCCCTTATGGGGGACTCTTAGCCAAAATGAAGGGGCACTTTCCAAAGGCTAAAGGGCCACCTTCCCTTTAGGAAGGTGCTAAGAAGGGATTCCATAGAGAAGGGCAAAGCAGGTAGCCGAAGGAAGAGCTCGACCAAGAGGACAAAAGACCTGCGGGAAAAGCCGTAGAAAGGACCCAATGAATTTTACTAAAGACGGTGACGTCCTGAAAACTATCAACTTTAAGAAGGCAAACTAGCCATTGGTTTTCAAGCGATGACAACTATGCAAACATCAAATTTAAGCCAGTAAAAAATCTTTTGGTTTTTAAATGCCTGAGTGCCAACCATGAAAGGAGCCCAAGGAATGCAGTGACCCACCCAGAGATAGCCTCAAGGGTTGAGGGAGCTAGAAAGAGACAAGGCAGGGAAAAGACAAAAGTGCCAAGTGTAGGAACAGGTAGATAGTCCAAGTGGTGAAGGGAGGTGTTGATTCAATAATTTACTCTAGTAGGTGATACAGTGTCTATGAATTGACCATTAGAAGGTGTAAATGGCCAACTATGCGACCCATTTTTATTCATTTCACATTTATGAGTAGACAAACCGCATGGGTGCCTTAAACGATCAGTCTCAGTTAATGGGGAAATGGCATGGCCTATGTCAAAAAAATGCCTAAAGTCAGAGCCAAGGTTGACACAACATTTATGTTTAAGCAGCCTGCTCTTCCCAATGACCAGAGCGCACATGGGACATTTGTAAAAAGGGTGCCAAAAGGCCTTTTTCCTTCCTCTATATATTGGGGACTTGTCATTTTGAGAAATATCTTCCACATTTATAAGGTGAAGCCCTGGAAAAATTTTCACCTAAAATCAATAAACGCATTTTTACCTCTTTCTGGTTAGATATCTATGTGTGTGTTTGAGTGTTGATTTTGTGTCTAGTCATTGCTTCTTGATGCTTTCACAAGTTCAACACCAACACGTCTGGTGTCTATAAGGTGCCATTTTTGTAGGTGACAAGAAGAGCTATACTTGGAAGCACATAGGCAAGAGAAGCTACTATACAGTGTGCCTTTCTATAGCACCTTTGGTGAGTCTTTATTTTCTGTGTTCCATTGCCTCCTTGTTAAGTTCCTGTAACTTGGTCCTTCTGCCATTCTGAAGTGTATGTATGTGTTTGTCTATTTTAGAGTGTAATTGTGAGTAGGTCAATATTTTGGTGCATCACCTCCTTCAAAGTAGTTTGTTTTCCTGCAATCTTTCTCCGTTTTCATCCCCCCATTATATATCTATATACATATATGTTAACACTTATGAGAACAAATTAGATGTATCAAAGGGAGCTAGCCCTTATCTAGAGACTCTCCCCTCCAGCTTCACCAGTCCCACAGGTGAGAGGGGAGTTTCCATTTTTGTGTGAGGAAGGTAGGAGCTCGGCCTCCTGCTAAGGGTGCAATCTTCTATGTCAAATTTTTTTGGCATGCCTAGTGGGACACAGTCTTACACTCAGTAAGGTTTCAGGATTGATGTTGGTCCTGTAATAGCAAATCAACTATTTTTAGCATCTAGTGACTCCATTGATAAGAACTTCATTTCCTAATCAAAGACCAGTCTGACTTCCTATGCCTAAAGTCACCACACAGTCTGCTTTTAAGGGTGTCCCTTTCGAATTTGTTGAGTTGCCTTTGAACTTAGAAAAAAGACTGAGGTTTGAGAAGACCCATCCTTATTCAGTAAACCACCTTCCCAGACCTATTGTAAGGGATGCATACATAGCAGAGCCCCAGTTAAATCCCATCCCTATTATGGCATTACCCTTTGTCACTTTTCATGGTCAGATTCCCTTGAATCTCCCATGTTATAACCCAATTCTAGGAGCAGCCCTCAAAAATGTGCCTTATTTTGATGGAGAGGGGCCCATTATAGTCATCAAGAACATTAGAAATATTGCTAACCTCTGCAATATTCATAATGTCACAAAAGAAAATATCACAATCAGATTGCTGGCATTGTCTCTCAAGGGCAAAGATCTTGATTGGTATGGGACTTTGGCTATAAATTCAATCCATTCTTGGAATGAATGTTGGGAGATAAACCGGAAGCACACAATTTGATTACCAAACCAAGCAACTTAATATGCGGAAATTAACCAGATTCACCAAGTAACTAGAATTCAGAATAACACAAGATATGAGAGACAATACACAAATTGTATTAACACTTTATACAGAAAAGAATACAATAAAGAAGATGCCACTTCTTCTCCACCACCTTACAGAGGTTTCCCACACCTCAAGTGAACAGTAATTCTCCTCCCCAAAGCTCTCCCTCTCATAGGTCCCAACACCCAACTCAAATACAGAGTTGGTGTTCACCTCCCGTGCTCCACGCACTCCATAAGCACTCCACGTGCTCCACAAGTACTCAAGGTACTTCAAGTAGATCTCCCATGAATCTGTAACAACCTACAATTCAACAGACCATACTTATGGAAGGAACTCCCTTGCCTTCCTCTTGCTCTATCCGAGTACACACCTGTACTCCAAGTAGATCCTGCCTGATACTGCTCCCTGTTGTGTTGCTGTCTATATGACCTTGCACACCTGCAAATCAAACAACGGTTCTGCTCACCTGTGAACCTCGACCTTGCACACACATACACCTGCAGATCAACGATCTTACTTACCATGTAGATCTCCTATATAGGCCATGCAACTGTGACCAAGATCCTACACTCTTGAAGAACCCCGCTGGCTCTCCAATCCAACACCAACACACCTGGTACTGAGGCACTAGGAGGAACGCACCATTGCTCTACCTCACACACAGAAGGAGCTTATAATTATGCTCTCTTACTCCCTAGCACACTTTTCCAATACAACCATGAGTCTATTATATAGATCTCATCCAAAAAGTAATTAGACATCTAATTACAATAATTAGATCCACAGCTATGAGTCTAAAATTAGCACTCATCATGCAAACACTTGGTTCATTAGGTAACTGCCCATAATTAGCTCGCATTCGAACCACACAGGCGATCGACGTCGGTCCCTATCTGCCTGGAGGTGACCGACGTCGGCCGATATATGACCGACGTCGGTTGCTTCTCTATGCTCTCCTGCCGACATCGGCTGATCAGACCAACCCCAACTTCTCTGCAACTCAGCAACCTTCAGCAACCTCCTCTCCTGTTTGCATCAGTGAAGCTTTTAGCTCCACAATCCTAACAATCTCCCACTTGGAGATAAATAGCTGCACTGTACCTATACCTGTACTCTGTCTAATATGTTTCCTGGTTTGTATCCCTCTTCAAGCTCCCACCTGAAGACAACCCACCACACATCCTGTGATGTACCACCTGTCATCCGAGTACCCTGCCACATTCGAACCTACAACACCTGTAGTGAAGTCCTGACCCTGCATAGCAACACCTGCTGTCGGTCCCTCTCAAAAAATTGAGAACCCACTTCCCCGAATTGGCTCCTAACTCTGACAGCTCCCACTGCATGGGAATACTCAGGTCTATACCAGACCTCATGTGATTTTGGACACTGTACCTATCCAGCCCTTAGTGTGCTCCGGTTCTGCATCCCGAACCTTGCCAACACCTGATTCACATCAGCTCCCACCTGAGACAAAATCAACCTGTGATCTCCATGCCTCCCATGTCAAAGAATTTCGCTGCTCCAAACTCCTCATGACATGATACTGAACTAATCTTACCCTTAGCTCAGCAAAACCCTGTATGTACGCCCCTACTAGCTAGCATATTATCCACATACAGCAACAGAATGATGTTGCAATCACCATCCCCCTGGTAAGTCAAACCACAGTAGTTACCCTGACATTGATTGAAGCCATGCTTCGTCTTCCACCTGTCAAAACCTGTACCACTGTCCTGCAGCTCCTCAAGACCATATACCTGATCTTCCGTCTCACGTATCTGTTCTCTCTATTCTTCTACTAAGGTATCCATTCGTCTCTGTGCTTTCATACCTACTGGCAACCCTACCAGAACACACCTGTCTGGTTCTCCTCCAAGGAATCACATCCTCATCCATGCCAAGCTCACACCTGTTTCCTGGATCTTTCCTGCTATACAATCAGCAACAAGTATGAAGAAGAGGAACATGAATTTGAGGGCCTACTTACGCCTTCAGTCCTCCGTATGGGTGTTTGAGACTCCTTGACAGTGTGCTATCCACCCAAAATCCGTTACAGTGACCGACCTCGGTCACTCCACAGTCTGCATCCGACCGATGTCAGTTCCATGCGTCTGTACCTGACTACCAACCTGCCAGTGCTGGTGTCCCTGCTACCGACATCAGTCCTCCTAACCGACATCGGTCTTACATACTGCCGACGTCGGTCCCATGACCGACATCGGTCTTACCCTGCCCGACATCGCTGGCTTCGGTCTGCACATGACTGACATCGGCACCTATCTGTTCGACGCCGGTTCCTCCTGACCGACATCGGTACCTGTGTTCGCCTGTGAGTGATGACTTTTTACCCGCGAGCTCCTTTGAATCAAAACCCATATCCAAATTGCCCTACTCAGAAGTATCCAGCCACATCCACTGGGTTCTGTCTGCCATCTCCTCCATAAACACCAAGGCTTTCCAATTCTTAAGCCTATCAAATATATCTGTCTTCCACTTATGAACATGCATCTCTTCCCTGCTCATGTGACCAAGCCTACGAAGCCACGTCTCCACAATAAAAGAAGAATCAGTAATATAAACAAGTAGATAAAGGGTACCTGTTTTCTTACCACCAGCTAATTCAAGTGCATCCACGGTGAGAGTTCTTGTGCATCTCTCATCACCCAATATTTCTGAAGAAATTAGCCATATCTCCAAACCTGGGACCTGCATGACCTTCATCAACACCTGTGTGTTGGCCGCCTGCAATTTCAGCTTCACTTCCCCTTTGCCAATTCTTTGGCAAGGCTCACCAGCTCCTCTACCTGGAACTGCATGGAAAGAGGCAACCAAATCTTTTATCCAAGATTCAACTTTATCCAAGAAACCTCCAAGAACATCCTGTGCAATAACCCCTGCAACATCTGCTTCTTCAGTTCCTTCATGTTGATCTGCTACCAACCAACAATAATCTTTTACCTGCTCTTTCTTTCCATAGGACCATGAGTGACCATCTGTGCTTTTCAACTCCTCCATTCTTAGCTTACTTTGATCTGTTGTTGCTCTACTCCCACTCGATCAGAAACCCCTGAGAGTGCCCTATAACCAAACACAAAACCTGCTTCCTCCAACCTTAGCTCTGATACCACTTGTTGGGAGATAAACCGGAAGCACACAATTTGATTACCAAACCAAGCAACTTAATATGCGGAAATTAACCAGATTCACCAAGTAACTAGAATTCAGAATAACACAAGATATGAGAGACAATACACAAATTGTATTAACACTTTATACAGAAAAGAATACAATAAAGAAGATGCCACTTCTTCTCCACCACCTTACAGAGGTTTCCCACACCTCAAGTGAACAGTAATTCTCCTCCCCAAAGCTCTCCCTCTCACAGGTCCCAACACCCAACTCAAATACAGAGTTGGTGTTCACCTCCCGTGCTCCACGCACAACACAAGTGCTCCACGCACTCCACAAGCACTCCACGTGCTCCACAAGTACTCAAGGTACTTCAAGTAGATCTCCCATGAATCTGTAATAACCTGCAATTCAACAGACCATACTTATGGAAGGAACTCCCTTGCCTTCCTCTTGCTCTATCCGAGTACACACCTATACTCCAAGTAGATCCTGCCTGATACTGCTCCCTGTTGTGTTGCTGTCTATATGACCTTGCACACCTGTAAATCAAACAACGGTTCTGCTCACCTGTGAACCTCGACCTTGCACACACATACACCTGTAGATCAACGATCTTACTTACCATGTAGATCTCCTATATAGGCCATGCAACTGTGACCAAGATCCTACACTCTTGAAGAACCCCGCTGGCTCTCCAATCCAGCACCAACACACCTGGTACTGAGGCACTAGGAGGAACGCACCATTGCTCTACCTCACACACAGAAGGAGCTTATAATTATGCTCTCTTACTCCCTAGCACACTTTTCCAATACAACCATGAGTCTATTATATAGATCTCATCCAAAAAGTAATTAGACATCTAATTACAATAATTAGATTCGCAGCTATGAGTCTAAAATTAGCACTCATCATGCAAACACTTGGTTCGTTAGCTAACTACCCGTAATTAGCTCACAGTCGAACCACACAGGCGACCGACGTCGGTCCCTGTCTGCCTGGAGGTGACCGACGTCGGCCGATATATGACCGACGTCGGTTTCTTCTCTATGCTCTCCCACCGACGTCGGCTGATCAGACCGACCCCAACTTCTCTGCAACTCAGCAACCTTTAGCAACCTCCTCTCCTGTTTGCATCAATGAAGCTTTTAGCTCCATAATCCTAACAATGAATTGGGTATTCACATGATGGACTATTTTGGAGAGAAGAGCGACCACCTTTCACTTGCTGAGTAGCTAACTACCATGAAAAGAGCCCCACATGAATACATGTAGGATTTCAACCCTTGGTTCTAAAAGACATGGGATAGAATCCCCATTTTGGTAAGACCAACTGCTAGCTATGCTTTCTTGTATTATTTAAGAGCATTGAACAGTTATATCACTATTATGATACAATCTATGGGGGGACATGTGATGCCTGCTACCTATGATATAGTTATAGCAACTGAAAATTGCTTAGTGCAGGCTGGGAAAATAGCCCCTAGACCCTATATGCCACTTTTCCTAGAAATGCTACCTCCAATTCAGACCGTTGCTCCCACATTAGCTCCTCTGCCTAGCATAGAGAAACTAGTTGCTGTTTCATCCAATGAACTTCATGAAGTTAAGAGTCTATTGCAAAGTATGTCAAATGAACTTGTGGCTCTTAAAAGGTAGCAAGCTCAAAGCAATAGACCAAATCAAGGATATTAGCAATATGGCCAAGCTCCTAGACCCCCTTTCCAAAGTTACAATCAAGGATAGGGTCAGCTTACTTAGACCAGACCTTTTCAAGGATACAACCTAGGTGTTCCTTCATCATCTAAGGTCATGGTGCCCATTCAAAACAATCTAGTGCAGGAATAGCCAAGTTGTTCAACCATGGGATATCATCAGGAGCAAGTTATTTATACAAATGAGATGATGGGTCATTACCCAAATGTGCAAGAAAATTAGGCAACCACTCATTCCCAAGTCTTCGAGGCTCCAATACAACCCAGCACAAGCAATAATTAGAGTCAACCTGACTCTACTCTTATGAACCACCTAGAAGGTGAGTTCTGTGTAATCAATTATGTGGGTGTTGCAGACAATCAGGCTGACTGTGTTACAGCCAACACCAGATTTAAAAGGAGAGAAATAAGAGAAACTCAGGCTACTATGTAAACATCAGCAATGCCTTCTGCATCACAAGAAAATCAGAGGGTCCCAAACTTTAGATCGCCATTTGTACCTTCAGCCCCTCAGCCTACACCTTAGGTTGGAATTAGCCCCAAAGAAATATTGAAGGGAGGTAGTCCTCAAGTCAATGTGGTGGACCAGATGAAGAAGCTGCATATGAACATCTCCTTATGGGATTCATTGTCTCTACCAGGACAAAAGGGCATACTACAAAGGGAATTGCATGAGCTAGATTGACAAGCTGTCCCAACAAGGACTGATAATGTTTTGATGATGAATGGATAGCCTTCCACCTTAGACTAGTTTAAAAAAGAAGATAAAATTCCCCCTTTTTATGTGTCCTTAGTCATAGGAGATTTCTTGGTGCACAACTACATCATTGACAGTGGGGCTAGTACCTCAGTAATGCCCAAGTGCATAGCTGACAAGCTGGGACTAAAATATGAAGAGATGAATAAGGGAGTCCTACAGCTGGATGGGACACCTACAAAGATAGTTGGGATAATGAAGGTTTTGATCTTGACATTACATTCTTGTCTAACCTTCTCAGTTCCCCATGATATAGCAGTGACAGATGTTCCTCCTTATTTCACCATTTGCTTATCCAGGGACTTCACATCCAAGATAGGTGGCTATCTAGCAGCAAATTGGTCCTATCTAGTTCTTAGAACTAAGTATGGTACCAAGGTAAATATTGAATCTAAGCCACTCCACAAGGACCATCTAGAACCATATTCCCTCAAGGCAGTGAATGTCAGTTATGCCATTATCGACCAAGAAGAGTCCCAAATAGACCAATCTCTATCCTCTACTCTTGAAAGAGTTACAGACCTACTCTTGGATGAATGGGGAAGTGATAAATTTGAGCATGACCCTTACAATATCATAGAGGAGGTAGGCCTTGGATTCTACTGCATACACAAAGAGGGTACCTTCATACCAAATATAATGAAGGCAAGCCAAGAGGACCTAGGTCTATGGCAGCTATACTTTGATGGTTCCAAAAGTAGGTTGGGAGCTGGTGGTGGAGTGATGTTAGTCTCCCCTTCAAAGGAGAGATACTTTTCAGCTTTCTATTTCCAATTTTCTTGCACAAGTAATGTGGCAAAATACAAGTCCCTTATCCATGGTCTGGAATGGGCAAGGAAAAGAGGAATCAAGGAGTTGCAAGTTTTGGGTGACAGTGAGTTGATTGTAAATCAGGTGAGAGGCCAAAATCTAATGAAAAATTCTATGCTAAAGTCCTACAAGCATAAGTTTTGGGACTTGGAGGAAGATTTCCTTGCTTTCAATATCACCTCCATTCCCAGAGAGCAGAACAAACAAGTGGATAGGCTAGCAGCAATTAGGGCTCAGTTTGATGTTTCTAGGGAGATAAGATGAGATTGTGGTTCATGCTACTTGAAGGTGGTAGTTTGGCCCTCTGTCCCTGATAACATTAAAAATTAGAAAGTCTTCAATAATGACTAGAAAATAGCATTCTTCCTATAGGAAGAAGCTGAGTTCGCTACAAAGAATTAAGCAACGCTGCAACAACAATATGGCAACCAGATTGTTCAACTGAAGAACAATAAGCTCCCTAAAGGTTTGGTCACTCTAGAGAGTATCTTCAATGGAGATGACCAATTGATAAGTGACAAGGCATGCATCACAACTAAGGAGGAGAATTATGAGAAGGTTGAGATCTTCAAAAATAAGCTTCTTGCATTTGGAAAAGTCTGCATGATTCAAGAAAGGTGGACTTTCATTTTGTTGTGTCAAGAGTTTGTTGATGTTTTTGCTTAGGATTATAGTGATTTGAAGGGTTTCGACCCAAGACTCACCCAGCACACCATCAAATTAGAAGAACGCACCAAGCTAATCATGCAAAAGTAGAGACTTATCAACCCAATGATCGAGCCTCTCATGTAGAAGGAACTAGCCAAATTGGTTGAGTCTGGGATTATATTTCCAATCAAACATTCCTCCTGGCTAGCAAATATTGTTCCTGTCTAAAAGAAGAATGGGGAGATCAGGCTATGTGTTGATTTTAGAGACATTAATAAAGTCTCTTTGAAAGACCATTATCCTCTCCTAAGCATGGAGTAGATCCTTCAAAAGGTAACAAGTAGTGAGCGTTTCTCCCTCTTGGATGGATATTCAGGATATAATTAGATTTTGGTGCAAGGCTATGACCAACACAAAATAGCCTTCACTACTAAATGGGGAACATTTGCCTACAATAAGATGCCATTTGGGTTGTCTAATGTTGGTGATACCTTTCAGCGAGCCATGGACATGGCTTTTCGAGGCTTGATAAACAAAAATGTGTTGGTATACCTCGACGATGTGATGGTATTCTCCAAGGAAGTGAGCCAACACATGAAACACCTTAGGAAAATCTTTGAGAGGTGTAGAGAGTTTGGAATCTCTCTCAACTCGAAGAAATGTGTGTTTGTTTTTCATGAAGGGAAACTCCTTGGCCACATTGTGTCCAAGGAGGGCTTATCCATTGACCCCAAGAGAGTTTGTTTTATCTTAGGGATGTCCCTGCCTAAGCACAAGAAAGGCCTGTAGAGCTTCTTTGGTAGGATAAATTTCATTTGAAGATTCATCCCAAATTTCACAAAGATAGTCAAGCCACTGACCTCTATGCTAAGGAAGGGTGAGGAGTTCAAGTGGACAATACAAAGGAAGGATAGCTTTGAAGACATAAAGTAGGCCATAACCCAGGCTCCTACTTTGATCAGCCCTGACTTCAATAAAGATTTCAACCTCTAGACTTTTGGCAATGAAGAGGTAATCTCCACCATGCTTACCCAAGTAAATGGTGATGACCTTGAACAACCACTTGCATTTTTTAGCTAGGGGTTAGAGGAGTTTGAAGTCAGATACACATATATAGAGAAGCAAGTCCTGGTAGTAATATAGAGCTTGAAGAAATTTAGGCATATGTTATCCAACAGTAGGATTCACCTCATGGTTCCACATCCTGGCATCAAGAATTTCTTGACCAACCGAGACCTAAATGAAAAGAGAGTTGGTGAGGGGAAGAGGCCTATGTGAACATCTTGATGTGGACTTCAAGAAAAAAAGGAAAGACAACTTACTAATTCATGATGCAGCTATAGTAGAAGAACCAGCTGTCATGAAGGATTGGACATCAGACCTGAGGCATTTTCTTCTCACTGGTGAGTGCCCACCGGGTCTTGATAGGACTAAAAGAAGGTAATTTAGGCTCTAGTCTATCCCTTATGTCCTGGTTGATGGAGTATTATTTAGGAAGGATCTCTTAGGGGTCCTTCTAAGATGCACAGACTCAAATCAGGTTGATAAGGTGCTATCTGAGTTCCATAATGGGCTAGCAGATAGTCATTTTTCTCCTAGGGCTACTATAGCAAAGATAATGAGAGCTGGCTATTTCTAGCCTACTCTTTTTAGGGATACCCATGCCTAGGTATGAAAGTGCCAGAAGTGTGCACTTTTTTATGGGAAGCAATGGTTGGTTACCATGCCTTTACAGCCTATTCAGGTGGAGCAGCCATTCATGTAGTGGGGCCTGGACTTCATAGGGATGATTAACCCTCCCTCCAGTGCTAGACACAAGTGGGTCCTGACTGCCATGGACTATTTCACAAGATGGGTAGAGGCTGTTGCTCTGAAGGAGGCCAATGAAAGTGTGGTCTTAGATTTTTATGAGGACCTGGTGGCAAGGTTTGGGGTTCCATCAACCATAATCTTAGATAATGCATTGGATTTTCTGGGAACCAAAATAAGTGAATGGGCACTAAAATATGGTATATATCTTAGCACTTCATCCAATTATTACCCACAACAGAATGGGCTGGCTGAGTCCACCAACAAGAAATTGATCAGGATCATCAAGAGGACCATGGAAGAAAATCAGAGGACTTGGCATGCCAAGTTAAAAATAGCCTTGTGGGTAGATAGGGCCACCCTAAAGAGGGCAATTGGAAACTCGCCATACATGCTCGTCTATGGAAGTGAAGCTAGGCTCCCCATTTCACTTGAATTGCCAACCTTGGACTTCGCTCACCAGCTGCAATTAGAAGAAGGAAATAACATGGAGGTTAGGCTATGTGAGTTGATGGAACTCCAAGAGATAAGGGACTAGGCTATGGTTTTTATGACCAATAACCAATAGCAAAAAAATAGATACTTCGACAAGAAATCTATATCAAAAGGTTTCTCTGAAGGAGACATTTTCTTGAAATGGGATGAAGACTGAGCTAAGCCTGGAAGCATGCAAAGTTCAATGCCCTATGGAGCGGCCCATACATAATCACTTAGTGCAAGCAACATAATTCATTCCAACTCTCCAGGTTGTCTAGTGAAGAACTGTATATCCCAGTTAATGAGATACATCTGAAGCACTGCCACTGAGTCTCTTTTCATCATGTATATACTTCCCTTACTTTTCTCCTATTTTTCCTAAGTGCTTTTTGTACATGTTAGTATCTTTCTTAGCTTTGTGTGTGTTTTCATTTCCTTTGAGGTAAATCTTCATGATTGATTCTAGAATTGATTGGGGCTATTGCTGATTTTAAGTTACAATCTGACTCTGTGCCTAATGGATTTGAGGCAATGGGTTTCTAAGCATAGCAGGCATGCTTCCCTTGGGAGTCACCAATTTGTTGACCATTTTTGCCCAACAGGCCAAAAAAATTGGTCCCCTTTCTTCCCCTACTATTTTAGGCCAATTCATTTTTTATTTTTGCACAAGTTGGGAAGGTGCTAAAAAGGGAGTCCGTAGAGAAGGGCAAAGCAGGCAGCTGAAGGAAGAGCTTGACCAAGAGGACAAAAGACCCACGAGAAAAGTTGCAGAAAGGACCCAACAAATTTTGCCAAGGATAGTGACGTCCAAAAAACCATCAACTTTAAGAAGGCAAACTATCCATTGGTTTTCAAGTGATGACAACTGCACAACTGTCAAATTTAAGCCAGTAAAAAATCCATTGGTTTTTAAATGCCTGAGTGCCAACCATGAAAGGAGCCCAAGGAATGCAGCAACCCACCCAGAGATAGCCCCGAGGGCCAAGGGAGCTAGAAAGAGACAAGGTAGGGAAAAGACAAAAGTACCAAGTGTATGAGTAGGTAGATAGTCCAAGTGGTGAAGGGAGGTGCCGATTTAAGAATTTACTCCAGCAGGTGATACAGTGTCTGTAAATTGACCATTAGAAGGTGCAAACGGCCAACTGTGTGACTCATTTTTCTTCATTTCACATTTATGAGTAGACAAACTGTGTGGGTGCCTTAAAGGAGCAGTCTCGATTAAAGGAGAAATGGTGTGGCCTATGTTAAAAAAATGCCTAAAGTCAGAGCCAGGGCCGACATAGCATTTATGTTTAAGCGGCCTGCTCTTCCCAATGACCAGAGCACACATGGGACATTTGTAAAAAGGGTGCCAAAAGGCCTTTTTCCTTCCTCTATATATTGGAGACTTGTCATTTTGAGAAATATCTTCCACATTTGTAAGGTGAAGCCCTGGCAAATTTTTCACCTAAAATCAATAAACACATTTTTACCTTCTTTTGGTTAGATATCTATGTGTGTCTGAGTGTTGATTTTTTGTCTAGTCATTGCTTCTTGATGCTTTCACAGGTTCAACACCAACACACCTGGTGTCTATAAGGTGCCATTTTTGCAAGTGACAAGAAGAGCTGTACTTGGAAGCACAGAGGCAAGAGAAGCTACTATATAGTGTGCCTTTTTATATCACCTTTGGTGAGTCTTTGTTTTTTGTGTGTTCCATTAAGGCCTCCCTATTAAGTTCTTGTAACCTGGTCCTTCTGCCATTCTGAAGTGTACATATGTGTTTGTCTATTTCAGAGTGTAAATGTGAGTAGGTCAATATTTTGGTGCATCACCTCCTTCAGAGTAGTTTGTTTTCCTATAATCTTTCTCCCTTTTCATCCCCCCCATTATATATCTATATACATATATGTTAGCACTTATTGGAACAAATTAGATGCATCAAAGGGAGCTAGCCCTTATCTAGAGACTCTCCCCTCCGGCTTCACCAGTCCCATAGGTGAGAGGGGAGTTTCCATTGTTGCGTGAGGAAGGAAAAATCTTGGCCTCCTACCAAGGGTGTAATCTTTTGCTTCAGCAGTAATATAATCTTGTTTGATTTTTTTAAAATTCAAAGGTCTCTTGCATGCTTTGAAAGTCTTCAGTCTTGAAGAGATCTTTAGTTAACTCCTTTTGAACTTGAAACTTGTATTGAATTCCTTTTGATATTTAGTTAAATGTTTTTGATATTTAATTTATTTTTATTTTTGATTTCAATTACCTTTATTTATATCTTTGAGTTTCAATTGAGCTTCTTGACTTGCACCTTCAAGTTTGACTTCACTTATCTTGACTTACAACTTACATGCATCTTGAATTTCTAAATTTAGCCCAAAGGGAGGTTCAATAGGAGAGATATTTCATATTTAAATTCTAAATTTTATCTTTCACAAAAATATGGACTCAAATTTTAACCAAGACTTTAACTCAACTTCCCCAGTGTTACATGTTTTTAACTCCACTTTTCTAGAGCTAATTGAGGACTCTTGTTGTTGACTTGACTTTTTTTTAATTTAGCCAAAAGAGGGGGTGACTTATATTTTAGAATTTTTACTCTCCTCAAATATAATATAAAAATGAAAATACTTTTAAACATTAAATTACATCAAAACAATTTTTTTAAGTCAAATTTAACAAGATTTTATTCAATAAAACTCAAAATATGCACTTTTTGGTGTTGATTAGCTTGCATAATTTCATTTATAAATGCCTATAAATTTGAGTTTTGAAATTTTATTTAGTTATATGAGTCTTTAATAACTCATTAATTTTATATTAAGATAATTAATAACCCTTATTATTATTACAACCATTTTATGTTCTCAACCAATCTCTTAAACCTCTCAAAAAAAATCTGACTATCTCTCTTGTTTGCCTAAAACTCTGATACTTATACCTTTAACTTTATTCATTTTTTTTATAAATTTTTTGATGTATAAATTTAATTTATTCCACATAATTTTTAATTTTTAACAAATAACCCAAGAATGCAATTATATCTCTTAAAATTGAACCATTGGGATTTAAGAAGGGTTTTAGAGCACTTGTTTGACTTAATGATTGTTCATAAAGTTAAGTCATTATAACATTAAAAAAATTAATTTAATATTGATTTAATAGGGGAAAAAAACTCACCCTAAGACCATTTTAACCAACTCTTCTTTACCTTTATGTACTGAGCATTTGAAAACTATCTTTACTAGCTTACAAGTAGTAGCTAGTTATAAGAATAAAAGAAATCTCTATCAAAATTTGAAATTATGAGTTATTCCTAAGCATATTTTTGGCCTGATGAATGTTTTATGATGTTTTTAATACTTTTTATAATCTTAAATTCATGAATAAATTCTTATTGAAAACCTTCACATAAGCAACTTTGACCAGTGGTGGCAAAATTATCAACAGGAATAATAATGTATCAAACATGAAAAACTATGTTTAAAATGCCAAAAATATAGTAATTTTAATCATGTGTCATCCCATGAATTATATATTATTATTTCACCATGGTTTTTTTCCTTATGGGGCTTTAATTTAATAAGCAAAGAATCTAATATCTGCTAGTGAACACAAATTTATCATTACAACTACAAAATATTTTAGAAAATGGGTGGAAGAAATTTCACTTGAATTTATCACAAAGGATGAAATATTCATGTTTTTGATGATCAATATCATTTACCATTTAGGCATACCTTTATCCATTATTTTTAATAATGGAATCTCCTTAAAAATAAGATGGTAAGATGATTTTGTAGTAAATACAAGATTAATCATGCCTTTTCTACACCTTATTACCCATAGGGCAATGGCCAAGTAGAGTAAATCAATAAAACAATTATGAAAATACTTGGTAAAATAGTTGAATCATTTAACACTGATTGGCACCAATGGATGGTATGTGATCTATAGGTACACCTAACTAGTATGTGCACACCTATTTAGTCCACACATTACTCTTTGGTCTATGGTATAGAGGTTGTATTAATAATTGAACTTGAGATGCCTTATTTGTGTGTGTCTCTAAAATAAATCATTAAAGATAATGAATACCACAAAAAATGATTGCATCAATTAGAGAAGTTGAGTGTAAAACACACATAAGCTATTGAACACTTACGCATTTATCAAGTTGTGCAAAATGAGCATATAACAAAAAGGTTTAGCCACATGACTTTAATATGGGTGACTTGTTACTAAAATAAAATCAAATTAATATCAATGCAAAAAAAGACAAAAAAATAAGTTCAAACCAAATTGGTTGGATCCATTTACAATTATAGAAAAGCTATAAAAAGGTGTATACCACATTACTACACCTAAAGGACATATTTTTCAAATCCAAAATAACATTAAGCACTTACATAAATATATTACATTAGAAATAAAAATAAAAAAGAATTCAAAAATTCAAAAACACTATCATCACCTACATGTTATATGAGCTCTTTGGCATCTATGTATTAGTTCTATATTGATGAATGACATACTCAGTTACTAATACATACACATATGTGGCATACTTATACTTGAGTGTGATATAAGAATACACATAAACAAAATACATTCCTATTTTATATGTTGGGTTTTCCCTCTATTCATATCATATGGACATTCGGGGCTTCTAGTTCTTTAATATTGATACACATGTTATATGATTTGATGATCACTATATATTATCATGTTTGAGCTTATATATGTACTTACACATGCCTATTATCCATGATTATATCTTACATAGGGTACTTCATATGTTATACACTTGACATATTTTCCTAACACATTGGATCCATGGGCTACTATGACAAATTTCTATTGATTATTTATGCTTTACCTTATACACTTTCTTGAGTGTCTTGCATTGTTATTATTTCCTTATTCGAGATTATGAATATGCTCCTTTACTTGCAACCAAAATTATTAGGTATGATTTTTTTGTGATATAGACATTTTAATATGTCATTCTTGATTTTATGGACATTTAACTAAGCCATGTCCCTTCGATTTTGCGTCATTTGAACACGCCCCTTTGTTTGCAGTCTCCTTGTACCATTGCCTTTTGACTTGATTTTGAGTGTTCTTGTGTGTGTACCTTTTTTCTTGTTTAGTTTGTATTATTACTATCTAAACATTTTCATGGTATTTATCATGCATCTTAGGCCTATATGTGATCAAATTGGTTCTATGTGATTCAATGATAAATTTACCTTGATATGTTTCCTTCTATATGCTACATGGTTACATTCACAAATTATATAGTTGTCTTATCCTTTTGAGGTGAGGTAACTACTAGATCCTATCTTTCCCTCACCTTAAAATGGGGGGAAAGTAGTGGAGGAATCTCATAGAGACATGTTCTCCACACTTGGAACAATTTTCAAATTTAGTAGGGGCATGCTTTGGAAGAATATTCTCCACATTCATTATATGGTACATATATTAGTTTTTAGATTCAATGGAGGCATGTCATATGGGTATGGCTTCCACATATTCATATTTTTCAGATTCTATAGAGGAATTATTTTGAAGCATGTTTTCCCCATTCATTCATTATATAGTATTTATATTAATTTCTTAGATTCAGTGAGGGATTGCTTTGAAATCATGTTTTCCACACTTATTTGAATCAACATCTCTAGATTACAGTGGGGGCATGTTTTTAAAACATGTCCTTTACATTGGTACTTATATCAATTTCTATATTACTCCATATATATTGGGGGAATGTTTTTGAATCACGTTCTCCACATTTACACATTTATTTGAATTGGTCAAAGCACATAGTTATATGATTTAGATTCACAGTTGTGGAAGACTTTTATACATCGGTACTATTGTTTATACATACTTTTATCATGAGACATATCTAAGGTATATATGCTCTATAATATGTACCTAAATTACAAAATCCAAATCAATTTCATATTCCAAAACTCTTTTATATACTATTACCATATCATGGACCTTTTTGTATTGATACCCCATAGACTTTTATAGACTTTATTGAGCCAATCTACTACATTAGTTGGTTCAATTTTTAGTATGGTTGAGGTGATCAAATCACTCAATCTTATCAATTTTTTAGGTTATAATTAATCATATAACCTCACCATATTATGAGTATCATTGAGTTACATGGTTGAGTATCTCAACTACCAAGTGGTAACTCACTTTTGCTCCAAAGTTGGGGGCATGCATCTCTCTATGTATGTATGTATGTATGTATGTATGTATGTATGTATGTATTTATGTATGTATGTATGTATGTATGTATACTTTAAATATTTATCTATATTTGTCCTAATATAAGTTTTAGAGCCTCACAATGATACATATTTTTCAAAACAACTTGCCAATAGGTAAGGCAGTTACATCAACACACAGGTGTGCTCCTAAACCTTGCTCTTTCAATTTAAATATATTTAAAGTAAATTTAACCTATATTACATGCATTGATTTTATATTTTAACTTTCTCTTGGTTGAAATTCTATCACCAGTAAAGAACTCAAGTTGGGTACATGCAAAGATAAGGTGATGCACGGGTATGCATTCATTTTATTTAAACTATCACTTTCATTACTAGATTAAAGGGGGGAGATGTAGATGATATTTTAAGATTATATAACACCTCAGTATTGTACACTTCAAAAACTTAGACCCTGGTTATTCCTATCATTTCTTTATTTCTCACTTTTTTAGGTCTCACATGTACTTTATATTATGCACCTTGGCCTATATATATTTGTCCAGCTAGTCTTATGTTGATAACCTAGGTATTATATCTTGTTCATAATGCCTAATATGTATTTATATTCTATCTTTACATGTTCAAAACCTATACTTGTTATCCTACTCCCTAGACACTAAGGCCCAAGATAGATAGTAGCTTAGACATTACTATCATGTCTCGACATAAGTGTTTAGTACCCTAAATTCATCTAATTTACAAATTAAATATATCTTAATGATCACCCTAAGTAATTTATTATGAGTTATTACTCTAGAGGGATTGATATAAATACAAGATCAAACCTCATTCATTTCTTACCTGTAAATACCTAGTAAAAAGGCCAAAGATCATTCAAAGATCAATTTAAAAAAAGCTTCCCTATTTGTTATTATTTCCATACTAGTCATAAAGACTTCACATATATAAATCTTAAGTACTAAAGGAGTAGGCCAAGAGTTTGATTTTCCAAGTTACAAGATAGGTCATTATTTTACTTATTTTGTAAATATTATATCATTCACCCAGAAGCTAAAATTTAATGGAGAACTATATGCATTTGAGGCCATATTCAAAGTATTGGCTATGTAGTTAGCACCAACTAGTAGTGGGGTCTTTGGGGTAACTCAACACCATGTGCCTACTAACCCATTTCTCTCTAAGGTCATTATGAATATGTAAATCTAAGGTTTTTCAATTTCACAAGGAATGATAGTCCATAACCTAGATTTGAATGCACTAGAGTGAAGATGAAGACAAACCTATAAGCATCTAGGTGGTTGTATCTTATTCTAATAGATATTTCATATAGGACACTAGCATCAAACCCAAATAATAACATTGATATAGCCATCCTAGGCTGATATTACTATCTAAAGAACCAAAAGCATCAGAGCCAAAATATGATGATTGTTATAGTATCTCCTTCTAGTCTATGTATTATATCTCAAATTTTCACCCTAGAGAACTCAAAAAGACCTCAAATTTGGGATAATATGGAACTATCTCTGCATATAGACAATTTTCTATAAGAGATAGTTCTCCATATTATGGGCCAGCTCTTTTGATCTATATTTTAGGCTCACACACTATACTAGACTAATCACTATTGGGTGTGAAAAGGGAAAAAGGAAAAATAAAATTAACCTACACTAATGGAGGTGATACACCAAAGATATCTCCACAAACATACTTGCATTTTTACTAAGAAGGTAGACTGCTAAAACTGATTTCAACTCAAAGGGTCTTATAGCATAAGTATTTATACATGGAGGTAGACTACCATAAAATTCCAAAGGTGGGTAACTAATAATTCTAATCTTAGACACTAATAATCTCCTTCACACTTTAAAATATACCTAACAAACATATACACTTTATGAGACATGTTAGAAGAAGTACTACTCACACAATGCATAAAATAGCATAATGAAAGCAAGGAGAAAATTCATCATCACTTCTCATCTAAATGGACTACTTGACATACTTAGGAAATAGTTTAATAGATTAACCTATCTTGAGAAAAAATTATTAGAAGGTAAAATAAGATGTCAAACCATTAGGGCTTTACCATATCAATTGTGGATTCTTTACATTCCAAAATGGCTTTAATATATAGAGAATAAGAGAGGAGAGAGAAAAAGTGATGTTGAAGATTCACCATACCAAGTGTTAAGTTTTGGAAACTATTTATAATGAAATATAAATATTTAGATAATATGTGATGAGGTTCTCTTAGTCAAGTTTCCATCACAAACATGGCATATCCTTGAAGTTGGTAGAGGGACACTCCATTATCTTTCTTGAAACTGCCTTTTTGATTAGGAGTCCACCTATCTATCTTGAACTACCTTAGAACTATTTGACACATATGTACTAACCTAATAAGGTGTAAACATGATTTTTCAATTCATTATACACCCTCAACTAATGACCTTCTGTTTAACACTTGTTCACTTCCTTGCAATTGTTTATTAGCGCTTTAAGCCTGAATTCACACACTTGTCACTAGGATGACCTGTACATGTTCAAAAAATTTAATTTCAGATATGTGAGACACATCATAAAAACCTATTTTTATTTTATTCCATTAGGTAGACCTCAACATAACTCCAAACAATACTTCTCATCTTCACTTGGTAGCTACCCTCCTCAATATTCTATCCAAGACTGCCTACAACAACTAACTTAGCAAAGGGGTTTTCATGCATAACTATGGTAAGAATTGGATCTAAGGAGTTATCAAATATCTCTACACTCCTTCCATAATTTCTTTCATTCATCTAATCCCTTTTGAACCTCCAATTTAACTCAATTCTTGTAAAAAAACATAGTATTTTCCTCATCTATATAAGTGATAGTATGGAATAACTAAATGTCAAGGAGCTTGAGAGAGTGAAAATTATGTCCAAATCATCTTCCATACCAATTAACCCCTTTTGGATGTATTTCTCACCATGTCTTTCTCATCAGGGTCTTATGAGGGTTTTAGGTCATTTCGGTTGTTAATAATGATTCATAAAGTTTAAGCCTTTAACCCTAAAAATAATGCCACTTAGTTTAATTTAAAGACCTACCTCAATTATCCCTAAGTTTATGAGACACTGTGCACATTTTTTGTATAGATATGAGTGAAAGAAAGTGCTTCTTGAGTTATTATTATGCATTCTAGATACCCCTAAGATAAATTTAGGCCAAAATGACCAATTTTGGGTTATTGTCTAAAAACCACTAAATTTCATCAACCCTCCACTCTCCCATGAATTATTTAAAATTAATTTTAAGGATCATATGATCATATGAGTGAAGTGAGGCACCTGATGGTTCATGCCTAGTTCTTAGGCCTAGTCTATGTAGACTATGTTTTCTGAATATGTGACCACCTCTAAGTGTTCATAATGACTATGGGTACCCTTAAACACTTATTTACTTCAATCATATCCTATACATATTATCATAATGTTTCAATATTATGTCATTCATCCTTTTTATTATCCATGTAATATGTTTGTAAGTTGCCTTGACTGTTGAGTACCTCTGTTCTGAGACAAAATAGAGGGCACTTCCCCTATTAATTTAACTTGAAGGAGACCATGGGGGTCTTGTTCAATTCATGTGGAAAAAATTTATAAATTTTTAAATCTTGATCATACTTTAATAGGTTTCAAAATCTCAAATCCTCAAAACTAACTTCTAGGTCTATCTACAAGTGCAGGATTTTGATTGACTAGGTATGAGGTCTAAAAACTTAGTCTAGTTCATCTTCACTTTGCTTTCATACATTTGAGAATCAAATGGAAATGTGATGTCATAATTTTTATAGTGGTTTATACATTTTCATCTTCATCCTATATCTATGTTCACAAACCAAATTATATCTTTCATGAGCTTAGGCCAGTTTATAGACCTCACTTCAAACTATACATGCTCATTTACAAATATAAGGGATTCATGTAGGTGGTGATATGTATTTGAGCACTGTGTTTTCACTTTAAATCTATCCTAAGGTCACTAGGACCATTTCATACCTAAGTGAGCTCATTTATGCCTTGAGATCAAGCAACCATTCTTTACCATTAATGCACTAAGTGTCACTTGCAATGTGCATTATTCCAAATTTGATTGATCCTAAAGGCACTGTAGTTTTTTGAGTGTTTCCATCAATATTTTTATTGATTTTCAAACCACTCTACCATCATCTCTATTAACCAAAAAATATCCTTCTCAAATTGGCATGTTACTACTAGGCCTAGGCTACAAGAATAAAGCCACTAAGATTACACACACCTCATAAATTTCCACCAATAGATGGCATTGTATGGAACAAAGTATCCTTTAAAATATATTAAGGTAAAAATTCTTGTTAGTCAATTTTCTTAAACCTTACTGACTATAGATCTTGAATTGATTATAGGTCTTAACTGTGTTAATGAACCCTGAATGACTTGAGAACTCCATTCAAGTCTTGAAATTATACATAGCTCATGTCTTAGGTTTTATATAGTCTGAAAATTCTTTTTACATACCTACAGGTGTTGTAGGTGACTATGCACATTAGGACTCTGATTAGTCCTTATTTAGTATCTCAGGGTCCTAGCTCAATCAATCTCTATATCCTTCAATGAAAAATCTAACCACCATGCTCTGTGAAGTTGAAAATAAACATGTTAGCCTTAACCTAAAGCCATTCACAAGAGGATAAGCTCTATAACTAATGAAACACTATTTTATAGACCTCAATGGTGTTAATTTTAGCACAAGGATGATTCTACCTATCCCTTCATGACCACAAGTGCCAAATCAGTTAATGCCAACATGAAAAGGAATAACATGTTTTGTAAGACTTTATACATCACTTGGTTTACACAGACCAATACAAATAGATGAGAAAATTGAGCCATTAAGATTACATAGGTAGTTTGGAGGTGTTAACAATCTTAGTAGTTGTTCATACAATACAGACCATCAGACTTAAAACTATGACCATGAAATGGAAGTACATAGGGACCCCTAACATCCACCAATTACATTCACTTCACCTCTTCTTCTCATGTCTGTACCAATAGAAAATTGTTGACCCTTCTTGACCTCTCTAAGGGACCAATAGGAGAGAGAAACTAATTTTTACCACTTTTGGATCTATTGAAGCTACTTAAACCTAGAAAAGACTTGAGGGTATCTTAATAAACCTTATTTAAGCCTTCACACATGCCAAATGAGTCACATAGTCTGTACAACTACCTGAAACTACCTTTTTACTGTTGATCTTCTTATTTTAATGTTAAACCTATAACTTTTCAATTTCAAAATTGTTCTCTGACATTCCCTAACATGAGGTACATTAGCCTAAGCCTTATCATTTGTCTTTTTGGTGAGAAACCATATAAATTCATTAAAATGACCCAATAAGTGACATAAAATGACATTGAGACAAATGACAAAAGTGACCAAAGTCAAAACATATTATGTGACCTCAGTTAGGACCATGGTGAACATTTAAAACCTAGAAGGACCCTATGAAAATTTTAAAAATGTAGGGGGGGTGACTTAATTTGACCTAGGGTAAAATTTAGTCAACACTACCTTCTACCTATTTTAGATCTAGGACTACATTAGCATCAAGACAAGCTAAATACATCACTTCTTTTTCATTTCTATATCTAGCATAGTTGTCTTTTCTATATGTAAACTATCTTATCATAATAAATTTATTATATGCTTATATCTATGTTTAGCATCTAATTGGCCTGCTATAGATTTTATTATCACCCTTCGTGCCATTTCATTTCTATATACCCCTTTGACATCTAGATAACCCCAATCTAGATCATTTTAGGGTTAAACAATTCCATAAATGTATATAGATATGTGGAGGACTCTAGAATCCAAATAAATTATATTATGTGAATTTAGGTAGTATTTTAAGGCCTTAACCTCTATATTAATTCCATTATCTTTCAAATTAAATTATCAATTACTATTGTATTCTACATAACAAGTGTGTGATTATAAATATAAAGAACATAAAAAAAATTATTTTCATAAATAAAAATTTTGTTTTCATTGAATAATTCATTTCAACTTGCTTTCAAGAGGGTGAAAAAGAGATAAAATCTTCACACTTGAATCAAATGTTTATTACAAAGTTTCTTTTAATTCTTCACATAAATACCATATTTTTAGGGATTCAAAATGATATTAAAACTACTTATAAGGAATTTAAAATCACCAAAGATAAAATATTGTTTTTTTATCATTTACAAGCTCCAAATTAATGTGTTAGATCTAGATATACTTCTAAAATGTCAAGGTAATGAGAGGCATGTCTCTTATCGTATCACCATCATCATGCAACTTCCCTAGACACCTCTAAGTGAAGGACTCCCATCAATGGTCATGTATATCACCAGAAAATTTTTATAAGTATAAAGGAGGGTTTAGTTCATTTTAAATGGAAATCTAGATTAGGCAATTCCTCTAGTTTAGTACCTCATCCTATGAACTAAGAAACACTTTCTACACTTGTACCCAAACTCACACATCCCAAAAAAAGAAATAAGCATTCCTAATGGAACATATTTCAATAAAATTTACAAGTAAAATGAGATCCACTTGGATGATCTTCTTCTAATAACTTCCAAGGGATGAGAGGAGGGTGCCTTATGGAAAATCACTCACCATTTTCCCATCTTGATAGAATAATTAAATCACATGCATAAATCATAAATTTACATTTTAAACACTCAAATATGATAGTCCAAATAGAAAATAAAGTGGGACAAAAACTTTCCCAAATACCCTTAATATGTTTTAAAAAAATAAGTAGCCTTAGGCAAAAAACATGTACAAAGAAAGTAAAGTATTACAATCCAAAGGCCTTGCCAATCCATGATAGGTTTGCAATATTTCAAGGAGGGTAACAAGAGATTATTTTTACAAGAAATAATTTTAAAAAAAGGTGTAAATGGTATTCTTTCCTCAATTTATCCATTTGATAAGTAAAAAATCTTCCTCTAAGGCTTAGCTTCCAACTAGCGTCCATCTCTAAAGGTTATTGTATGCATTGTTATATTTCATATTTATATTTTACTAATGATATCTCTTGTAGGAATCATTGGTGCATTAATCTCCATAAGTGCATATCCTATGGATCACATCAGGATATGGGTGTGTTCATATCATGGTAATTTGTGATATATGTTTGCATATTATTTAGTAATGCCTACATCATTATCAACATGGCCTCCCTTGAGTCTCTTTTCTATTTTCCTTCTTTGTCTTCTTTAATTTGGGTTTGCAGTATCTATGTATTTCCTACTTTATCATCACCATCGATACAAAAAAAAAATCATGTTTATCCATGTATTTTATTGACACTATAAATATAGTTCTTAGCTTCCATGTGTCTTATGTATTGTATCATGACTAATGATACATTATATGGTTGGTTGATACACATATACTATATCAATTTATATTGATAACATTATCTTATATATATAGTTGATTTTTAGGTTTATATATTTATATATAGGGGTCATAAATATCATTTAAAACATAAATAACACTCATCTACTATAATTTTTCTTGTATTATTTCCCTTAAGTAGTCAAAGGATGAATTAGTGGATAGATCCTTATTCTTATGATGGTTAAGTCTTGTTCAAGGTCATTGAGGCTAAATAAGAGTAATTATTTTAGCCCCCAACTATGTAAATTTAGGTATTCATACTTTACATTTTAGGTCTTCACTTATAATATATCTAGTAAAGTCTCACTAGAGCCAAGGGAGAGATTGATACACCAAAAAAATAACCCAAGGTAAGTATCTATCTCTCTCTCACTCTCAATAGACATATATATTATGTTTATTGTTAGAGTAGTATGTATGATGTTTTCCTTACCTAGTTTCCTTTATACCAAAATCTAATATATTATAGGGTGTTTAGCCTTGGCATTACAATCACGTTTTAAGACCTTGTCTAGGTTACATTTACCTAGATAGTAACTATAATCATTCATTTGGAATTTATATATTATTTAGTTTAGCTTATTTACCATCTTTTATCTAGGACACCCTTATTCATCAGCTCTTTGCATGTGGTTTCCTCATTATATCCTTAATACCCATTTTAAAACTTTGGATTTACAATAATGATTTTATCTTGGGACCTAGTTATACTCTATATCCAATATCATATGCATAGGATTTGAAACCCTATACCCTCAATATTGAGTTAGGATTACCATGTACTATATCAAAATCTATTTACACCTTTGGTTATGCATCTATATTTTCATGTATGTATGATCTAGTTTGGTCTTTTATTTATATCATAGTCTATAGAGAGAAAGAGGATTGTTACCTTGATCATCTTAGCCTAAATAAATTCTAGTGAGCTTGACATAAATCCTACCCAACCAATGGTTGGATTTTCTTAATTTTTACAAGATTTATAATTTTTCCATCATTTTTCAATGATTTATTCTCTTAGGTTTTTTATAGCAAACATGAACCCATTCCACATTTGCATGGGTCACTCCTATCTACCTACCATGACCATAATTGAATGAAACTCATCATGGTTAGTTTATTCCACTCCAATTTCCGTGGCCTAAGATCCCATAAAAGAAGGATCTTCCCATCTATGAAAATACTAGTATGATAAAGGATACCCTTTCTTACACTTTTATCATAGTCAAAAATCTATTTTATGATTCTCCCATATAACTTAATGATCCTTATGATGAAGGTGAAGAAGAATATCTTCCCATTGATGAATTTTATGACATGAATAAAAATAAATATAATTATTTTTTCATCTATCACAATGATCCTTATGGTAGGGGTGAAGAATAGAAACCTCCCATTGATGATGTTTCTAACATCAATGAAAATCCCTATGATAAATTCCCCATTTTTAGTAACCCTCACTTTAACTCAAGTAATGATGAGGATAGTCTCATTAATTTTTGCCCACTATCTACCCCAACCTTGGAATGCCTTAGATGGATGACACATCAAACCTTAGCTCACTTTCACAACTACCCTCTACAACCAAATTTTTTTGAATTGTGAACTCATGAAGAGAACTTATTTCACATGCTTAGTGTAAAATAAATAATAGGTGATGATCCTAGAGCTTATAAGACTATTAATATATATCTTAAATGTCTAATTATGATTTCAACCCCCCTTAAAAACATCAAAATATACAAAATTAGAGAATGATAAATGTATCAAAAGTTTTGATACAATATTAAATCACCTTCATGTCTAAGAACCTACATTGATCGTGACCCAAAATGTGCAGATAAATTTATAAATGTGATTTATGTCACATCCAATTATATTAGCCATGACATATAAACTATCAATATAGTCTTAAAAAAAATTCTTGTATTAACCAAATGTATCAGCTAGAACATAGAAAGTGATGATATAACATTAAAATGTGTGCTTTTCAAACATCATTATATCAAAAATGTTGATATAATAATACTTATCTCATATCAAAAAAATTATATTTGTGATGTTGATATAGTTAAAATTAGTATACTTCAAATAAAGTACCTCGACATGGCTAGTATTATACAAAAAACTATCAAATCACTTCCCAAATATCCATAAATTAGCCTAGATGCCAAAATTCCTTTGTAAGGATACCAAATTATTATTTTAATATATATTTACACATAATATGACTACACAATTAATCACTATGATGATCTTATGGCTGATATCAAGCATAACATTAAATTAAAACTTATTATACTTTACATGTTGGGGCATCTTATGATACCCATCCTCTTTTCCATTAATATGTTGGGGTATCTTATGATGCCCATATTTATCTTATATTACACTTTTGGGCACCTTTTGAGGCCCATTTTTACCTTCATAAAAACTTTGGTGACATATTATTTTTTCCATCATCATTATTTCTCAACCTTACAAACATCTCACCCTCACAATGAGCCAACTATCTAGAATCCTGCACATAATATAGACCAAAAAAATCAATTTCAAGAAATATTTTAAGACCCTACAAATAAACCTTGTTACAAGTATATTTATTATTATTTCATTTAGTTATACATTCAATTCACTTTTCAAGCTAACACTTCTCTGAAAGTTTTCTTCTAACCTTTTATGTTGTAGCTTAGCCTTACTTTATATACACCTATAGGTCTCTTATTATCATGTGTGGCACTTGTTCTTGGTCCTTAGGTATATATGCCTTTTTTTACACCTCTTAATTTTATTTGTACATTGCTTACCATGTGGTTGTTTGGTACCTTTTACAGTCTCTCCATCTTAGGTTTATTTGGCCATTGTTTCCTTCTTGGTTCCATGATATCTTATATCATTATTTCACCTTTAGTTTTTTGACATATTCTTACTATCATTTATACGCTTCATATCTTTACCTTAGATATATTTTCAGCTTTTAGTTTTTTAATTTATAATTTGCATGGCAAGACCTTAGGGATTAAAATTAGGCCCTTCTCATAAATACCTATCTATTACTACATTTTTCTCCTACTTTTGCTCCTAACATTAACTAGTTGTCTTCTTATAATGATAATTCAATGGTCAAGAATGGTTTTATTTTATTAGAGTAAATTTTATTCTCTTATGGTGACACTATTACAATCTCTCTACATGTTCTCATCCAGAATTTATCCTCTACTATGATATAGTCCCAAACCTATCTATCATTTTACCATCCTCTTTATAAATTGTTTTTGGTTAGGGAAACCCAATCATTGTATGCTCATCTCTATCATCCCCTATAATTTCCACCTAATTTTGGGCTCACCAAGGTTAGTTTCAAGATTGCACTCTTTCTAAAGGTGAAAGTCTAGGAGTGTCTTGGAGTCTTGGTTTCTAGGTTCTCTTCTTTAGTGGTTGTGTGTAAGGGCTCTTATGTTAGTCATATTTAGCACCCATTATTTATATTTTAAGTCCATATGATGGTGAAAAATAGAAACAACCAAAAGATTAAAAATAGATAATATCATATCACAAGAAAATAAAAAGGTAAAGAAACAAAATATCAAAATTCAAATCACACCAGAATATGTGATAATATCATTTTACATGTCCACCTATCATAGTTGAAACTCAAAATCCATAGTTAACCTCATGATAGTACTGAGGTCCATTAGGGATGTGATATGCTAATATATTTGGGTATTGGGTTTCATTTATATCATTAGTGCCACCTATTTTCCACATAATTACCCAATCCTCATAGTATATTGTCGGCTTTATAAGGGCTCCTGAGGAGTGGGGAGCATGTTGTGGGAAGGTAGACACCTTTTAATTTTCATAATGTAGCCTTCATGAGATGATATTTATATTTCAATAGTTATTCCAAGCTTGCACTTGCTAGGTGGGGTTCTTTGATCCATTGATGTTAAAACATCTTAGTCTTTCCAAATTGATTAGAGTGTCTTGAGTCTGGTAAAGATAATGTTTTGGCCTTGGTGATTCCCTCATTCTCTCCCTCCATTTTTCTCCAATTTTACAGGTAGGTTTATTTCTAAATATCTCCCATCTTCTATGTTTCTTATTCTTCATTTATTTTATACATGTTATAATTATGACATCTTTAGAGTTCATAGGTTACTCTTTGAATTTTTATTTTTCAATATAAGTTGAATTTTTGAGTTGTTGTGAGATGTTTTCTTGGTCATTAACTTATATCTATATGATTTTTATTAGTTATTTTTGGGACCTTGAGTTTTTTTTTTTTTTTTAATGAACCATCTAGTTCCATTTATACCTTTTATTTTTCACTTTATATAACTTATTCTATTTTCCTTGGGTTCTTCGATTATGTTTTTGCCTTGGATATTCAACTTGAAAAATTTACCTTGATATAACATGCTTCCTTTGATATTTTATATTTTTTTTAGCCTTATCATTATTTACATGCCAATTATTTTAGGTTTTATAATAATTTTTTGATAGTTTTTCATTTACTTCCATTTATTGTGATGCACAAGCATGGGGTTCCATGTGTAATCTTTCATCAATAAAAAACATGAGTAATTAGTCAATAATAAATTGTGGTAAAGTATTTTATTGTTCTATTAGTTAGATGCATATTTTCAATCATCAATATTCTTATTTGAGTCACTACAATGGTTGGATATTCATTGTGTAGGCCTTGTGATGAATTATAAATCATTCAAAAAACTATGATAAAGTGTGATATAATTATTGGGTACACAACAGGATCATGATGCAAAGGTTTTCATGATAATTAATAGTTATAAGATCTTGGGAATTCATGCAAATTTTCTCTCAGCACTTGTTTTGCGCACATATATATTGTGATGTGTTATGGAAGGAGTTTTGGTTGACTATTTATTTTTTAATTATGAAATTGATTATATATGCATTATTTTGGGAGGAGTTACCATCAAGATTTGTGTGCATTTAATGATTATAGTGCATCTTTATGTATCAATGGAATTTAATATTGTTAACCTTAGTGGGTTTTCTAAATCAATTAATGTAAGTGGTGGATTATATAACTATATAATCACATCCTCTTCACTAAAAAAGGCATTTAATTCTAGGTTGGGAAATAGTTTGAAGAGTGGTTACAAAGAGAATTGTAATAGTGATCTAAGCATAGATATAATAAGGGATATTGGAGGTTAATCAATTGGGTAACATTGTGGTGTTAGTTTTTTGTTTATAATCTTATGCAAAATTATGAAGTTTTATTAGTTGTAAGGTAGTATCATTGGTAATCAGTATAATTTTGAGTAATCTCTCTTTAAATCAATAAGATGTTATTTTTGTTACATTTCAGTTATGTAATTTTTGTTGCAATGTATAATACATCTCTTAACTGATACCTCTAACTGTGACTACATCATATTGACTATCTTGCATACACATGTATTATTTTGATCCATTTTAAGACTTTTATCTTTAGTATTTCTAAGTGTGGTTTCTAAACCCACCATGATCAATACTAATGTATTTTAAAAAATCATATCAATATAAATCTAAGTCAAGGTATGCATATGTTACTTTTAGTTATTCATTTATCAACATTTTTTGTGATTTCATTTTGCTATGTATCTTTCCAAGAACCATCTCATGTTACACTATTGTGACATGTGATGAGATTTGGGTAGGGCATATGTATTAGTTGATATTTTTTATCTTTATATTTGACTAGTGATCACTCTTATAAGAGTCTTCAATGCATCAATATCCATGAGTGCATGTCATAAGAAGTGCATAGGGAAAGGGGTTAGGATGGCTTCTGGTACTTTGTGAGATATGTTTGTATACTATTTAGTCATACCTATATCACTATAAACTTGAGATCATAAGAGTCTATTTTCCCTTTTCTTTATCCATTTCCTTTAGATTAGTTTTACAGACTCCATGTATTTTTTGTTGTATTGTCATTATTGATACATTTGTTTCCTACCTATTTAACTTTTATTTATATCAGCACTACAAATACAATTATCTTTCTCATGTTTTCTTTACTATATCATGAATAAAAATATAATATTTGGTCATTCAATACATTTATATTGTATCGATTCATATCAATATTGTCAGCTTAGAGTTATAATTGAATTTTAGGTTTGGATAAATTATATATATATATATGGGTCATAAATATCATTTCCAACATACATGACCCTCATCTTCTCTGTTTGTGCTCACATCATGCCCTTAAGTATTAAAATAAGGCATTAGTGGATAGAGGATTATTCTTGTGGAGGTCAAGTCTTTCTCAAGGTCATTTAAGTTGAAAATAAGGAAGTTGAACCAAAGAGGTTCCCCTTATTCCTTATAGTCCCCAACTAAAGACATTTATATCTCCATCATTTCCATTTTAATTATTCACCTATAATATCTATTGTAAAGTACCACTATATTCAAAGGGGAGATTGATGTGCCAAAAATTCAACCCAAGGTAAGTATCTCAATCCCTATCCTCTTTCTTTTTATTTATTTAGTATATAAATATGTTATTATTTTAGTTAGAGTATTACGTATATTTATTTCCTTTCCTATATTATCTTTATGTAAAAATATGGCATATAATAGGGTGATTATACTTTCTATTACAATCATAGTTTAGGACCCTATCTAGGCCACATTAGCTTAGACTACAACTGCAATCAACCACTTTAAATTTATATCTTGTTTAGTTTAGTTTATTTACTATCTTGGATCTAGTTTTACCTTGTTCTTTAGTTAATTCCATGTCATTTCCTTATTATATCCTTGATACCCATTTTAAAACATTTTTTTTACATCATTGAATTTATCTTTAGACCTAAATAGACCCCATATCCCATATCTTATGCATAGGCTTTGTAACCCTATACCCTTGATATTGAGTTTGGATTACTGTCTACTAGATCTACAACTATTTACACCTCTTGGTTGTGTCTCTATATTTTCATATATTTAGGATCTAGTTTGCTCTCTTATTTATATCATAGCCTATAATAAGAGAGGATTTTTACTTTGACCATTTTAACCCACATATATTTTGTTGAACTAGATATGAATAATAACCCACCATTAGTTGGGTCACCTTCTTGTTTTCAATATATATAATTTTTCCATAATTTTTCAATGATGTCACCTCTTAGGGTTTTTCTAGTGAACCTCAACCATTAAATGTTGGCATCACTTGCTCCATTCTATCTTCCATGACCACCATTGAAGGAAACTCCTCATGGTGAAATTATTCCTATCCATTTCCCTTGGCCAAAAACCCCACAAGAGAAAACCTTCCCATTTATGATGATCCTAACATGAAAAAGGATCCACTTCCTTAAACTTATAGCATAGTCAAATATGTATATAATGATTTTTTCATCTATCTTGATGATCCTTATGGAGGAGCTGAAGAATAAGATCATCCCACTAATGAATTTTATGATGTGGCTAAAAATAAATATAAAAATATTCCCATATATCATGATGATCCTTATGGTGGGGGTGAAGAAGAAGATTATCCCATTGACAAAACTTATAACATGGATGAAAATCCCAATGACAAATTTCCCATTTTTAGTAACCCTCACTTTAACTTAAGTAATGATGAGGATTGTTTCATTAATTTTTACCCACCCTCCACCCCACCCTTGGAAGGCCTTAGGTAGATGAGTTTTCAAACCTTATCTCACATTTATACCTACCCTCTGTAACCAACATTTTTTGACCCATCAACTCATGAAGAGAACCTAGTTCACATGCCTAGTATAAAATAAATCATAGGTGATGATCCAGGATCTTATAAGACGATTTAGACATATCCTACAAGTCATTTAAATCTTAACCCCCCTTAAAAATATCAAAATATGTAAAATTGGAGGATGAAAAACATATCGACAGTTTTGATACAATTATAAATCACCTTCCTTTTCAAAAAATTCATCAACCACAACCTAGAGTATGTCAATATATTTATGAATCTATTTTTTGTTGCATCTAATTATATTTTTCATGACAGAAATTATCAATATAGTCTTAAAATAACTTCATGTATCATCTAGAACATAGAAAGTGTCAATACAATATTAAAACCTTTTCCTATTAAACATAATTGTATCAAAAATAATAATATAATCATACTTAACTTAGATTAACTAAATGGTATCTCCAATGCTAATATAGTCAAAATTTGTATAGCTCAAACTGAGTACCTCAATATGGGTGACATTGTATAAAAAAATTCTAATAAAAAACTTCCAAATCACCTCAAAAATATCTATAAATTATCCTAGATGTCAAAATACCTATTTTAAGATAGTTTTAAATAGAATATGACAAAACAAGTAATCATTATGCCTATTATGAGGTTGATATCAAGCACAACATTAATTCCAATATTACTATACTTTGCATGTTGGGGCATCTTGTGGTACTTATCCTTTTCTCTATTCATATGTTGGTGTATCTCATAATGCCCATTTTTATCTTATTTTACACTTTGGGGCATCTTTAAACCCTTCCTTACCTTCATACACATTTTGGGGTCATCTTATAATGCCCATCCTCATTCTTCCTCAACCTTACAAATTTCTCACCTTTATAATTAGACAATTATCTAGAATCTTGTACACATTTAAGACACACAAAATTCAAATCCAAGAAATCTTCTAAGATGCATCCTTTATTTTTAGGAATGTACCTTGTTAAAGGTGCATTCCTTAGTCTTGCATTTAGTTAGACATTTAACTCATATTTCATGATAACACTTTCTTGAAAGTTTTCTTCTAACCTTTGATATTAAAGCTTAGTGTTGATTTATATACACCTTTTTGGTCCTATTATTGGTCCTTTGTTATCTACACCATTTTCTACACATCTTCATTTTATTTTGACATTGTTTCCAATGTAGTTCTTATGTAAATTTTATAGTCTCTCCCTCTTTGGTTTATTCATCCATTATTTCCTTTATAATTCATTGGTATATTTTCTCATTATTGTGCCCTTAGGTTTTTGACATCTTATTACTCTCCTTTGTATGCTTCACATATTTACCTTACTTATATTTTCACCTCTTAGATTTTAGTTTTCTGTCTATGTGGTAAGACCTTGGGAAATACAACCAGACCCTCCTCATGAATACACATACTACCTTTTTCTCATGCTTATACTACCAACATTAACTAGATGTCTTCTTAGAAAGATAAAACAATGGTTGAGGGTCATGTTTTATCACTTGGAGTCATTTTTAATATCTTGCGACACCACTATTATAGTTTATCAATATGTTCCAATCTAAAATTTACCCTCTTATGATATAATATCAAACTTATCTACCATGTACCATCCTCATTTATACATTTTTATGATTGGCATAATCCATTTTTTCTATGCTCATCTCTATCTTCCCTATATTTTCCACCTCCTTTTAGGCTCACAAATGTTAGTTTTAACATTGCACTCTTTTTAAATGTGCAAGTTTAGGAGTGTTAAGGAGTCATGGATTCTAGGTTATCTTCTTTAGTAGCTATGTGTAAGCTCTCTTGTGTTAGTCATGTTTATCACCCATTGTTAATATCATGAATCTATATGAAATAGGAAAATAGAAACAACCAAAAGAGTCAAAATCCATTATATCATAGCACAAGAAAATCAAAAGATAAAGAAATAAAATATTTAAAGTCAAATCAAATCAAAATACATTATAATATCATTTGGCATATCCTTATATCCTAGTTGAAGATCAAATTCCACACATGACTTCATAATAGAACTAAGTCCATTAGGGGTGTGGTATACCAATATACTAGGGTAGGATGTCTCATATATATCATTAGTTCCCTATAATTCATCATGCAAGTACCCAATCCTTTTATTAGACTAACAACCTTTTAAAAGGTTTTGAGTAATGGAGAATATTTCATGGGAAGGTAGGATCCTTTTATTTTCCATTCTTTTAGCCTTCATGGGATTATCATTTTTTACTTCACTAGTTATTCCTAGCTTACACTTTCTAGGTGGGGTTATTTGGGCCATTTTTGTTGGAACCTCTTAGTCTTTCCAAGTTGATTAGAGTGTCTAATTTCTGATAAATACCATATTTTGGCTTTAGTGATGCCCATTTTCCCTTCATTCATTTTTAACCCTTTAAAAAATAGTTTTGTTTATAAACATCTCCCATCTTTTGTATTTCCTATTCATCAATTCTTTTAGATGTGTTAGCATTATGAAAGCTTTAGTATTAAGAGGTTACTCTTTAAATTTTATATTTTTTAATATAAGCTTCATCTTTGAGTTGTTTCAATATGTCCTCTTTATCATTACCTTGTCTTTCTAGGATTTGTCTTAGTTATGTTTGGGATCTTGAGTATTCTATTTATTTTTTATATACCATCTAGTCTCATTTCTACCTTTCATGCTTTACTTTTTATCAATGAGTTATTTGTTTCCTTATCTTATTTGATAATGTCTTTATTTTGGCATTCTAGATTTATTGAATTTCCCCTGTTATTATTTGTGCCCTCAAATATTATACTTTTATATTCTCCTTAGTGTTCTCAACTTGCCATTTTTAGCGGGGGTTTAAACCATTTTCTGGTATTTTTTAATTTACTTACATTTATTGACTATCCTATATATGCATGCATTTATTTAATCCTTTTATAGCCTTATATATTTAGGTTTTATAAATTTAGTTTCTATGCCCACCATAATCAATACTAAGGTATTCACATGCATCATATCAAAAAAAAGGTAAGCCAATGTATTCACATGTTACTTTCAATTGTTATTTTATCAACATTTATTTTAGCATTTTTTGTGTCTTTGTGTTACTATGTATCTTTCACAAAGCACCATCCGTGTTACACTATTATGACACATGATGAGATTTGGGTAGGGCATATGTGTCAACTGGTATTTTTCATCTTTATCTTATACTAACAATCTTGTTCAGTAGGTGTTGGTTTCCAACTTTATACAAAGACACCAAAAATATGTGGAAAAATGTGACATTTGACAAAGGATATAAAAATAGAATAGATGGGTTGAGATGTCATTGATCCCAATCATCATACATGAACCATTCAATAAATGGTGACTGATGTCATTTAATGCAATGATGTGCATTATATAATAATGACTATTGATTATTTAAAAAGATAAGTTAGGGTTTCACCTACAAATCTTTGTACAATGACATTAAAACATGATATGGATTTGATCTAAGTTTGACAAGTGATAAATGGACTCATTTTCTTGTAAATCCAATGTGCATTTCATTGAATGAGTTTATGGTTGTGCATCATAAGATAACATTGTATCATCTACAAGATAATGGTATGGTGGAGGCCTTTAACAGTATTTTGAGAACAACACCCATAAATATATGTGATGTGGATCATAAAGATTGAAATTATAAAGTTTCAACTATGTGTTGGTCTTATAGTACATCATATAAATGGTTGAACAAATATACTCGATTCCAGTTGGTTTTTTACAAAGGGATAATATTATGATTTTAATTTTTAATAACATCACTAAGGATTACACTCATAGGAGCATTGGAAGAATGCACATCAATTGATAAAATACTAGTATATTTAATAAACCTGGATAAGAATAGGTTACTAGTGTGATGGAGTCAATGAGTAGAGAAGACCTATCATAAGGTTTATCATAATATTCATATTAAGAACAAAAAATTGTATTCGAGTTCCAAGGTGTTGTTTTAAAACTCTAGATATGTCCAACACCTAGAAAAGCTCCATATTCAATGGATGGGACCTATAACATTCATAAATTTTATAAATCTACAAATGCAAATTGAGTAAGTTAGACGAGAAATTGTTGAAATGACACTTTAATGTAAGTAGGCTTAAGCCCTACTTTTGATTACTGCATAGAAGCAATTTGAATATTTCCACTATCCATTAGAAAATGTAATATAAAAATATTTCTTTCTTCATGTATTATTCTTATGTTAACATGTTTTTTATGTAATAAGTGAAAATTATCCTACAAATCCAGTTGGGTAAGACATGTGAGGGTTTTTTTGGGACACATATGCCAAATATCTAACTATTTTTGGGAGGATAATTACGTTTTAATGAAAATAAAATTAGAAAAAATATATATATATGCAAAAATGTATTAGGTAAAGTTTCACACATTGAAGTTGGCATAGTAAGTTGTCCAAAGAGAAGTGAAATAATGAGATGATAAAGCAAGGAGACACATAACATAATGGAAATATTCAAGTGAAAAAGAGGGAAAAGGTGTGAAATAATTAAAATTATAACCATTAGATGATAATGGATAACCATAAATAAAATTGGTTGGGGATAGGTGGGAAAATCAATTCACCTAAGGTTATAACAAAATAAGGATAATTTATGGAAGGATCATTTGAAAATTAAGAGATTTGAAGTGTTTTAAGAATGAGGAAAAGTTAGAGGGAATTATCAAAGGAAGTTGTAAAGTGTTAGGATATCATGAGAAGAGAGTTGTAATGCCATTAAAAGAGTGTGAAGGTTATGAACACATATAAGATAAATTGGGACGTGGTGAAGAAGGGGATTTTATGAGAAAGAGTTGTAGAAGATTTTATTGTTGAAGGAATATTACTATAGTCATGCTAAAGAAGAGTGAACTAGAAGCACTTGATCTAGTGGAGAAGAGTGAAGTCTCTAAGTCAGCAAGTGAATCTAAGGTAGAATAAGTAAAGGAAGCACAATATTAAAGGGTTCCCTCAATAAAATCACTAAATAATAATGGTAAAAATTAGTTTGTGGTCCCATAGCTAAGATATGAAAAGGGTGTCTAGTAAGGAGAGGAATTAAACACAATACAAAAATGTGTGATTGAGGATTTAAATCACAAGAAATCAGAATATGAAGTGGTATTCAAGAAAAAATTAAATATATCAAAGAGGCTCAATAACAAAATGTCTACTAGAATGCATTTGAAAGATACATGAGTCCTTTAAATATACTAATTACCTTACTTGGGGGAGCCAAATGCATTAATAAATTAGTTGTTGTCCAAAACATGTTAGGGAAAAACATACTTCATGGGTAGAAGCATGAAAGTGTCACCTACACAAATCAAGCGATTAACCATGATAAAGAATAAAGTGAGGATATGTGTGTGGCATTGGGGTATTTAGACAAATCAATGAGGTATTTTAAAAATTTAGGTTGTGCATAGGAGGTTATATCATGGAGTTGGATGATATCCAAACATTACCTAGGTAGGTAGTTGTGCATCTGATTAGGGCAGATTTAATCATGGTAGTGTATTTGGGCACTGCATACAATGCTATTGTGTATAATTTATATAGATAAGCAAAAGGAGATGTGAATTTTTTTCTAAGTATATAGCTGAAGAGGTCAATATGGCACTAGAGGAAGCACATGCCAATTGAGGAACCTTTTATTGAGGAATGTATTTTAGTGTTGATATTACTTGAAAAAGTAGGGATCTCTAAAAGTAGGGTATTTTATATACCTATGGAGAGGAGATTGTGTGCATCAAAGTATGTCCTAAATCAATCTGTGGACTGAATGAATGGAAGTTTTAAGAGAAATGTCATAAAATGTTTGACAGCATGAATAATGTGTTTGAGAATGATAATAGTCTAAAAAAAATTAGTGGATGCATCTTTTAGATATTTTACACTTTGTATAATGTTGTAATACACATTGGTAAAGATAAATAACCAAAGGGGGCCCAAAAAAACCCTTGAATTAAGTTTTCATATGTAGTTTCAAAGCATTATGTTGAGAAAGTGTTGGTAAGTGTGTATGGGATTCCATGTACAATTATGATTGTAGATAAAGTAGCCAAAGATAGGATCTCCTTGAGAAGTAAAATTATAACTATCAAAAAAGAAGTCATCAGTGAGGATTAAGCCTAGAGGGTGACCAATTGGACATATAAACCACTGTAAAATATAAATTATCATTTAAGCTAAAACTATGCACTTATGACAATGCTTTTACATAGTTAGCTTTAGAACTATCTTAAGGCCCCTTTTGATCACTTTCAACCACCTTACACACTCCTTTAAGTTGATAAATGAAACCCAAATGTAATCATCCCTAGCCTTATCAACCTTAGACATTATTCAAACCATACCTAACACTCATCATGATGAAAACACCCATTGGACAATAGTTCCCTAGGGGACTATAGTGTACCACTCTAGTGTCCTTGCCCCCTCTCCTATCTTCCCATTAAATAATGGAAATTTTGAAAAATAAAAAGCTATAAGATGGTCAACCTATGTCTGTAATGAGCCCCATTTAAAGTTATTTCAATCATAAAACTATAGAAAAACATTTCAATCCATTTTTTAGACAAGGGGCTTCTACATCAAAAAACACCAGAATCATAATAACACTTTGAAAACAAGGTATCTATTTCTCCTAATTATGATTGCATACATCACTAGCAGCCTAGAGCTCAAGTATAAATACATTACATAGGTCAAAAGTCATGGTTAAGGCACTTAATCACATTTTTATTAAACTAGCATCTAGCATATTGCACCAGTTATTCACACACTACCATAGTGTGCGAGAACTACATGAAGTTTGATTTCTCTTCATAGTATTGGTATGTAGGTATCACTCAACACATGGAGTGTTTAGGTCTCACCCAAATTCAACCATTGACCCCATTTTCCCCATTTATTTTAATTTGTCTTCACATATCAAAGATATAGGGTTTTTGAAATAAAATCAATCATATAATTATATTTGTAAGTGACCATAAGCTCCCACACTAGATACAAGGTTTACATATGAAGATATAAATAACCCAAAAACCCTAATTTCTTCACTATAAGTGGACAAGATAAATGCATAGTGGATAGGAACCCCACCCCTCTAGTGTTCTACCTATGGCATTTTTATCAAGGTCTAAATCTAGCTATTGATTCTATATCCCCCTACACAATAAGTTTCAATTATTTATTCCTCCCACAAATGTAGTTTCCAACTAAGTCTTTTGTTTTCTCATTATACTTTGATTTTTTTAATAATTTTAAAAATAAATTGCTTATTAATTAATTAATGTTATTATTATTATATTATTCCTGTGATTTTTCATAGTAGTGTTATATTTAGTGTTTTACATAAATCTCAAATTTCATAAAACATATTGGTGAACCCAATTTACTCTTCGAATGTTATAAAACCCTAACCATAGATGTTTTAGGGTTTGTATCTTTATTTTTGATTCCAATCACTATTTTATAATTTTATGATTTGTTAAATTATATAATACTTGTAATATTCCATCATTAGTTTTATTTGCATTCAATCCAATAAATTATTTTTTCCTACTTTAGCTATATTGTTACACTAAGTTGTTCCCACATTGAATATTTGAAAATTTTAGTTAACCAATCAATCCATAATGGTATAACTAAGAAATAAATTTGATGATATAGATAGGTAATAGCTTCAGGGGTTTCCCTCAAAGAATAATAATAATCAAGATGATTCTATTAAAATTATTAGAAAGGAACTTAAGAAATCATCTGATGGACAATCATTTTAGACTTCTAACCCTACTACTCCATTGGATACAAATTTTTCACCACCTATCATAATGAGAGAAACTCAAGGGATTCAACATATTACCATGCCAATTCTTACTCCATCATTGGGAACATCACCTTTGGTTATCATACATCCCTCTTCCTCGATGTACAATCCCTTATGCATGAGATCTAATCCCTACAAACTAAGGTGTTACATTTAGAGCAAGATGATTTAAAAACTAATTAATAATTATATTCTCATGTTTTATTACATATTCCATTGACACAACATATAGCAGTATATCCTCTAAATACAGGGTTTATGGTACCCAAAGCTTACACTATATAATATAAAGGGTGATCCTGAACAAAATTTCCAAGTATTTAATACAACATGTTTAAACTATGTTTCCAATGATATATCATTGACTAAGCTATTCCCAATAAGTCTCAAGGACTATGCATTAAAAAAATTCTATGATTTACCACACCAATTAGTATTGCATTTAGTCCATTAGTTGATATGTTTCTAGCACACTTTTCAATCAACATCAATAAAAAGTTTCATATGATTTGATTTCACTACTCAAATAGAAATGTAATGATCCTATTGAAGAATACATTTTAATATATAATATTGTAATCATATAAAATTTCCAAATTGGTAGTTTGAGTGTGGCTTGTGACACCCAATCTGTTGATCCTTCTTGCATGTTCTTTTGACCCTTCTAAACACATTTTTGCTTATTACCAGTCATCTGTAGCCTTCCAAATAGTCAATCCAACTCAGCCAGACTCTATTTCTTAGGCTAATCCTATCCCCCTAGTCATAAGCATATAAGACATGAGTGTCATACTTATATTATGGTACCAAACCCTAGGGTGTCTCCTTTTTGGTGCTCCTATCCCTTTGTAATTTGATCCCAAACAATCATTTTCATCTAATTCTTATCCTTCATGATGTCATCCTATCACAACTACATTTAACCCATGACCAATTATTCCCTATAAAATCCCATTCAAAGTTAATTTATAAGAGAGGTGATAAAATTTTACAAAGCAAGCAACAATACAAGCAAACTACTAAGGCGAATTTCCCTATTCTCTGCATACAATAACCCAACACAACTACAAACATATTCAAAGCCTCATACCAATCCCTAACCACCTCAAGCACTCTCAATTTGGTTTTTTTGCATCTACATCACACTATTGCATAAAACATATTAGGTGAGAGACTACATATGGATTGATCCCTCTTCAAAGTATTGGTATATAGGTAGTGTGCCCACACAATGGGTATGGATGACACGTTCAGTGCATCTTACACACACCAACCCCCATTTTCAAGTGATTTAAATCTTGTTTATCAAACATGATGGAGGATTAGGGTTTGAACATTAAAAAAATATACAATGATCTCCATCAATATTCAACACTCAATATTTTATAGGTAGGCTCACATAGGAATATTGCAAAAAACCCAAAAAACTCAAGTCTCTATGACTAGTTTGGACAACAGTGGTAAGAGTGGACAATAGTGTCAGACCCTAAAGTGTCCTATTTTTAGTGTTCCTATCCTTTTCCTAAATGAAATCCATATTCTAATTTTTGACACTATCCCAATCTTTCATATCTATTTTTAGCCTCTATCTCAGTTATCTTAGTCCAGTTTCAAGCTAAGTTATATTTCTCCTTATTTATTATTAGTTTTAGAAAGGTAAAAAAGATAGATAAATTATACAAATTAGGAATATAATTATTGTAATATTATTTACTAATTTATTAATCTAGACCCTTAACTAAAATAGGAATAAAACTCCAATATTCCCAAAAAGATAAATCATTTGGTGAACCCAACTTACTTTGTTTATGCACAAAAGCCCTAGAAACCCCAGGGAAAATTCCTTGCTAATTTTTAACAATTTTTTTCTAAATTTTTTTTCCTACATATATAAATCATAATTTCACATTTAATTTTTAAAATTTACCATTGTAATTTTAAAAATTATTACATTCAAACCCTAGTTGAATTTACTAGGTCCCTTTGCTTTTTGAGGTATCACCTTACATGTTTGTGAGCTTTGTATCCTTTTATGCATATTTCAGTTTGTTATTTTTAGGACTTTATATTTCCTTTATTTATTACTTTCCTTCCATCACATTTTGATTATTACATTTTATTGCAAAAAATTCAATCCATTTTTTATTTATTTTCCTACTTTAACAATGGCTTAATATACTGATTTTGATGAAACTAATAAGAGGAAACTTCAAGACCTTTTAACTAAACATCATGATATATAAGATGATATGCATAAAATACTATAAGAAGAATTAAAAAAATAAAACAATAGTCAATACTCTCAAACCACAGAACAACCAATTACAAATAACACTACAAGGGCAACTATGTCTCAACAACCCCCTATAGTAGCCCAACCTTCCTATGAGGCACCACCAATTATGGCTAGTACATCTTTGTCTCCTGATGTGGTTTCCCTTGTGCAAGAGATAAAATCTCTTCAATCTAAGGTGCTGCATCTTGAGCAAGGTGCCTCTAGACAAACACAATCCTTGAATTTATTTTCTCTACTTCATACACCATTGGCACATCATATTGCTTCTACACCCTTGCAACTAGGTTTTTTTCAACCCAAGCTCACTATATATGATGGCAAGGGTGATTTAGAGACACACTTGAGATATTTTCATGCAGCATGTTTAGACTATGTGCCAAATGACTAGTTATTAACCAACATATTTCCATAGAGTTTAAAGTATTATACCCTACAATGGTTTTATAGTCTATCAAATCAGTCGATCAATGCATTCAATCCTTTAGCTGACATGTTCTTATCTAATTTCATAATTAACATAGATGACAAGTTTTCTTATGCCCAAGTTGCACAATAGAAACAAAGGTCAAATGAGCATCTCATAGATTGTGTTCTTTGATACAAGACTATCTTGGCTAAAATTTATAGTCCCATGGCCAATCAATAATTACAAGATATCTTCAAATAGAGTCTTCTACCAACTTTGTATGAGTCAATAATGTTCAAAAATTTCTCTTACATCATTGAGCTATGGCATACACTAAAGGAAACGGAAGTCAAATTAATTTCAATGGGAAAACTCAAGTACACAAGCATATCAAACATAACAAATAAGAGTAATAGCAAATTCCCATACAAAGTAAAGGTCAATAAAAAAAAAAATCAAAATAAACCTATATTTAATGTGGCTTTAGAGCCCCCTCATAGAGTGGTTTTATTAGCACCTCCTTAGTGAAATTTTACCAATCTACCAGGGTCTTACAATAGCTTTTGGAATGCAATGTCATATCTCTCCCTCCTATTCAAGAAATAGACAAAACAAATCCTCTTCCACGTGGATATGATCAAAATGCATTTTTAAATTTTCATAGGTCACCAATCCACACAAAAAATAGTTGCATCAATTTGAAACACAAGATACATGATTTGATAGATGGAAACCTCATTAATTTTGGCACTGTAGTTGAGCCTTCGTAGGCAAAGCAAACACAAGACAAAGCTTTGAAAATTTTATTAGATCCTTTCCCATGGAATTATAAACAAGAGATATGGGAAACATCAGGTGTTCACCATGCATATCATTCACACCCTCCACCATCGACATACTAGGAACCTTCAACTGAGTCATATCCTTTGAGAAACATGATTGGTGTGTATAATTCTAGAGTTCTAACAAGACATTCCATCTCTTTCTCAAAGCAAGAGATAGTTGAGAATGATTTATATTACCATGCACGCTTTAATAGATCTTACATTAATCATCATCCCATTCATAGTGTTCTTATAGATAATGGATTTAATGTGAACATGTACACTATGACATTACAGTAGCATTTAGGATATTCAGAGTATGATGACTGATTCATCCCCCTCTTAGTGATTTTACCTCTAACACACCTTCAACTATATGTTCTATTTTATTATGTGATAGCTTTTGATCCACTATAAAAACCACTATGTATAATTTCCTTTCATTGTAACCCTATCTTAATAGATAAATAGGTAAAATTCAATCATGAAATAAAAAGGGATTAATTATTGAAACTTTTATTGACCTCAAGACCCCCTATGTTGAGAAGTAACTACATATTAATACTCCAAAGAGGTACAAAACTCAATCTAACTCTCCCATAAAATGATGGTGTGTATGAAAGTCTAGTGAAAAATGATATAGACTAGTGGGGAATATTTATAACTATTATATGCCTACACCCTGATGGACATAGTTATTAGTGGATTCAGTGGTCACATACAAAGTTCATTAGGTGAGATTGTACTTTCTTTAAAGGTTAGTCCAACACATGTGTCCACACCATTTACTATTATTCTCAGTGTAAGAGTCTTTGATATGTTGATTGGTCAACCATAGATTTAAAAAATTCATATAGTACCTTCTATATTTTACAGATACATGAAATTAATTCACATTAATTAGGTTGTTATAGTTAGTGGCATTGTATATAAGTTACCACTCCCCACTTTAGAGCCATCTACTACTTTGTAGTCACCAATTTTATTTCCTCCACTAGTTACAGTTCTTCCTCTAGTTGAAATTTAGACATAATCGAGGCCTTCCTCACTAGCATAGAGAGTCCATACACTTCCATGAAAGCCTCTTTTAGATTAACCACAGTTTTAAGATTCTAAATAGTTTCTAACTATAGTATTCACACCTAGGGTAGTATCATTAAGGTCTCATGTCTCTACACATAGAGCACATGTTCATAGAACTCCTTCTACTACTAGATGGGTCTTTAAGAGCCCCAAAATTACATCCACTTATTAGAGTTATAGGGGGACCCCATAGTCAATTTTCACTATAGAGATTTTAGATCATTTATAGAATACACAACTTCCAAATCCACAGTCTCAGCCCTTTCATCATGCTTCACGATCATGCACAATCCCTCTCCTCAATACAAGACACCATGATAGGAAGTCTCTTATGAGACTCATTGATTAGTATCATTTATTCTCAACTTACTTGTACATAGTTTCTTTATGCTTTCTTGTACATATCTTATCTCAAAAATACAAAAATATTCAAATATGTCAAAATATAAAAACATTCAAAATCTCAAAATACAAAAACATTCAAATAATTCAAAACATCAAAAACATTTTAATTGTATGCATTATCCATGTTTTACATTTCTTCTACCATGATAGAATTATATTTTTTTGTTCTATGCTATTGTTTGTTGATTTATCTACATTACCATGCTTCACTTGATCTTCTTTGAGTGTGTGTAGTGACACCCAGATCCTTGATTGCTTCATTCTACCCATTGAGGGGGCATCCTATTTCTACATTCAAAACATACATCAACATATCTACCCATCGAGGGCATCTTCTACATGATTACACCATCCAAGTTATATAATTCCTATACTACACACTCTAATTATCATGTTAATATACATTACTTACTATCTTACATAGATTACTCTATCGACACTCACTAGTATATAACACTTGTGTATTTATTAACATCTACCTAGTCTTGTACTCTATGTTTTGAATGCTTTCACTTCTTGCTTTGATTAGTTAGATGTGATTGTATTTCCAATATTTACATGTTTTTTCTTATTTTTCATAACTAGATGTGATTGTATTTCTCAATTCCTATTTTATTTCTTGTGTGTGACTTAAGACATTTACCATTGTCCTTTGCTTGTACTCTTATATGTACTTGTGGCCCTCATGCCAACCTTGCTTGTTTTTAATTATATGCATATGTGGGCATTTGAACATGCCTTGTATGCTTACTTTCTAGTTTGAGTGACATGTGCCCATGTCCCTTGTTTGCTTAGCCCCTTGGCTACTTTTGTGATTCTTACTTCTTGCCTTGCATGCTTGTTTTCTTATTTTCTTCTCATCTATTTGCAATGCCATGATCCACATCATTCATTATCTTTCTTTATTAGATGCCATGAGGAACATCATTCCCCATCCCTCCTTAACAAAATAACAACTAAAAACTAATATTTCTAGTTTCAATTTAATATACTACACCTATTATTACATTATTACATCTATTTACGCATACCTATATTGATATAACAATATCCAATACAAACTATGTTATATCTTGAGACATATTTTCAATTATCATTGTTATATCATATATTTCATAGCATAACACACTTGTAAATCTATCCAAATAGATCCAGAGTAATGATCCTTCTTCCATAGCATCATAGTACCCCCTAAAGCACCTTCAGAACTACTGGCCTTTATGGAATAATTTTTAAAGTCTTTGATCTGTTCTGCTTTCTCTCTACTCATCTTGGTTTCTTGGAGCAAAAGGAAATCCGGCTTTTGATCTCTGACAAAATTCCTAACTATATCCACTTTGTTAATACTATTTAACCCCCTAATATTCCAACTTAATATTTTCATTATTGTTTTTTTAGGTAAAGTCCCGCAAAGTTGTCTGCCTACCATCAGAAATATTTTGTTTGCTTTCCATCTCTCTGTTCTTCCTTGTAGATCATGTAAAAGGTATATAAGGAAGAACAGAGAGATGGAAAGCAAATAGAATATTGCTAATGGTAGGCAGACAACTTTGCGGGACTTTACCTTAAAAAATAGTAATGAAAATATTAAGTTGGAATATTAGGGGGTTAAATAGTATTAACAAAGTGGATATAGTTAGGAATTTTGTCAGAGATCAAAATCTGGATTTCCTTTTTCTCCAAGAAACCAAGATGAGTAAAGAGAAAGCAGAACAGATCAAAGACTTTAAAAACTATTCCATAAAGGCTAGTAGTTCTAAAGGTGCTTCAGGGGGTACTATGATGCTATGGAAGAAGAATCATTACTCTGGATCTATTTTGATGGATAGTAAAAATCTTATGATTGTTAAAATAACTAGCGTTGACCAAAAGGAAAGTTGGTATATTGTAAATATCTACGCTCCTAATGTCAAGATCCAAAGGAAAAAGGTCTGGGAGACTATCTCAAATTTCAAAAGTAAAGACTATTGTGGACGATGGATAATAATGGGAGATTTTAATGTTCCACTCTATGATCATGAGAAAAAGGGAGGTAATACTATTCAATTGGAAGGGAGACTTGATCTAATGGAGTTTATAAACAAAGAAGGACTAATGGATATGGAACTTCAGGGAATTTAGTTTAGATTGAGTAATAAGAGAATTGGTAATGATTGTATACAGGCCAAGCTTGATAGGTCCCTTATCTCTCCAGACTGGACAAAAGAATACATATGTAAGTTGGAAGCTTGCCATAGAATAGGATCGGATCATTATCCTCTTTTTTTCATAGCGGCCAAAATGAATCTGAAAAAGAATCATCCTTTCAGATTTGAAAAGATGTGGTTGCAGCACCCACAAATTGAAAGTAAAATGGAAGAGTGGTGGAATATACCTATTGAGGGTACGGCCCTCTTTAGAGTTGTTTTCAAGCTCAAAAATGTTAAAAAGGAAGTTAAGAAATGGAATAAGTATTGTTTTGGAAATATCTTTGAGAAAAAGAACACTATCAAGGAGGAAATTAGTAGAATTCAGGAAAAAATTCAGCAAGATGGATACACTTCAGACCAACTTACTGAAGAAAGTGAACAGTTGGTTCAATATCAAGATATAATAACTAAGGAAGAAATCTATTGGAGACAAAGATCTAGGTTGTTATGGTTGAAAGAAGGAGATAAAAATACAAAGTTTTTCCATCTTTCCACTCTGAAGCATAGAGCTAAAACTCATATTCAATATCTAAAAAAAGGAGATTAGAAGATTTCAGAAGAAAAGGAAATCAAGGAGGAAATGCTATCCTTTTTCTCCTCCTTGATGAAGGCTGATTTAAATATCAATCTAAAAAGTCAGGCTGATATCCTACGTGTGGTTCCTCCTCTGGTCTCGAAGGAACATAACAAAATGTTATGTTCAATACCAAAGGATGAGGAAATTTTCAAAGCAGTCTGTTCTCTAGGAGGAGATAAATCACCTGGACCAGATGTATTTCCCATGTTCTTTTTTCAAAAAATCTATAAATTTGTTGGCAAAGACATAAGTAATGCGGTGAAGTAATTCTTTTGAGCCAAAAAGATGCTTAAGGAAGTTAATTCTACTTTTTTGTGTCTGATTCCAAAAAAGATCAAAGCTGACTCACCTAATTAGTTTAGACCGATTAGCCTGTGTAACTCATTCTATATGATCATATCCAAATTACTTACATTCAGACTTATTCAAGTGATTCCTTCGATTATTGGTGACTATAAAAATGGATTTATCCCAGGTAGACAAATCCTCAATTCTATTCTTACTGTTCATGAGAATATTCATTTGTTGTTCAGTTCTAATAATGAGGGTTTCATAATGAAAGTTGATATTGCAAAAGCATATGACAGGGTGGAATGGTTATTCCTTTCAAATAGTCTAACAGCTTTTGGCTTTGAACAAAAGGTGGTTGATATTATTTATCAGTTGATATCAACTACCTCAATTGTTGTATTGGTAAATGGGAGCTCATCCCATTTTTTTAATCCGTCAAGGGGATTGAGACAAGGGGACCCTATGTCCCCCATTCTATTTGTAATTATGGCCAACTGTATGGGAAGATATATAGGGGACTTAGTCTGTAAAGGTTTATTTAAGGGGATTAAACCCTCTTTTCATCCTCTAAAATGCTCCCATGGACAATTTGTTGATGATACTATCTTCATGGGGCAATCTAAAGTCAAGGAAGCAAGAACTTTGAAGCAAGCTATAAATTTATATTCATCTGCCTCTTGACAGTTGATTAACTAGAACAAAAGTGTAGTGTTCTTCACTAACACCCCAATTTAGAGATAGAACAAAATAGCTAAAATCCTTGAATGCTCTATAGGTTCTCTCCCCTCCTCTTACCTGGGTCTCCCTCTTGGGATGAAAGTCCCTAAAGCCTTTTGGGAAGAACTTATTAATAAATTTAGTAAGAAACTTACGGGATGGAAAGGAAATTTTCTAAGTCAGGCAGGAAAGCTAACCCTCCTCAAAGCAAGTCTTCAAAGCATACCTACTTATGCTTTAAGTCTTTTTAGAATTCCCACCAAATTTGCAGAAGCTATTGAAAAAATCCAGAGAAACTTTCTATGGACAGGTACCGAGGAAAGAAGGAGAATGCCTTTAATTGCCTGGGACAATATCTGTAAACCTTTCAGGGAAGGAGGACTAGGAATAAGGAAAATTAGAAGTATGAACACAGCTCTCTTAGCAAAACAGGGATGGAGGGTTTATCATGAAAACAAAGAATGGAGCAATATATGGAAGCATAAGTATTTATTTAATGTAAAATCCCTCTCTGATTTCTTTTCTTACCCTGACATAACCCGTCCATCTTCCATATGGGGGGCAGTTCAGGGTACTAAACAAATTTTAGAAGAAGGAAGCTCATGGAAAGTAGGTAATGGAAAAAGGTGAAATTTTGGGAGGATGCTTGGTTAAAAGGAAACCCTTTGATAGAAGAATTCCAAGATAAATAAGTAATTGACCGATGTAAGCAAAGATATGGAATAATGGTTAACCAATACTGCCAGAACAATTCTTGGGTGAACCTTAATGATCTTGATCAAGATTTCAATAATATTCAACTATCCCTCAATGCTATCTCTCTCTATCCTAATCTTGAAGATAAGATTGTTTGGCATGATGAGCCTAGCGGACAATTTAAAGTTTCTACCATTTTTACTTCTAAGGGAAATGGTAACCAACCTTTGTGGACGCATGCCTAGATCAAGGGGCTCATTCCTAAAATCAAAATCTTCTACTGGACCCTTCTCCAAAATAAAATCTTGACTCTTGACAACTTACAGAAAAGAGGAATATATGTAGTGAACAGGTGTATTCTTTGTAAAAAGGATTTTGAAGATAGAGATCACTTGTTTGTGAATTGTTCTTTTATGCAACAAGTTTGGAAAGAAATCCTCAATCTTTGGGGTATTGTATGGATTCACCACAAAAGTGTGGAACTATCTTTTAAAAGTTGGTACTGTCCCTCTAAGAATCCTGATATTCTTTTTTTATGGAAACTAACTCTTCCCCATATTTGGTGGGGAATATGGAAAGAAAGAAATAACTGAATTTTTAGAAGTAAAGAACTTCCAGGATGGGTGGTGGGGCAGAACATTATTAGAGCTATTAAGGAGAATTTCTCATCACAAAGGGATCCTAATCCAACCTTTCAAATTGATAATCCCTTAAGATCAGAAAAGTCTAATGTAAAAATTGAAAATCCTAGACCAGGGGTTACTTGGAAATTCCCCCCTCATGGGTGGATCAAAGGAAACTTTGATGGATCTGCTAAAGGGAACCTAGGGAATGCAAGATGTGGAGGAGTCTTGAGAAACCATGTGGGAAACATAATTGATGCTATTACTATCCCCATTGGTAAGTCGAACTGTCCTATTGCTGAAGCTTTTGCTGCCCTTCAAACCATCAAACTAGCTGTTGAATCAAGATATTCTAAATTATGGCTGGAAGGGGACTCCTTGAATATCATAAATATTTTAAACAATAAAAATTTTGTTTCATGGTCAATAGAGGCTATGGTGATGGAAATGAAAACTTTAATCAAAAAATTTGAGGAAGTTACTATTACCCATACTTACCGTGAAGCTAACGGAGTTGCTGATTGGATAACAAATCACGCAATTCGAACAGGACATAAGGTGAGTTGGAAGGATACTTTGAACAAGGATTTGGATCTTAGAGCTCTCATTCATCATGATGCAATTCATGCAAAGGAGGGAAAGATCAGCTTGGAATAGAAAACCAATGATTTGGTGGAGTGGCTTCACGGAGAAAGGTTTACACTCATTAAATAGAAATGTTCTAGAGTACGTGAAGTGGATTCTGAATGTGCCTAAAAAAAGGTGAGTTTTGTTCCAAATTGGTAATAGTTGGGTTCATTGTTTAGCTTATAGTGTTTGGGCGTTAAAGGATATTCGTATGGCTCGCAAAAGGCAAGGAGAACCAAGGAATCAGGAACCCAAAAACTATGAAGAGTGGAAAGCTAAACAAGATGTCTAGAAGATCCTTCAGAGAGGGAAGGTTGTGAGCTATATGGAACAGATTCATGGTTCAAAACCCCATATTACAATGGCTTTTTTCAAAAATTGGATTGATGGTAGGGTTACCCTGCATGGCATCACAGTGAATCTTACCGAGGAATTCATAGCGGAGGTCACGGGGCTTCCAATGGAGGGAATAAAATTCTCAAAGCAAACCAGCATTTCAAATGAGGCTTTTTGCAAATTCCCAAAGACAGATGTTGAGGAGCAGCAGTTGGAAAAGAGTGGGGATTTTTTTGAATTGGAGTAGATTAAGGGTATCTGGAGGGACGTCCTATGCTGTATCGGAGAATATTTCATACTTGATGGAAGAAGCAAAAGAGTCCACAAATTTCATTTTGTATTTCTTAATCACTTCAGACACAAAGTAAGAATCTCCTTTCCTTTCTATTTGCATTTTTCTTTGCTCCAAAGTCTGTTCGCTCATAGGAAAAAGGAGTCTCATCCTATATTGCATGAGGGATTAATTCTAATAATTGAAGGTCATTGTAAGAACAAGGCCATTGTAATGAATCCTTATTCGGGAAAAAATAAGGACTTACAGAGTAACAAGAATGAAACAGTAAAAGGGAAAGAAAAAGCTAAATTCAAATTCCCTAGTTTCAAAAATCAGACTGTTGATGAGGAAACAGAGTGAGAAAGTACTAAAAATTATGGGGAGGAGAGTGTGGAGGAAGAGGGAGGAACAGAAAGTAGGTAATCAAGTTCCAGTGAGGAAGAAGAAGTTCAAGACAAGAATGAGAAAGAAGGAGTCACTATAGAGGAAGAAACTGAAAATAGTAAGCATGATTTTGAGGAAAACCAGCAAGCGTTTGAGGAAACAGATAAAGATCTAGATGATCCTGCTGAGGACCTTGTTTCGATAAATGAGAGGGAAAATCTAGTTCAGGTCACCAACCAAGTAACAGAAATGGGAGCTCAAGTTAAGGATGTTAATAACCAAAATGAAAGCCCTATTGAAACTAAGGAACAGAAATGAATGGAAAGGGAGGATCACATAGAAGAAGGTGGAAATAGTCCAAAAAAGAACACAGAAGATTAGAGTGATAAAAGGTAGAATGATGGAAGGCACCCACCTACAAGATTGGCCAATTGCAAAGCAGATGCTATCCTTCAATTCAATTTATGGATGCATAAGGAGATAATGGAACTCAATAAGAAAATGGAAATAATGGAAGGTAACCAGGAGGCAGTTCGAAACAAAATCAATAACATGGAAAAGTAGATGAGGGATATTCCCATAAAACTCAAAGACTAGGAGAACAACTTAAGGGAACTCATTAAGGAAAGCAGAAGGAAGATGGAGGAGGTTACATCTAGCATATGTGCTGCTGCTGTAAACATTGGAAAAAGAGCAAATGAGGAAATCAAATCCTTGGAGGGGCCTAGCAAGAGAACTAGACAGAGCTCAAGAAAGAAAGCAATGCAAGAGGGAGCCACGTCGGTGGCTATTGCCATTCAGGACACTGCTGTGAAAGGTAAGGAAGCAATGAAGATGATTTTGGAACTAGAAGAATAGGTCCCGGTTCTTTTAGTTGGTTGGGATATCTGGTCTCGTTACCTAGTTTTTTGTATTACTATGGAGTTTCTAGGTCTCTGCAAAACTTGGGGTCTATCTTTTAAATTTCTTTTCCGGTGGTTTTAGGTCCATGTAAAACCTGATTTTGATACTTTTTGAAGTAGGTTTTAGGTTTTGCCTGTGGACGATACTGTTTTATCCTTCTCCCTTTGTTTTAGGGTTTCAGGATCCCTTCAAAATTTGTTTTTACCTTAATCTAAAACACATTTGTAAATCTCTTTATTTTGAGGGTAGTCATTGTAGGGTCTTCATTCCTACCCTTAGAAGAGGGGGAAAAAATAGGGGTTTTGTCATAGAGATCAAAGCCTTCTACTAGTCAAAATAAAATTAGTTTTTAGAACACTTAGAATAGCAATCATAATCCAAACTAGGTAGAGCAGATCAAAAAAATAGTGATGAATATAGAATAGTGATAAAAAATAGAAAAGGACAACAACATCATACTTGGACTACAACACTGGAAAATAAAGTGTCATATTTTTGGTGCTCTTATCCAAATAGTAAAAAAATCAGATTTTCTAAAAATAGATAGAAAGGTAAGTTCAGTTATATTTTTGTCAGCTACAATATAGTTTAGAATCAATATTTTTAGTATAGTTTTTCTTAGAGAATCCAGATATAGGGGGTATCATGCATGGTATGATGGCTCTTGCTTCCAGTTTTAGATTTGGTAGTTGATATAACTTCCAAATTAGAATCCATGCTATAGACACCATTGATTAAGGGTAATGTGTGTGATACATTTGCATTCTTTTCTTTTTGAGTTTAATACATTACCCAGGTATTCTTAGCAGTTGTGTGCCTTATTCCATCTGTAGGTGGTTGGAATCATTTTAGAGTGGATTTCATATAAGCCTAGTTTTTAATTTTAGAGTGGCTTTCATACAAGCCTAATATCCACCTTTCAGAGTGGCCAATATTGACCTAGTTCTTAGTACACATTAGACTATCCATGCTACATTGTTAGATTATAGAACATTCATGAGCTTTAGGAGCCATCTCATATGACACACATTCATAGTGATATCAGTTTATAGCTTTACTTAGTGGGAAATGATGGAGCTAAAGGACTAGCTAGCCTTTATATTCTTGTGCCACCTACTGAGATGGATTGGACATGTTAGGTTGTGGAGCTAAAAGCTTCAACCTTTGCAAACTGAGGAACAGATGGTTGCTGAGTTCTACAGGAACCGGCGTCGGCAGCAGGACCGACGTCGGCAGAGTCCAGTGCAGAAGGCCACCGGTGACGGCAGGAAGTCGGCCGACGTCGGCAGAACCAGACTAGCAGGGACCGGCGTCGGTCGCCTGTGTGTTCCCGAAGTGTTCGTTTCATGGACAGTTAGTTAAGTGAATGATGAGTTTGCATGTTAAGACCAGCCAGAGTCTTGGGCTACGAGGATAATTGTCTAAATTAAGAGTCTAAGTTATTGTTTGAGTTAGGGATCTATTTATAGACCCATTGGCATGTACTGTTTAAGGCATGAGATAGAAAGGAAGAGTTCCTTCTAGTTGTAAGATCTGTGAGTTGCAGGTTGTTGCAAGCTCATTGGGGATCTACATGTAAGTTTGGTCTTTGAATTGCAGGTTGCAGGTTCATGAGAGATCAGCTTGAAGTGTTATAGAGTGCTTGGTGTACCGGCAGGGTTATTACTGACTGGTTGGTGAGGTGAACACCAATTCTGTGTGTGAGTTGGTTGTTGGGACCATTTTTTGTGTAGGAGAGTGTGTGTGAGAAGAATTACTGTACACTTGAGGTGTGGTGAATCTCTGTAAGGTGAAAGAGTGTGGCGGCTCTTTGATGTATTCTTTTCTGTATAGTGTTAATACAAGATAGTGTATTGTCTCTCATATTATGTGCTATTGGTGAATTCTAGTTACTTGTGTTTTTGGTTATTTCTGCATATTCAATTGCTTATATTTGGTAATCATACTGTGCTCTTTCTGAGGAGCAAGATCCTAACGGGTGGAATTAGAACAGGTGTGTTTGTTCTTGGATTTATCTTCCACCCCTCTCTCCCAACAAGTGGTATCAGAGCTTTTGGTTGGGATACTAACAGATTGGTGTAGATCTGGGTAGTGTGTTTTGATTACAGGTTACTCATAGGGTTTCTATTTGAGTGGGAGTTGAGCAATGGCAGAAAATAGTCAACTATGAATGGAAAAGTTTAATGGCAAGAACTACCAATTATGGAGGATGCAGATTGAGGACTATCTGTATCAGAAAGATTTGTACTTACCGTTGGGTGGGGTTGCTAGCAAACCCTTGGATATGAAAGATGAAGAATGGGAGGTTCTAGATCGGAAGGCTCTGGGATCTGTTAGATTGAGTCTTGATTCATCTGTGATTTCCAGCTTATCACAGTGTAAGACAACGGTGGAGTTGATGAAATCTTTGGCAAATTTGTATGAAAAACCCTTGGCTTCTAATAAGGTATTTCTTATGAAGCGTTTATTTAATTTGCAAATGTTGGAAGGTGGATCTGTTCATAGCCATCTTAGTGATTTCCATGGTTTGGTAAACCAGTTAAGTTCAGTTAATATTGTATTTGATGATGAACTTAGAGCTCTCTTAATCTTGTGTTCATTACCTGAAAGTTGGGAAGGTTTGGTAATGGCAGTTTCTAATACTGTGTCTCCTTCAAAAGTCTTAAAAGTGGATGATGTTGTGAGTGTGATCTTGAATGAAGAGATACGCAGGAAAAGCACAGGTGAATCATCTGAAGATGCTTTGAGTGTTGAAGGAAGAGGAAGGCCAAGAGAGAAGACAGAGCGTGGGAGATCAAGGTCGAAGATAGGCAAAAGATCCAAGTCCAGGTATGGCAGAATAACCTGCTGGAAATGTGGAAAGCAAGGGCACTTAAAGAGAGATTGCAGATCGGGTGAAGATCATCATGAAGAACATGGAGAAGAAGCAGATGTTGCGGGTTATGTTGCACAGGATGCTTTGGTATGTTCTTTGGATAAAGTAGAATCTTGGGTATTAGATTTTGGTGCCTCTTTTCATGCATCCCCACATAGGGAATTTTTTCATGAGTATGTCCAGGGAGACTTTGGAGAAATTTGTGTAGGGGATGGTAAGTATTGTCAGATTGTTGGCAAAGGCAAAGTGAAGCTGAAATTGCAGACAGGTGACACATGGGTGTTAAAGGAGGTCATGCATGTCCCAGTTCTGAAGCGGAATCTGATTTTTGTTAGAAGTTTGGGTGAAGAGGGTTGCACAATAACTCTCACAGCGGAATCTTGGAAGGTTACCAAGGGTACACTTGTTGTAGCTAGAGGTAAGAAAGTAGGTACGCTTTATCTATCTACTTGTTTTACTGATTCTCTTTCTGGGTTATCTACTTCAGCTGTAGATTCAGAGATGTGGCTTGATAGGCTTGGTCACATAGATAAGAAGGAGATGTTGGTTCTTGAGTCAAAGAATATGCTTTCAGATTTGGAAGGCATGGATCATGGTTTCTGTATGCAGAAGAAGAAGGTAAGGTTTCTTGAGGAATCTGATGTTAGTGACAAGAACGGGAAAGCCTTGGTTTTCAAGGAGAAAGTGACGGACAGAGTTCAGCATAAGGTGCAGAGGAATTCTAAGCAGAGCAAGGGTAATTTGGACAAGGTTCTGATCCAAAAAGAGCTCGCAGGAAAAAGTCAGGTCTCATAAGAAAAACATAGAGACTGACGTCGGCAGGAAAACTGGCATCGGTGTCCAGACAGGGACCGACGTCGACTATGTGCAGCCCGACGTCGGTGACTCAGGGCAGACAGAGACCAGCGTCGGCCAGGGGAAACCGACGTTGGTAGGAAGGCAGTCGTAGGGAATCGACATCGGTCGGCTGTAGACTGAGATGTGACCGGCATCGGTTACTGAGACGAATTTTGGGTGGACAGCGAGTTGTCATGGAGTCTCAAGCGCCCATATGGAGGACTGAAGGTGTAAGTAAGTTCTTAAATTCGTCGTTTCCCTTCTTTACACTACTTGTTGCTCACTTATGGCATAGGACCAGGAAGTTATTGAAGAAGCAGAACAGGTAGATCCAGGAAACAGTGGGAGCTTGGCATGAATGAGGATGTGATTCCTTGGAGGAGAACCAAACAGGTGTTTTGGGTAGTGTTGCCAGCTGGAAGTAAGCACTGAGAGACGAATGGATGTTGAGGATGAAGAAGAGCGGAAATGGATACATGAGATGGAAGATCAGGGTATATGATCTTGTTTTAGCTACAGGGCAATGGAGGTTTGATCATTGTGTTTCTCTTTACCAGGCTGGATAATATTAGCTACATTATCTTATTTTCTGTATGATGTGCTTGTTGCAGGGTTACATATACAGGTATTGTTGAACTAAAGGTAAAGCTAGTTCAGGTGTTTGTCATGGAGAATCTGGGAGCAGCAAGATTCTTTGGCATGAGTGTGTTCTAGAGACATGGAAGTCTTGTTGACTTTGTTTCAGGATGATTGTGTGAAGCCGGTTAGCACGCTGATGGTTAGACAGTTTATAGAACAGGTGTCTTGATTCACATAATGAGGTTGAGTGCATGGTATGTACTAAACCTGAGTTTTCCCAAGTAGTGGGAGTTGTCACAAGTTTGGAGTCAATCCGGGAGAGTAATACTGAAGGGCAGTTCAGTGGGACCAGCAGCAGGTGCACATGCTATGCAGGGTCAAGTTCTTTTTCTACATGGTTGTAGATGCAGATGTGGCAGGTAATTTGGATGACAAGTTTTGCACCATGGATTTTTTGGTGGTTGGTCTTCAAGAGTGATCTTGAGGAGGGATACAAAGCCAAGGAACAAACTAGATGGTGTACAGGTACAGGTACAGGTTGTAGTTGTTTATCTCCAAGTGGGAGATTGTTAGGTTGTGGAGCTAAAAGTTTTAACCTTTGCAAACTGAGGAACAGATGGTTGCTGAGTTCTACAAGAACCGGCGTCGGTAGCAGAACCAACGTCGGCAGATTCCAGTGCAGAAGGCCACCGGCGACAGCAGGAAGTCGGCCGATGTCGGCAGAACCAGACTAGCAGGGACTGGCGTCAATCGCCTGTGTGTTCCTGAAGTGTTCATTTCACGGACAGATAGTTAAGTGAACGATGAGTTTGCATGTTAAGACCAGCCAGAGTCTTGGGCTACGAGGATAATTGTCTAAATTAGGAGTCTAAGTTATTGTTTGAGTTAGGGATCTATTTATAGACCCATTGGCATGTACTGTTTAAGGCATGAGATAGAAAGGAAGAGTTCCTTCTAGTTGTAAGATCTGTGAGTTTCAGGTTGTTGCAAGCTCATTGGGGATCTACATGTAAGTTTGGTCTTTGAATTGCAGGTTGCAGGTTCATGAGAGATCAGCTTGAAGTGCTATAGAGTGCTTGGTGTACCGGCAGGGTTATTACTGACTGGTTGGTGAGGTGAACACCAATTCTATGTGTGAGTTGGTTGTCGGGACCGTTTTTTGTGTAGGAGAGTGTGTGTGAGAAGAATTACTATACACTTGAGGTGTGGCAAATCTCTGTAAGGTGAAAGAGTGTGGCGGCTCTTTGATGTATTCTTTTCTGTATAGTGTTAATACAAGATAGTGTATTGTCTCTCATATTCAGTGCTATTGGTGAATTCTAGTTACTTGTGTTTCTGGTTATTTTCGCATATTAAATTGCTTATATTTGGTAATCATACTATGCTCTTTCTGAGGAGCAAGATCCTAATGGGTGAAATTAGAACAGGTGTGTTTGTTCTTGGATTTATCTTCCACCCCTCTCTCCCAACAGGACACACAGTCTAAACATTAATTAGTACATGCATGATCACATAGCTTCACTTAGTAGGTGATGATGGAGCCAAAGTGCCAACCTATCTATGTCTAGGTGGGGATGGATAGGTAGGTGGGTATGGATAGGTAGGTGGGGATGGATAGGGAGGTAGAGGGGAGAGGGGTGTCACCCCCAACTATGGATAGTTAATCAATCAATATAATATAGAGGGGGGGAGGGCCAAAGAAACTCTATCTTGGGGGGGTAACCCCTATCTATATGACCCACCCCCTCGGTCTCCCTATCCCTATCCCTATCCCAATAGTAGGGGGGGTCAGTGCCCTCTATCTAGACTAAAGTAGAGGGCACCTTGCTATTTTTTGAAGGCAAGGCCTACCTTTAGGCGATCATCGAGGGAGACTCTCTAGAGTCCTATACTATAGTCGAATAGACCACTCCTGATATACGTGATATGACTGCCCGATATATATAGATGGGCCCCTTTCCCATATAGATAAATAGGCCCATCTAGCCTCTATCTCTATTTAGGGGCCAATGCCAAAGCCAACTCTATCTCTATCTATAGACTATTCTTGAGCCATTCTCAGGGAATTGAACATCAACTTTATTTGTGATATTACTTTTGGTACAACACATACCTTGTATTACCTAGCATCACTCAGCATCATTCAACATCATACATCTTCATGGACTTCACCCTTGTAGGTAAGTTTAGGTATGCTTTCTACTTTTCCTTTATCTTAATATTTCACTTTGTTGCATCACAAGAATAAAGGGGGGGGATGTAGTCATATAAAATGTCCAAATTGGTATTTTGAGTGTGGCTTGTGATATCCAATCCATTGGTCCTTCTTACATGCTCTTGTGACCCTTTTAGACACCTTTTTCTCATTATCAATTATTCATAGCCTTTCAAATGGTCATTCTAGCTCAACCAGACTCTGTTTCCTTAGCCAATCATATCCCCCTAGATCCTAAGCCTATAGGATAGGAGTGCCATACCTTTACTATAGCATTGGACCCTAGGGTGTCCCATTTTTGGTGCTCTTATCCCTTTGTAATTTGAACCCAAATGATCATTTTCATCCAATTCCTATCTTTCATTATGTTATCCTATCATGAATACATTTAACCCATGACCAATTATTCCCTATAAAAGTCCATTCAAAGTTCATTTAGAAGAGAAGTGAAAAAATCTTACAAAGCAATCAAGAATACAAGCAAACTACTAAGGCAAATTTACCTATTCTATGCATATAGTCACCCAACATAGCTACAAACATATTCAAACCCTCATACCAGTCCCTATCCACCTCAAGCACTCTTAATTTGACATTTTTTCATCTGCATCACACTATTTCATAAATCACATTAGGTGGGAGAACTATATATGGTTTGATCCCTCTTCATAGTATTGGTATGTAGGCAACATGACCACATAAAGGGTGTGGATCACATGTTCAGTACATCTTACACACTCTAACCCTACCTTTTTAAGTGATTCAAATCCCATTTATCAATCATGATGGAGGATTAGGGTTTGAAGATTAAAAAATCTCTATAGCGAGCTCCATCAACATTCAACACTCAAGATTTCATAGGTAAGCTCACACGTGAATAATGTAGAGAACCTAGAAAACTCAGGTCACTATGACTAGTTTGGATAATAGCTGTAGGAGTGGATAATAGTGTTAGACCTCAAAGTATCCTATTTTTGGTTCTCCTATCCTTTCACTGAACAAAATCTAGATTTTGATTTATGACACTATCCTAGTCCTACATAGTCAGTTTCAACCTTTGTCTCAGCTATCTTAGTCTATTTTCAAGATAAGTTATATTTATCCTTATTTATTATTATTTTTAAAAAGGTAAAAAAGATAGATAAATTATACAAATCAGGATTGTAATTATTGTAATAGTATTTATTGATTTATTAATCCAAACCCTTAACTAAAATAGGAATAAAACTTCAATATTCCCAAAAAGTTAAATCAAAGACCATATTTTTCAAAATGACAAATCCTATGGTAAATAGAAAATTACATGATATATTTAAGAAAAATATACTTCCATCATTTCACAAATCCATTATGTTCAAAAAAATTTACTCATTCACATATTTATGCCATATAGTAAAATAAAGAGAAGTCAAGTTACTAGCAATGAACAAGCTTAAGTATACAACCAGTTCATATTATAATACCAAGAGTTCAAGAAATCCACCATACAAGGTAAGGACAATTTATAATTAGAATGATAAAAAACAATATTACATAGTTTTAGAGCCTACTACATGCATTATCTTATTAGCCCCTCCAAGATGACAAATCACTAACTTTTCAAAAGTTCCATGTAAGGTTATCAAAACACTATTAGAATGTAATATCATATCTCTCCCCCCCATGAAATAGGTTTATGTCAATCAATCTCTTCTAAAAGTTTTTGACCATAATGCCTTTTTTGATTATTACAATGCACCAAGCCATACTACTAATAGATGTATCAGTTTGAGACACAAGATTCAAGATTTGATAGATGCAAACATCATTGATGTGGGCACACTAAGAGAGAGTGAAACAATGTAACCAAGTGAATGTCAAGTAATGAAAATATTCAGTGATCCTTTTCCTAAGAACATGGATAATGAGATAGAAAATTTATAAAGCATGCACTATGCATATAATGTGCACCCTCCACTAGTTTATTACCATTCTCATGCAAAAGAACAACATCCTTTGAATGGTATCATAGGTGCTTATCATATACAGGGCCATCTAGGCCACTCATCACATTTGTATAACATGAGATAGGTAATGATGACTTAGATTTACATTATTTGTTTTTTTGATCTCGCATTGATAACTATCCTATTCAGAGTGTTAAGGTCAATAATGGTTCAAGTGTGAATATGTGTACTAATACACTTCTTTATCATCTTGGATACATAGATTGAGATATTCTTCCCAAAACCATGATCATAAAAGGATTCAATGGCCCCATTTAGATCTCTATTGGTGACATTACATTACCCTCATAATTTGGCCCCATACATGTGGTCACTAGATTCATAATTGTACCTAGTGTATGGGTCTTTGACATATTATTTGGAAGCCCTTAGATTTGATAGATTTGGGTAGTTCCTTATATAGTCCATAGATGCTTTTAAAACATATATGTTAATGAGGTTATTATATTTCTAGGTATCCCTTATGATTACCACATAAAATCTTTTATTTGAGCCACCGAAAAAGGTGCAACCTACTTAGATATTTCCACATCATATATTTACACTTCCATGAAGGCCTATCTTAGAGAGGCCCCTTTAGCAATAGTTTCTCTCATCTTCTAGGGAGCCACTCTCTACTCCTAGATGTACTTGATTGATGTTATAGAGTATCATGGATAATTCACATAATAAATCCACACATGATTCACATACTTTGAGATGGGTTTTAAAAATTCCCATAGTTTATCATGCTCATAGGTAGAGATAATATCCTACATATTATTAGTATTGTAGTGATAGTTATAACACATTTGGTGTTCCATATTCAAATTCTCCATTGAGATTAGTATAATCACTATAGCATAACCCTTTCCTTTCCTAAAATTTCATCATTCATTTTCTCAACATAATCCAGTTGATTGAGTCCCTTTTAGGAATAATCGATTAGTATATGTTTTTTACTTTGTACACACTCTTTATCTACATATGCAAAAATACAAAAACCTTAAAATATTTCAAAAAATAACAAAACAGGTCCTATGCATGTTTATATGTATTTTATCATACATCAGTTTAGCTATGTACAGTATATTATATGTATATATATATACCTAATTTTATATCATATATGTGTCACCAGCGTACATGAGTGATTGTTGATTACACAAAACATCATTTCTATATTTGGTTTTAGGATCTTTCAAAGTTATGAACTCAAAAACTACATTTAGACAAGAGAATTATTGAGGATAAGAGTGTTATGGAGGAAAAGAGTGCATTGATATAGTGTCCCTCACCCCATTTTTGTCCCAGTGAGCTCAAACTATCACTACTCAGTTCCAAACTACACACAAGGTTCCTACAATGTGTACATTCATTAGTTCACTCACTAGGGCATGGTATGCATAGGGTTTATCCTTCTTTGATCACATTATCTTATTCACATCTCATATATTTACATATAGTTATATATTTCAATATTTCTCACTCACCAACATTTTGATATACTACTATTTATCTTAGTTATTGAATATACTCAGATTACTAAACTCTTATTGATCAAATTATATAATCATGCATGATTTTATATTATTTTTTCTAGATTAATTTATGGTATGCATTATTTTTTTACTTTTAGGACATTTTAATATGTCATTTCCAAGTGGCTCTAATCCTCCATTTATTTTATTCTATGCATGTGAGTACATTTGCAAGTCTTTATGTATATATGCTCTATGTGTGAACATTTGAAGATGTCTTTCGATATGGTTGTAAGCCTCCTTTATTTACTTCAATGTGTATGATGGAATTTGAACATGTATTTTTATATGATTTATATTCAAGTGAGTACATTTGAACATGTTCCTTGTATTTGTCCCCTTGGCCTTCTCTTGTGTGTTTTGAATGTTGTGTGTGTACTCTTTGATTGTATGTGTCATGGCCATGACACCTTGCTTGATTATTTGCTAAAATTTAGATGCCATAATGGACATCATACATCCACCCAACCTTTATAATGTCATGATATATATCATGCCTTCTTCCCTAAGTAGTTATAACTAGTGGTATATACATAGTTGATCAATTATTTGTGTGCTTCATTGTCACATCTATCTAGAAACACTATGAATGCTTGTTTTCACATGCATCTTACATTATTATTATATTTAATTTACATACATAATGATTCCATGCTTTTACATGTTTTCAATATTACTAATATTTCCATTTTTACATCATGACAACCTACTACATAACTTTTAATTTTGAAGTTAAGTTCTTGTGCAGGATCAACAACTCACCTCAAAAGAGGGGGTAATCATAAAGGTTTGTCTTAGAGACTAGACTTCAAAAATTAGTACACATAAGATTTAATAAAGATTACACAATTGACATAGTCTCATTCTTATAAAATACACATAAAGTCACTTTGGACAAGAATGCCACATTGGATAGGAGAGCACTGCTCTAATGTCCTTCCTAGTATTGTCCAAATACCTAAAAGTAGGCATGTTGACCATTTTTGACCACAATTCAAAATGGGTCAACCCCCTATAGTCAAAACCTTATATATGGGTATAATATAATGTTATAGGGTGCATTAAATGTCATATCTTATGTTTTTTACCTTGGTCACGATCTAATTAGTCCACATGTCATTTTGAGTCATCTAAGGGTCATTTTAGAACTTTAAATATAGGTGTCATGGTTTTCAAGTTGTCCAAGTGTTATTAGTTTCTTTCAAATGTCTAATATTTCAGATTCCCTATCAATAATGGCAATCCCATCTAAAACTTATAAGTACTCTAATTGAAAATCAAGAAAACAACTTAAAAGGGAGGAGGTTGGCACTTGTACGACCTATAGGGGAGTGTGACACATGTGAAAACATTGTGGGATGACTATTAAAATTCCCTAGACTCATCTTAGTGTTTTCTTAGCTTTTTAAGTGCAAAAAATTGTCAAAAATTGTTCTTCTCCTTCATCGCCCTTCTAGACATATAAAACTAGTCAATAGGTTTATGCTTAGTACGGCCAATTAGAGAAGTTTTAGACAAAATGAATTTATGGGGTGATATAAAACTAAGTGAAAATAATTTTAATAACAAGAGATAAAGGATTGGTGACTTGTGTTTTAAGAACCATCCTTTACAAGTTGACTGTGTTTTTCTAGTTGTTAAATCCCATACCTTGTAGGTTTCCTTCTCATATGGTTATGTCCATAAAATATAAATAATATAATTAAATATAGAGTACATGGGAATATTTATCACATGTTTTCCATTCTTGGTTTCATGTTTTATGGTGTCTTGATGGGTATGACATCATAGATTTGCAAGTTGGTCGCATTTGGGATAACAGGTAGGTTTCCATTGTCTATAGAATCTTCATACCTTGGTAGTGGTGTAAAAATATGATGATATATTTATTTTCATGTTTATAATTTCCTCTTGGTCCCTTTCCATCTCAAACTCATTATCTAAAAAAAACTTCCATGGAGTTGCAGTCATAAGTGACACATAATCAATTTGTTCCATGATGTCATACACAGTCAACTAAGTGAGATTTGTTAGGATTAGGAACATTCTCATGGATTTATTTTCAAATTTCATGAGATGTTATACATATCATTACAAAATTATCAACCAATATAATCCCTTCTAATTGTCATACTAAAGACTATGATAACTAACACCTCTACCTGCATAGTCATGCACCATTATTGTGCAATCTCATAAGAGTCTCACATTGAAATGGAAGTATTTAACTTGTATCAAGCCCTAAAAATTTGAATATGATCCATATAATCATCTAGATAAGTTACAATACTAGTTTCCATCTCATATACCATACAACTAAGCACTCAACCACCATTGCTTGGTTTGTAGTTGTGTTAACATCTATAAGAGGGTTAAAACATTGAAATAGAGTGTGTAATATTGTTTCAAGATCTATAATATTATAATATTTCATTTTAATACTTTTAAGGATCATAGAGATGGTTATAGGGTTAGATTCATGCATACTACTTATAGTTTCATCCATTACCTACACATTAGAATGTCCACCTTATTGAGGTCAACATACCCCCATTTTTGAAAAATAGGGACCCTTATAATTATTTTGAACATTTACATTGAAAAAATGATAATTTTCACTTTCCTAGAATATGAATATCATCCACGCTTGATAAAATCAACCCATTTATTCATGGTTATGCTTTAACCTTGCCTAATGTTTCTAACAGTTGACTTGCATGTCTTAAGTTATACATTTCATGGAGCTCCCTTCAATAGATCATACTGAGATTCTCACAGAGTATCTCTATTCAATATTTCACTAGCCTTTGGTCCATAAAATCTTGGGGATGGATTCATGTCCTTACACCCTCCTTTAGCAAGCCCTAGTTTAGACCTTTGATTCAAATTCAAGTTTTGGTAGGAACAGATTTGGTGGGAACATTTTGAATCAACTTTGAACTTAAGCCTAATTTTTATGCTAAGGATTGGTCATGTTTTTCAACACAACCAAACCTTAAACTAAAAATCATGCTTCATCCCCTTTATTTTCCCCTTTTTGTTCTTTATGTTCTAGCATGGGATAATGTTTATGTTCGCAAGGTATTTTATCTTAGCATGGTCCCCTTTGTCATATGCTTAGCCTAAAGTTTTAACCCTAAGGCCCTATTCATATTTATCAACATGAAGGTAACCTTAGTCTTAAATCTTTATCCTAAGTTATTTTATTAACCTACTTCCTAACTTAATCATATCACTTCTTTATAGATCTAACGGTCCTTGTTTCATCATGAGGAAAGATCAAATAGAGCGTAAGAAGTCTAATGAACTTAAAGATTTGATCCATCAGACCAATTCCATAATATCACCATGATAATGATCAATGGTCTACACTTTAGTAGTACTAATGATCAGATGATATGAGATTATCCTTAAAGTTTAAATGGATCCCCTTTTTATCATACAGGCTTAAGCCAATCAAATACAAGTATCTAGATCGAGATCAATGATCTATGACTAATCGCATAGAAATGATCCAATGGATTGAACATGGTGTTAAAAATTCAAAAGATCATAGAACCCTGTAGATCCACCAATATCACTCCCACATTCAAGCTTGATAACAAAGGAGTCCTGCACATTAACATTTGGACTTAACCTAAGTTTTTATCTTAAGGTTCATTACATTTTTTTAAATGCAATAAACCTTAGGCTAAAACTTTAGGTTATGACCATAACACTCAAAGGGACCTATTTTATTATGCTTATAAAATTAGGCTTTTGTCTTAGTTTAATTTTTATGACATGGTCCCTAGTTAACTTGATCTCCTACATGGGTGCAAGTACCAATAGCATGCATCTCCCTAGATCTTAATCAATAGCACTCACTTCATCAAGACTAAATGATCTAATGGAGCATATCAAATCCAAGATCTATGGACCAAAAGGACTTCATGAGCTTAAAATTAATATTCACATGACTATTATTTGACATCCACCAGACCGTCAACTTTAAGCCCATCAAACCTAATGACCATGAACTGAAATTTGACATTCTCATGACCATCATTTAACATCTGCAAGGCCATTATTGATGTCTGTGAGATCATCAAATTTAATCTCATCGATTATTTTTCTAAAACATAGGGATGTACTCCAAAATGTTGCTAAAATATTATAGCTTGGATTATAAATCAATAGAACCCCTTGAAAGATAAGCAAACACTTAGGTTCTTTGAATGTCAAATGATAAAATAATCTTGTGATCTAAATATATCTAGACAAAAACTTAGTCTAAGTCTTTATCTTAAGTTTCCAATTGCATTTATTTAAATACAATAAACCTTAGGATAGAGACTTATATTAATTACTGTTTTAAGAGATCTCAGTGACATAAAACTTAGATTTAAAAGCTTTTAACCTAAGGTTTTATCATGTTTATTGATACAATATAACCCTAGGTTAAAACTTAACATTTAGACCACTTATTATTTGGGCCCCTTTAGGAATATTATAAGAACTTAGCATAAATATTTTAGCCTAAAGTATATGTTGTGATTATTAATGCAACAAAAATATTAGCCTAAAATATCTAGCCTAGGTCCATTTTATATGCATTCCATAAACTTAGGCATAAATATTTTAGCCTAAAGTTTGTCTCATATTTATTAACATGAAATAAACTTTAGCCTAAATTACTTAGCCTAAGTCCCTTTCTACATTGTAATGCTAATTAAAGTTATTTCCCTTCATAGGATCAAAAATTCTCGCTTCATCACATAGATTGATCAAATGGAGTGCAAATACCCAATGAACCTAAGGCCTTTGATCCATCAAACCAATCACATGCATCCATTTTTATTGAGATCAATGGTCTTTGATTTCTCATAAAAATCAATTAGATGGATCACAACTATCAAAGACTATTCAATAAAAGCTCGATAGTTTTTAGGATCAACATATGGCAAGCATGTGTTCATTGCATAAAATCTAAAGCCTAGAAGGCCCATGAAGGCACCAAGTATCACAATTGTGGAACGCGACATAAAACAGCCAATGATTCTCAAGCCTCATGATCATGATCAATGATCCACATTGATCCATAAGCAAAGATTTGATGACATGAAGGAAAAGTTGTATTTTTAAAAGGCAACAACTAGTCCCTCAAGGTATTTATGAAAAATGCCATAAAATTTGTCAAATGGATGCCACATGGGTGCCACACAAGCACAAAATGATAAAATTAAAGATTTTGTGTGCTTAAAAAGGAAAAAATATAAAGGCATGGGTCTCGATCAAATCTGGCACATGAATGAGCATAAGTCCAAATTTCCATTGCCACAAAGCTTCAAAAAATCCCTATCATCCATAAAATCCCTAATTCAAACTTAGATTAGTCATATTCAAACTGAGAAGAGTTCAATTACAATCTAAATAAGAGCGAATTGACCTAAAAGCTATTGGTAAGTATTTGCAACTTATATAACCATGGCATCACATTGATAGAAAAAAAGAGATGAGACTAAGTTGTATTTGACCTCAAACAATGACAGAAGAATTTTTAAGGACATGGACCTAGATACTGTAGCTTTGAATAATGGGAATAGGAACTGGTCTGAACTCTTTGGGACCATTAAGGAAATGCAAGCTCTTACAAGAGAATAATAAAATAATACAACCATCTACATAGATATAATGACCTGCGTGCCATCCAAATGATTAGCCTCCATTATGTTGCTACCAAGCCTAATGTATTATATTGCATTGATGTCCTTACTCCTCTTTCTATTGACTATAAAATTGAGTAAGAATGGATTATCCATGAGTGTACTTTTAAGAAAATAGCATACATTTCTCCTCTTGCTTTTGAAAGCTACTATAAACTGTGTAAGCCCTAAATAGACCTGTCCACCATTAAAAAGTGGATTGGAGAGCATAATTTGAACACAATCCTTGCCCCAAGGCTACTCACTGGAACCCAAGTAATCCAAAACCCCATAGGCAAAATCTTAATTATCTAATTCAGGGAGGGGATTAGGATTATTATGACCTTGATAAATAGGTTATGTGGAGCCCCTTCCACCACACATATTTACAAAGTTTGGGTGACCTGTGTCTACTTCATGGTTGAGAGGGGACTCATTCCCCCTTTAGGTGAGATAATCAATATCCACTTGAAGTCATAATTCACAGTCATCAGAAAGAAAACAAGCAAATTTTTTTACATGATGTCTTATCTACTTTATGCCTTATTAGCTACCACCAAGATCCCAAACATTAAGAAGTGGTCACCTGATGGGATAACTACTACCTCCCATCATTATTTTAAACTTCACATATTGAAATATAGACACAACATGCAGTTCATTTGTGATTATGTTTACCCAGCTCTAGTGGAAGCCATCACAAGAATCCCCATGGGTAGGGTTAACCCCTTGATTAATAAATATGTGGAGTTAATGGGAGATATTTGGTTCTACCTAGATTTCATGGTAATAAGGATAAAGGGACTTTGACATAGCCCTTCAGGTTAACTATCTATGTGCCTACCAAGATAGCAGAATAAGAAATTGTGTATCAATTTCTTTATGGCATAGATGGATTTTATAAGGAGAAGAGAAAGGGCCTCTTCATCCCTTTCCCCTAACAATTAGTAGAACTATTTTGCAAAATTAGGAACAGGTGATCATTATTTCTAGACACAATGACTCATTCACCCTGTAGAAAGATGAATTGAGGTAATGGGAGCCTAATGAGAGGGTCATCAAGCACTTGAAGTCCAATACAATAACCAAGGCATATAAGCATTATCATGATGTTCATGACCCACTCTACATCAAATCCTTTGGTTTCCCAAAGGTATTAGCCAAATTAAGAGGCTTAACATAAATATAGAGCCTAGGTTGGATAGGACATATGACAAGCCATGAGGAGAAATATGGAAAATGGGGCCCCTAAAATATCACTTATTGCATGGACCATCATCTAGGCCCCCTCTAGAATAGCCAAAATTTGGAATGTAACAACCTTAAGCATAATTTACAAAATGATCTAGCAAAGAAAAACTAGAAGAGAGACCTAAGGAAGGATCATCTTTAGCCCAACCTAAAAGACCAGAGTCTCCTATAGAGTTCCTAGATATGGTTGCTTTGGAACCTAATGAGATAGTAGAGGATAAACTTAAGGTGTTTCCTAAAGCCTATGGGTCAAATGAGAAGGATAAAACTAAGGAACCCCATACCCAGGTAGAAAAAGTAGAATAGGACAAAGGGAAAGAATTTACTTTGGACCTAGTTCCAATAGCACCCCCACACAAAAGGAAATAAGAACTAGCATTGGTCCTAGTTGGGAGAAAGAAGTCCAAGTTGACTTTTACCCACCCCATGAGTGAGTTCAACTTGTTTAGTGATGAATACCCCATTCATGGGCTCATTATACCTAAATGGTTCATTTATGGGAAGATGCAGAAGATTCCCACTTTATCCCATTCTTGGGCCTTGACCCAAACAATTCATGTTGATGTCCATGATGAATTCAAGCCATGGATATTAGCTTTGATGAAAGAGGAATAACAAAGAGAAATAATTATAATAATAGGCTCAAGTTGCATATAAATGGACACTCCAAGATCTTCAAGTAGCACACATGTAGAGACTCTTGAGCCTCTCAAGATCATAGAGTCATCAACCAGTGTACAATTCACTTTCTTTTTGCTCTACCCTTCCTTTTGCTTCTTTTTTTGATTAAATCACTTTAGTTTAGATCTCATTGTAAACATTCATCTAGATTAGATTTAGTGTATAACTTTGATCATAACTCACTAAGATCATCATAGATACTTTAAATTTGCATAAGGACCAAGGTGGCTCCCAACCACCAATCAATATAAATTTGTGGAATAGTTTAACTTGCTCTACCTTTATTGCACCATAGGTAACTAGATTACCAAAAACTACTACTCATGCTATAAATTCTCAAAATTCTAAAATGAGAAGTGTTCTTTAAACACTAATAGCACATGTGATACACTTAGAGGCATCAATAGGATGAGCTCCACTAGTGGTATAAGGAGGGTTATGAATTTATTGAATATCTATTAATTCTAGTGTGTTTTGGTCTAAGATTGGTGTTATCTTTGCACTTGTGTGTAGTTATTTTCTCAAAAGCATAAATATCATTGATATTTTTGGTCTTTAACCCATCTTTTTGCCTTGTTTAGACAAAGATAAAGGTTCTTTGAGGATAGATGCTTAATACCGGTAAAGATAGCTTAAGATCTAAGAATCTACAGTATTTGAGGTTAGAATAGCTTGTTTTGATCAAATATTGGAGTATCTATCATAGATATACATTCATTTGGGCTTAGAATTATAAATTTTAACCATATTTATGTAATTAGACAGTTTTTTTAGCTAGCTTAGTTAAAATTTTATAACCTTTGTTGTTTTCTACAAATATCTTTGCAAAATTAGTTTAATGTGAAAATCTAAGTCCTGTCCTTTGTAAATGATGGTTTAACACATTGTATTTCAAATAGGATCCAAAGTTCTCAAGCTAAAACTCCAAATAATCTAGACAAAATCACATTTAGAGACAAGAGATCCTCTACTTGAGTTGGAAGTCCATAAGAGAACTAGATGAGACAAAGGTAGATGTAGACATTCAAAGTCTTTGCCAACTTAACCACTCCAAGGTACTCCTGTATTTATCCTTCATCAAGGTATGGCTTTGTTGGGAAGTTCTCCTATAAATTTACAAGGTGAAATCCATGACCTTCCTTGCAATCCTGAAAAGTATTTGCCAACTTTTAGTCCTAATGGTATTGTAATAGTAGAAGAACATGTTAAATCATTTAAGGTTGCATTGAGATTGTTAAATGAAATTCATGAGGATGTAACATGTGGGTTGTTCCATTTTACATATAAAGATGATGCATATGAATGTTTCATAAACCTTCTCGATGATTACATCACCACTTGGGATGAGTTCAACAACATCTTTATTGACCAATTCGGCAAAATAATTAGCCCCTATGTCTTGTACTAGTAATTTACCACCCTAAAAAGGGATGTAAATGAGCCTATAAGAGCCTTTAATACTAGTTTTTAGAAGATGTACAGAAGAACCATTAAACCTTATAAACCTAATCAGGCATTGGCCTTAGAAGTCTACAAAGATGCTCTTGATTACATGACCTCAGTATTCATAAATAATTCAGTAGGTCATATGAACACACTAGCTTTAGCTTATGTTGAGATTGTGATCATTAATGACCAAATACAACCCCAAGTTCAGATGGCCTAATCAATTCACAATGTCAATCAGCATATGCCTACTTTGAATGTCTTTCCCAATAATAACTAGAGTGTGTTTGCTCTCAACCAACTCCCAAATCTAAACCAGTTGTCTCTAAGACATGTTGCTCTTAAACAGAATTTGGGGTTCTTAAACCACCCTGTTAATAATGGATTTAATACCACTGATCAAAGATCCTTAGTACCAGCCACTGGTACCAATAACAATAAGGTTCATAATTTAGAAGCCCCCAAAAGTGAGAATGAGTCCATTCTAAAAATGGTCCAAAAAATAATCACTGACTTCTTTCAGCTATAAAAACAAGTTGGTAATATTGGAGAAACTTTTGGTAGGAAATTCTCTTTCCAAAGATTCAATAGATGAAATAATATATTTAATAATGATAGTTTCTACAACAATAAGAGTAGTGAACCATCTTATAAAAAGAAGAGTATGGATATTAATCTTATTGATATTGCTTTGTTTGATTATTTTAGAGTTTATTGTACTACCAAGCATGGTGATATTGATTTCATTGAGTTTTTTAAATATTTTGAAGCATTTCAAGAAGAGTTGGACATTTTTGAGGTAGTGCCTAACAAAGACAATGGTGCAGGTACCTTAGGATCCAAGCCTGTTGACCAAACCTTCATGGTGGAAATATTTTATTTTCCCTTCCAAGAAGAAAATGAGCTTTATGATGTTACTAAATAAGTCGATGCCCTCCATAAGTTATTAATGAACACATACCCTCTAAGGAATAGAGAACAAAGGTGGCCTTCGACTACTTCTACTCCTCCAAACAACTTTGGTACTCCTCTAAATACCACTTCAAATAATAATCTAGATCTTGCAAAGGGAAGTACCCATAAGCCTAGTATTGATGCTTCCAATTCTTCTAATAGGACTGGTTATAATATTTTAGAAGACATGAATAAAATCAAAGCTAATATTACCCTGCATGAATTGACACAAATCACAAAGCAAAAAGATCTATTGTTGGAGTCCTTGTCTAAGAAACCTAGCAAGATGTCCAAGACTAATAATACAAATTTGGATATGTATAAAGCTAAAATAGATTCCCTATCCTTCTTACTTATAGTCAAAAAATTTGGTAATAACTTGCATAATTGTCTATTAGATTTTGGTGCATCTACAAATATTATGCCTACAAGTGTTTGTAAGCAACTTGCTTTGACACCCATTAAGTCTAATAGGGTTATCACCCAACTAGATAAGTCTAGGTTCAAGGTGGTTGGATAAATATTAAATTTCCACATGTGATTGGATTCTAATCTAAGAGTCCAACAATTTATAGATATCCAAGTAGTGGATATCCCTAATGCTTATGGACTACTTTTGAGCAGAGAGTGGAAAAAGGATTTAAATGGATATATGTCCATAGATTATTCACACATATGGATACCTTGGAAGGGAGTTCCCAACTAGATCAAAGTTGAAAGGGAGCCAAGAATGAAACACATGATTACTGAGTATAATGTTTACAATGAAAGGGTCAATAGAATTGATTCTAATTTAGAAATTTTCACCCTAGAAACCACCAAGGTATGTGATCCTAAACCTTCCAATGTTGTGCTTGGGTTATGGAAGGTTCATTCTTATGGGACTAAGTGTAAAGTTGGATCTAGAATGGGCATTGTTCTAACTAACCTTGTTGGTAAGAAATACCATTCTTTTTATAGACTCCAATTTCTTTACACCAATTTTGATGAAGCCCTCATCTTAAGTCTATAATTTTCCATCAAAAATAAGGTCAAGGTGAATGTCAGCCCTAATCTAAGTATTATGCAAGTTGATCAACAAAATTTCAAATATAATGAATGGTATGACTCCATAATTCATTTACTAATAAATGGCACTTGTCTTATTGGGCTGATTAGGGAGCAGAAGAGAGCTTTAAGGCTCAAGGCAACTCACTATCTCATAAAAAATGGATTCTTATACCTAAATAACTTTGAAGGTGTATACCTGAGATGTGTTTCCAAGGAAGAAGCTACTAAGGTAATGAGCACTTTCCATGAAAATTTGGGAAGTGGGCATCCATCAGGAAGAACAAATCATAGAATCCTTAGGGTTGGCTATTATTGGCCCACCATCTTCAAAGATGCTCATAAGCATGTAAAAGAGTGTCATTCATGTCATATCTTTAGCACTAAGGAACCAAAGGTAGAAATGGCTTTGCAACCAGTCATGATTGATAAACCCTTTACCCAATGGGGACTAGATTTTGTAGGGGTGATCAACCCCAACTCATCAAAAAGTAATAAATATGTTCTAACAATTACCAATTATTGCACTAGGTGGACTGAAGTAGTATCCACCAAGCAATATAAAACAGAAGAAGTGACCAAGTTTTTAGAAGAAAGCATATGCACCAGATTTGGGACTCTAGTCTCTTTGGTATATGATAATGGGTTAGTATTCATAGCCATAAAAATGACAGAATGGGCATATGATGACAACATTATTCTCAAGTTTTCATCTAACCATTATCCTCAAGGTAATGGAGTATTTGAGTCAACAAACAAAAACTTGATGAAAAACATTAAGTAATTTGTTGCAAATAAACCAAGAATATGGCATAAGCTTCTCAAGTATGCCCTTTGGGTAGATAAAACAAGAATCAAGTAAGCTCTTAAAGCAACCCCTTTCTTTCTAGTATATTTCCAAGAACCTATATTCCCCATCACACTCAATCTACCAATCTACAAGTTCACGTAAGAGTATATGGAGGAAGATCAAGAATTTTCAAACTCAAGGCTATTGGACATTATTCAAATGGAAAGTGCATGAGAGAAATATTTTGATAAATTTAGTAGACACCAAACTACAATAAATAGGTGGTTTGAAAATAAATCAAAGATCAAGGTGTTCAGACAAGAAGACTTGGTTCTCCTTTGGGATAAATAATCTGAGCCCAAGGGTAAACATGGCAAGTTCACACCTCTATGGATTGGCCTCTATCAGATTACAGAGACACTTGGAGATAACACCTTTCATCTCAAAGATCTACAAGGATAAAATTTCACACTACCCACTAATGGGTATATCTCAAACACTATTTCTCTATTGCTCCTCCTGGGGTCTTCATGGAGTAAATCTGTAAGATAATTAGAGTTAGCATAGGTAGGCTAGTTAGTTTCTTTCAAATAATTATTCCTATCCCTTATTTGTATAGAAGTATGTATATATTTGTTTGCTTCCCTTTTACTTCTTCCTTTTCTACTTTTTGTTGCATGTTTGTTTCTTGTTGCTTTGTTCCTTGATTCCAATAATTATTTTTAGATAGCCCCTACTCAAAGTTCCTTACTTTTCTTAAATCTCCAAAATTTTAGAAATGTTGGTATGAACCCGATACATATGTTGACCATGGATTTGAGATAGGATCTTGATGTTATGATTTTCAGAAACTACTAAGGACCCATGAATAGGTTGAGCATTCCATAAGAGCTTAAACATTGTCTTGACCTAAACCTAGTTTTAAGAATAATTACCCATGTAGAATGAAAGCTCAATCTATTAACGTACAGTCATGCTTGCACTTAACAAACATCAATTATTAGGATAAATATTACATCCATAGGTGATTATCTGAGGATCAAACACTTGAGAAAATCCTTAAACATGGCTACCCTGGTTCCTAATCTTTGTTAAAAGCCTAAGAGACCCAAAAATATAAAAAAATAAGAACTTGTAAAATCAAAAGCTTTTCAAGCAAAGGTGATTCTAGTAATCTCCACCAGGGTTATGGATGCCTAGATAGCAGTGGAGCAAGGCCATAAGTGGATTAAAAGGCATCTTTATCAAGGCTATAGATACCTAAATGGTAGTAGAACAATTCCCAAGCCTCCTCTAAACTAGAAGCATGGTTTTTAATGAATATCTAAACATGCTCCAAGTCAATGTTAATGATTAAAGGTAGGAAACCTAGAATTTGTCCCCTAAATCCCATAGAAAATAGTAAGTGGAATCAAAGCACACACACAACATGTCTATGTCTTGATGTTGATCTTAATTTTGCACATGCAATATTTGTTTCAACCATGAACTATCCTTGATGATGGCATAGATTAAGTAGAATGAATGACCTAGTTGTTTGTCTGAACTAGAATCTCTAAGTTCTAACATATTTATATGTTTATCTTTGAAGTTACCATTTTTGAGGTCAACATATCCCTATTTCTAAACAATAGGGACCCTTATGATTATTTTGAACGTTCACACTAAAAACTTGATAATCTGCACTTTACTAAAATATGAAGATCATCCATGCTTCATGAAATTAGCCCATTTGTTCATGGTTTTACTTTAACCTTGCCTAATGTTTCTCACATTTGACTTGCATGTCTTAAGTTATATGTTTCATGGACCTCCCTTCAATAGATCATACTGGGATTCTCATAGAGTATCTTTATTCATGATTTCACTGGCCTTTGGCCTATAAAATCTTGTAGATGGATTTGTTTCTTGAAACTTTCTTTCAACAAGCCCTAACTTAGACCTTTGATTCAAATTCAAGTTTTTGTGGGAACAAATTTGGTAGGAACATTTTGAATCAACTTTAGACTTAAGGATAATTGTATGCTAAGGATTGATCATGTTTTTCAGCACAACCAAACCTTAAGCTAAAAATCATGTTTGGTCCCCTTTTATTTTCCCCATTCTATTCCTTATGTTCTTGCATGGTCTAATGTTTATGTTCATAAGGTATTTTATGTTATCATGGTCCCATTTTTCATATGCTTAGCCTAAAGTATTAACTCTAAGGCCCTGTTCATATTTGTCAATGTGAACAAGACCTTAGTCTAAGTTCTTATATTAACCCATGTCCTAACTTAAGCATATCACTTCTTTACAGATCCAACAATCATCACTTCATCATGAGGAAAGATCAAATGGAGTGAAAGAAGCCTTACAAACTTAAAGCTTTGATTTGTTATACCAATCCCATAAGATCACTTTAATCATGATCAATGATTTGCACTTCAGTAGGACCAATGATCGAATGGCATTAGATCATCTTCAAAGTTTAAATAGATCCCATTTTTACCATATAGGCACAAGTCAATCAGATGTAAATATCTAGATCAAGATCAATGGTCCATGACTACTCACATAGAAATGATCCAATGGAGTAAATGTGGTGCTAAAAATTCAAAAGCTTAGGGAACCTTGCAAAGCTACCATGTGGCACTCCCACATTAGACATTGATAACAAAGGAGCCTCACACATTAACATTTGAAATTAACCTAAGTTTTTATCCTAAGTTTCATTAAATTTATTTAAATGGAATAAACCTTAGGTTAAAACTTTAGGTAATGACCAAAATATTTGAAGGAACCTATTTTATTATGCTTATAAACTTAGACTTTTGTTTTAGTTTAATTTTTATGACATGGTCCCTAGTTAACTTGATCTCCACCATGGGTGCAGGTACTAATGGCATGCATCTCCCCAGATCTTAATCAATGACTCTTACTTCATCAGGACTAAATGATCTAATGGAGAATATTAAATCCAAGATCTATGGACCAAAAAGACTTCATGAATTTAAAATTGACATTCTCATTACCATCATTTGATGTTCATGAAGTTGTCATTGGTGTCCATGAGATTGTCAACTCTAAGCCCATCAAACCCAATGATCATGAACTTAAATTTGACATTTTTGTGACCATCATTTTATGTCTGTGAGGCCATCATTAACATCCATGAGACTATCAAATTTAAGATCATTAGTTATTTTGCTTAAACATAGGGATGCACTCCAAAATGTTGACATTTTGTGACCATCATATTATGGCTTGCATTGCAAATCAATGGCCATCAGAAGATGTTCAAATACTTAGGGTATTTGAAAGTCAAATGATAAAATAATCTTGTGATCTAAATATTTATAGACACAAACTTAGTCTAAGTCTATATCCTAAGGTTCCAATTGTGTTTGTTTGAATATAATAAACCTTAGGCCAGAGACTTATATTAAGTCTTGTTTTAAGAGATCTCGGTGACATAAAACTTAGATTTAAATGATTTTAACCTAATGTTTTAACATGTTTATTGATATGATAGAACCCTAGGTTAAAACCTAACATTTGGACCACTTATTATTTAGGCCCCTTTAGGCATATTATAAGAACTTAGCATAAATATTTTAGCCTAAAGTATATGTTGTGCTTATTAATGAAACATAAACATTAGCCTAAAATATCTATCTTAGGTCCCTTTTATATGTATTCCATAAACTTAAGCATAAATATTTTGGTCTAAAGTTTGTATCATGATTATTAACATGAAATAAATGTTAGCCTAAAGTATTTACTTAAGTCCCTTCCTACGTCTCGACACTAATTAAAGTTATTACCATTTGTAGGATCAATGAATCTCACTTCATCATGAATATTGATTAGACGGATCAAAAAAACTTGATGAATCTAAGGCATTTGATCCATCAGACCAATCATGTGCATCTATTTGGATATATATCAATGGTTCATGTTTTCTCATAAGAAGTAATCAGATAGAGTGTAGTTGTCAAAGACTATTCAATGAACCTTCAAGAGCATGTGAGATTGACACCTAGTGAGCATGCATTTACTACACAAAATACTAATCCCAAAAGGCCCATGAAGGTATCAAGTGTCACTACCATGAAACCCAACATAAAGCAACCAATGATTCTCAAGCCATGTGATCATGATTAATGGTCCACATTGATCCATAAGCAAGGATATGATTGCATGAAGGAAAAGTTGGATTTTTAAAAGGCAACAGCTAATCCCTCAAGGAATTTATGAAAAATTCCATGAAATTTGTCAAATAGATGTCATAGGAGTACCACACAAGCATAAAATGACAAAATTAAAGATTTTGTATGCTCAAAAAGATAAAGGTATAAAGGCTTGGGTCTCAATCAAATTTGGGACATGAATGAGCCTAAGTCCAAATTTTCATCGCTATTAAAGCTCTAGAAAATCCCCAACATCCATAAAATCCCTAATTCAAACTCAGATTAGTCACATTCAAATCAAGAAGAGTTCAATTGCAATCTGAGTAAGAGTGAATTGATCCAAAATCTAATTTTAGTTCATGGGTAAGCACTTACAACTTCCATAACCATGGTATCTTATAGACAACAACAAAGGGATGAAACTAAGTTGTATTTGACCTTAGACAATGAGGGAAGAATATTTAAGGACACAGAATTGGATACTATAGCTTTGAACAATGGGAATAGGAACTGGTCTAAACTCTTTTGGACCATTAAGGAAATACAAGCTCTTACAAGAGAAGAACAAAAGAATGCAACCATCCTATGGAGATACAATGCCTTGGTTTCCATCTAGATGACTAACCTCCATTATGCTATCACCAAGCCTGAGTTATTATAATACATCTATGTCCTTACTCCTCTTTTTATTGACTTTAAAATTAATCAAGAATGGATTATCCATGACCATACTTTCAAAAAAATAGCATACATTTCCCTTCTTGATTTTAAAAGCTACTATAAAATGTGTAAGCCCTAGATAGACCTGCCCACCATTAAAAAGTGGATTAGAGATCATAATTTTAACACAATCCTTACCCCATGGATACTCACTAGAACCCAAGTAATCCAGGACCCCAAGTCAAAATCCAAATTATCCAATTTAGGGAGGGGATTAGGATTATTATGACCTTACTTAATAGACTATGTGGAGATCCCTCCACCACACATATTTACAAATTCTGAGTGCTCTATGTCTACTTCATGGTTGATAAGGGACTCACTCCCCCATTGGGTGAGATGATCAATATCCACTTGAACTTACAATTCACAATGATCAAGAAGAAAATAAGCAAACACTTTTACATGATGTGATATCTACTTGATACCTTATTAGCCACCACCAAGATCCCAAACATTAAGAATTGGTCACCTGATAGAAGACCTACTATTTCCCATCATTATTCCAAATGTTACATATTCAAATACATACACAATATGCAGTTTATTTGTGATTGTGTTTACCCATAACTACTGGAATATATCACAAGAATCCCCATGAGCAAGGTATTCCCCTTGATTAAGAAATATGTGGAGTTAAAGGGAGATATCTAATTATACCTAGATTACATGGTAATAAAGATTGAAGGGACTTTGATTCAGCCCTTTAGGTTACCCATCTATGTGCCTACCAAGCTAGCAAATCAAGAAATTGTGTATCAACTTTTTCATGGCATAGATGTATTTTACATGGAGAAGAGGAAGGGCCTCCTCCATCCCTTTCCCTTAATAATTAGCATAATTGTTTTTCAAATTTGGGAAAAAGTAAATGTTATTTCTAGACACAAGGACTCATTCACCCTGTAGAAAGATGAATTGAGGCAATGGGACCCTAATAAGAGGATCACCAAGCACTTGAATTCCAAGATAATAACCAAGGCATATGAGCATCAACTTGGTGTTCATGACCTACTATACATCAATACCTCTAGTTTTCCATAGCTATTAGCTAAATTAAAGAGGCATAACATAAAGTTGGAGCCTAGGTTGGCTATGGTAGATGATAAACCACCAAGAAAAATATGGAAAATGGGGCCACGTAGTATCACTTATTGCCTAGACCATCCTCTAATCCCCCTCTAGAATATCCATAAGATAGAATGCAAGAACCTCAAACATAGGATACATAAGGAGCTAGCAAAGAAAAAATAGAAGATAGACATAGGGAAAGATCATCTTCAACCCCACCTACAAGACTAGAGTCTCCTATAGAGTTCCTAAATATGGTTACTTTGGAACTTGATGAGATAGTAGAGGATGCACTTAAGGTTCTTGCTAAAGCCTATGGGTCAGATGAGGAGGAGAAAACTAAGGAACCCCAAACCTAGGTAGAGTAAGTAGAATAGGAGAGAGGGAAAGAAGTTTCTTTGGAGTTGGTTCTAATAGCACCCCCACACAAAAGGAAAGTAGAACCAGCATTGGCCTTAGTTAGGAGAAAGAATCCCAAGTTGACTTCTACCCACCCCATGAGTGAGGTTAACTTATTCAGTGATGAATACCCCATTCATGGGCCCATTATCCCTAAATGGTTCATTTATGGGAAGATGAAAAAGATTTCCACTTTATCCGATTCTTGGGCCTTGACCCAAATAATTCACATTGATGTCTATGATGAAGTCAAGCCATAGATATTGGCTTTAATGAAAGAGGAGGAAGAAAGAGGAATAGTTACCATAGTATGCTCAAGTGACACACAAATGGACACTCTAGGAGCTTCAAGAAGCACACATGTAGAGACTCATAAGCCTCTTAAGATCATAGAGTTATCAACCAGTGTACAATTCAAATCAAAAATAGTAGGATTGGAGAGGGTGACAACTAAAAAGGCCATGGTTGGAGGTGAGGAATTCACCTTTTAAATAATTGAGCCCTTTTTTTTATAACCCCTATTGGAGTTCAAAATCTTGGTGATCATCCTATCCATGAGGAGGACATAGAAGGACTGATTGAGGCTCATTCGGCTCATATCAAAATAAGTATCAAGGGCATGAAGTAAAAGATACATAACTTGGAGAAATAAAAGGAGAATTTAGAAACATTGGCTATCTTATCAGTCCCTGAGGTAATAATAAAGATGTTTGAGGAATCCTTCTTTGACATGTTTGACTCCTTGAAGTCAATCAAGCTGAGGCATGATGCATTGACCTAGTAGATTAGAATAGCCAAAGGATTGGAAGCCTAGTGGTAGGATGTAGAAAACAAAATAAGGGATCTTATCCACATACTAATTAAGGGTAGGATTCTTGGCTTAAAAACCATTAGCCTAGCATACTTGAATGCAATATTAGGTATAGTTGTTGATAAGGTCCAAATTTGAAGTGCTTGGTTAAAAATCTTAGGTAAACTCCTGAGGGATGATGAGGAGCTGATAGCCAAAATCAAGCAACTCCTTCGTACCATGCTGGCCAACCCTATAAATTATAGTGCCTTAGGCATCATTGATGATGAGTAATATAAACACAGCGCCAATTTAGTGATGTAATAAGTGAGGAGTAAAAGTCAAGGCCAATTTGGAAGTATAATAGTTGAATCAAGAGCATGATATTCACTACTAAGAAAAAAATTGCAGAAGCTAGAAGCATCAAGGAAGCCATGACAAGAAATGATAGGGACTTTAATGACATGGATAATCAAGAAGATTTTTGTCTCTTAAAGCCATTTGTTGCTTTGGAGCTGGTCAGTAAGAAACATCAGAGAACTATGAATATTCGCCAAGAGCAACAAAGGAACCCTTTGGCCTAAGGCCAACCAGTTAATTAATATTCCATTTTATGTAGAAGATTGTAATATTTGAACATGGAATATTCTTTTGTAGAGGCATACGTTAGTTTGTTAGTATAATTTCCTATAGGTTAGGTTGTTTTGGAAAGAGAAGTGTGTTCTAAAACTGTGAAGAAGGATAGTTGTCCTTATCTTTGTACATGTGTAATCTTATGACTGATCGATATACTACCTGAGTCTTCTATAAAAGGTAGTATTACCATTTTGTAAAGGGAGGGAGTTTTGAGCCAAAACTTTTAAAATTTTGAGCAATTAATATAAGCAAGGAATACTTATAAGTTTGTCCAAGTTTGTTTCTATCAATAGTTACATAATTTCTCTCTCAATTGCATATTTTAAGTCTTGAATTTGAATGGTTTTTATGAATTATGAATGTGCATCTTTGATACAGGGTTGATAAATTGTGTTGAAGATAGATCAGTTGAATGTTCTTAGACTTTGTTTTATTTTATTTTATCTGCATGAGGATGTACAAATGCTATTTGGATGTATTAGTACACCTTTAAATAAAAATTTAGTTCATACCTATATTCTTTCATATTTCCCTGATATATTTGCCTAGTATATGGTGGGATTTGAGCATCTTCTACTTCACACTATATGTTGGTTAAATCCATGTTTAGTTGAAAGTAAAACTTTGTCATAATGTTTAAGGCAAAAATAATCAATCACATACTTTCTTTCTGCCCTACCCTTCCTTTGGCTTTTTTTTTATCAAATCACTTTAGTTTAGATCTCATTGTAAATATTCATCTAAAATAGATTTAATTTATAAATTTTATCATAACTCACTAAGATCAGCACAAATAATTCAAATTTGCATAAGGACCAAGGTGGCTCTCAGCCACCAATCAATATAAATTTGTGAAACAGTTTAATTTGCTCTGCCTCTATTTCACCATAAGTAACTAGGTTACCAAAACCTGCTACTCATGCTCTGAATTCTTAGAATTTTAAAATGATAAGTGTTATTTAAACACTAATAGCACCTATAATATACTTAGAGGCATCAACACACCTATAGGTGGCACTATCAAAGAGTTAAAAATGTTGATTAGAGGAGATTTGACATGCTTGAAAGCCTTCCTGAGGTTTCTAAAATTGAATGATAGTATGAAAAACATACTTAAGAAATAAGGTTGGCCAGTGAGATTGAGGAACCATGTTCAATGATGAAATGACTATGTTTAGGGATCATTTCCCTAAAACACAAAAATAGAGACCTGAGCCATTTTGTTGATATCATATGACAAGGTTACCAAGAGTCTTGATGCATCCAAATGTACTCACCTTGTAGACCCCACATAGGGGTAGAGCTCTAAAAAAGTTGGAGGGTGGATGATTAGTGTCTTGTAGTTTCTTAAGAGCTCCAATATGTACTTTATATCATTAAGTTTAGATAGTGATGTTTACAGGGTTTGGAACTTCAAAGTGAATTCAACATCTCAAGTGCAAATGAGGCATATCTTCATGTTTGAATGATCTTATTAAGATAAGTGCATGCCAATGAGATAAATTTCATCAAGAGAAGTGGATATGTATTATTTCAATCCTAATTTACATCTACAAGTATCCTTTCCTTTGAAACTACCCACCTATAACTGACTATAAACTCCTACATCATCCATGATAAGAGTTTAAGCATGGAAGCACCAACATTTGTTGATGTAATATGATTCCAAATGACTCAGAGGATCCAAAAGTGATGTGACAAATATTCTAAAATGAATTCTCACCTACAATATCCTACTTGTTCTAACACAGTCAACTATAATTGACTGTAGGTAATAGTGGGCTAAAGAGTGATGTTTTGATGTTGACACAGCTTGACTGTAAGGTAAATAGGTCCAAAAAATGTCTAATGACCCTAGGAGACTCTAAGGAGGGATATAATCATTTCCTTCAATCTTAAACCATGTAGATATCACCTACAAGAAGGAGAAACACATTCATAACCATATAACATGTAGTCTAGACCAATCAAGGTAGGAGGAGAATAATGAAAAGTTTGAAGAGAGTCTAATGATTTACATGTTTTAAATAAACTCCAAAACATGGAGCAACACCTCATTACACTCTCATGGTGGATACCAAAATAGAGAGAGGACTGTAATCAAGTAATCTACATTTATATGGTAAAACCCTTCACGTAGTCTATTTTTCTAGGGGTCTATCTTGGATCTTGAAGGAGTTAAAGGGTCTAATAATGTGACCAAGGGTTGAAATTTTGTACATAGTGGGTATGTAACTTTTATAATCCCCTCCTGTATCTAATTTTTTTGAGGAAATAGGGTAAGTACCCTATGTTTTGTCTCGAACAGAGGGTACTTCCCTAAGATACAAAGCCAATAGTTTTGGATAATGGAGGTAACTAGGTATGTTGAAGATGTACAAGACCTTGGAAAGAGGTGTGGAAATTTTAATGACATATAAAAAAATGTGATATAGCATATGTATAGAGAATAAGCTCAATAGGGTGTTATAAACCCTCGAGAATGCAGACAAGCCTATTAGGCTTGATTTAAGTTTAAATCCCAAATGGAAGGTCAATTTCATTTCCAGATTTAGGTAAACATTATAATACTATGGAGCATGTTCATAGAGGAATATAGGATGTGTTTTATCTCTTGGTATGCAGATAAGTCCATAATAAAGACACTTTTGGCTCAAGGACAACTCAGGCCTATGTAGAATGACATACAAATCTTGAGAGACCCATTTAGCATGCTCATATCTACTGGAAGATTGTACATTGGGGTTGAAGGAGCTTATAAAAGTTTAAGGGGATCCTAAATATTGATTTTTGTGGAATTTTTCTGCAACCCTGATGTCACATCCTTATGAACAAAGCCTAAGAGTAAAAAGAGCCTAAAACCCTATAAAACCCTGGATAAGGACCCGATTGGGAAAATAAGGATGGATATATATCCATATAAGATTAAATGGAAATTAAAGTGACTTAATATTGTATTTTAATCTTCATAGATCCTTCCCATCCACTTGAGGTGTTCCCTAATTGTACGAACATGAGGGAAATAAGGTTTTCTTTACTATTTTTTATGTTTTTTAGGTTATAGGATGTTTCAAGAGATGACACCAACATTTGGAGAAATATTAGGACTTAATATAACTCATTATTATCATTCCAAGCTTTATAACAACTCCTAAGTGTTTTTGAAATTAGCTTTATCTTAGCCAGTCAAAATTGGCAAAGTGAGCAAGATAGTGAAAAGGGTGAGAACTTCAAGTGGGAGTATATTTAAGGTTTACATGGAGAATATAAGGCTATTTTAGGTATTAACATGTGTCATTAACTCCTATATATGAATTTTCATGGGAAATTTAAGAAAAAATTGAGGTCAAGTGTGAGGGGTGAGTAGAAGAGGAGTTTATTTAATTGCAAGCAGTGATGGCTCACCTCTAGAAGAATATAGATGATTAGGAATACAACAAATACATGGTGGAGCATGTATATAACCCATAAATCTAATTTTTATCATGATATTTGTCTCTATTCAGTTTTGGGATGTTCCAAAAGGGCCAAATGATGAAGGCAATTTTTTGAGCAAGAAAATGGAGTCTTACACCACATTTCATGGAGTTTCATGCTTTGGAGGGCCATTTGTCTTATCAGACCTTACATGGTATGTATCACACTCATTTTCCTACATGTTTAACTCCTTCTCTCAGCATGACAAGTGTTTTAATGACCCCCAAACTTTATTCTCTCCTTCTCTCTCTCAAATTCTATAAGTAGTAGCCATTTTGGCCTTTGTAATCTAATACCACACCATGTATGGTGAAGCCCTATTGGGATGACATTGTATTTTACCTTTAAACATTAATTCAAGTCTATTTTTGAGTTCATGAATAATTTTATAAGTGTGAAAGTGATGTATGGTGATGTAAAGTGATAATTCTCTATCCTTTCTTCCCTTATCCTTTCATGTTTGTGCAAGAGTTCCTATTCTAATAGGTCATATAGAGTGTATTCAAATGTGTTAGGCACATTTCAAGTGTATAATTATCATTGGAGTGTGAAATCTTCCATCTGGTTCATTTTCCTTGTGTTGCTTCATACATCTCACCTTTATATTGAAATACTCAGTTTAGAATCCTTTAGGACTTTGAGACTAGTGTGTATGCCTTATTTCATTATTATAAGAGTATGATGGTAATGTGGAAATAATATTGATGTATCACCCCCCTTATAATAGTTAAATTTCATGCAATCTTATAACTCTTTTTCCTCACAAGCATTAGATAGGTGATAAGCATTTCAAGATACATTTAGGGAACTAGCCCTTAAATCTAAAGGCTCACTTCCATTATAGGTACACCCACATACCTCAAAGTGTTCCCATGTTGCCTACATCTAGAAAAGGATTGAATAGCTTCTTCTAGGGTGAAATATTTTATGACAATAGTTTTGGTACACCCAGTAGGATTCATCATCTTCAAGATGAATGTTGGTCTTGACAACACCAGTTGTAAATTGGTGTGCTACTCAGCATTTGGTGACTCAATCAAGGTAAAGTTTGATTCAAGGTCATTGTTTTGTCATAAATTTGTTCTCATAATTCATGTTTCTTACTAGTTCATCATCTATTAGAGTTTTCAACCCTATCAATCCACCTATTCAACCTAAACTTCCTCTTGAAGTCTAATATCCTCATCCTAGTCTGTCCTTTGAAGACCAAGAAGATTTTTCTAGCTAAAGAAGTGAAGAGGTGGAATAAATTAAAGATCTTGAATAAAACATGGATATTCCCCATTCCTTCCCTTAATTTAATATTTAAAACACAATTCACCTTCAAGGATATGATGGCATACCTCCTAATGCCATAAAAAGTTTGCCTACATTTAATGGTGAGAGTCATGTTACACCTAGTGAACACATTAGTTATATCTCCAATTTTTGTAGTTTTCACAATATCACTCAAGAGAACATTTCCATTAGACTCCTTGTCATGTCCCTTATAGTAATTTTCCTAGTAGATGCATCACATCATAGGATGACTTTGGAGTATTGTTGACTTCTATATTTTAAGATGAAATTGGCCATGCCTCTCTCGTACATTAGCTCAATGTGATCAAAAGAGGATCCAAAGAACCAATGCATGACTTCAATGAGAGGTTTAAAAATACTTGGTATATATTTCCTCATCCCATGAGGCCACCTACTATATTTGTGTTTCCTACCTACTTAAGATACATTGATACTAAAATTGCTATCATGCTTCAATCCATGGGTGGTTCCATTCTTCTTGAAGTACATAAACTTGCCATCAAAGCTGAAAATGATATCATTAAAGATGGAAGGTTATGTCCTAGGGTTTATATTACATTTTCTCATAATAATTTTTCTAAAAATCCAGATGTGGCCCAAATTCCTAATGCCAACACCAAGCCTAAGGTTACTCATAAGAAGGCAGATAATGCCATGGACAAAGATGCATATATTCAATGGTTAGAATCTAAGCTTGTAAAAGGGAATATACAACAAGGTTCATATCAAAATACATACCCATATTAGTATTAATATGTCAAATAATATGAAAGAGGAAGGGGTCAAGGGAAGACTAACTTCAACATGCCTGCCAATGTCTATAATCCTAGCTCCACTACCAATGCAAGGGAGATGGTACATGTGCATAGTAACTTAGTGCAAGGAGAAGATTGGAAACAAGGAAAATTCATGGATTATAATGAAGGTAGAGATAAAACTCTTATTTCTCAAGGAGGATTTACTCCTTTCCTATCCTCTGAAGATGAGGTCATGATGCAACCAAATGAGAGTTGACAACCTCATGGAGAAAGCTTCACCAACTTCTTGGTGTAAGGCACTTTTGTACTCAATCAAGGAGCCTTTATTGTAGATAATCAAAGGGACAAGAGGAAGGATATATGGGGTGAAATAGCATGCCTACAAGCTCATCCAATCCTCCTCTAAGGAAACAACTCATGGCTATAAGTGTGGTAGTTCCAAAAGCTCCTATACCTCCTTCAAGTCAAAATGCAGTAAGGTCTGCTCAAGGTATCTCAATTACTTAAGTTATAATCCATCATTTACCTTCAACTACTAAATAAAAGGTGAGTAATAATTCCCAAAACATATTGGATTCCTTGAAAAGTTCCAAAGCATTAATCTCTTTATGGGTTGTCCTTCATATGGTTGGACAAAAAGAGTGGTTACAAAAGTAATTGTCCACTATTCCTAGCCTTTCACATTCAAGTCAAATTCAAATTCATGTTTTCCTTGAAAATTTCCATAATACCATAGTTGAACCATCTACTAGGACTGAGAAACCTCCACCATTTTATCTCACTCTCATAATGGGTGACAAATTGGTCCACAATTACTTAGTTGATAGTGGAGCTTGTACTTCAGTCATGCCCAAAGTTGTAGCTAATAAGTTGGGCCTAAAATATGAACCTCATATAAAAGGAATTCTCCAATTATATGGTACACCTACCAAGACAATAGGGTTGATAAAAAATTTGAAGGTTTTCTTGCATGATTATCTTAGCTTTCTTATCCTCCAATACATAGTTGTTGTTGATCTCCCAGCTCACTTTACAATATGCCTTTCAAGAGACTTTAAAAATAATATTGGTGGCTATCTTTTAGGTGACTAGTTATTCTTGGCCTTTAGGACTAGGTATGGAACCAAATCAACCATAATAACACAGCCTCTTATAAGGTTTCGCATTGATTTTTACATTGAAATAAGCTCTAAATTGAATTGTGTGATCAATGAGAAGGAGGAGCCTAATGTGGATTATGGATCTTTTAAAATTGAATGAATTTATAATTTTGTATGGTTTAGATACATATGAACATGATCTTTATGCATAATTTGAAAAAAATGACCTTGGCACTTATATCATACATTAAGAGCCATTTGAAGGAGTTGAGGTAAGGTCAAACATTCTCATTCTACTAAAGGTAACTATATCATTCATGAGTATGATGATCATAGGTTGATGAATCTAATTGAGCACCAAAGTGTTAAAAATGATGTATTTATCCCTTTCACTGATGAGGATGCTTTGGATGATGACACTCATGAGGTGGATGAGAATGACTTGTGGCAAAGGTTTGATACCATATGTCATGAGTTCGATCAGCTTGGTAATGTTACTTCCCATCTCAAGAAGTCTACATATGATTTGGTTAATGACTCTAACAAACATGATGTTTAGTGTCTCAATAAGCATGGAAAAAATTATTGCATTGTGAATGAAGAAGAACTATGGCAAAAGCTCAATTCCATATGCAAATAATTTGACAAGTTGGGTAAGTCTTCCTTTTCTCCAAGAGATTCTATATATAATGTCAAGGTTTCTAATAAGACTAATTATCATGTTGACAAGTATTCCATCATGTATAAAGATTAATGTCATTCTACTAATCAATAATTTGTTGTCATGAAGCAATTTGATGATGCTAGTGTCCAAGAGGTTATAGACATGAATAATGAAGTCAAGGTATAAGTTATTGTACCTCAAGAATAGTCAATAGACCCACCTAATGTTGATCCAGATCCAAAGGTATTGGATCATGAAGAAGAGGATCTTGATGCTTTCAAGCATCAATCACTCTCTATCCTAAAAGAAGACAAGGTTAAGAAGACTATAATAACTACATTATATAGTTTTTTGGAGAACATCCAATGGATATGATGTAAATAACAATAGTTTTAGCCCTAATAGAACAATAAATATCATTCATGAAGGTCCCAAATAGTTCACTTGCATACCTAAGAGCATTCAATGCTGGTAGGTTTCTTGACCATACATATATGAAAGTGATTGGTGATGAGCATCCTCCTCACACTAAACTACCTTCATGGAGTGAAAAATATGTAAGGGGGACTATTTTTATCCTAGTTTAGGTATGATCAGATGTTTCACCTCAAGAGTGAGGTTTTGTAAATAGTAGAATAGGTGTGTGTGTTGTCTTTCAGTTGTGTTGTGTTCCCTAAGTGTTCTAGTGAACATGTGTGTTTCTTTTAGTATGCCTAATTTTGGTGTCTTTCCTTTATGTTTCATGTGTTGTCAAAGGTAATTTTTGTGTCAAACCTAGTGTACATATGACTCCATGGCTCAATAGACAAGATTAGGAACCTAGTCTTGGCATAAAAAGCATACCACCCTTGGGAAATTGCCAAGAATGTTGACCATTTTTACCACAAGTCAAAATAGATCAACCCCATATAGTCAAAACCTTATATAGGGGTCTAATATAATGTTATATGGTGTATTTAATGTCATATCTTATGTTTTTATCATTTTTCATGGTCTAATTAGTCCATATGTCATTTTGAGTCACCTAGGGGTCATTTTAGAACATTAAATTCAAGTAGCATGATTTTTAAGATGTCTAAGTGTTCTAGTTTTCTTTCCAATATCTAATATGTTATATTCCCTATAGTAATGTTAGTCTCATCTGAAACTTGTAGGTTATCTAATTGAAAATAAAGAAAATAACTGAAAAGGGAGGAGTTTGGAACTTGTACAGCCTATAGGGGAGTGTGACATGTGTGACAACCTTGTGGGATGACTCTTCAACTTCCCTAGACTCATATCATCATTTTATCAACTTTGGAAGTCCAAAACCATTCTACTCCTTCATCACCCTTGTATAAATACATAACTAGTCAACAGGTTTATGCTTAGTATGGCCAGTTGGAGAAGTTTCTGACTAAATTCCTTTAGATGTGATAGTATACCCAGTATACTTAATTTTCATAAAAATATTTCAAGGATTGGTCACTTGTGTTTTATGAACCATCCTTTAGAAGTTGAATCAGTTTTTTTTTTCTTGTTAAATCCCATACCTTACAGGTTTCCTTCTCATATGGATAGGTCCATATAATCCAGCTAATGGAATTGAATCCAAAGGACATGTGAATATTTCTCACATGTTTCCCATGCTTATTTTCATGTTTTAAGGTGTTTTTATAAATATAACATCACAGGTTTGCAAGTTGGTCTCATTTGGGATGACAAGAAGGTTTTCACTATTTACAGAATCTTCATGCCTTGGTAGTGGTTTAAAAATATGATGATAGATTTATTTTCATGTTTCAAATGTCCTCCTAGTCATTTTCCAATTAAAACTCATTCTTCAAAGCAATCTTCCATGGAGTTACAGTCATAAGTGACACAGTCAATTTACTCCATGACTGTCATACACAGTCAACTAAGTGAGTTGTGTTAGGATCTTGAACATGCTCATGGATTTATTTTAAGATTTTATGATATTTTGGATATATCCTTAAAATAGGATCAATCAAGCTAATCCCTTCCAATTAGCATAATAAATATTATGATAGCTAACACCTCTACCTACTTAGTCATATGTCATTGGTGTGCAATCTCATAAGAGTGTCATGTTGGAATGGAAGTATTTAACTTGTTTTAATCCCTCAAAAGCAAAATAGGATCCATATAATCATTTGGATAAGGTGCAAGACTAGTTTCCAGCTCATATACCATACAACTAGTCACACAACCACCATTGCTTGGTCTACAACTATGTCAGCATCTACATGAGGGTTAAAACATTGAAATGGAGTGTGGAAGCTTATCTCAAGATTTTTAATATTATAATATTTAATTTGAACACTTTTAAGGATCATAGATATATTTATAGGTTCATATTCATGCATAATACTTATAGTTTCATCCACTCCTTGCACATTGGAATATTTACCTATAGGTGGCACCAGCAAAGAGTTGAAAATGTTGATTAGAGGAGATTTGACATGTTGGAATCCTTCCTGAGGTTTATGGAATTGAATTATAGTATGTAAGATATGCACAAGATAAAGGGTTGTTAGGTGAGAGTGAGGAACCATGTTCAAATATGAAATGACTATGTTCAGGGATCATTTCCCTAAAACACAAAAATAAAGGCCTGAGCCATTTTGTTGATATCATATGAAAAGGTTACCAAGATTCTTGATTCATCCAAATGTACTCACCTTGTATCCCCCACATAGGTGAATATCTCTAAAAAATTTAGAGGGTGGATTATTGGTGTAAATTAGTTTCTTAAGATCTCTAATATGCACTTTTGACTAGTAAGTTCATATAGTGATGTCTACAATGTTTGGAACTTCAAAGTGACTTCAACATCTCAAAGTGAAAATGAGGCATATATTCAAGTTTGAATGATATTACTGAGTGAAGGGCATACCAATGAGAAAAAAATACATCAAGAGAGGTGGATATGCAGTATTTCAAGTATAATCTACACCTATAAGTGTCCTTTCCTTTGAAACTACCCACCTACAACTGACTGCAAACTCCTACATCATCCATGACAGGAGATTAAGCATGGAAACACCAACATTTGTTGATGGAATATGATTCAAAATTACTAAGAGGATCTAAAAGTGATGTTATACATATTCCAAAGTGAATTTTCACCTACAAGATCCTACTTGTTCCAACATAGTCAATTGTAGTTGACTGTAGGTAACAGCGGGCTGAAGAGTGATGTTTTGATGTTGACATAGCTTGATTGTGAGGTAAATAAGTCCAAAAAAATGTCTAATGACCCTAAAATACTCTAAGGAGGCCTATAATCATTTCCTTCAAGCTTAAACCATGAAATTATCACCTATAGAAAAGAGAAACATAGTCATAGCCATATGACCTACAGTCTAGACCAATCAAGGTAAGAGGTGAACAATACAAAGTTTGAAGAGAGTTTAATGATTTACATGTTTTAAATAGATTCAAAAATATGGAGGAACACCTCATTAAACTCTCATGGTAGATATAAAAACAAAGAGAGGACTCTAATCAAGCAATCTACAATCATATGGTAAAACCCTACACATAGTCTACTTTCCTAGGGGTTTGTCTTGGATCTTGAAGGAGTTAAAGGGTCTAATGATGTGACCAAGGGTTGAAATTTTGTAGATAGTTTTTATTTCACTTGGATAATCCCCTCCAACATCTAATTTTTCTAATAAAATAGGGGAAGTACCCTCTATTTTATCTCAGATAGAGGGTGCTTCCCTAGGATACAAATCCTACAGTTTTGGATAATAGAGATAACTAGGTAATCTGAAGATGGATGAGACCTTGAAAGGAGATGTGGAAATTTTAATGACATATAGAAAAATGTGAGAAAACAATTCATAGAGGTAAAAATCTCAACATGGTGTTTTAAACCATCAAGAATGTAGACAAGCCTATTAGGCTTGGTTTAGGTTTAAATCTTAAATGGGAGGTTAGCTTCATTTTCATCTTTAAGTAAACATTATAACACTATGGATCATGTTAATAGAGGAATATAGGACGTGTTTGAGATCTTGGTATGCAAATAAGTCCACAAAAAAGACACTTTTGGCTCAAGGACAACTCAGGCCTATGCAAAATGACATACAAAGCTCGAGAGGCCCATTTAGGATGCTCATATATACTTGAAGGTTTTGCATGGGGGTCCAAGGATCTTTAAAAAGTTTAAGTGGGTCCTAAACATTGCTTTTATGGAATTTTTATACAACCCCAATGTCACATATTTATGAATAAATCCTAAGAGTGAAAAGAGCCTAAAACCCAACAAAACCCTAGATAAGGACCCAATTGGGAAACTAAGGATGGATATCTATCCAGATGAGATGTAATGGACATAAAAGTGATTTAATATTAAAAGGGACTCTTTATAGATCCTTCCCATCCACTTGAGGTGTTCCCTACTTGTACGGATAGGAGGGAAATAAGGTTTTTTTAACTATTTTTGATGTTTTGTAGGTTCTAGGAGGTTTCAAGAGATACCCCAACTTTGGGAGAAATCTAAAGACTTAATATAAATCATTATAATCATTTCATGCTTCATAAAAACTTTTAAGTGTTTTTGTAAGCAATTTCATCTCAATGAGTCAAAATTGGTAAAGTGAGAAGGGTGAGAACTTCAATTGAGAGTCTATTTAAGGTGTACCTAGAGAATATAAGGATATGGTAGGTCTTAACATGTGTCATTCACTCCTTTGTATGGATTTTCATGGGAAACTAAAGCCAAATTAGAGGCCAAGTGTGAAGGGTGAGTGGAGGAGGAGTTTATTGAAATGTAGGTTGTGATGGTTCACCTCCAGAATAATCTAAATGATTAAGAATGAAACCAATGCATGATGGAGCATGTCTAAAACCCCTCCCTCTTAGTTCAATCATGATATCTATTCCTAGTTAGTTGTGGGACGTTTTAAAAATGCCAAATGATGAAGGTAGTTTTTTTAGCAAGCAGAAGGAGTCTTACGCCACATTTCATGGAGTTTCATGCTTTTGAGGACATTTGTCTTATCAAACCTTGCATGGTTTATATCACACTCATTCTCCTACATGTGTAACTTCTCTCAGCATGACAAGTGTTATAGTGACCCTTGGTCTTATTTCTCTTCTCCTCTCTCTCAAATTCTATAAGTAGCAACCATTTTGGCCTTTATAATATAATACCACACCATGTATGGTGAAACCCTACTGGAATGACATTGTATTTTGCCTTTGAACATTAATGCAAGTCTGGTTTTGAGTTCATGAACAATTATCTAAGTGTGAAAATGATGTATGTTGATGCAAAGTGATAATTATCTATCCTTTCTTCCCTCATCCTTTCATGTTTGTGCAAGAGTTCCTATTCTAACAGGTCATATAGAGTGTATTCAAATGTGTTAGGATCCTTTAAAGTGTAGGATTGTCCTTGGAGTGTTCAATCATCCCCGGGTTCATTTTCCTTGTGTTTCTTCATACATCTCACCTTTATATTGAAATACTCATGTTAGAATCCTTTAGGACTTTGAGACTATTTTGTATGCTTTGTTTCATTGTGCTAAGAATATGATGGTCATGTGGAAATCATATTGGTGTATCACCCCCCTTAGAATCATTCCATTTCATGCAAGTTTCTAACTCTTTTTCCTCACAACTAAGCATTATATAGGTGATAAGCATTTCAAGATACATTCAAGGAGCTAGCCCTTAAATCTAGAGGCTCATTTCCATTATAGGTACACCCACATACCTGGAAGTGTTCCCATATTTCCCAAATATAGAAGATTATTAAACACCCTCTTCTAGGGTGCAAGATTTGGTGACAACAAGGCATTTTATAGAATTTATTAGAACCTCAGTTTACCTAGAATAGTACTCAGGAGTTTCACAATTTTAATTCCCAAATTTACTTAATTTGTCTTAGATTTGTTCAGTTTGGGTGAAATAATGCATGATATATTATTACAAGTAAACACATAGGTTTGCTCAAAATTATAGTTATTTTACTTAGTCTCATAATCTATATGCATCATATATCATTTGGGGGCATGTGTGTATCACATTGTTTTCCTCATTTCTTAATCTTTTGCACTAGTCTTTTAGATGGAATGACAACTTCATGTCATTATCCACATTATATACACAAAAACCATATTATACTCAGTATTTTCACTAGTTTTTCACCAAAAATTGAAAATTATTCCATCTTTAGTGGTTGGTTTTCTATTTGCACTAGTATTTGCATCAGTTATCACACAACAAATATCGATGGGGACTCATATAGGGATTCCAAAATTGATTTACTACTTTGGGTTGGTGATGATGGCTTCAAGCACACCTTGAGTTCTTAAGTACACTCACTTATCGATGAGGAATGAATAATGTATATTCCAATCTAAACTATTCAACATTAATTAAACTACAAGTGTACAACTCATCACAGTCACCATTTTTGTAGCAAGAAAATCATAATGGTTCACAAACCCAATTTGGTGTATTCATTTTTTATTACTCTCTAGTTAATTGTCTTTCATTTTTTGATATTAACTTTAAGTAAATACTAATATTACATATGTTTCATTACAAGTTTTTGTATAGAGCAAAGTTCAATGTTGTGGCCTACATCTAAGACTCCTTTTCACAAGAAAGTTCAGATACACACTATTTTTCCTTTTATTCTAGTACTTATGCTTTGTTTCATTACTAGAATAAAAAAGGGGAAAATGTTGACACATAAATTAATATTTAAGCTAAAAATTTTCACTTATCACCATTCTTTGACACACTTAACTCTAAACTTATCTTAGGGCCCCTTTTTATCACTTTTAACCACCTTGCACACTCTTCGAAGCTAATAAGATACCTCTAAATCTACTCATTTGTATCCTTATCAAAACTAGACATCCTTTTGTCCCTACCTAAAACTCAACATGATGAAATCACCCATTAGACAAGACTGCCCTATGGGACTATAGTGCAACACTCTAGTGTCCTTGCCCCCCTCCTATCTTCCCATCAAATAATGACTAATTTTCAAAATAAAAAGCTATAGTATGGTTGGCCTATGTCCCTAATGACCCCCAATCAAAGTAATTTCAAGGATATGACTATATAAACACATTTAAAACCATTTTTATAGAGAAGGGGCTTCCACATCAAAAAATCACCAAAATCATAATCGCACATTGAGAGCAAATTACCTATTTCTCCCAATAGCTCCAAATCAGTGAATGTTATTATTGTTATATTATTATTTTGATTTTGTACAATATTGTTGTCACTTAGTGTTTTACATAAATCCCAAATTAGATTAAAAAAAAACCCACACATGTAACTAAAATAAATGGGGTAGAATGTTTCTTCACATGCACCTTAATTATGATTTATATGAAACCTGCATGGATTAAAGATGTGGAGGAGAAATGTTTTATGTAGAAAAAAATGAAGAAAAAGAATAGCATGGCTACATGAGAGAAGAGAAAGAAAGGTGAAAGTAGAATGCATGGGAGTGGAGAATACAAGAAAGAGGAGGAAGAGGAAAGCTCTGAATATGATGATGAGGTATAGAAGGAATAAAGTACGAATGAAGAAAATAAGGAGAAAATAAAGTGCCTTGTAAAGAGAGAAATGGAAGCTGAGCAAGAAGAAGAGAATAAATTCACTAAGTAGAAGCAAAAGATAGTGCAATAGGTAAAATAACACAATTGTGACACCACTTGCAAGCATTACATAAACCACAATAAAGATAATGTAGAAGTGCACATGATAGGGAGTGTATCGTCAATTGAAGTTGTTGGATTCCCAATTGAAATTCTTGTGAAGGAAAGGAAGAACCAAGGTTATATTCCAAATCAAATAGATTAGGGGTAAAAAAAAATTAGTCACAGGAAGAGGAAGAGGTTGATGAAGAAGATCATGGTAAAGAGAAAGACAACCACCATGAATAATTTACTAAAGACATTGGTTTTCTATAGATAAAATCTAGTATTTCAAATACCTATGGGGAGTGACAATTATTAAAGACCCTGAAGATGATGCAGTAGTTTTAAATTATGATCTACACAAAATGAGTTTAAATTAGGTATGTGATTATTCAAGGTAGCGATTGTCATGGTATAATGCAATGTCTCTCAGGAAAAGAGAATGGGAAGTTGAAGAAAAGCCTCAAGGGAAAGAAGGAAGCCTTGGTGAAGGAAAAGGAGAACACGCATGTACATGAGCATGTAATGGAAATAATTGAATTAATTGAGAAATAAAGGCTAAAACTTTAGCAAAGACATTCATACAGGGGTTAGAAATAATTGAAAATATATGTGCAACCATTCACCATTTGTTGCACGAGACGCCCATGATTCCCATTGTTGTGTATTCAATCGAAGAGGAGCCTTAGGAAAATAAGATTTAAGAGGCAAAGAACTAATGGTAAGAATATTCCAAAGAATTGAATGAACTACTAATAGAAGCATAGAAAAAGGTAGAGGTTGTCAAACACATGTTCAAAGAGTTAGGGAACACACATGACTTTGTGAATGCTCAAATAAAGATTAATGAAGATAGAAGCAAAGAGTTAGGATTTATTTTGTTAAAAGAAAATGATGACATGATAAAAATAAAAAAGAGGATGAATGTGTTAAAAAAATTTAAATCACAAGTGAATAAGAAGTGCACATAATTAGATGTATAACTTGAGTGTTATCAAATGAAACATTGGTTAAATAGGTAGATATGCACAGAGCATATGATGAGTTATATAAAAAAGAGCAATCTTGTGAAAAAATTATGCAAAATAGGGTGAAGACAATGTAGAATTAAAAACAATGATGAAAATCACATAGGATATGGATGAGGCTATCTATAGTCATCTAAAATGTCATTTAGTGCAATGACTATCACTTGAGACCACCTTGTTCTGTCTTAGCCCTAGTCCTATCTTAGGGCCTCTATTGATCATTTTATAGCGTTTGTGCAAGTTTAACTTATTATCAAATACACCAAAAGCATCATTAATCCATCTCCTAGGTAGTTATGCCCCTTGTTCACTAGTTTATGCCACTTGGACATTAGCATAGCCCTTTGGACACTAGTACATTATGCTATTGACTTAGGGATCACACTACTATCCTTTTTCTCTTTACTCTCCCAATGGATACCTTTTCATTCCCCAAAGCACTCCTAGGGTCATCTTATGCCTATTTCACTTATTGACAAGCACTAGAATGTTATAAATAGACCAATTTCAATCACTTATCCATTAGATGGAAATTAGAAGCAAATACTCATAAATAAACTCAAAAATAGTTGTGCAAATCAAGTTCATTGATCTTTATTCTACCCTACTTATACATACACCCATCTACAATAGCCCAGATCTCAAATTACTCAAATTTTTAGTCTCAAGTCACACTTAAAGAACTCAAATCAACATTCATACTAGCATTCACTTGTACTTACACCAACACTAATATTGGGAGAACTACATCATGCTTGATCCCCTTTCGAGGTATTGATATGTAGGCAACGCTAACACATGGGGTGTTGAGGTCATGTCCATCCTAACCTAATAACACCACTCTTTTATAATTGTTCTTTTTTAATACCCTAACAAACACAGAGGCTTAGGATTTTACATTCCATAATCCCCTTAAAAGCTAAATAATTTGGTGAACATGACTTACTTAGAACATATTCACTAAAAACCCTAGTGTACCATTAGGGTTTCCCTTCTTCCAGACTTTACTCAATTTAAATTTTTAGCCTTTCACTATGATTATTATGATAGAAGAAATTTTATAATTTTTTATACAAAGTTTGGTGGTTTATCTAGCATGCTTATTACCTATCATTTGAAAAATAATGCACATGTATGTCACTCCTCACATGGATCACATTAGAATTCATCTTACTTCACACATTATTCCACCTCCTCTTGAGATCCCATTCTATGGAGAGCATTGTTGCATGGCCAATTTCAAGTTACTTTGGTTACTACTTGATGATAGAGATCTCAAAGGACTCTTTTTGTTCCTCCTCCACCTAGACTAGTTGACTACCTTTGCTCCCATCCTACCTCTACTACTTTCCCTTCACAAATAGTATATCATGTGGTTCGGGTTGTTACTAGATGGAATCGGATGCCTCCTCAACCTATATAGGAAAAACGTAATTCCACCATCCCTCCTCATCCCCAAAATAATACAATGAGACCAAGGGATCAACACATAGTATATGATAGTGTGGATCAGTTGATAAATACACCAACTAAGATTCTATATTGGAATTACTTCAAAAGGCAACCATTTTCAAGGATATTCTTTTTCAAACACTCAATCATATATATTTGCCTCAAGATACAAAACCAACTTATTTTGCATCTCTCATGAACACTATAAAAGACATTGAGGATATTATATCTTTTGGTAATGATGATTTTCCCTCATAGATAGTTATTGATCAGAATCTACCACTTTTCATTCATGCACAAATCAAAACCACTAATATTAAACAAGTTCTAATTTAAAGTGGTTCAGGTCTTAACATATGCAACCTCATATTTTTACAGAGTATGGGAGTTGATATTGCATCCATTCAGAAGACATATAAGAACATTCAAGGTTTTGATGGCATTCCCTGCCAGGCATTGGGTTCTATTACATTGGATTTCATGGTCAAGCCAAAAACCTTATCCACACAATTTTAGGTGATGCCTAATCATTTACATTACAATTTATTACTCAATATATCTTGGATACATGCCATGGAGTTTGTACCCTCTACCTTACACAAATGTGTCAAGTTTTTACATGAGGGATATTTATACACTTGTCCAGCTTATAACCAACCATTCAAATATTGTAAACTAATATAACCTACTACCCTGAGTATATCTTCAGATGGGACAACTCAAGTTATCATATATTCCCCACCTCATATCATTCCTATATAATAAGTGCATACATATGAGATAGGGGAATCTAGCACCACTATTCTCACACTAGTTTTAGATCCTCATACAACACCATTATATCCACTCATGTGAGAGAACGATCCTCATATAACACTATTACCATCACACATGATGGACATTGATCCTCCTACAACACATTTATCCCTTCCCATGATGACTGATGAGATTCACATAGCATAATTATCATTACTTGTTAACTCAGAAGAAGTATACATCAGAAACTCAGATACAAATTATGAGACCACCATAGAGGATAACATAGCACCCATGAATATTGATTATTATTTATGTGGATTGAGATTTACACCAGTAGGACTTAGAGAGTACAAAGATGATTCTATGGCACCCATACCTTTACCTACACAATGATCACCAACAATTCACATATCCATAGATACATGGCTAGACACTCACTCACAGTTAAAGGCAAATTCTTCTATACAATCAATACATATGGTTACATCTATGTATATTGATCCAATTATCCAAATTTAGGTAGGTAGTACATAGGACACACCACACCAAATTTTATAAATACTAATTGATAGAGGATTGATGGCACTACCCATAGTTCAAAACATATCTGTTAGTAGATTGTCATAGTAGGATGATAGACCCTTTTGTCATTTTCATAGGATTATTGGACACAATACAAATACATGCTCAACATTACAATAAAAACTGAATAAGTTTAAGGCTTAGGGCACTATCTAGATTAAACATCCTCCACCTCCACCAGTACAGGCACCATGATGAACTCTTCACCAATACCAACATTTGCAGAATGATTCGTTGACTATTCGGGCCTTCATCAAAGACCAATACATCTCTCATGTTGCTATAGATGATGATTTTGATCCCAACACTTTTACATTGGCATTCTTACAACACATAGGACATCAAGAGACTGAGATACAACATGTTATACATTGGCAAGACTCCTTAGGACATATTACACTACCAATTACTTATGTCCCAAAGGTGGTCAACACACTACTCTTCATCATGAGCACATACACTTATACACATGTTACACTTGGTAGTACATGGTTACAGGCAATGGATGCCATTATTTATTATACAAACATATGCTTGAATTTTAGTTATGAGGGACAAAAAATTTGCATTCTACATAATGACACAAATGAGAATCACAAATTTCATACAGATACCCCATGGTCCAATGTGGTTTACCATGGGACCACATGAGAAACCTCTTACATAGTAGAGAAACATGCCATGCAAATGCACATAATATGAAATAACACCAAGGGCAAGTATATATTTGTACTGACAACATGGTATGATGATCACAATGATGATGATTTATTTGAGTTTGGGCAGATTCAATATCCGACATTAAATGACCTCCCACCAGACCTACCATTTGACTATCCACATCCTTTTAATATGATCTTAGGTTTGTAGAGGCACTAAATTTAATTTTTATATAATCTTAGTTACACATTAATTTTATATGGTTTCTCTTACCTTACTCCTATATACAGTTTTATTTTCATGTTGCTTGTACATAGCTTATAATTAGAAAACACAAAAACAATATAACAATTCCAAAAATACAAAAACATTCAAATATTTTCTCAGAAAAGACAAATTTTAGATTGTATGCATTTCCATATTTACATTCCTTATATTTTCCAAGTACTACATATGTTATCTTTGTTAGTATAGTCAGTTTTATCATACCTACATGCTTCACTTATTCTTTTCAAGTGTTTGCAGATCACTAAAAGACTTCCATCCTCTACATAGATCCAAATTTGCAACTATCTACCCATTGGGGGCACATACACCGATTCAACATTGATACATTTACCCATTAGGGGCAGCATACTACACAGCTTCCATTTTTCCATGTTACATCTTTATAGACTTCATATCACATATTTAGCATTGATTATATCTTGATATTGATCATTTTATGCTACTCAATTTTTTTGTCGACTACCACTACTATAGACTCAACTTATGTAGATCTTTACTCTCATATAGATTTGTACCACATGTTCATACATACTTTCATTTCTAGCTTTCTTAGTTCATATTTAATTGTTTCTTTGCTTCTACATCTATTCGAGGGAATTTGAATATGTCATTGTTCTATGGTTCTATGCCAATTTCTTTCATTGTGTGAAGGCTTTGGCCATGTGCCCATGTCCTAGTGTGTGCCTTCTTGATTGTGTATGCATACATTTGAACATGTCCTTCCATGTGGATATAAGTCAACCTTGATTTCTATATGTGTATGTGGACTTTTGAACATGTCCTTGTATGTTTTCTCTTTCTCAAACTTAGTGGCATGTGCCCATGTCCCTTATATTGTGGCCCCTTGGCCTACTTTACATGCATCATGTGTTTGTATGTATGCTCTCATGTATGAATTATGGCCATAACACTTGTATCTTGCATGTTGCTTGCATACTCAGTTTGTGATACTATGAGGGACCTCATGCATCTCTCATTCCTCCTTGAGTGCCTTGATGGACATCATGTTCCATCCCCCTAGGTAGTTACTCAGATTATATTCCAGATTTATTGTTCATATACATGCTCACATTGTTCTATCTATATGGACATCCTTGTGAATGCTAGACCTAACATACATCGGACATTACTAACTTATGTTCAGATCATTTTTAAATTCTGATGTCATGTATACACATTATATTGGTTTTATCATGCAAATATCATATATTTTCAGTCTAACACACATGATGCATAAATTTTATTTTGAGGATAGTTATTATAGAGGTTCAACAACTCCCATAAAAAAGGGGGCATTCACAAGGGTTTGTCACAGAGATCCAATCATCTTAATGCACTCAAAACATAGTTTTTAGCACACAGACACAAATTACAAAGCTTAAATTCAAGAAAACACAATGAAAAATGGTCACATATAAATCAGTCTCAATTTTGTATAGAAACAATATAGTTGGTCAATAGCATGACATAGAGGACACTATCACAATGCACTACTATCCAAGGGATCGTGATACTATCTTGTTTGCCCAAAAATAAAAAATTTGGAATTGTTATAAAAGTACAATAGATACAATCTAAGTTTGCACAATTTTAGTCATGGGTTATTAGATATACTTAGTTATACGTAAAATTACACATGTTTGTTCAGATTAGGGGCATCATGTGCAACATGATCACTCTCATTTCAGTTTCAAATACTCAGACATAGATTATTATGACTCAATCCATAATCCATATGCACAAATATCATATTTGGGGTTATATGCATGGCACATTGTTCTCATATGTTTAGTTTAACACCAATACTCTCAAATGGAATGGTTGTTCCATGTCATTTTCCACATTGTTACTCTATACACCATTTGCACTAGTTTTGCATTAGATTGATGCCTTATTCCATTTGCACTAGTTGGCATTATTGAATAGTCTTTGAGCCACATTTTTGAGTGCCCGAGTGGCCCCTAAGATATTTTATATTTCAAAGTTTTTGAGTGGCCCTAGAGCCATGCTACATAGTTTCAGTTACATCACACAACTTTAGTTACATTACATAGTTTTAGTCTCAGATGTATCTACTATGCATGGATAGGCAATGATGGATTCATAGCCTACTTGAGTTCTTGAGCCACCTACATAAGAGGATTAGACAAGCCATCAATCCAATCCAAGTTATTCACAGATTATGATCCACTGAGTAGGGGTGGGAAATGATGGAGTCAAGGTCAACTTGAGTTCTTGATACACCCACACATGAGGATTTAGAAAGTCATCAGCTCAGTCCAAGTTATTCACCATTGATCACCAGTTATATGCACATACATGATGTCACCAGGTTTTAGCATTGGTTTGCATACCCAATGAGGTGTATTCATTCCTTTCCTCTCTCTCTCATCTCTTTACTTAGTTTTATTTTTATTTTTGATATTTATTAAGGAATGATTACTTCATGTTTCATTTGTAGGATACGCAATGGAGCACGCTTCATAGACTCAAACCCAGATTCATAAGCTTCACCTCTTAGGTAAGTCCAAGTACATTTATTTTCCTTTATCTTAGTCATTTCACTTTGTTACATTTCTAGAATAAAGGGAAAGAAAATGTAATCATCTAAAATGTCATTTTAGTGCAATAAGTGTCACTTGAAACCATGTTGTCCTAGCTTAATCCTAGACTTATATTAGAGCCTCTCTTGATCATTTTATGGCTTTTGTGTAAGTCTAACATATTCCTATATACATCAAAAACAACATTAAGCCACCCCTTAGGCACCTAGGCCCCTTGTTCACTAGTGTATGCCATTTGGACATTAATGCGGCCCTTTGGACACTAGCACATTACGTTATTGACCTAGGAACCATGTTACTATTCTTTTGTTCCTTACTCTCCCAACGGATATCTTTCTATTCCTCAAAGCACTCTTAGGGTCACTTTGGGTCTATTTCACTTCTTGACAAGCACCAAAGCATAATATATAGACTACTTTTAATCACTTATTTTCTAGATGGAAATTAGATGCAAATACTCATAAACAAACTTAAATAGTTGTGAAAATTAAGGTCATTGATCCCTATTCTACCCTACTTATGCATACACCCATCTATAATAGCCCAGAGCTTAGATTACTCAGATTTCCAATATCAAGTCACACTCAAAGCACTTATATCGGCACTCATACTAGCATTCAATTGTACTTGCACTAAAACTTAAATTGGGAGAACTACATCAAGCTTAATCCCCTTTCAAGGTATTGATATATAGTAATGCTCAACACATAAGGTGTTGAGGTCACGCCCAGGATACCCTACTAACGCCACTTCTTTCTACTTGTGCTCATCCAATACCCCAACAAATATGGAGGCCTAAGGTTTTACATTCCATATTCCTCTTAAAAGCTAAACCACTATCCATGATGCAATAAACATATGGGCCAATTCAAGAAGAATGTTCAATAAGACATTATTAAAGTTTTGCAAGCACAATAAGAAAAGAGTCAGAGTAGTTTTTTAGGGTAGGAAAAAAGGTAATATGGGGGAATGTTGACCTATATTTTATGCATAAGGTTTGTTGTATCAGAAATGACTAAGTGTAACAATGTGCAGGTGAAACGCAGAAGATCATGCATAAAATTTCATAAGTGTGCATAATATTCTTGAAGGAACATTCAACATGTGTAAGAAGTAAAAAAATGCATGGGTTAAGAAGAAACACAAAGACACATCAATGCATAGATTGAAAGGAACATAGATTAGGAGAAACAAAAATGATCAAATTCTCAGATGGCAAGGGATTGATTCAAGTTAATAAAGATATATTGAAGAATATTCTCAGGTGAATGACAAGTGGAAGAATTGTTGGAAAACATGGACATGAGGAGTTGATTCAACACCAACTAGCAAAGATTGAAGGGGTCCATGAGCATTATTCATAGGGATGTTGACCTCTTATTTGAAGAGTTCAGAAGTGTTACACATGTTGTAAGATAAAAAGTTTGAAATGTTTTTGGAAAGCAAACTTAGTGTTTGATGAGATCAAGTTTATTGTATATGTTGCAATGTGAATGAAAATGACTATATATTCATAGAGCGTTTGTAAATGTCAATGTACAAATTGTACTTATGTTGTATTTGAGTAATAAGAATGATGATCAAGCTATGTTTTGTTAATTTGTGTTTTAGTTAAGGCTAGAGTTTGTATGGCTTGTGTATATGGTTATTGATCTTTATATTTCTCATATCAATGGGGTTCTCAAAATTTTATTTTTCTACCTCAAGTGAGTGTCAATCTTTGGCTTAGTTAATATGTTGGTGTTGTGAATATTTGTATTTGTTACACAAAGTTTGGCTTGCTTAACTTTAAAAACACAACAATATTTCATATAGTGATAAAATGAGCCTTTTAAATACACAAGCTTCAAACAACCAAACTAATTAATGTATATGTATCCAGATTGTGGTGTTCCAATTGTCTATCCAAAATGAATTTGCTATGACTTAAACCCAAGAGCCCCTAAATATGAATTTAACATCTTAAATATATAGACTTCACACAACCAAATTAATTAATATATATGTATCTCGATTGCGGTGTTTCAATTACCTAACCTGTAATGTCCCCTATTTGGGACAAACAAAAAATAATGGGTTTGGACAATCTCAATCAAAAATAAGAAAATAAGATAATAAACTAGCCACTCTATGTCTCTTGAACAAGCTACTACACCTCACCAAAGGGAACCAACTGCTAAATGCCACTACGATAGAATTTAATCCATAATTATAGCTACTAATATCCACTCCAAGAACTGAAAATACACTCTAAAAGATGGTGCAAAATTCTATATGTAATATCCCCAAGAAAGAGATCATTGAATTTGAGGAGAGGCGTTGCCACTTCACATGAAGAAATCACTGCCAAGGAGAAATCACTGCCAAGGAGCAACACTACCATTTAATACAATAATCATTAAACGGATATGAACATAAATGTCAAACAAAATTATTGCCAGAAATGAACAGAAATGTCAATGGAAATGTTAACAGAATTGTCGATGGAAATGCCAACGAAAATGTCAATGGTCACATCTTTTGGTGAAGTGGTGCCTCTTGGATGGGATGCCTCCTTTGGGAGAAGTTTTTAAAGACTATATAAAGGAGAAGAGATGTAGAAGTATGAAGCATCGAATAATGAATTCAAATATATAACTTGTATAAGCAACCACTTTACAATGGCATTTAAGGATGAAACCCCTTAAACTACCTAATCTAGATACAAAGACGAAAACCCTTGTTATCAAACCCAAAGATGAAACCCCTTGTGGAATTATAATTTTTTTTGAGATCCAAAAAATCTATATTAAATTCAACATTATTATTTAAATTATATTTCAATTATAAAATCTATATTTTATTTAAACGAAATTATAGGAAATCCTAATTCTTGTAAAATATTTTGATTTGGAATATTATAGTGGTATCAGAGCTTTTCATGCTACCAGCGTGAGGGTTTCGATAAGCTATATGGATTCAAATCATAAGGTTAACATAAACAAAATAAATGATGCACAGTTTGACTAATGAGCCCAAGGGCAAATTACGTTGATGTCATTATAAGTTAAACAAATACAACAATTGAATAACTCGCTAACTCAAAATTCTAATGGTGAGGGAAGATCATCACAAGCACAATAGGGTTATACATTTAATAACAGTCATGAAGGAGTTCCCTCAAGGACTTATGTACGTCCAACCATGCCCATATTCCTTCAACGAGAGGAACTAATACAGGAAGAAGATGAGGCTGAGTTGATTTCAATGATATTAATGCATGTCACAATAAATATTTGAATCTTGATCCTATGATAAGGGATGAATTGACATTCAAAGATTTTTATCATTTATATTGGAAATGTGTACCAGAGGAAGATGAATGGTAGCCAAATTTGGTCAAACAAGTCATCACGGAGCAACTACTAAAGGAGCATAAAATTTGGATGGTTGAAAATAATTTAGGCAACAACCTTGTGTTGTAGGAGCAACCGGTGGAAGTAAACTAGTAAGTGTTGAAAAACATCCCAACAGCATCACTCAAAGAATTCTTTGAGCCCAATTTGGAGGCAATGGTTCTTGAACTTAAACAGCCAAATAACTGTTGGAATCATCTTATGACAACCATAAATTCATCCTATTATTGCAATGAAAACAAGTATGAATCTTTTATCAAAGATGAATCATTGCTTGGTCTCCATAATAATACAAAGAAAAGATTTGTCTTTGTGGACAGTGGAGGTGAGTCATTAATGGGGATTGTAAGGGCAGATTTGGTGACAAATGAGCTTGAAAAGGTCATTAACAGCCTAAGAAATGATCAATTTGGAGTACATAAAGGTCCTAGGATCCTTATGCTCAGCCAAGAGCTCATTAATAATTACAGCAATGGTTATAATGGTAGAAGGCTCTAGGATCTAGGAAAGAACAGTTGTAAAAATCCCTTGCAAGAGAGAACTAATTATAATGCAATCAGTTCTGCAAGGATGGGGAAAGAAACATCTAAGCATGGGGTAGATTATAGTTTTTTTTGGAGTGTACTATCAGGTTTTAAATTGCTTGAGGACAAGTAATCTGAAGAAGGGAGGTCTGTAATATCTTCAAAAAGGAGATAGTTGAATTCAAGGAAAGGCGCTACCACTTCACATGAAGAAATCATTGTCAAGGAGAAATCACTACCAAGGAGCAGTGTTGCCATTTAATACAACAATCATTAAACGGATATGAACGAAAATGTCAAACAGAATTATTGTCGAAAGTTAACGGAAGTGTCAAACGGAATTGTTGCCAAAAAATAATGAAAATGTTGATGGAAATGTCGACGAAAATGTTAATAGAATTGTCAATGAAAGTGTCAATGGTCACATCTTTTGGTGAAGAATTACCTCTTGGATGGGACGCCTCCTTTGGGAGAAGTTTTTAAAGACTATATAAAGGAGAAGAGATGTGGAAGTATGAAGCATCGAATAATGAATTCAAATATATAACTTGTATAAGCAACCACTTTACAATGGCATTTAAGGATGAAACCCCTTAAACTGCGTAATTAAAATACAAGGATGAAAACCCTTTTTATCAAACCCAAAGATGAAACCCCTTGTGGAATTATATTTTGTTTGAGATCCGAAAACTCTATATTAAATTCAACATAATTATTTAAATTATAAAATCTATATTTTATTTAAATGAAATTATGAGAAATCTAAATTCTTATAAAATATTCCGATTTGGAATATTGCACTGTAATGAATCCCTGGAAATGAAGCACACCTTAGTTGAAAGTATATTTCTCAAAAATAAACAATACAAAGCCTTCCTTCCACTCGCCAACCTTGCTGGAAGATTCTCTGAAAATAGCTTGCAATATTATGTATAACCAACAATTAATCTCAGCGGATTAATATAAAAATTAACCCCCAAACTGACCACTAAACATAGAAAATCAAATCGCTAATCCCTTCAAGCAAGCTAAAATTTTACCACCTAAATTCACTCTATACTTTCATTAATATTTAATGATTAATGAGGTTCAAACCCTTAACCAACAAGTTGGAAAAATATCAAAAAATATTAAAAATATTAGTGGTAATAGTTTTTTCATAATTTAGGGTCAAAAACACCCCCAAACCCTTGCAACCACCCCTCCAAGTGAGTCGCCCAACTCCCAATTAAATTGCAATAAATTCCAAACTTTATACATTTATTTTTGCTCACCAAAAGACCTCCAAAACCTTGTGATTTTATTCTTAAATTTTTAGAAATAATATGATAAATGTACCTTATCAAATCGGAGTCTAAAAACCCTCCAAAGATGTCCAATTCTTCCTCAAACTTATTTGTCTCACCTCATAAAAATACATAAAATAAATCAAAATGTTTAAACTTACCAATGGATCATATATTGACCTTCAAAATGCTCCTAGGGCAAGTCGCCCAAGCTGAAAAAATGCAATATTGTAGGCTTCAATGAACCCTTCAGATCAACTTGCATAACCCTCTAGGCAAGTTGCCACCCAATGAAATGGATCTCAATACCATAAACAAACTCTCAATGCAAGTCACCACTCTCCAAGACTTGCAATTTCTCTAAAAACTAGCTTCTATAGGGTTTGCAATATTCCTCAATGTAGATTATGTCTAAAAACACTTTTGTAGATCCACTTGCATGAAAACATGCAATTTAGAAGTTCAACTACATTGTTTGAATAGAACTGCTCAAGTAGTAGAAATGAAAGTTTTTGTCCCCAAACCCTTGATACTTCTTAAAGGTTTTCATCCTCAAGATATGGTAATCAAGTGTTGTAACATACTTAATCAAAGATTCAATATCAATATTCAACATACCTCTCCAAAATACTATTCAATTGCTTTTTATAATCATCCCCTAAGGGTGGCGCCCAAGTTGGAGAGATGTGTCTTTTAAAACATAAGCAGTTTTAACTTTTAAAACTCTCTTTTGAGGGTTTAGGCTCTCATGACCCTTAAAGGTCCTCAACTTAAGTGAACATTAGATCAAAAATACTTTTTTGCAAACTCAACTAAAAATTATAATACTTAAATACTTTTTGCTCAAAGGATAACCCCCTCCCGCCTATCCCCTCCACTTTTCCTCAACGTTCCCTTCTTTTTCCTTCCCTTAGCATTGTGCGAATAACCAAGCTAAGGGTCTATAAGCAAGCTACACCAAAAAGGGGGACATTACAGTCCTTCCCACCCAAAATTGTTTGTCCTCAAGCAATTGTGAAAGCCATGGGGTTGTTCCCACACTCTTCATAATGCATCTTCCCATTGAAATGGTTTCCCATTGGAAAGAAACCTCAACTTGAAATCCCAACTTGTTAAACATGTACCTTGTTGGCTACCCCCATGGGCTCAAGATGTTACGATCATCTCCCAATAATTCCTCATAACCCAAAAGAACTAAGACATGCAATGCTTGCTTGCTTTTGATGTAGTCTCTCAAGGTGATTAATGTACCACCACAAAATGTTCTCAAATTTCGAAAATAAATCACTATGATCTCATCATACAACATACCTTGAGTGCAAATGGTACATAAATACAATCTCTCTTGAGTGTGCCTTCTATCACTTCCTTTATGCATATGAAAGATATTAAATTGATCAAACAAAATCCTCCACCAACTCTCAATATAGAGTTATACCTCCCATGCTTGATTAAGCCAAAAACATACTTATGAACATTTCTAGAATACAACCTTGGCTGGAATTTACCAAAAAAATCAAACTTATGGCCTTCCATATACTATTGTACATGTCCTTCAAAATCATATTTTCTTGTGTGACAATTTTCAAAATGTACCTTGGTATAAAGTTTCCCCAACATGGGTTGTAGCGGGCCCTGAAAATGCCAATTTCTCCTTTTTCATGTGGTTGGACTTGTTTTGTTAACTCAGAAAATTTGAAACCAAAAAAATCAAATTTCTTACCACTTTTTCCAACTCTTTCCCTTGGCTACCATATGCAAAATAAATTGTTCTTGATGCGCAAAAGAATCCATAGGTGAGCCCAGTTATGTTTATCATTCTTTTATAAGTAGAAGGACCTTCTTTTCTTGCCATTCGAACCTTGTGAACAACTGCTTAGAATTTCAATCCCTTCTAAATTCAAGAGCGGTCCTATTTTCCTTATAACACCACTATTTTCACTTTTGCAAAAAGGAATAGGGTGCTGCCCAAAGCATGTTTTGGGTTGCCCTTGGCAATCAATTCTCATCTCATCCTTCTCAATATAAGTATGACCAAAATCAGAATTTGCAACACTTACCAATTATTTTGTAGAGGGTTCTACCTTAGAATGAAGGGGTTGCATTTTATGTCTAAGGCCAACCTTCTCTTTCGTCTTCCTCATGCTCATTAACATACTATTTGCCTTAGAAGAAGGGGCCTCTCTATCACTCAAACCATGCAAAACAATCTCATTTCCTAGTACCTTGAATTTAAGCTCCATGGTTTGGTAGTTTTGAGTGTACTCACCAAGTGTGTGCAACCACTTGAATACCAAGGACCATATTGGTCTCCCCTATGCCCACCACATAAAAATTATCTTCAACTACATACTTTTCCAAAGTGAGACTAAGCTTTGAAATCTTTGTTGTACAAGGAATGGTGAACCCATCCGCCACTGTGATTCTGAAATCTTTGAATTCTATGGATTGTAGCCTACATGATGTTACCAATCCTTTATCAATGAACTTGTGAGTTGCCCCACGATCAATAAGTATGTTTATAGGTGCACCCTTCAATGATCCCTTAACTCTAACAGGATAATACCTAGGAGCCCCTGAAAGTGATGCCAAAATTCCACTCAATTACTCTTCTCCCTCTATCTCCAAGGTGTTCTCGTCATAGTTAGTTGTCCCAACTTCCTCCTCATTTTCCTCTTTGAAAAGTACCTCAGTGTAGTGTACTTGCCCCTTGCCATGACAATTGTGTCCCTTCTCCCAAGGGTCTTTGCATGTGAAGCAAAGACCTTTCCTTATCAGCTCATTTCTCACATCAAAACTACTACATGGTAGCTCCTTCTGTTGCCTCAAACCTAGTTGGTTTGGTCTAGTTAAGGGACACACATGATTTGCCTTAGGTGGCCCTATATAGCTACTCTTTGGCTACCCAAAATTGCCACCTCTTTGCTACCCTATATGTGAGAGAAAAGGTATTATTTAGTTGTCCCAAAGGTGGAAATTTGCCCCTTCGAGTAGAAGACTCTAAATCATAGGCCTTTGGAATGACCTCTCTTAATGAAGGTGGATCAAATGCCCTAACCGATCCCCTTAGGGAGTCAACCAAGCCCTCTATGAACAACACCACTAGTCTCCTATCTAAAATATCAGTCACCACAACTGAAAGTCTCTAAAACTTCATGACATAATCATTTACTGAGGCACTTTGCCTCAATTGAGCTAAATCATAAAAATGAAAGTCTGGATCTACTCTATCAAACCTCTCAATCAACCCCTCATATGGGTGTATGTGATGATGTCCCGATGTGATAAACCCGTGATACCACCAATCGTGGGCTACTCCCTCTAAATGCATAGTGAACTAGATGGCCTCTCCCTCTGCCATAGGTCGAAGTGAAAAGAAGGTATCCACCTTCTGAATCTATGCCCTCATTAAGCTCCTTGGTGACCCATCAAATGTGGAGAGATAAGTTTCCTAATGCATGTTGGAGATCTCCCTAGCTGCCTCTTTGCCTCTGACCGATCCTGGGCCACTCTATCCCCTTTTCCATGCTGAAAAATCATAAAAAGTCATAGCCTCTCTAACTGTCGTGGATAAGGTAACATACTCATCCCTCTCTCTAACTCCTCACATGGGCTAGATAACCCCTCTCTTGCTGGTGTGGGTTCCTATTCACTTTATAATTTCATGAACATTCAATGCTTAATGAGGTTCAAACCCTCAACCAACAAACTAAAAAAATATCAAAAAATATTATAAATAAAAGTAATATTTGTTCCACAATTTAAGGTCAACACCTCCAAACCCTTGCAACCACCCTTCCAAGTGAATCGCCCAACCTCTGATTAAATTGCAATAAATTCCAGACTTTATACATTTATTTTTGCTCATCAAAAGACCTCCAAAACCTTGTGATTTTATTCTCAAAAATTCAGAAATACTATTATAAATGTACCTTGCTGATTAAATTGCAATAAATTCCAGACTTTATACCTTTATTTTTGCTCATCAAAAGACCTTCAAAACCTTGATATTTTATTCTCAAAAATTCAAAAATAATATTATAAATGTACCTTGCCAATTAAATTGCAATAAATTTCAGACTTTATACGTTTATTTTTGCTCATCAAAAGACCTCCAAAACCTTGTGATTTTATTTCCAAAAATTCAGAAATAATATTATAAATGCACCTTGTCAAATTGGAGTTTAAAAACCCTCCAAAGATGTTAAATTCTTCCTCAAACTTATTCACCCCATCTCAGAAAAATATATAAAATAAATTAGATTGTTTAAACGTACTAATGTATCATCAATTGACCTCCAAAATGCTCCTATGGCAAGTCACCCAAGCTGGAAAAATTATATAAAATATTATGCAATATTTTAGACTTCAACGAACCCTTCAAATCATCTCTAAAACCACCCAACCATCCCTCAATTCAAGTCACCAAAGTTGGAAAATAATATAAAATATTATGCAATATTTTAGACTTTAACGAACCCTTCAAATCAATGTGCATAACCCTTTAGGAAAGTCGCCACCCAATGAAATGGCTCTCAACACCACGAACAAGTTTCCAATGCAAGTCGCAACTCTTCAAGACTTGAAATTTCTCAAAAAATCGGCTTCTATAAGGTTTGCAATATTCCTCAATGTAGGTGGTGTCCAGAAACACCTTTGTAAATCCATTTGCATATAAATATGCAATTTTGAAACTCAACTATAGCCCTTGAATAGAGTTGCCCAAGTAGTAAGAATAAAAAAATTTGTCCCCAAACCCTTGACGCTTTTTGAAAGTTTTCGTCTTTATTGTGTGGTAATCAAATTTGACATACTTTGTCATAGATTCAATATCAATATTCAGAATACCTCTCCAAAAGACTCTTCAATTGTTTTTTTTATAATCATCCTCCAAAGGTGGTGCCTAAGTTAGAGGGATGTGTCTTTTAAAACATAAACAATTTTATCTTCAAAAACTCCGTTTTGAAGGTTTAAGCTCTCATGACCCTTAAATGTCCTCAACTTAAGTGAACATTAGATCAAAAGTATTTTTTTGCAAACTCAATTAAAAACTAGAATACTCAAATACTTTTCACCTTTTTGCTCAAAGGATAACGCCCTGCTCCTCGTCCCCCCCTCAACGTTCTTTTTTTTTCCCTTCCCTTAACCTTGTGGGAACAACCAAGCTAAGGGTCTATAAGCAAGCTATGCCAAAAAGGACATTACATAACCAAAATGGATTGGCTAAGACTTGAACACAAGACCACCTAAATACATGTTTGGGTGCCCTACCCATTGAGGTATCAATCCATATAAGTACAAGATTCAAAATTTTAATCTTCTATATGGTTGCCATTTTAAACACAAGCTTTACACAACCAAAACAATTAATATATATGTATTCAAATTGTGGTGTTTGGACTAGCTAAGAAATGAACCCATGACCTCTCAAATATGGATCGGGTTGCTCCACCCACTGAACTATCTATCTAGATGGTTGCACGCTTCAAATTTTACCTTGTTACCATAAATGAGAAATAACATGATACAAATTATAAATATCACAAACATGAATTGAAAAATGATTGTCGTGATTTTCTAAATCTTAAAGGTTTATTTGTGTTAATCTTTTTTTCTTTTGGCCCCATGAGTCAAACTATGAAATACACAAACTCACACACGGGTTTTGAACCACAATCTTCACTAACTTTTTTGCTTGTTTTTATCATACTTTAAATCTGCATTTGGTGCATTACTCACTGAACTTGTTTCTTGCACACTCTTATGGGTAACCACAACTCAGTAGGAATTCACCTTTGGAACCAGGTGCAACTTAATAATTCTTTACCAACAATTTTCTAATAATTATGAAAAATAATGCAAGTATTGTCATATTTTCTTCTCCAAATATTAGAATATTGGTGTACTCTTTTCAGTGATGTATTGCTCGTAGCTTGTACCCTGAAAACATTGACAGGATTAATTGTTTGATATTCAGCTAAACCACAACCATGTGTTTTATTGTAGGAGGATCCTAGCAATTAAAAGAGGTAAGGTTAAAAGGAACAAATTTTTGATTAACTTCGCAAAAGTCCAAACTTAAATCCAAGATTATGATTACAAAAAAAAATGCTTGTCTGAAAAACTTGATGACGCCAATGAAATACTAGGAAAAGAATAGATGTCTGGAAAAGCATTATAATCAGGGTCTTCTACTACCCATAATGAATTGCCGAGGAATAGCTACAATATTTGAATATTTCTATTGAAAATCATTTGGTTACAGCAAATCTAAATGTGAGATTTATAGAATTCATATGTTTATAGGCCAACAAATACCTGCTTAGGAAAAATAAGGACATCTTTGTAACTTAGCGGCAATCTACAATAAATTGGGAAACTACTACAGCCTGAAAGCTTTCAGGAATTTGCGTTAGTGGAGGTTGATTATTTCCAGGCTGACCAAGCTGCCCGCAAGCTGCCATCTGATCATTACTGCGGCTGTAGCGAATAAAAACAGTGTATCCTGCCTTTGCAACAATATTTCGAAATGCAAGCATTTGTTCCCGTGAGCTAGGAGCAAATAGAGATCCATTATGAGGATTGAATGAGATAAGATTTATCTTGCAAGGGATTCCTTTAACAAGATTCGCCAGCCTCCTTGCATCCTTTATACTGATGGGCCATAAATAAAAGAAAAACAAACTGTAAGAGCACCACCTTTTCAATCAGCTGGAGATTTATTCAAATTTGGTGGCAGGTAATATGAATATTGTAAGAGATTGCTGGAGAAACCAGCATACCTGTCATTGATTCCTGCAAGCATTACATATTCGAATAAAACTTTGTATTTGCGTCTCTGACTGATCTCTTCTCTCAGTGTAGAAAGGAGTATATCAAGATTGTATTTGCGGTTAATTGGCATGATCCAATTCCGTACCTGCATATACAAAGAATTTTTGTGATGATCTTGATATGTCAAAATAATACAAGAAACGCCAGATAATGAAGCGAGTTTACTTCCACACAAAGCCACTCAGATAGCATGACAACAATTGATATTCTCCCCTCCATCCAAGTAGAGGAGGATGAAAGAGATCTCACAAATTTTATATAGAAAATATGTCTCTCATATTTGCTCTATCTATCCATGCATGTAATATGTGAGAACCTGTCACACAATACTGCGTTAACTCTGTGGTTACAACTATTCTTCTTTACAGAATTTTAGTAAGCCTAATTTCATGCTGTTATTAAAATTAAGATGAACTAAAACAGCTTGTACTCAAGAACGGACTCAAAATATGGTGTCATTATGATTAAACCTAAAATCAGATTAGAAATTTGATTATAAATATATTTATACCTCATCTGTTGTTGCATTGAGACTAACAGCAAGTTCACAAGGGGATGCTTGAATGAAATGTCTGATTTGTGGCACAAGCCCACTGGTGGAAACTGTTACTTTGTGAGGGCTGAAATAAAGACCATGACAATCAACTATTATCTCTGCAGCCTTTATTACATTATCAAAGTTATGCAACGGCTCACCCATACCCTGGAAATTAAAACATTATTGGTAAGTCAATAGCAAAGACGAGCACAACCATATTACTGGGTAATAAATAGAAAGACCATTGAATTAATGAGCAAAATCCATAAACTTCTAAATATAAAATATTTGTGGTCATGTTTCTAGATAAACAAGCCAAATGGAAATCAGAGGGTCCATCAATCATTTTTCAAATAAAAAATTAATTCAATATTTTCTTAGTGTGTAGACTAGGTTAGAAATCTGAGAGCAAAGAAAATAGTATATTTTATTATGGGGAGAGGAAATGTGTCTATTACACAAACTCATTCCACAACCGAAAGCTAATCCCTTCAACCTTAAAAACATGCATAAGTAGTTTGTCTCGTACCTCAGATAGTATATGGCCTCCCAAAGGAAAACAAACTGCTTAGCAACTTAAGCAGTGGCCTTATTTAAGGAAAGAAGAAAAAGCTTTGAAGACTGATGTAAGACTTGATGTTGAACTGATTAGTGTTGTAAGAAAAAGCTTTGAAGACTGATCCTAGATAAACTATCCACTACGACGAACACAGTCATCCTGGTGTTTTGTCAGAAGCAATCCAGTCATGAAATCCATGTTAATGGATTCCCATGGCCTAAATGGAAATAATTGAGGTGTGTAAAGGCCTAGCTTCTGGTTTGTGCACTTGGCCATGCAACAAGGACGTAAGACTTCATGTGGCGCTTAACATCTATGCGCATGTACGGCCAGTAAAAGTGATGTTGTGATGCTGTCAGTGTCTTGGCAACACCAAAGTGACGTCCTTGTCTTGACATAGTGCCCCTGCCATATGAGTCTGACAAGGTGAGCCATCAGGAACAAAAACATGCCCAAGCTTGTAAAGAAGCTTGTCGGAGATGTTTTATTCCAGAACCTATTCACCTATGCAAGGGTGGCATAGGCTTTTGCGAAATCCTCATCTCTCCTAAGTACAGACTTACCCAATCAGCAAAGTTGTGGCCGTGCATGTCCAACATTGTGATAAGCACCTGAACCAGTGGTCGACTGAGGCAATTTAGAGCCTTATTATCCCTTCACTTCTTGTGCTTTATCATTTAGATGGAACTACTACAGGTAAGTCATCCACTTCATGTGGCACATGTTCTCCAGTTTGTTTTATGCATGCAGGGACTAAAGTAGCTTATGATCAGAATGAATAATTGTCTCCTTACCTAAGATGTAGTGGCACCATTGCTTTACTACTTGCACAATAGCATACAACTCTTTCTCATAAGTGAAGCACCCCTGAACCATGCCGTTCAATGTCTCTAAGTGATAAACGACCGAATGACCATGATGTGTGACTACCACATCAAGTGCATAGTCAAATGTAGTAGTGTAAATCTCTTAAGGAGTGGACAATGTCTAGGATTCCCAGAAAAGGTGTTGCGTGGAAGCACTACTTGAGCTCCTCAAAAGCACGTTGTTGTGCAGGTGTCCATTGGTATGTTACTGTGGTATGCATGATCTGAATAAGAGAAAATGCTATGCACGAGAAACCAAGAACAAACTGCGGTAGAAATTAGGAAGACCAAGAAAACTCCTCAATTCAACAAGATTGCACAAAGTTGGTCAATTATGGTTTACCTTGACCTTCTCTAGATCTACATGGATTCCTGCATAGTCAAATGATGTAGCCCAAGAATTGAATCTACATGGCACTAAATGTACCCAATGCTATGTTGGCTTGCAACTTGTGTTGGCGCAGAGTGTCCAAGACGCACGAGATGCGCTCCACATGCTCCTCCCAAGTCCTGTTGAAGATGAGGATGTCATCTAAGTAGATGATGATGAAGGAATTGAAGAAGAGCCTAAGTAGAACATCCATTAAGTGCATGAATGTTGTTGTCGTATTGATCAAGTTGAAAGGCATAACCAACCATTTGTACAATCCTTCCCTTGTTTTAAATGTTGCCTTCCAAACATCCTAAAGATGGACTAGAACCTAATAATAACCCAACTTAAGGTCAATCTTGGATGTCATCTAAGTAGATGATGACAAAGGAGTTGAGGAAGAGCCTAAGTAGACCATCCATTAAGTGCATGCATGTTGTATTGATCAAGCCAAAAGGCATAACCAACCATTTGTACAATCCTTTGATTGTTTTAAATGTTGTCTTCCACACATCCTCAAGATGAACTAGAACCTAACGATAACCTAACTTAAGGTCGATCTTGCATGTCATTTAAGTAGATGATAACGAAGGAGTTGAGGAAGAGCCTAAGTAGATCATCCATTAAGTACATGTATGTTCTAACCGTATTGATCGAGCCGAAAGGTATAACCAACCATTTGTACAATTGTTTTAAATGTTGTCTTCCAAACATCCTCAAGATGAACTAGAACCTAATGATACCCTAACTTAAGGTCGATCTTGGTGAAGTATTGTGCACCTCCGAGCTAGTCCAAGTGGTCTTCAATGCACAATATTGGGTACCAATTCTTCACTAGTATTTTGTAAAGTGTGTGGTAGTCAATGCAAAATCACCAAATACCATATTTCTTTGGCATGTGGACTATTAGACCCCCAAAAGGAGAAGAGTTAGACCTGATTTTGCCTTGATCAAGAAGATTCTAGATTTGGTGCCAGACTTCATCATTCTCCCAAATGAATATGCGGTACAGTGGACGGTATGGAAGAGGCAACCCTGGAAACAAATAGATGTGATTTTTTACCATGTAGTGAATTGGTAAACCCGTTGGCTCTCCAAAGACATCTCCATATTGTTTCAATATCTTGCTGAGTTGTTGTAGCTAAGGTGGTGTTTGTACAACTTGGCATGTTGCCAATGCACGCCTACTCTCTTGCACATGTGCTTTTGGGCAGACCATGACTAACACAAAATTATGCATCTAAGATGAGCTTGCGGCATTGTTTGGTAGAGACTAAAGTGATTTTGTTCATTGGAGGTGACTCCAAGAGGTTGAAGAAGCGATCTTTGACATGCACAGTCCACCGATGCAGCTTGGCTTGGTATGCAGCATCATGATCATAGAACACAACCTTCCAATAAAAATGTCACAAACCTCAAGTGCCACGACATCACAAATGACTTTGTCCTCCATGGGCTTGACTTTGTACTAGAATTGCATTTCCATTGGACTTGTATATCCTTCCCTTATTGAGCCAACTGAAAGAGTTTGGTTTAGGATGTGCTTCAGTGGTGAGGTCAAGGTGTTGGATTATTGTTTGCATAATGATGTTCTTTTGTTTCCCACTATCAATGATGACATGGAGAGGTTGACCCTTCACCCATAAATTGGTGTGGAAGAGATGCTCTCATTCCTTAGAGATGTTTATGATAGAGGCACAAGTGCTCAAACAAGTGGCATATGGATCGATGTCATATATTGGCACAAAACTTGATGTACACTGCACAAGCAAGGATTGTTGAGTGCATAAATCATACTCATTGTGTGCATTTGTGTAAAGTCAATGGCACCATTTTTCACCTTGGTTCTTATTTACTTTGTTTGGTGCAAAAGATACTGAAGTCTTTTTGTGTTGCGTAGCCTTCTCAGGCCACTCCACCTTGCACAAGAAGTTTTGCTTATATGCAGCAAGGTTTGATGGTGAGTTCTCCGCATGTTAGCTATTGCACATAACACTTGATGACAAAGAGAAGTTTTGCTTCATCTTTCCCTTGGCTTCGATCTTGGTAGTGTTGTGGTATGCTTGCCCCCATGTGTCAGAAGTCTAGAACTCCATCTTTGTGTGAATATAAGATGAGAGTCCGCTATTGAACTTCAACACATTATATTGCTCTATTAAGTCTTCGTGTAGGTGTGTAGTGTAGTTATGGAACTCGTTATAATCTTCAATTGGTTTCTCCTTACACTAATACAATTGTTGTAATTTCATGCATTCACCCTCACAGTGCTTGAAGGTTTCCCACTAAGATGGACATTTTCCACATCGTGAAGGTGATCTCCGCATTGGTGAAATGATTAACTGAAAAGTATGCCTCAAGTTGTCAAATCTAGGTATCCAATGTTGCGGCATTGATTTTTCCTTCAAACACTGGGATGTCAAGATTGACTTGCACTTTGAACAGGGTTTGTTGCTAAAGTCACAGATGTGCAAGCCATAGAGGAGGATTGGATTGTGGCCCAAGCTGCATGACAAGTTCACAAAACTAGCAAAAGATTTTGTTGTGTTGTTCCTCAAGGGCATCCCAATTAAGTTTCTAGACATCTGAGGATGCTTTGGTGTTTCTTTGCGCATCAACCATCTTGCTCTTACTACGACATTCGTTTGGATACTCTCAAACAAAACCAACTAGTAGCACTTTCTCATGTTGTGCTCGCATGTTGACAAGGATATGAGATTTCTTGCTTTGATACCAATGATCCACACCATAGGGCACATGATGCCCATGCAGTGGACAATGTCATGCTTGGCAGCAAGCTACAGATTGTGGAATGTGGAGATTAACCAAACACACATTCAAATGTTGAACTCTGATATTCAAAGTAATGCGACTTCTATTCAATATCTAGAATAGGGAAACATACATATCTATACAAGTTTCAGTAAGACTAGGAATGCAAGTCCATATGATCAGAATAGCAAATATTTCCTTGTTGATTTGTCTAGACTAAAAAGAATGCAAAACATGTGTCAATGTTAGATACACAAAGCATGCTAACAATCTTCTATTTGGTTTGTGTGTGATCTCTCTTGTCGTTGATTTGCCAATACACGCTTGCTCTCTTGCATATAGGTGATTTTGGGTAGACTCTGACTAGCACAAACTTTTGTAAGTGCGAGATGAGCTTGCAGCATTGTTTGGCAAAGACCAAAGTGATTTTGGTCATTGGAGGTGACTCTAGGAGGTTGAAGAAGTTATCTTTGATATGCACAGTCCACTGCTGCAACTTGGCTTGATATGCAACATCATGATCATATAAACACAACCTTCCAATAAAAATGTCACATACCTCAAGTGGCATGATATCACACCCAACTTTGTCTTCCATGGGCTTGACTTTGTACTAGAAAGTGCATTGCCCCTGGACCTATATATCCTTCCCCTATTGAAGCCAACCCAAAGAGTTTCATTTAGGATGTGCTTCAGTGATGAGGTCAAGGCGTTGGGTTGTTGTGGAAGAGACGCTCTCGTTCCTTATAGGTGTCTATGGTAGTGCCACTAGTGCTCAAACAAGTGGCATCTAGATCAATGTCATCTATTGGCACAGGGCCTAATATAGACCACACAAGCAAGGATTGTTGTGCATGGAAATCGGAATCACTTTGAGCACTTGTGCAGTGTTAATGGCACCATTTATCACCATTGTTCTTCTTTCCTTTGTCTAACACAAAAGACATTGAAGTATTTTGGTGTTGCGTAGCCTTCTCAAGCCACTCCACCTTGTGCAATAAGTTTTTCAAATGTGCAACAAGGTTCGATGGTGAGTTCTCCATGGGCTAGCACTTGCACATGGCACTGGATGAAGAAAAGATTTGCTTCGTTTTTTCCTTGGCTTTAATCTTGGCAGTGTTGCAGTATGCTTGCTCCAATGTGTCAAAAGTCTAGAACTCCATCTTTGCATGAATATATGGTGAGAGTCCATTGCTGAACCGCAACATATTATATTGCTCTGTTAAGTCTTCGTGTAGGTGTACAATGTCGTCATGGAACTTGTTGGTATAATCTTCAATTGGTTGCTCCTTACACTGATACAATTGTTGTAACTTGGTGTATTCATCCTCATAGTGCTTGAAGGTTTCCCACTAAAATGGATATCTTCAACATCATGAAGGTGATCTTCTTTGCATTGATGAAATGATTGACTCATAAGTATGCCTCAAGTTGTCGAATCCAAGCATCCAATGTTGCAACATTGATTTTCCTTTCAAACAATGAGATGTCAAGATTGACTTGCACTTTGAATAAGGTTTGCTGCTAAAGCAACAAATGCACAGGCCACAGAGGAGGAGGATTGGATTGTGACCCAAGCTGCATGATGAGTTCATGAAACTAGCCAAATGGTTCGTTGTGTTGTTCCTCAAGGGCAACCCAAATGATTTTCTAGTAGGGATGCCTCAATGTTTCTTTGCATGTCAACCATCTTGTTCTTACTACAACATTATTTTGGATACTCTGAAACAAAACCGACCTGTAGTACTTTCTCACATTGTGCTCACATGTTGGCAAGGATGTTCTATTTCTTTCTTTGATACCAATGATCCACACCACGGGGCATAGGATGTCGGTGCAGTAGACAATACCGCGCTTGATAGCACGCTGTGGTGATTAACTAAACAACATAAAACGAAACACACATTCGAATGTGGAAGTATAATATTCAAAGTAATGCAACTTCTATTCAATATGTGGAATAGGGAAACACACATATCTATACAAGTTTCAGTAAGATGAGGAATGCAAATCCCTATGATCAGAAAGGGAAATAGTTCCTTGTTGATTTGTTTAGACTAAAAAGAATGCAAAACAACATGTGTGTGAATGTTAGATACACAAAGCATGCTAAAAATCTTCTATTTGGTTTGTGTGTGCTCTCTCTTGTCATTGATTTGCCAATGCACGCTTGCTCTCTGCATAGGTGATTTTGGGCAGACTCTGACCAGCACGAACTTCTGCATGTACGAGATGACCTTGTGACATTGTTTGGCAGAGACCAAAGTGATTTTGGTCATTTGAGGTGACTCCAACAAGTTAAAGAAGGGATCTTTGACATGAACAAGCCACCACTGCAACTTGGAATGATATGCAACATCACAACCTTCTAATAAAAATGTCACATACCTCAAGTGGAGCGACATCACACATGACTTTGTCCTCCATGGGCTTGACTTTGTACTAGAAAGTGCATTGCTGCTGGACTTGTATATCCTCCCCTTGTTGAAGACAACCCAAAGAGTTTCATTTAGGATGTGCTTCAGTGGTGAAGTCAAGGCATTGGGTTGTTGCTTGCACAATGATGTGCATCTAGCTCCCACTGTCAAAGATGACATGGACAGACTGACCCTTCACCCATAAATTGGTGTGGAAGAGACACTCTTGTTCCTCAAAGGTGTCTATGGTAGTGGCACTAGTGCTCAAACAAGTGGCATCTAGATCGGTGTCATTTGTTGGCACAAGCCCTAATGTAGACTGCACAAGCGAGGATTGTTATGCACAAAAATTAGAATCGTTGTGCACTTGTGCAATGTTGATGGCACTATTTTTCACCTTGGTTCTTCTTTATTTTGTCTATTGCAAAATACATTGAAGTCTTTTGGTGTTGTGTAGCCTTCTCAGGCCACTCCACCTTGCGCAACGAGTTTTGCTTATGTGCAACAAGTTTTGATGGTGAGTTCTCTATAGGCTTACTCTTGCACATGGTGTTGGATGAAGAAAAGAAATTTTTCTTCATCTTTGCCTTGGTTTCAATCTTGGTAATGTTGTGATATGCTTGCCCCAATGTGTCATAAGTCTAGAACTCCATCTTTATACGTATATAAGGTGAGAATCTGCTGCTTAACTTCAACACATTATATTGCCTTGTTAAGTCTTCGTGCAGGTGTGCAGTGTAGTCATGGAACTTGTTGGTATAATCTTCAACTGGCTGCTCCTTACACTAGTACAACTGTTGTAACTTGATGAATTCATCCTCATTGTGCTTGAAGGTCTCCCACTAAAATGGACATCTTCAACACCGTGAAGGTAATATTCTTTGCATTGATGAAATGATTGACTGAGAAGTATGCCTCAAGTTATCGAATCTAGGTATCTAATGTTGCAACGTTGAATTTTCATTCAAACACTGGGATGTCAAGATTGACTTGCACTTTGAAGCGGGTTTGGTTATAAAACAAAAGATGAGCATGCCACAAAGGAGGATTGGATTGTGGCCCAAGCTGCATCATGAGTTCAAGAAAATAGCCGAAGAGTTTGTTGTGTTGTTCCTCAAGGGCATCTCAAATGATTTTCTAGATGTTTGGGGATGCCTCAATGTTTCTCTACGCACCAACCATATTTATCTTACTACAGCATTCTTTCGGATACTCTAAAACAAAACCAACTAGTAGTACTTTCTCATGTTGCCCTTGTGTGTTGACAGGGATATGAGATTTCTTGCTCTGATACCAATGATCCACAACACGGGGTTACGATGCCGGTGTAGTGGACAATGCCATGTTTGGTAGCAAGCTATGGATTGTAGAATGTGGAGATTAACTAAACAACATGAAACCAAACACATTCAAATGCAGAAGTCTGATATTCAAAGTAATGCAACTTTTATTCAATAAGCAGAATAGGGAAACGTACATATCTATACAAGTTTTAGTAAGACTAGGAATAAAAGTCCCTATGATCAAAAGGGCAAATACTTCCTTGCTGATTTGTCTAGACTGAAAATAATGCAAAACAACATGTGTGTGAATGTTAGATACATAGAGCATGCTAACAATCTTATATTTGGTCTATGTGTGGTCTCTCTTGTCTCTAATTCCTTAACGGTCGGATGGTTACAATATATACATCATTACACAAAGCAATTACAACTAACAACGGTTACAAAAGGGTGGTGATTCATCTTTAGGTCAAGTGATAGTTGGTCTTTCTTATAGGTGCACGGTTGGACTTCCAACTATGTAATGGTACTGGCATATTCTCTAACATGCCGCAACCCTAGAAACTATCAGATGGCATGCCACATGGTAGAAGGGATTTCACATGTAGATGTTGAGTGTGGATGTTCCTACATGGCAAGCAACAAGGTGTTGCATAAACTTAGAGAAATACCGCGACGTGAGTCAAATAATGCGTGAGTGTCGCAAGTGGATGTGTTGTGCATGGTGTTCAAATGTGCATGTGTGGTGTCTGATTTTTGTGTAGCAAGGAGCAAGGTTGTGTGCGTGTTGCAAGATACTGCACATATGAGGAACCCAAAGTCCAAGTGAGAAGTGCACAAACCAATGACCTTCCCTCCTTCCAACCAGTTCTCAAGCTTCAAAGAAGCTTTCCTTTAGAGAAACTCTGTCACCCTCAAGGGAAGATCTCTTGAGTTTATTCATGTTCATGCTTAGTTTACAATTGTGAAACCTTCCTTTCCAACAAGAAAAGGTCCTACCTCAAAATGGAATCCCCTCATATTGAATTTCCCCCAAGAGGAAACAAAAAATATATTTGATACCTTAAGGAAAAAGTGTTGATATATTGATTCATGGGAGCATATCTATGACCTAAGCCTCTCAAATATTAGTTATATGATTAATGGAAACCAGTTGTCTCAATATATATTTTAAAACCAATTTCCTTATTATATATTCTAAAGATGCCCAAGGAATACTTATGGCTATATTCTCAACTACAACAGAAAAAGAATCAATATTTCAAGAATGACTTTGATGTGTGAATGAGGTAGGTCACATGGATTCAATTGCCTTTGCTTCCAAGTGAATTTTTGGAGGTGTAGACACCTAAATATGGTCACAAGTACTTGAAAATATTAATGCTCAACACAATTTAAACCACGTGACTTGCATAACTCTCACTTGCCATTCCTCTAAGCCATTTATCTATATGCCAGCTTGACCCTCATTTGTTGTCACTACTACTAAACATTCTGAGTGAATACTCAAACCTCTATGTATCATCCTCAGACTTCTGCCATTCTTAGGACAGTTGTCCTTGATTCTCCAAGACAGGTTTGCCCTAGGTTGATAGGTCCACTATCATGGACGTATCCACCAGGGGCGACCTTGTCTCCATGCCAATAATGGCTAGTTTCCAAATTCAAAATATTCTTTTGGGTTTTCCCGCACGTTTGCAAGGTCAACTTAAGGAAATTGCCAAAAAATTCCATTATATAAGCAAATTAAAACCTCATTTCAAAGGGACTTATACACTATTACACATTGAGCAAATCTGCGATATTCTTCTCAATTTCAAGATTATTCACAAGGTGCAGTCATAAGCAAGTCTAAAGCATCTCAAGTAAGTCAAATGTTATAGTTGTCAAGTATCAAATCCATATTTTTAGTTGCATACATATAGTAAAGGAGCACAGTTGTACAATTATTATATCTAAAAAAACTACGTATGGATTGATTTCCTCTTTGAAACATCTAGATACGTACTCAGCAGTCAATCATCAAGGTGCGATTGGGGTTAGCTCAACCCATTACACCCCCTTCTCTTTTTTCCCAATTTCTAGCTCCCATAACGACCACTACGGTTTCCAAAGTAAAGAGAAGGAAAACAATGACCCCCATGCGGCACAGACAGAATCTAAATTTATCAATCCGCTTAACAAATACAGGTGTAGAAAGCATAAGTACAGTTTCATCACAAGCAACACGGGCAAGTCCACAATCAATGGACACAGTCGGCCTACATTGTTATCCATGGAGTGCGGTCCTATCCAAGAGCGATTTCAGATTCTACCTCTGATCATGAAATCACAACCCTGCCTTTTGTTGACTCTCACTGTCAGAATAAACAATCAACAAAAAATCTAGATCTAAGCTAAGTACATTTCTTCTAGTGTTTTCCAAAAATAGAATATTTCCATATTAGCAAGTTGGAATCAAAAATGTTAAGAATTGTATATCTTTAGCATTTTGATCTCTCTCAAATTTTACACCTATTAGATAATATTTACATTCTTAAATAAAACTATTGATCATTTTGGTCCTACAGGGCAAAAATCGGTCTCCTTCCCCTGCTATTCTGAGCCATCAATCGTGAATTTGGTTTGCACAAGCCTTTCGGCAAAGAGATGGACCAGTTCAAAGAATGAAAGGCTTTTACAAAGCTCCGAGGACAAAGTGCCTGAAGGAATTCCTTCGGAAATTTTCTCCGAATAAATTCACAAGGAAAGAGACCAAAACTTGAAGGCACATTTCCTAAAAATTGGAAAAAGTGGTTCAACGTCGGGGTTCAATGATATGAAATGAACTACATAGACCGACCAATAGTCACATGATCTTTCCAGGAACTTTGAACTTTGAGATATTGAAATATTGAACCGTTGAACCATTGAACTCTGCTATGTAGGTTCAACCAGTAGGTTCAACCAGTAGGTTCAATGATACATTAAATTCACAAGGGAACTGAGTGAACACGACTCTTAGCAGAACATAGAGTATTGAACTATTGAACCGTTGAACCATTGAACTCCCAAAAAGGGTTCAAGTTCAATCGAAAGGTTCAAAGTCATAATTGAAAAACTCGAAATGGCCTAAGCAGTTCGCAAAAAAGGCAACAGAATTCCTTCGGAGGGCACTTTGGTCGGGAAGGACCAAATTAGAAGTTCCGAAGGGGCATTTCAAGACCCAAAGGGCCCTCGCAGAAGGAAGTGAGCAGATTCATCAAAGAGCGAAGGGCAAAGGATTCCTTCGGATTTTCTGTCCGAAGGAAATCCACAGCAAACAAAGGCAAAAATTCCTTCGAAAAATACAAGGTAAAGGACAAAGGATTTCTTCGGACATTTTGTCCGAAGAAAATCCAAAGGCACATTTCCTTCGGACATTTTGTCTGAAGGAATTCAAGAAGAGGAAGGGCCAAGACTTTGAAGGAAAGATTTCCTTTGAACATTTTGTCTGAAGGAATTGAGAAGAAAAAGAGCCCGAAGGAGCCCGAAGGGCAAGTGCCCTTGCGGGGGACTCTCGGTTGCCAAAAAGAGACTCTCTCCTCTCTTCCGAAAGGTCACCTTCCCTTCGGGAAGGTTTAATTGCAAAAGGCTGAAAGAAATACCAAAGGGATGACAGGCCCGAAGAACATCAATTTCAGCGCAGCAAACTAGCCGTTGGCTTTCAAATGGCGACGGGCCTGCGGACGTCAAATTTATGGTGATGAAATAGCCGTTTGGTTTTCGAATAGCGACAGGCCCGCAAACTTCAATTTTTGACGGGATGCATCGGCCGTTGAGGAGAAGCCAAAGGACTAATGCCTTCACGATAAGCAGCTGAAGGCTCATGGCGCAGACCTGAGTAAACTCATCGACCCACTGAGAAAAGAGCTCGAGGAGCTAGCAAAAGACGAGAGGAATAGCCCGAGAGAGCTCAAATTGCCAGAAAGAGAAGAAATAGCAAGGAAAGAGGGAACAAAACAGAGAATCCAGAACACGGCCATGCACACATACGACAACATTTGGAATGTTCCAAAAGACGCACCCAGCCAAACACAGACACGAATCAGAATAGCCCAGGTGGCAAAAGAAGGTGTCGGCACAAGGTGTTATTGTTGCAGATGAAATAGTCTCCACCAAGTGGTCATCAAAGAGTACGAACATTCAAGAGGGCAGCCCATTTTTTTCTTTGTTTGGCATTAATAAGCGGACAGCTGCGCGAACTTTCATGGAAGGATAGCTTTGTCGGTTATGAAGAGCAGCGACCCATTATGGAGAGCAGCGACCCATACTTTTGCAGGGGTTTTTAATATGCCTAGGCAACAAAGTCAAGACTGGCGACAGCCACAACATGGTTCAAACAATAGACTTCCTCCTTCCTAGGCATTTAATGCAGTATGGGTCACCTTTTCTTTGAAAGCGCCAAACTCTTTCTCAAAAGGCTATATATATATATATATATATATATATATATATATATATATATATATATATATATATATATATATATATTGTAACCTCTCAGTTGAGAGGGATATCTCTCAGCTTGTATGGCGAAGCCCTACAAGATTTTACCTTGAATCAAGACAGCATTTTTACCTCCATTTTGAGTTTGCACTTTTGCATGTCTATGGTTTTGTCTTGTGTTAAGTCATTTTCTTTCATGCTTTCACAGAATGATTCCAACATGTCTAGTGTATTGTGAGTTCTTCTTTTGCAGGTCAGCCAGAAGTGTCCACAATAGAGTATAGGCACATGTGAACAGGCTACCATAGTGTGTCTTAGAACACCTCTGGTAGTTCTTCCTCACTATTTCTCTAGAGGACCCCTAGCTCACTGACGCAGAAGAGTTTCTCGTATCAAATTAAGTGTATATCAACATGTTCTTGGTGTAAAGTGTATGTCAAAGCTAAGTAGATCAACCATTTTGGTGTATCACTGCTTTAGTTTAGGTTCTATTTTCAGTAATCCTTCTCTCTTTTCATCCCCCCCCAATTGTTAGCAGTGGAAAATCCAGGACCACAGAGATGCATCAAAGGGAGCTAGCCCATTATCTAGAGATTCTCCCCTCAGTTTTGCCAAACCCACATCAAGAAGGGAGTCTCCATGGTGCCGCATGGAAGACAGAAGCTTAGCCTTTCTGTCAAGGGTGCAATCCACAGCGTCAACAATTTTTGGCACGCCCGGTGGGACTAGTTTTTATCCAAATGGTTGAAGAATTCTTGGTGTGTTCAACAAATCAGCCTTTGGAGGCATTCAATCAACACCAAAATGGCGACTCCGAGTTGAATCAGTTGGTTAAGCAGTCCTGGTACCATCAAGAAATCACTTTGGTATGTATAATTTCATTGCTGAGAAGCATGGGCCTTGTGTTCCTTCATATAAATTTGATCAAGCTCAGGGTGTTCATGGAATCACCTCAAGCCACAAGGATGCATACGGTTATGAGTTTTGCCCTTTGCAGGTTGGTGAAACATTGCGGGCTTTGCCTCTTCCTCCTCAGTTTGAGCAAGTCCTTGGCCAGCCTAGCTAGGATCCTTACCAACCTTGTGTTGATCCTTACTAGGTCCAATATGACCAGTCTCAGCCCTGTCATGAGCTATATCAGTCTTGTGCCCAGTCTTCTCAATGTGTTACTTCTTCTACTCAGCCTAATCTTTTTGCCAATCAGCACATTTTCACCTTCAAACAAGCACTGTTGGGGTATGAAAAGTATGTAGTGGAGCTTGACACTAGAAGGGGATGTGGCCAAAAAATTCCTGATCATTTCATCCACCAAGTGAGAAATGCATTAGATATGGTTAAGAGTGAATGAACTCTTATTAAAAGAGCCAATTGGCAAAGGCTTACAAATGAGATGCTGGATGTGAGTGGTTTAATTGCATATTTGGAAGAGAAGTTGAGTATTCATGAGAGGCAGCCTTACCAAGTCTATCAACCTGCATACCTGCTGCCCCAAGTTTCGTATCAGCCATACGCAGCCCTACTCATGAGCCAAGTCAAGCCTGTCAAAGTCCTTTCCCCAATCATGTTGAGGAGAGTTTTGAAACAGTAAATCTTGTGTTTAAGGCCAATCTTGATAAGCAGATTGAATTGGCAAATCTTCACATGCAGCAATCTATATTGGCCGCAAGGGAAGTGGAATCCAAACCCTCACTACCCTCTCACATCGCAACCCCATCACCCCAAAAGGAGACTTCCAGTCCTAAGATCATGAGCCGGAGTAAAGTAGTTGAGTCATGGAGCAGCAAGGAGGAGAAAGGCATTGTTCGAGAGTGTCAGGTAAAAAATGAGGCTAGTCCTTCTCAAGTCCCTCCCACCCTTCCTTAAGAAGCTTCTTGTACTCCATGGCAGCCTTCATGCACTCTCCATTTCCATGATGATTCCTATGAGCTCCAAGAAAGACTCTTTCAAGAAAATCTAGCTAAGCAAATTGAGGAATTAGAGGCAAAGGTGAGATTGCTTAGTGAAAGAGAGATGGAAGTTTCAGATCTTAGAGAGGAGCCTACGCCAAAAGACACCCCTTCTACCAATCCTCAAGCTAATTTCAATATTGATGAAGTGTTGGTCAAGTGGAGAGAAGAAAATCAAGTGATTTTGGCCCAAGGTCTGCCCCTGTTTTCTCATGAGCTTTCAAAAAGATTCCCTACTTTCCATTCCCAACCTGATTTTGACAATCCTTGTGTTCCACCTCCTTGCCTGGTAAATGAAGAATGTTTCTCTTGTGTTGAGGAATCCATCTTGAAGGAAGCAAGTGAAGAGGAGTATGCTCAGTTCATGACTGATCAGGGAGACTTCATGAGTGCAGATGAGGAGGAGACCGCAATAGGTACCCCCCTTGGTGAACAAGAACACAAGTCACAAGTTTTGCCTCTATCCCCGATGAGGAAGAGATGATCTTTGAATCTTTTCTCACTTTGCAAGACGCCATGGAGGAGCATGGACAGATTCTTGATCATGTTTTGAATGATTTGTTTGAAGTCATTGGGGCAGGTTACACTCTTCTTCGAGGAGGCTATGAGCTAGCTAAGGGTGGAGAAGGCAGCATTGGGATTCAAATAAGTATGCAAAGGGGCAGCAAGCTTTCAGATTTATCCTTTCAAGAGGTTGGTGAATCTGAAGATGTTATTTTTGAAGTCATCAAGGAGGAACCTGTTTTGAAAGAGGCATATGAAGAAGAGAGGATCCAATTTGCAGCTGCCCAAGAGGCTATCATGGATGACAATGAGGAGGAAATCATCATGGATGCTCCTTTTGAAGACATCATCTACAATGGAGAAGACACAGGGCATACATACATGTGGATGTTCCAGCAATATGAAGAGGAAAGTAAGCATGGTGAGCTCTCTCCTCCCTTGTTTGATGAACTTCCTTGTCGCTTTGATGAAGAAAATGACCAAGCAATGGAACCCGAGTTGGAGGAGGATCAGGAGGATGTCTTTGAACAACTAGAGACTGGTTTTTCAGCAAGAAGGTGATGCCCTGTGGGATGAGCAAGCAGCTTGTGATCTCATTTCAGACATCACAATAGTCACCCTTTTTCAAGAAAGCCATGATGAAGCAGAAGATCAATTTGACACGGTTTTCAATGAAGCAAAAGTGGACAAGTCAATCCATGATGCATATCAAGGGGCTTATGGTGATAAGCTAACAACCATTGATTTCTTGGTGAGATACACCAACATGAGGCAAGATTCCAAGAGCAAGATGAATACATATATGTTGGAAGCATGTTTGACCCTGATTCATTTGGATACAAGCCAATCAAGGTGGCAGACAAGAAGAGAGCAAGTCACCAAGTCGCCATTCCATTCAGCCACTTGTCCGGCACCATAAGTTTTCTTGCCATGAAAGAGACTTAAGAAGTTCTCCCTTTGATCAAATTGGGAGGCAAATGTATTTATTTAGTTGTGCATAGTAGTTTGCTTTCAGTTGTGTGTTTTTTGTTTTCCCTAAGTGTTGTTGCACACGTGTGTCTAGTTTTTTAGCCTTTGTTGTGTGTGTTTTCCTTTGTGTTTGAGGTAAAGTTTTGTTGGTTCATAGGTCTTTAGAAGGTTGTTGCTAACCTTTTCAAGCTGCGTTCTAACTCCGTGCCCAACGGACTTTGAGGCTACCTGTCTTTCTAAGCATAGTAGGCATGTTTCCCCTAGGAATCGCCAATTTGTTGACCATTTTGGTCCTACAGGGAAAAAATCGGTCTCCTTCCCCTGCTGTTCTGACCAATCAGTCATGAATTTGGTTTGCACAAGCCTTTCGGTAAAGAGATGGACCAGTTCAAAGAATGCAAGGCTTTTACAAAGCTCTGAGGACAAAGTGCCCGAAGGAATTCCTTCGGACATTTTGTCCGAAGAAATTCACAAGGAAAGAAACCAAAACTTGAAGGCACATTTCCAAAAAATTGGAAAAAGTGGTTCAACATCGGGGTTCAATGATATGAAATGAACTACACAGACCGACCAATAGTCACATGATCTTTCCAGGAACTTTGAACTTTGAGATATTGAAATATTGAACCGTTGAACCATTGAACTCCGCTATGTTGGTTCAACCAGTAGGTTCAATGATACATTAAATTCACAAGGGAACTTAGTGAACACGACTCTTTGTAGAACATAGAGTATTGAACTATTGAACCGTTGAACCATTGAACTCCCAAAAAAGGTTCAAGTTCAATCCAAAGGTTCAACGTCATAATTGAAAATCCTGAAATGGCCTAAGCAATTCACAAAAAAGGCAACAAAATTCCTTCGGAGGGCACTTTGGTCGGGAAGGACCAAATTAGAAGTTCCGAAGGGGCATTTCAAGACCCAAAGGGCCCTCGCGAAAGGCAGTGAGCAGATTCATCAAAGAGCGAAGGGCAAAGGATTCCTTCAGATTTTCTATCTGAAGGAAATCCACGGCAAACAAAGGCAAAAATTCCTTCGGAAAATACAAGGTAAAGGACAAAGGATTTCTTCGGACATTTTGTTCGAAGAAAATCCAAAGAAAAAATCCAAAGGCACATTTCCTTCAGACATTTTGTCCGAAGGAATTGAGAAGACAAAGAGCCTGAAGGGCAAGTGCCCTTGCGGGGGACTCTCAGTTGCCGAAAAGAGACCCTCTCCTCTCTTCCAAAAGGTCATCTTCCCTTCGGGAAGGTTCAATTGCAAAAGGTCGAAAGAAATACCAAAGGGATGATAGGCCTGAAGAATGTCAATTTCGGTGCAGCAAACTAGCCATTGGCTTTCAAATGGCGACAAGCCTGCGGACGTCAAATTTACGGTGATGAAATAGCCGTTTAGTTTTCGAATAGTGATGGGGCCGCAAAAGTCAATTTTTGACGGGATGTGTCAACCATTGAGGAGAATCCAAAGGACTAATGCCTTCACGATAAGTGGCTGATGGCTCATGGCGCAGACCTGAGTAAACTCAGCGACCCGCTGAGAAAGGAGCTCGAGGAGCCAGCAAAAGATAAGAGGAATAGCCCGAGAGAGCTCAAATTGCCAAAAAGAGACAAGAAATAGCAAGGAAAGAGGGAACAAAATAGAGAATCTAGAACATGGCCACGCACACATACGACAACATTTGGAATGTTTCAAAAGACGCACCCAACCAAGCACAAACACGACTCAGATCAGCCTAGGTGGCAAAAGGTGTCGGCACAAGGAGTTATTGCTGCGGATGAAATAGTCTCCACCAAGTGGTCATCAAAGAGTACGAACATTCAAGAGGGCAGCCCATTTTTTTTATTGTTTGGCATTAATAGGCGGATAGCTGCGTGAACTTTCATGGAAGGATGGCTTTGTCGGTTATGGAGAGCAGCGACCCATACTTTTTGCATGAGTGTTTAATATGCCTAGGCAACAAATTCAAGACTGGCGACAGCCACAGCATGGTTCAAACAACAGACTTCCTCCTTCTTAGGCATTTAATGCAGTATGGGTCACCCTTTCTTTGAAAGTGCCAAACTCTTTCTCAAAAGGCTATAACCCATACTGCATTAAATGCCTAGGAAAGAGGAAGTTTGTTGTTTGAACCATCTTTCTCAAAAGGCTATATATATATATATATATATATATATATATATATATATATATATATATATATATATATATATATATATATATATATATATATATATATTGTAACCTCTCAGTTGAGAGGCATATCTCTCAGCTTGTATGGCGAAGCCCTACAAGATTTTACCTTGAATCAAGACAGCATTTTTACCTCCATTTTGAGTTTGCACTTTTGCATGTCTATGGTTTTGTCTTGTGTTAAGTCATTTTCTTTCATGCTTTCACAGAATGATTCCAACATGTCTAGTGTATTTTGAGTTCTTTTGCAGGTCACCCAAAAGTGTCCACAACACAGTATAGGTGCATGTGAACAGGTTGCCATAGTGTGTCTTAGAACACCTCTGGTAGTTCTTCCTCCCTGTATCTCTAGAGGAACCCTAGCTCACTGATGCAGAAGAGTTTCTCGTATCAAATTAAGTGTATATCAGCTTGTTCTTGGTGTAAAGTGTATGTCAAAGCTAAGTAGATCAACCATTTTGGCGTATCACTGCTTTAGTTTAGGTTCTATTTTCAGTAATTTGTCTCTCTTTTCATCCCCCCCATTGTTAGCAGTGGAAAATCCAGGACCACAGAGATGCATCAAAGGGAGCTACCCCTTATCTAGAGATTCTCCCCTCAATTTTGCCAGACCCACAGCAAGAGGGGAGTCTCCATTGTGCCGCGTGGAAGACAAAATCTTAGTCTTTCTGTCAAGGGTGCTATCCACAGCGTCAACAAAAACATAGCGTAAAACACATTGATAAACCCATACATTTTTGAGCTTTGTTTTTCTTATTTTTGTCATATGGTTTTAGAGTATTTTCTCATTGTTATACACATCTTTTACTCTGATTTAGTTTTCAATTTCAATTCTTTTTCTTTCAAGAAACTGTGTTTCGACAATTTTTAAATTCATAGGGGCTATCATTTTGGGCAAAAGAGTCTTCAATTTTTCCAGAGTCGTGGTGTGAGGGGTACTACTTCAATACTCAAGCCATTAGACAACATTATATATAGATTTTAGTTTCCACGTATCTCAAAATATATCATAACATGTGTAGGTTTTATTTTTCGGCCATAGAAAGCTTTTTGAACGTTTGGTTTTGTAATACACCAGGAAATGGTTAGCCTCGAGAAGTTACTCTCAATATACCCTAGAGACGGGATAGTGTGGCTACATAACAGTGCAATATTCTATACTTAGTGTCCATTGGGCTTTGTTCACTATTTATGACTGGGATCAATATATCTAAGAGCCTACAAATCAAATACACCCTGCCTAGTTACATCCATTTTCCTTTTCTTTTTACCCATTTGCTGATTTTTGGACTAAAATGACTCTTTTCAAAATGCTCAAAGGTTTTTGTTAGTCATATTGAGAGAATCATAAACCTATTTTTATTTGTCAAAATACTATATGGATTTTGTAAAATTTGTAGTTTACTATTTTTAGTAAATTCAACCTAGAGGACGAACAATGCCCCTATTTTCAAATTAATTTATGGGTTTTGTTTATCTACTATTTTTTATCAAAAACCTCTCAGATTTTAAAAATACCTAACAAATCTCCTGGAATGGTCAGTTCTTTAATGTGCACCTCATATAATGGCTATATTGAATATTCATCATATATACTTTATAATTCAAGTAATGATTGTTCTAATTGCATGTTGTCAGCCAAAAACATTCAATATATTTCATAATCATGCAATGAATTGGGGAACATTATTGTACAATAAAATCAGAGTTGCAATCAATCATTATACATCTTCTATGTCTATGGAATCTCAAGTGACCCACCCTATAGTCCAAAATGAAGGTAACTAACATGTCCTTCCTCAAACACCTCCACCTCCCACACATCCACTTGATGATATTTATATGCATATTCAATCAAAAGTACCTAAGGCTTGTGCTTGTGAAGCCCTTCAAAATCAATGTCCATAGAAAAAATTGGAAAAACAAAATCAATATTTTAGTTTAAGAATCACATCACTTAAAAATAAATTACATATACAAAGAATCCATAGCATGTTAGTGTTAATTATATATTTACATCTCCATCTAGACATCTTGTGCCTCAAAAGATATCATCTCAAGTATGGGTTCGAAAGCAACATATATCTACAACTAATGGTTCAAGGAGCTTGCATAAAAAACCAAATAAAACAATATGAGATATGCTTCGAAGCAAGTTGATTACTTTACCTCTACACATCATATAAGAAGATCAAAATACAATTGTGCATATCATAAAATGCATGGGCATCATACAGACACTTGCTAGACTTTGAAGAACATAATACAAAGTATCATCGATAGTGGTGATCATATAATAGATAAATCAATCATATAACCCATTGACACTATGGTTGCATCTCCTAAAGAACAAGTGCAAAAATAACAAAAGGCAAAATTATAGAAAGAAAGGCTACAAAAAGCAAAATTACAGCAAGAAAGGTTACAAAATGATCAACTACCAAAAATAAGTTGCAAAAACAAACTCAAGATAAGAAAAAAAAATTCTTAAAAAAGGGTTTCTCATGAAGGAAGTTCAAAAGCAATATGTTCCTAAAAAGACTAATGGTACAAATGTGGTCTCTAAAGATTCAAACACTATATCAACTTCACACATAGAGGAACATGATAAGACCAAATACTACAAAATTTATAATTACATCTCCAAGTCAAGAATTCAAAGAAGAAACCATTTCTCTTCCTAGTATTCATGCAATGATACCTAATTCTTCTCCAGTTCTAAATAATATGCAAGAATCTAATAATGTTGAACATACTCAAGAGTAACAAAAATATAATAAGATAATTCCAATATATGGTGCAATTGGTCTTACATATTTAGATGCAAAAGACGATCAGAGTGGCATATCACAATTTCAAGATTATGATAATCATAAGGATTAGTACAATGAAGACCAAATTAATGATTTTCCAAACAATGAAACAATGAGGGATTCAACAAATGTTGGACATGAGTGGTGGTATACCTCTATTTACTCACGAAAAGTGGTCATTCCCTTATTTGATACAGGTCCTACATGGGGGCATTCCATTGATGGGGTCATCGATTAATAGGAACCAAGCCCATTGTAAATAGCTTCTTGATGCTTGCTTAATTTGTTTATCCATTTTATTCTTCTATCTGAGCACACATATGTACACATGCTCTTACATGATCCACTCTTCTATCTTTTGGCTTTGTTTCATTTGGCCCTTGCCTTTTGAGTATATCCCAATCTGAACATCCATAACACTCATCCTACAATGACTATAGTACACATCCTTTTGCGGCATGTTACTTGCTCATTCTTGCATTTTGACTATCTACACATACTTTTGCTTCCATTTGGGTTTGCTTAATTTCATACTCTTACTTCTACATGCTACATGAGAACACATTGATCCTTGCTCAATGGGGGCATGCAAATTCTTATCTCCACTTATGATATTGAATCACATTGTTGCAATACATAAATACAGTGGGAGAATATTGTTTGCTTTCACTCTCTCCACATGGCCATGCTCTTGTGCACACTATGCATGGATGCATGTTATGGATTGTTCATATCCCTCACTTTTTGAAGCCTTGCTACTTGTCCTTGCACATATTCAAAACTTTTTAAAAAAAAAAAGTCTCTCTCTCTCTCTCTCTCTCTCTCTCTCTCTCTCTCTCTCTCTCTCTCTCTCTCTCTCTCTCTCTCTCTCTCTCTCTCTCTCTCTCTCTCTATGTATATGTATTCTAAAAATACAAAAACATTCAAAATACTCTCAAAAATAAAAAATAGGACTTCAGCATGACGAATTACTAGTTTACTTCTTTCAATATGCTATTTATCACATATTTTGGTAGATAACATGTCTTTTCAAACATATGGATTTCACAAGGTATATGAGTGTGATGCAAGACATACATATCATACATGGATTCTTATATGTTAAATTCTCTTTACCCAATGACCATGCCTATTCTAGGGGCACCTTATTCTATAGGTTACATTATCACAAGTTGTATATTTTTGTGATCTCTCCACCATGTCAAGCTACATATCTTACAAGTGTCTTGCTAATTACTCATATCTTACTTTGTGCTACATGAATATGTTACTTTGCTATAATATGACATTGATAATATGGATAGTGTAGACCTAAGCCAAAAGGTTCGAGTTTGAGTTCAAGTTCAACGAGGATAAAATTTGGTTCGAGTTTTCCAATGGATTAAATTCAAAAAAAAAATAGTCATTAAATTCGAACCGTAGAAAAACATAAAAACATATAAAATTAAAGATACACTAAGTTCAAATCATAATATTAAAGATACTTTTTGAAAAATTGTCTCAAAATCTAAAACATGTAATACTAATTCTTAAGCTTCATACGAACTATACATCAAAAAGTTCATCATCAAAAGCCAATACACTCTATGGCTTATATGCTACTAGCTACATTAAATAGTTATATATCATTAAGAGCACTTGGCTCATCAACATCATCGTCATCGTCATCACTAGATTCATCACAAAGAAAGTTAGAATCATCTGCGTCTTCCAAGTCTATTGTAACGGAAAGCATATAAAATTAAAGATACACTAAGTTCAAATCATAATATTAAAGATACTTTTTGAAAAATTATCTCAAAATCTAAAACATGTAATACTAATTCTTAAGCTTCATACGAACTATACATCAAAAATTTCATCATCAAAAGCCATTACACTCTATGGCTTTATAGGCTACTAGCTACATTAAATAGTTATATATCATCAAGAGCACTTGGCTCATCAACGTCATCGTCATCACTAGTTTCATCACAAAGGAAGTTAGAATCATCTGTGTCCTCCAAGTCTGCTGCAATGGGTTAGGGTTGTGAAGAAGAAGATTGGTGTCCCCAAGATTTCACTTGGAAATCTTGGAGTACCCCTTTAAAAACTTTCGGTCTTTTTGACTTGTGTTAATTGTGGGTCATGTTGTCGCTTTCCCGTTTAGTTTAATTTTAAGTTTTGCTTTCCGCTTTGATTGCACACATTCAAAATTGTCTCCAGAAAGTCATAAAGCCAATCGCAAAATGCTCACGTGCTTAAAGTCTCTCAATTTTTCGTCCTAGACCCAATCGGGTTTTATAAAGCACTTGTTTTAAATGAGTAAAAAAAAAAGTTCATTTTATATAAATTGAGTTAATGAGTTAAAGTGGGAGATTAGAAAATATATAAAGTACTTTTCCAGGGCATAGTTACCACATCATTTTTATCTTCACCTCACTTTGGAGCATCCATCCATGCAAGAGTTTTTCACAAATTGACTAACTGGAGAAATTTTTTAGCAATCTCCCGCAGTCTGTTCTTTGCTTTCAGGTATGTGTTTTTCTTTATTTTAACTTTATTTTGTGTGTTTTGCCCTAAATCCATTTTTTCAAAATTCATACATTCTTCCAGCTAAAAAACCCTAGTCGATTTCTTTTTGCCTTGGTATGCATTGACAATTGTTTGAGCTTTTCTCTACCTAGGGTTTGGAATGATTATTTCACCAAACTGCAGCCCTGATTTGAGGTTTTCAAAATTCATTTTATTTCCTCCAGGAAACCAGTCGATCATTTTTCCCCAACGCCATTCAAAGGGACTGCAATATAAATCAGGTTTTTCCTAAAGCTCGACTCATTCTTTTCCAAAAGCAAGTCGATGCATTTAAAAAGTCCACGTTTTGGGTATGAGTGAATTGGAACTTTTGTAACTGTTTGCTTCCTTAAAAAATAAGTAATGAAGCCCTCCAAAGCCACCCAAGACTGCAGCAACAAAACAGAGTTTTATTAAGCCATTACTTGCTTTGTGTTATAAGTCGAGACCATTTGAAAATCCGCGGCCCACTCAAAAACCAGTTCGGAGTTTTATTTAGTCTTTGCTTATTTGCAAAACAAACAAGTCGAGGTTTTAGAAAATTCTGCAGTCCTTTCAAACACTATCCATTTATAGACCAAATCACAGTTCTATGAGCCACTTACTTATTTTATAAACTGAGTTAAGGATTCACAAAAAATGTGCTATTTTAATAATGAAGACCAAATCGGAGTTTTATTGAGTCTTTACTTCAAAAAGATAAGCAAGTTGCCTCTAAAAATCCGCAGCTCACTTAAAAGACCAAATCAGAATTTCTTAGCCTCATTACTTGCTTTATTGAAACAAGTCGAACCTACCCAAAAGTCCACCATATAAAGGCTTAGTGTAAAGTGGAGTTTCTAAGAGTCATTACTTATTTTCATTAAGTGAGCTAAAAAAGTCCTCAATACAAAGGGAACTTTTTTAAGTCATTACTTATTTCTCTTTTATAAAGTAATGCACCCCCAAAAGTCCTCGATACAAAGGGATCTTTTTTAAGTCATTACTTATTTCTCTTTTATAAAGTAATGCACCCCCAAAAGTCCTCAATACAAAGAGAAAGTTTAACCGGAATTTTTATGACTCAAAAATGAGTAAGGCAGCCCTCCAAATCTGCCATGCAAAGGCAAGTAGACCAAAGCAACTCTTTGTTCTCTCCTAGTTGAGCCCACTTCTCATTATGTGCACTGAAAGTTTCCCTGAAATTTCATAATAGCATGATTCTTGACAAACTAAAATTGATCATATGCATAAATGAACTTAACAAATGTTGAGTTACATGTTTGTTCAAATTTTCTACAGGAACATTTTAAGTTGTGCACATATTTATAAAAGGGACGTTGTGGCAAATGTCTCACATACAAGAGATATCTTCAGAGACAGAAGAGGCAGGAAGGTTAGGTGAAGTAATTTTCACACAAGAAGATCCCAGTCTTGCAACTGCAAAAGCTTCAAGAAAGAGAGGAAAAGGAAAATCTCAGGGAAAAGCACATCTAGGGAATATGAGATATGAGTACAAGGGCTATCCAATGGAATTGTGTATAGTGTCTAAACTCACTGAAATAAGTGATACTGATATGGGTCATGTGTCTATAAGAGAATTGATTGAAAGATCCAAGGCAGTGATCAAGACACCCCTTATGCAAGCTATGGCCAGCAGTGGGACCATTCAAGCTGCAACGTTTCCAAGTACTGCCCAATTGCCAAAGTTTGTTTTAGAATGTGCCAAATTTTACAATCCTCTAACTAAAACAGTCAGGGACATAGCAGGCCATACAGTGATAAGGTTGGACACAATTCCTCACTACAATCTTAAAATTCCAATAAAATTCAAAGTACTTGATGTCAACATGCAAAGGGGCATTGATAGATGGGAGAGAAGCATAGCGGAATGTATAATTATCATGAATAGAAGTTGTATGAAGAAATTTAAGCAGCCATCTAGATTCCCGAAGACCATTCAAAGATTAGATCTTGCGTAAGAAGTTGATGACATCAGCTAGTTGTGCAAGATAAATAGAGAAAGAAATGCAAAATTCTTCTACTCATGGATGTATTACTTCATTAGAACAATCGAGGTCAATAGAGACAATGCAATGATAATTGGGCTGAAATAATAAGTAATAACATTGGTGAACAGCTCAAGGAGGTTAGACAGACGCTTGATTTCAAAAGGACTTCATATCTAGTATATGTTGCAGCCTCAAAAGGAATATTCTCCAAACTGGACAGGAGAGGGATGTTAACAACAGACCCTATCTACGAGTATTACCCACAGCTAGTATTGCCTGAATACTTCAAGAAATACAAGACAATAATTGATAGCTTCTTTTATGAAATCATTTGTAAGCTAAACAATGACCTGAAAACAAGCAGAGTAAGTAAGGAGGCATGGGAGGTTGTCTCTCAATTTGGTTGCATCTTCACTCAATTTGCTAATTTCACTTACCTCAGGATTAATGGTTTCTCAGGATCACCACTTAAACTACCAAGATACCCCAATGACAAATGGGTAATAATGGAATTATGCAGACAATTGGTAGAATTACATGACTTGCAAGCAAAGCAACACAAAGCAGCAGTTAACTTCCCCGTCACAATTGGTAATTATAATTGTCAAAGTATCCAAAAGGCCAAGAATATCCAAACATAAATGTTTCTTCATTATGAGCAGGAATCCTTCCTAGCTAGGATGAACTTTGATCCTAAATGGATTGCAAAAAAGACGGTCTCTATAGAATATATGCACATCCCCGCATTGGAGGACTTTTGGATGAACTTCAGGAATGAATTTGAAGTTAGAAGGGACTTCAGCAGATTAACAATACAACAAATTGTTAATTTTGGTTTGGCAAGGATACCTGAAAATCTTCTTGATGATGGCCATGTGATACTTGATGCATACAATCAAATGGGAGGAGACAAGGCCCCTCTACCAACCATTAAAGTTAGTTTCAAAACAATTGAGGAGAGATCTTCAATCGTCCTCATTAATACTTCAAATTGGTTGCAGGAAAAGGGACATTGTTTGGATGAGGAAATAATGCAGCAAATAAGGCAGGGGAGTTTTAGAAAAAGGAAACATGAAGGTGAGAGCCGCCGGAGACCAGAAAAGGTAAAAGTGCAGAAAAAAATCTCAAGCAACAAGGGAGCGAGAATCTTCATCTGCTTCACAAGCACCACCTATTGAAAAATTTCCTTTTGTATCAGCTCATAGCACTTCAACATCCCCAGTAAACCCCACCTCAGAATCTTCACAAAGATCACAATTATTCCACCTTTGAAGCCAGCATCTTTCACTCTCCCTTCAGTAAAAGAAATAGATCCATCACCTCACCCTCCTTTCTCACCACCTAGATACCCACCTCCTCCTTCAGATACTATTTCTTCATCTTTGGGGGATTCTCATGCCCATAAAGAAGCATTGGCGGCAAAGGTATCTGGAGCAGAAAGCAGTAGCAGGACTACTATAGATGAAGAGTTGAGGAAGCAGTTGATGGTGGAGAGAATGACAGAGTTTGAAAGAGTACTTTCTCTAGATGGTGTAGAAGGAGAAGGCCATGATACAGTGTTAACTTCTGATGCAACAGGGTCCAATCAAGAGATGGTGGTACATGCTGACACTTCTCACCCTCCAAATAGTGACTTATCATCTCAGTTGGCTTCACAAGTAGTTCCAGAGGCTAGGGAAGTAATAAACTTGGAAGAAGAGGATCTACAGCGCCTCAAGAGCCTTGGAGGAAGAGGTAAAAGGTCAAAAGCTACCAAAGTGACTTCAAAGTTAGTCATTGAACCTTCTGGTCAAAAGTTTGCTCAAATGTCAACTCCAGCAGGGGAAAACAAAAGGGAGAACTAACTGAAACAGACATAACAGTAACTAAAGTCCCTCTGGAAAAAGTTACTACTGAAGGACTGAAATAGGATACCCAGACTCTAATAGATGCACTCTTCTCCAAGCTGGATAAAGAAAACGCTGAAAAAGCTAAATTGAATTAGCAAATCTCCAAGCTATGTGAGATCATTGCAAAAGTTGCAAAGTATTCATCTCAGCCCGTGCTAGTAGAAGAGCAACTCAATGAGCACGTCATCAGAGAATTTGAAGACATAGGAGACATAGCCAGGGTTGTTGATGAGTGGATAGAGCAGATCATTCAAAAAGCAACAGAGAAATACAAAGAAATACCAGATAGCTTAGGTGATCTGCAAAGCAAGTTTACTCAGTTGAGAGAGTTGATGGCAGAAATAGACAGTGAAAATAGAATTGTTGAATGCCAGTTGGAGACCCTAGTTGAAATAAATTCATTGCTTGAGAAAGTATTGATTGAAGAATAGATTGTACTAGATAAATCAATACAAAGGGGCGAGCAACTGAAAATAATCATGTCTTTTCGCACAAAAACTCAAAACATTATAGGTGAAATGCAACTACTAGAAGAAGAGGTTGATAAAGTGATGGAGCAGTTGGATAATTGTATCTATTATGTTACAATTTATACACTTGACAAGCCTCCAGCATCCCTTGAAGACTTCCTTCTGCTTCTCCAGAAAAAAGATAGATGAAGTTGTCACTCCTTTTACTTGCAATTCAATTGAGACGCTGATAAAACTGCATGGTGATGTCAAGGAATTAGAACCCAGCTTGACAAAAGTAAACACATTCGGCAAGATCCTAGCAAGAGAGTCCCTAAGGTTCAAAATAAAGACTGAAGCTATTGCAAAGGTTGATGGAGGCACGGTGCAATACATATTTGATAGGTACATCCAATACTGGAATAAGAATAAAATTGAGGCCGTGCAACTAGGTTAACTTTCTCTTCTTTCTTCTTTCCTTCTCTCCGACAAAGTAATTGAGTAATTAAGTTGAGTTGTAAAAACTTAAGTAATTGGTTTAAAAGCCAATACTTCAAGTTGTTTGAAAAAGTCAATTACTTGGAAATAAGTGGCAGACATGCAAAATAGGAGATTATATTTTAAGTTGAAAATCATATGTGCCATACAATGACGGAATTTAGGAGAAAGACTCTCATCTGTCTCTAATTTTATAGCTTGCACATACAGGAAAAATAATTAATGTTTCCTATTTGTATTTGTCTTCTGGACACTATAAATATAGGAAGAAGCCTACGGGCTAAGGATCAGAAAATTTTGGCAAAAAGCTATTGTAACTTGTGCATATTTTTCATTTCAAACTTTGTGTTGAAACTCTTGGATGTGATTTTGTGAACTAGTCTAGATTGAATAAAAGAAAGTAGATTTCTGACGAACTTTGTGTCTACAAAATTTTACTAAACATTCTATTAAGATCTCAGGATGAACTTTGTGTCATTTTGGATCTGAGGTAGAATTTATTCCATCTCTTTCTTGATGAAAGTGTGATTTTCTTGTTTATTTATGATTGTGTGGATGCAATAAACTCTGAAATTTATTTATTGATAAGCACATTTCCTCTTTCTGTAACCATTGCTATATACTCCCCTTTTCTACAATATTCCCAAACACAGTTGCTTACTTGTTGCCAAATTACCTAGTTGTGGTTCACGAGCTAAGGCGATTAAAGGAATACCCCCGAAATTAGTTATTAGTATTCACAACCTTGATAAATAAACATCTTATACGGGAGCTTCACTGTTAAATGAAGGAGATTTATCTCATGACTGCCTAGGTTTTAAGCTGTGCATAAAATCTAGCCAACGAAGATTATTTTGCCTTTTTGCTCATGCACATCTATAAATTGTTGCGAACATAAATAACATCTCCTAACTTTCTTGACAATAACATATTTATTTTCTTATATTCAATGTGGTCAAAACAACTCCAATTCCTTTCCAACGATGATGCACTTACTTCTTGACTCAAAATTTGAATAACAAAGCATTGTATTTCCTTTGAACTTGATCCACAAGATTTTCACCATTTGTATCCTTCAAGATGAAGCCTATCATACTTGGCTCCTGCTATTGCAAATGACCCTTATGCTTGGAATGCCCTTGTTTGGTCCCTAATTATACATGCAAGTTTAGAATTTGGAACAATCCTGTCAATGGCTTCATAAAGTCCACTCATGACTTCAAAATCGCTATCTCTATTTATATGAAAGAGCCTAGGCTCTATATAATAAGTCGTTGCATGTAAGATTGTGTGCATCACTTTTCAAATTACATCAATTACATCCCATATTGTTTTGTGGTATATCTCCACATCATTGAATGTCTTTTGAATGGATTCCTTACAATTGTCCATAGCCTCCTAAAGTATGGCAAGACAAGGGGTGTCACCATCAACCATGCAAAGCACATCAACAATAAGTTCACACATTTTTAGAACTTTGTTTACACTTTCCCAAAAGTTGGGGTTTATAATGATTTGTTTTGCTTGCTTTCCATTAGAGCTTGTTGAAAGTGCGAAAATTTCTCACTCATTAAAACAAAACACTGACCTTATCGTTGGTTTCTCTTCAACCACTATTTTCAAAGTGATATAAAAAGAAACAAATGTGATGCATGTTGTCGATAAATGCTCAATGTGAGGCACTGGTTCCTTATGAAGTTTACAATTGTTCTCCCCCCTTTGAGTTGCTTTATGCACCCATGGAAATTTGGCCAAGTCCTAAAATAGCAAATTAAGGCAATGTGCTGCACAAGGGTTCCAACAAATTTGTTGATACTTGTCCGTAATCATTTTTCCATCTCCATAATTTGTGGCATTATCAGTGACAACCTGGACTACATTTTCTTAACCCACTTCAAGAATTATTTCATTTAAGATTTTGAAAATATACTTTGAATTCTTCTTGTGATTTATGATGTCAATCACTTTCAAGAAAGATATACCTTGAGGGCAATACAACAAGATATTAATCAATGGCCTTTGACACATATCAAACCAGCCGTCACTCAATATATTGCACCTTGTTACACTCTAAGAAGCTTTGATGTCTGCCATGTTTTCAATCACTCTTTTTTTTTACCTTTACAAAAGACTAATCTTAAGCCCTTCAAAACTAGGTGAAGTGTATCATTTGTCAAATTCAAATACTTTTTCATCTGCATTTTTAAAGAACGGACTCCTAGCCACATTGAATGAAATGACACTTCAATAAAACAAATTGGTCAATGCATCACCCACATCTTGCTTTTGTATCGATTTCCAAATGCTGGGAATAGTTCCACTCCCACAAGTGTTTGATTGCATATTTGAGGATGACATGCTTATAGAAAAGCTTTTTGATATATACCTGAAAAGTTCTTGAATTCTCTTTTTTTTGTGCTCCTATATGTTTCCCCACGACTGATTGTTCCTCCTCTTTCTACAATCTGACTATGAGTAATGAAATCATATTAGGGCATGCTTTAACACCCCCACCATGGCCACCCAATCTCCCAAGTAGGTGGTCCACAACTGTAGTTAAACTCTTATAAAATATTTCATCGCATAAATTACATTTTACTACATTCCCTGATCCGATCCGTGACATATGCTTCCATCCCTTAGATTTTGATTTTAGACGAGCTATGAAATCTTCTACAAAATTTAAATGAAAATTTAATGTCAAAATATATATCAAAAAATAAAAAATAAAAAAGTAAAATAGAAAAAAATAAAAAATTACATAATTTTAAAAAGCTAAAATAAATAAATAAAATATATTGAAAAACATAAAAAGTATTAAAAACAAAATTTCAAAACATAAAAAATCTTTTTTAAAATACATAATAAAATTAACAAATAAAAATTATTAAAACTAACAAAAATTATTAAAAAAAATATATACATTAAACAAAATTAAAATTTAATTTAAAAATGTATAAAACAAAATAAAATATCAATAATACGTAATTTAAAAAAATAAAATAAAATAAATCATTAAAAAACTTAAAAAATAAATAAATAAATGCTTAAAACAAAATTATAAAACATAAAATTATTTTTTAAAATACACAATAAAAAAATTAAAAAAAGAAATAGAAAGAATTAAAAAAATAAAATAAAAGATATTTAAATTATAATTATAAAACATAAAATAAAATAAACAAAAATCATAAAAAAATAAATTAAAAAAGCATTATTATTATTAGTTTTTAAATTATAAACAAAAAATATATATTAAAAATAAATAAACATTAAAAAAAGCAAATAAGATATATTTATAAAAAATAAAATAAAAAAAATGGAAGGCTCATTTGAGGGTAAGTTTCAAATTTGTAAAGTAAATATTATCCCTGATAAGGAGCATGATCTTTATGATCCTTCGAAAAAAAACTCTAATCTTTGTTAGAGGCCTCCCGAATCTGGGAAAATCAAGTTTAACTTCGATGGGGCCTCAAAAGGCAACCCAGGGCCGGCCAGTTGTGGTTGGGTTTTCAAAAATCAAGAGGCTCAGCTCTCCTCATTTTCTCCCAAGATATTGGCACGAAAACAAATAACGTGGTGGAAGCTCATGCTCTGTTAAAAGGCATCCAGCTTGCTCTCTCTCAAAGCTGGTCGAACTTAGTTGTGAAAGCGATTCACAAATTATCATCAATGCTATGAATTCTGAAGTCATTAAGGCATGGAAAATTCATTTCATTATAAATGAAATCAACCCACTAAGAGGTTTGTTTGACCAATTAGAGCTTCTTCACACTGAGAGAGAAGGCAATATAGTTGTTGACCGGGTGGCTAATCAAAGGGTCTACCTCAAGCAAAACCAGAGAGTAAGTCTTTGCTTATGGGATCCACCTTTCTCCAATGACTTACAAAGCCTAGTTGTCAAAGATGCAATGCTTGGGGGATCAATTTCTTAGTCTCCTCGCCTATGTCATCCCTCCAAGCCCTCCTAATGGTCAAGCATTCATTTCGGAGTGTGCCATGGGTTTTGTGGAGGATCCACTCATGTCGATGGATTGCAGTGGTTATGAGCCATTATGCAGCGTGTCATTTTCACATTTGGCGAAGTTGAAAGCATAGTTCACATAACTGTAACCATCGAGTACTTGCCAAGGAGAAATTTTGAGTAACTGCGGAGCATTCGACAAAGCTGGTCGAATAACCAGGAATAGCCGACAAAGGAAAAAGAAACTTAAATTTATAAAAAAAAAACATATTTTTTTTATAAATTACAGAAGCAAAATAGATTAAATGAGTGTAAATGTTGAGAAAGTGTTTTCTATTAGATTTGAATACAAATAAAGTACAAAATCACATAATCATGCAAATACAATTGTAACACTGTCAAGTTGTCAACAACAAATTGATACAATGATACGTATAGTATTATACAAGAATCTACAAGTACAAAGTACAAGATTCTATAATTTCCACTTCCCTGCTCTCTGAGAAACTAAGGGAGTCTAAGATCCTCTAGTCCTCCCACTCCACTTCCATGCCTCACTTTGTGTAGAAAGCTACACGTGTGCTTGTGGCTCCACCTCTACCTCTGTGTCTGCCTCATCTTCAAGGATGTCCTCCAATCCAATCTATTTTTTTGTTGTAGCTAACCCCTCCATGGCTTCTCGAAATTAACAATCTTGTCCTTTGTGAACATGGGGGCCTCCTCCTTCTATGCAATACAATCATTTAGAGATCAATCTCATCTAGATTGTTAGACTCTAATGCATTCTCCAACTTCTTTGTGCGAAGTCTAAGGTTGTATTGCGCAAAACCCAGGTCATTGAGGCATTGTTGGCTAACTTTTTGTGCTTCTTCGTGTGAATGGCGTCAAACAAATTACAATTGTGCTCACATCTAGAAACGCTACAAAGTTGAGATAAAATTCAGAGGGCTAGGATTTGAAGATGTGAGGTATTCCCACCTCAATCTTCCCACCACGACCCTGAAAACAAGATATTCAAAACTTTGTAAGTAATTAATAATTGCAAATTTATAACTGGTAAGGTACAAGCAAAGACTTCATTTTCTATTATTTGATAACCACATGGCTCTCCCTCGAATAGCTAATGCTAAAGAAAAGAACCACCCCTTTGTTTTCTTGTAGTTCTGCAACTCTGCAATAATAAAGTCCCTCACCTCAACGGCAGGTGTCATACTCAATGCATGTTGAAAGCCCCTCCATAACCGCTCCACTAGTATCTGCGAAGCCATCAGAGTAGAAAAACCTGGGGTTAAGTTAGGATCCCTCTGCCGGGATAGATTGGTGGAGTTGATTGTTCCACCTCTGATCAATCAACTCTCAAATGGGATCAAATCTAGCACGATCCCTCCTATAATAGTTTTGGATGGCTTCTTTAGCCATATCTATGGCCTCATAAATATAACCCATTGGGTTTTGCTCCCCATTCACCAATCGCAATACCCTCACTAAAGGCTCTGACACCTACAAAATTACAATCAAATTAAAGTTACAAACTTATAAATAAAATTGAAAACAAGAGAAACGACTTAAAATTTAAATTTAGATTTCAAGTTACCTTGACAATCTTTGTAGCTCTCTTTTTGAAGTCCTCATTGAAAATTGTCTTCCCAACTTTGACTCCATTAGCTTTTTTGGAATATGATGAGTCCACCCATACTTGAAACACAAACATCTATTTCAAATAAGTCAACAAACTGCAAATACTTTGCAACATAAGAAAGTTTATTTCAACCCTGGTGACACCTGCTCGAACAAGCTCTTTTCCCTTGGTGTGCTCTCTCATCAAGTTGAGAACCCAAAGATGATTGTATATATATATATTGTTATTTCTCTAGCTTTTTCTACTACCAATCGCACCCAATCAAATTTATCTATCTTCCAAAAGAAGGTCAAGACAATGGGCCACGCAAAGAGTCCAAAAGAATGATGGATGTCTCTCCCTGAGAAGTCTCCCAGCCACCACACATGTTGCATTGTCTAGGATAACTTGGACAATATTCTCAATGTCCACCTCTAAAACAACCTGCTTTAGCATCGAACTGCCTATATCCATCACCTTATTTTCAATCTTAAAACTCCTAAAAATACCAATCTACAATGCTTCCTTTTAGGGTCGCTATTGAAAACATTACTATCTACATTAGCACAAATTTCACATGAGAACTACATAAATGACAAAGTTGCTACTATCTTCATCCTCTAAGAATTCTCTGTTGAATCCAAATTTTCACCCAGCCACCACAAAGACATTATAGATACTGACATAAAAAATTATAATAAAGGTATCCCAAAGCATTACCTACCCACCTCAACCCCACTATTTATTTTTTAAAATATTCCAAAACATACACATAAAACTAATATATCCACACCACACTAATACTTACAATTTAATTCTTTCATTTTGTAAGGTCCTTCTAAACACTTCATCTATGTGTCATATTTCATAATTGCTTCGACATCGCATCACAAGATGGCTAACTTATATTATGCATATTTTATCTTACTAGATGCATCAATGGACTTCAAAAAAACTAGCTCACCATTTGAAGCTACAAAAAATTGATGAGGGTGCGGTTTTTTCCATCAGTTCATCCATCAATTGTCAATGATATCACCAAATATTCCCAATATTAGCTCTTCGCCACGTTGAAGGGAAGGTTGTTGAAGTACCAAACATTTGCGCATGTTTTATCTGCTTCAACACACGCCTCCTTGTTCCATCATGTACTTTGCAGTGAAGGTTGTGCCCTAGGTGTATTTCTAAGCACAAAAAAGTAGTGTATTTGACTCGAACTCAATCAAGATGTGTCATGGCACTTGTGTGGACCATGAATAGAGGCCACAATTTTTGTCATAATTGTCTTTTCTTCCTCTGTCAATATGAAAGCAATGGTCATTGTTAAGGATGCTTGCATCCTTGCCCTCTTTACTCATTTTTTCATCCAACAATGCAAGCTCTACAATAATCTCTCGTTTGCCTCTTCCATGACATTGGGACAAGACGTGATGTCACAGGAAGAGATGCATGAAAGGTAGTATTTGAGATGATTTATGTCTCCTGACATCCTCTTCGAGCAAAATAAACAAATTGAAATTGTATAGAACGATCCAACCCACACAACATACTTACAAGTAGCAGTTGCAAGCATTAGGAAGACCACTTTGCCCACCACTCACTGAATCTGACCTAGATGCACTAACGAATGCCATTGTTTGTTAATGGATAACCTATAAACATGTTCAAAACAATACTAACAAATTAAAAAATAAAAACATTTAACACATTAAAATACAATAATAACGATAAACAGAAACTAAAATACATTTAAGTTTTTAACGAACCAATTGAAAACTTTGAGAACGATTCTTAACAATAAATAAATTATAATGATAAGCAGAAACTATAACAATTAAAAAACAATATTTTTAATAAAAAATTGTATATATTAAATAATAAAATTTAACAGAACGCATGAAATTTGAATAGAATTGAAAGAAATGCATGAAATTTGAATATTAAAATTTAAAATATTTATCAGACATGTTTATAAATAAATTACAATTCTTTTAAATGCTTGGAATTTTTTTTTAGACAAATGTACTAACCTGGAAATCGCTTTGTTGAATTCTCCTTCCAATTCGCTCTTGAATGCTCCAAATCTTCTGTGAATGCAATGAGGGTATATGTATCAATTTATAAGACAAATCTCCGCGTTTTAACAATGTTTTCTTAGCATTCGGCATCCATTTCTGTATTTTTGCAGTGGTTATTAGCAGTTTAACAATATTTTCCACGTTTTGGCCGCGTACAGGTTTACAAGCAAGTACTCATCGACAAACCAAAAACCAATAGTTTTTTTTTGCAACGAGTTTGAGTGGCGGTTAACCGTTTGTGCCTTTCATCAACGAGTAACCAGCAGTTACTCACTAGTTATGTAATCCATGGTTGAAAGCATTGGCTTCACGGTGGTCTTTATTTTCTACCTAGCTTATAGGGTATTCTCTTGACCCTGTGCAGCTAGGAGCAATGGATAACGGCAAAGGCATAAATAAGAAGGGAGCTTCCTACCCAAAGGCACGAGTTGGCAAGGTTTCAACTTATTCAAAATGGCTAATAGGAGAAGCAACTGTTATCACTCTAAAGTGCACCCTATTTGAAGATGTGCAATGCACACCCTCACTCCAGTTGATACAATTGGAACTTCTCTGAGCGTGGGTGACTCCTTGATGAGAAGAACCTCCAGAGATGGCTAGTTCCCTTTAGCTTTTTCAATAAACTTGACTACTGTGATTTTTGTGGTGAAAAGGGAGAAGGAAACTGAAAAGGGAAATATAATTAAAAAGGGTTGATACACTTGAATTGTCAAAATCCTCTAAAGTTACTGAAATCAATGCACACATAATCAAATGAAATCTATAATTATGTCCTTAAGCATAAATATTTCAAATGAAGGTTTGGAAACCTCTTCAAATGACCAGAATAATAACTTTTTTATCGATGACTGGTCTAGCTTACAATTTCTTCTTTCAAACTTCAGGCATCCTTTCAATGGCTTGACTAAGCCAATAAATAGTCTTTTTCAAAACCTGAAATAGCCTTAAGTGCAATTCTAAAAGAGGAAAGGGTTAGTCTTGGTTAGTCTTGGTTAGCCTTAAGACTTAACACCTTTTTACAATATAGAATATTCAATAAAATCTTTCTTTTACAAAAATGCATGGCTTTTCAATCATTGGCATAGAAGTATCACAATGAAGCCAAGTTTGAAAGGTTAACTCTTAAAATAAACACGACACTCTCTAAGAAAACTCCAAACATGCATGAATCCAAGGCGGCGTAGAAGAATGGATGGTAGAATTATGAAAGTCAAACTTCTCTTTGCATGGTATACTACACCAATATCTAAATAAGGAACTTCCATTTGATTCGTTTGCAAGCTGAGTTAGAAGAAGAGATTCTCGTTTGCATGAAAAACAAGTAAGATGTGCAACGAATTTGTCCAGTCAACTCCACTTGAACTGTTAGAACGTTGAGAGCCGTGAGAAGAATGCCAAAATTAGAAGTCAAGCCTGAGCTGAGCTGGAAGTTGAGCTAGAACGTTTGGATGCATGAGAGTGACTAGTCAAACCATGAAGAAACGTGACCTTAACAACCAGTCAACTGAAGATTTGCCTAGTCAACCGTAAATAGCCTCTGCTTTGTATGGAATCCATGTTGACTCCATCGTTTGCATGTATTTCCTCGGGCTTATATACTTATGGCTTTGGCTATATTTGTTCCTTGATTTACTCAGAAAAAAACTCTATGACTTTCCATGTCCATTCCCTCAGATTTTTCCCTGTGTATTTCCTCTGGTTTGTCTTCCCTGTAGACTTTTCTCAGGGTTTTTTCACTTTTCCTTCGGACCTTTCCTATGTATTTCCTCTTCCAATGTTGAAATGAGCATTTATTCGGGCATTTGTTCAATCAATTTTGCACGGACAAAATGTCCGCGGGAATTGTTTATAGCTTTTCCTTTGCTTATGTTCTTTCCCATTGGATCTCTTCCCTCATGTGCATTCTCTCAGATTTTACTTTTTCCAACTATCCGAAGGAATTCCTTCTGACTTTTTGTTCGAGTCCTTTGTCATTTTCCCACGGACAGAACTATTTTCCTTGTTCCCTCCGTCTTGTTCCTTCCGGCTTGTAGAGTAACTTTCCCGAAGGGTACATACCCTTCGGGAATCTTGAAAATGTCTTTCGTGCCCTTCGGGCTTTTGTAAAAGCCCTTAAAATTCATGAGATAAATTTTCTCGAAGGGCAGGTGCCTTTCAGGATTCTTGAAAACGTCCCTTCCAAACTTGAAGTGTACCTTCCCGAAGGGCAAGTGCCCTTTGAGATTTTTGAAATTGTCATCCGGAATCTTAAAAATGACTCTTCGGCCTTAAAATGAGCCTTTCCGAAGGGCAAGTGCCCTTCAAAATTTTTGTTAATGACCCTTTCGAAGGGCACATGCCCTTCAGATTTTTTGAAAGGGTACTTTTTCGAAGGGCACATACCCTTCGAAAAAAAATGAAATGAACCATTCTTTTGAGAGAGAAGCCCATCGGATTTTTTGACTTGGCCTTTGAACTATTCCCAAAGGGTACCTACCCTTTGGGATTTTTGAAATGATCCCTCCCGAAGGGTACATACCCTTTGGGCTTTTTGAAAGAGTCATTTTCTTCGCCAAACTGCCCTTTTGTAATTCCTTCAGACTTTTGCAAAGTCCTTTGAAAATTCTTTTCCCTCGGACAAAAAGTCCAACGAAATTGTTACAACTTTGAGCCCGAAAGAATTCTAAGAAGACAAAACTTAGAAAAAAAACATTAGTTGTAAAGTCCAAAAAAAACAAAAAAGTATTCATGCTTCTAATCATTCACGCTATTTACACAAACTCCATTGAAGACCTGTCTTCAATGCTCCTCAACATAGCTAAGATTGGTTGTAGATGATCTTCATAAGCCTGTTGATTCACTCCATGATAATACATTGTACGGATAAACAACATGTATGTGACTTAAGGACTGCCCAAATGCAGATTTGATATTTATTCCTTCTCCGATAGCTTGATGAGATTATTTGCACTAATCATATAGAGAGAGAGCATTATTCCTGAAACCTTATGACTTCATTGGATTTCTTGAATTTCTTGATTGTATCATGTTACCCAAGGCCTGCAAACTCTTTCTCTCATATCCATGTTGCCCCTTGATCAACCCTAATTCTCTTGAAATGAAACAAGGTGACTTGTTGCGTATAGGTCTTCAGGTATCTCTCATCCTCCTTCTCTTTATCGCAACATCATGACAAAAAACCTAACTGTTATAACATTGTTGTAGGTGTTCACTTGATTGTGCTTGATGCCCTTGAAGATCTACAAACACCTTTATCAATGCTTATGACCCTTTGATCATGCTTTGGCTCCCTAATTCATCATGGCTGCATTTGATATTTTGACTGTCCACATATCACCTTATTCATGCCTTTAGACTATAGATCACTAGTTTGGTCATCCGCATAGGGGATTTGACTGTTCTGGGAAAGTTTCAAATGGTAAGGGTAGTAATTTGGCCTTAACAGGCCAAATTACTAACAGCAACTACTAGCCATTTTGTAGATAATATCGATAAAGAAATCAAAAATCCCTTGATGAGAATTTGGTTGAAAAATATGTGGTGGGTGGCGACAAAAATGGATGAGGTGGATAACAAAGACACTGTGAAGTTCCTGCAAACTCTCATGGTCGACCCTAAACATTCAGTGGGAAAGCACAATGTTTTTGATGTTGCACAGGGTATCAGTGCAACAAACCTTTTGCTAAATGCTGCAAGCTCCTTCACCCTCCATGCAAAGCATATGAATCTTGAAACCCTAATTCACTCGATTGGACTCGAGACAATGGACCACAGGTATCTTATTTTGGATGTAATGATGAAACTGCAAAAGAGCATAGTTTTTCTTGCTGCTCAACTTGTTACTCAACTACCCAAGGATTGCTTTCTCACTCCTCCATGCTATTGCATGGACGAGGAAGAGGATCTATAAGGTCAGCGTTCAAGGGTTGCATCTAGAGCAAGTGATGTGAAGCCAAAGGATACACAGGAGGTAATAGTGTTGGAGTAATCAAGTGTCTCAATTTATATGTTTGCATCTTTTTGTATAAACCCTATACCTAAGAGCTGATGGGCATATGTATTTTGCCAAATCAGTCTCAAACTTGACAATGCTATGCTTTATTGTAGTTAAGACCATGTTAAAAACTCTTTTTGTTATATAAAGGCATTGATAAATGCTTTTTTAAATATCTTGTTTGAGGATTGTAATGTCTAGTTGTTTTGTCCTCTGCTAAGAGAGGTTTTTTTGGGGTCCTTTTAGACTCTTGTCATGTCTTGGATCCCCGTGTAGATATTAAATTTGAATATTTATAACATCTTAGTCTTGTACATTTGACAAATATCAATCAGGGTGCTACCCTTCAGTTTTAGATCTCCCTATTGCCGATGGGCTTGCATTCGCCATCTCGTTGTGCCTAAATGCTTCTCTTAATTTGATGCATATCATTTTGATGACCCAAGCCTCCTACACTGCATAAAAAGTTTAAAACCTGATAAACATCTTTCACTATCAGTTTCAAATCCATACGTGTTTTCTAACCTTTTGAACACTACTGGCAACAGGACACTATCATCGACAATGTCTAAATTCTTATTTATTGTCCAGTTGCCAAAAGTCATCCAAATTGCAAACTATTTGAAACCTATGAGCCAGCCTATTTGTCTTATTGAACCCTACCGTGAGATATTTTCAAAAGGTGTGGTATAGATATAAGTCTAAGTCTTCTCATTATTAATCTAGCAAATACCAAGCAAGCACCTACTAAAACTCAATCAATCAACTAAACAACCAAGCTATTTTTCCTTATTCATCCTTATTTGCACATAAAGCATAGGATCAGTTTATGAACAATATTTATCAAGTTATAAGGTAGATCACTACATGCATATTCATATAGTATATTGCACCCTTGTGCACACACATTCCCACATAAGGGAGAACTACATATATTTAAGACCCTCCTTGGAATATTGGTTATGTAGGTAGCACTCAAAGACAAAAAGGTCATTGAGGTTAGCTCAACACTGTGAGCCCATTAACCTATTTTTAGCAAACTCGTTCTAAGGGTGAAGAGCTAGGATTTTATCAATTAGCAAAGAATGACATGTATCCTTGATTTGAATACATCAGCAGAAAGATGATACAAAACTAGAAAAACAAAGTTAGTCACATCGAGATTTGGTCATTGTTCCATATTGGGCACTTGCATCACAGTCAGACACTATCGTTGCTGGTAGTGTCTAGATCTGAGGGTAGGGTCCATGACTACAGATGTACAATTTTCAAAATCTGACGACTGATCCAGAATATTGATCATGCATACTTTCCACATGTTTCCAATTCAAATCCGTTTACGCACAGTAAACCCAACTAGGTATCATTTTTATTTAGTATTACAATAAATTGAACATCTTTTGAATTTATTACTTTCCATATTTAGCATATCTTAGTGTTATAATTCATAATATTCATTTATCTGAGTTTGTAATTAATTGTCCTACTTTAGATTAGTTTATCACCCTCGTGCTTGAACTACTTCTATATTCTTAATGCTATCCCCAACTTTTCTCAAAATTTAGAGTTAAACATTTGACGAACCCGACCTTTGGTCTCCAAACATTAGATTGACCTAGGGTTTTCCAATTTTTGATTGTTGTAATCTATTGTTTCAAATTCAAAAAAAATAATTTATATGAAATGTTCCTTTTGGGCAACTTTTTGAATTTTTATTTTTTGTATTTTTTCTAAAATTGGAACATCAATTAAATATTAAAACAAGAGTCAACAATGGTATTGAATATTAAATTATAATTATTATTGCAATTACCTAAATATACATATAACACTGATGAAACTATTTATTGAATAATAGATGTATCGCAACCAAACCTAATGATGTTGAATCAATAATTAATGATAATAGAAAACCTTTACAGCCAGATTATAATAAGAGGATTGTTGTACAATAGCAAAGGAGTGCAACAGGGCAGATGTTGTAAATGAATGGTGGCCAACAAGGTAGGGTGTCACTCTCCCAAAGCAGTGTTTTCCCTAAAACCCCTTGAAACCCTCACAAATCCCTATGCAACTATCCTAAGGACAACAATCTGTGTCCTTTAATTGTACGACAACCTCTCTAAGGTACAACATCCCCTGAACAACAATAAACCATGATATATGTTTGATAATTTTTCACAAAATTCTACAAACTGATAACAACCTCAAGCCAACTGATAGTAGAAATTAAACCCGATCTGTCAGCACAATTATGATCCCTAGATGGAATTTTTCCAATGGGTAAGAGGGTTTTTGTCCTCTAAATCTATACAACGAAGGGTCTTCATCCTCAAATGGAAAGGTTGAACACAGAAGCTCCAACATAGAATAAGGTTTTGATTTCAAAGATAAATAATGAATAATCTGTTAGCACAATTATGATCCCTAGATGGAATTTTTCCAATGGGTAAGAGGGTTTTTGTCCTCTAAATCTATACAACAAAGGGTCTTCATCCTCAAATGGAAAGGTTGAACACAGAAGCTCCAACATAGAATAAGGTTTTGATTTCAAAGATAAATAATGAATAATAAATTCTTTTGAGCCTAGCTCTTTTTTATAATTTTTCTTTTTCCAGTTGCCCTAACCCCAAAAGCATTTAAAACACTTTTAGATAAATCTTACTTTTTGGCCCCTTTTATAATAATGTCATTTTTCTATGTGATAAATAAAGTAACTTTAGGACCACTTAAAAATATTACTAAATGATTTTCCTACTCAATTCTTTAACCCACAGTTAATAATGAAGAGGCTACGAGTCTTCTGATTTGTTTAATTCTAGAAAGGGGACATTACAACGCCCCCTTCCTAGAATTGTTTGCCCTCAAGCAATTACAGATTAGGATGCTCAAGAATCTCTATACCCTCCCATGTGGCATCTTTTGTTGGTAGGTCTTTCCACTACACAAAATATTTTGTTATGCTCTTGTTTTTTAGTTTCTTCTTCCTAATATCTATGATGGATTTTGGAACCAAGATCAATTTGCCTTCATCATCTAAAGGAGGCAACTCAACCGAAAGAATGATATGTTGTCTCCTGCCCTTTTGAGACATCAAACGTGAAATATGTTATGTATCATGTTGTGTTCGACAATTCAAGCTCATAAGCAACCTCCCCAATCCTTTGCTTAATCCTATAAGGCCCATAGAAACGAGGCTTGAGCTTCTCAACTACACTTTTATTGAGAGAACACTATCCATAGGGCTGCAACGTCAAAAAAACTATCTATGTTCATTTTACAGTTTACTTGTGTATTTGCTACCCATGAACCTTATCATGTCCATTGTGCTCATGTGACTGTTGTGTTCTCTTTGACACTCACTACATCATGTTGCTTATGTGCTTAATGTGTCATCCATTATGCTTATGTCCATGATGTGCTTTCCAATGCTTGATGTGCTTTTATATTTTTCACCATGTTCACATGCTTGATGTGCTTTGCAATCCTTTATATGTTTTATATATTCCTTACCATGCTCATGTAACTGATATGCTTTCAGTGAATGGTGTGCATTCCATAGTCATTATTATGTTTATCTTACTTATGTGCCCAAAGTATTATCCATAACCCTCACCATGTTGTTATTCTTACATGTCTAATGTGCCTTCCATGTTCCTTATCGTGTTCGCTTTGCATAAGTGCAATGGAATTACTAAACCACTTGAGTAGAATAACAGCAATAGATCACAATATGATTAAAATAGAGCATAATATTTGAATAAATGATAAACCACTTAGAGGGGGCAACCTCTACAACATTACAATGAAAACACAATTCACAAAATGATGATCAAATACTAACCACTACTTTTATATATATGTACTACGTAGACTCCCTAAGCCAACTCTACTACCAATATGAAGCTATAGAAATGATCATATGACTTCATTAAAGGCTAAGCTAGCCACAAGTCGGCCATACATATCCCAATACATGATATAGGTTAAGGGAGTAGTACGGTCCTCCAATTCAAACCAACGTTGACAATCACTTGATGCTTTTGTAGGAATGTTTCATCCTCCCATGTTGCATTTTCACTAGCCAGATTCTTCCACTTAATCAAATACTTTGTGTATGCACCTAAAATCGCTCGCTCCATTACAGTCGACTAATATTCCTATTAGTCGACAGTAATTCCACTTATCATATTTTACCCCGCTAATTTATCCTATTTCTAGCCATAAATCTAATATCCCTCTGATAATTCTCCATTTTACTAACCTTATCCCATCCCACTATTCCATTAATTCTTCCTAATCTCTTATTATCCTAATCTAATTCTAATTAGCCATTATATGGGAATTTAAAATTCCCATATCTCACCTACCACCTACTAGCCTACTCCCTAGCCTTTCCTACATCCCTATGACTCTAATCCTCACCTAATCCCCATCTAACCTCCCCTAAATCATCATTAACTCCTAAAGAGAGTTCTAGAACTCTCTAAATCTAGAACTCTCTCTAATCTAGCCCTCCCCTCTAGAAACCTCTAATTCTAGAGGTTTCCAAGGAATTTAATATTCCTTGGAAAATTACTAACCATTGATCTTATTCTCCTAAATTCAAATCTAAGCCCTTGATCTTCCCTCCATTTATCTATTTAACTAACCTCTCCCTCCACTCTCAAACCAACTCATGAAGCCATAACAAAGCCATGCCAAAATTATCCTAGAATTATATAGTCAATCCATCATCCACAATCAACAAATCCTTTGATCAAGCTATCATTTGGTCAAGAATCTGAGTCTAAATCATATGCATTCAAGTCCTGGAAGGAGGTGACATGGAGCAAGGAATTCGATAAATCTTTATCATTCTGATTTGTCTTCATAAATCCTTCCTATTGAGTAGTGTGCATTTTGAGTTTTGGATTTAGCTTGTTAAATTCATAGTGTACTCGAAATACATCTACATTTTTGCGACCACGGTGGGACAAACCTCCCTTACACTCTTGTTGGAAGCATTTTAGGTGATTGCAGGACCAATTGGAAGTGAAAACAAGCCCAAATTTTGTGTTTTCTGTGTGTTTCAGGAAAGTCACGGTATTGCTCTGCAAGTCGCGGTATTGCTCTGCAAGTAGCGGTATTGCAGTAGCGGTATTGTTAATCCAAGTCATGGTATTGTGACTTCGTTGTTAGCAATTAAGGCTTTAGAAGGGCTTAGCATTTCGACAATACCAGTTGCAATATTGTAAACCACTAACGGTTTGTCCTACAGATATTTTCAACAATCCCGCCACTTACCTAGTAGCGAGATTGCCTTGCAAGTAGTGGTATTGTCGTTTTGAGTAGCGATATTGTCGAAAGCTATGCTAGGGTTCAGACTGCTATTTGTTTTTGCTAACTCTTTAATCCTATAGGTGTTTTGTGTGTTTTTCTTTCTTCTGTGTGCAGGTCAAAGAGAGAATCCCCTCAAAAATCAACTCCCCGTACCTTTTTGACAATCCCACCACTATCCCAGTAGCGGGATTGCCCTGGTAATGGCAAGATCGCCATTCTCAATCGCGGTATTGTCTTTTCATCTCAAACTAGTAAAACACTATCACTACCACTTTTGAACCATCATTTCAGTATTTTCCAGGGTCTGTCAAGAGGTGCTAAGGGTCTGTAAGTGGCAAACTAGAGAGTTTGTCTCTTTATTGAAAATTTTTAACATACCTCTATATCAACATTTCACCCTCTATATCTGAAAACAACTGTTGACAGGGGGTGTTTTGTCCTGCAAGGTTCACCAGATATCTAAGGGAGAAACTTATCTGAGAACCCACTATCCAGACTGGTCTAGCATCATTCGACAATATCGTGACTGGAGAAGAAACGGGTTTGCCCTGCAAATAGCGGGATTGTCGTTCCTAGTAGCGGATTTGTAGTTTAGGCTAGTTCAAGCTAGTATTAAGATCTGGCAACATTTTGATCATCAAATAATTGTATTTAATATTGAGGCCCTGTAAATTATATTGATTTGGTAAAAATTTTACTTAGGTCATACATATTGATTCCTTATAAACAACAATATCGCTATTTGCATTTTTCTACCAATCGCAGGATTGTCATTTTGAGTAGCGATTATGTGGTTCACGACAAAATTGCCACTATCATTCCATATCGAATAGCAGGATTGTCATTGTCAGTAGCAGGATTGTCATTGTCAGTATCGGGATTGTCAGACTGCCACATTTTTATAGTTAACTGCCACAGTTAGCTAACATCTGCAATCCTGTAACTCTACTAGTCGTGGGTTTGTCCTGCAAGTCGCAGTTTTGCACTGTGTAGTCACGAGATTGTAGCCTTTTTTGCCTTTAATTTGGTCCTTTTTGAGTGCATTTTCAAAGTCAATTTTTGTAAATTATGCATCACTCCAAGCCTCCTGCAAAGCACAAATTGCCTCTAGCGGCAAGGGGCTCCACCCCTCAACCCCACCCTATACCGCGACAAGGAGTGCGTCAGGGGCACTACCCCCGAACCCCGCAAGGGGTGCTGGCCCTTGACCCAATTGGGGACTACCATCCCCAGACCCCCGCGTCGTGTTCTGCTCACCCCAAGAAGTTATAGAGCCAAGCCGCGATATTTTAAGAGTGTTTTATTAAGGCATATTTGACCAACATATTGTTTATTGTAAGAGTCATCTTTGCTAACACTTTGCTTGCAGGACCCTTGGAGATTTTGGCACCCCATCATATATCTAATATTTGTGCTTGCAGGGGGGGTGCCATTTTTTAACTTTATCTTACATTTCATTATCTTGATCGTTAATTTTAGTATATCATTGTTTTTCTACTTTATTGTAAACACTTGTGTGTTTAATCTTGTGTGTGTGTATATCTTTGATTTCTCTTTGTATGTATTGATTTTTCGTAACGTGCCAAACACACATAGGTAATTAGATCAATTAATTAATTGTATCCTGTGATTACCTATTTGTTATCCCTTCCCCTAGGATAGCATGTGACGTGGAATTGACACCCACACACAGGCGTAGTCTATAGGGGTTAGTGTTGTGGATTTCATCACCGCACACTAACAAAACTCTGTGTTCTGATGGAGTATAACAATCAGGGACAGTTGTCGTTAGGCTAAGTGGTTGACCCCATACAAGTTATCCGTGAAAGGGAAGAGTTAACTCTTTGAACCAGGCATTAGACAACACCCTATACGAATTTGGACCACAACATACGATCATGTATATAGGGGATGCCCTTAGAGAGCCTGTTTAGCCTAGCATAGGACCTTTCGGCTGTAACAAGTGTTCCACTACCGGCGTTAGTAACAGCGCCCAAGTGACCATCAAGTGCAAGCAAGGTCAAGAGGGTTCGATCGATTCCGTAATGGGTCACTGGCCTACAGCCTCACTTTTGTAGCCGTTAGATGGTGTGGACATCGGGTTACACACCCATCAATTTACTAATAATAGGTTGTGGCTTGCTTGTTTGGGTGTGTGTTGTGTTAGACCCGTGTTGTTTGTGAGCCAAGTCAGCCTTTTACATATCTGAGCCCATCTAGGTCCTTTGTACATATCATCTTGTATATTCTATCCTCATCATTCTATCATCTTGTGCATATCCCACTATCCTTTTCATGTGCATTCCAAATCATCATCCTCGTCATTAGTTTTGATCCACATCCCTATCACCTACCTCTCATCTTGTACATCCTAGTCATCATTGTACATTTTCTCTTTGTATCCTTCTGTTTGGCATACCTAGTCATCCTTAGCCATTTACATCTTACATCCTTATCCTAAATCCACATCACCACCCACTTATCATAGTCACCCCATCCTTCCCTAGTCTCACCATATCCCATTATCCTTGATCATCTTTGCCTAATCATCCTCTTATCTCCATCCCCTCCTAATCTAGCCATATCTACCCATCACCTCATCCAATCGCATATCTTAATCACCATCTTGTATCCATTGTCTAATCCCATCTACCATATCGTCTCTATCACATCTTAAGTCTAACCATATCCACCTATCATTGATCATCCTAATCATCATATTGTATATCCTAATCCCATCCCCTTGTATATATCTTATTATCTTGTACATCCTACTTGTCATATCCCATTCTAGTTCCACTTATCATTCATCTTTCCATCCATCACCTAGCCTAATCACATCTCATTATCCATATCCTATCCTATGTCCATCTCATCCCTAGTCCTCATCATATTATCTTGACTTCATTTCATCTTAGTCATACCCCATCGTCTTATACATCCTAGCCTAATCATTATCTTGTGTATTTTTGTCACCCTTTTTCTTGTATATCCTTTTCATTATCCCATCTCCTATCTTAGATTATCACACCTTGTCATAAGATCAGCTCATGCATAATCGATCACACCTCACTTTGACCTTGCCTTATCCATCAATCACGCCATAGTCTTAATCATTCCCATATCATTTTATTGACACCACCCCCTTACATATTTGATCATAACCCATCACCTATCCTAATCCTAGCTTGTCTCACCATCCACATTCTATCCTAAGTCCACCTCATCCATAGTCCTAATCATCATCTTGTCTCATTATCCCATCACCTTATCTATCCTTGTTTTACCTTCTTGTACATAATTTGATCTCTTGTACATTCTTTTAATCACATCTTATCACTAGAACCATACATCATTAGTCATCCCCTAATCACATCCTAATCATACCTCATCATCCACATATTATCTTAAATCCAAACCCGATCACTTGTCTTGACCTTGCTTTCATCACCCTTCTAGTCATCACCTCATCTTATTCTAGTTGGCTTCTAGATCACATACAGGTCTAAACCATTCACCTTTCATTCCCCATTTCTCATTTCATCATCACACTTATCCTTATTCCATTATCCTAATCACCTTCATCACCTAATCCTACCCCATCCCATCTTGAGCAAATTGGTCTAAGGTTTTGAGCTAGTCCTATCATCCACATCATCCTATCATCTTACTCCACTATCATTTAATCCTTTGGTCAGATACTCATACATAGTCAATATCTTGTTAGCATCTTGTCACTTTGTCGGTTTCAATCTAGCAAACCCATCAATCTAATCTAGTCTAACCATCATACCTTGTTCATTACTAACACCCATCATATCATCTTCTTGCTAGTTTTGAATATTAGGCACCCATCACATTTCCAATCCTTTTACTAGCTTGACCACTAGGCATTGTTGATAAGTTGTTGACACCTATTGCACTATCAGTCTGACATTTGATCATAGTCCTTAATCCATTAGTCTATTCATCTCCATCATTACCTATCATACTAGCTCGATCCTTTTGATCTACTTTGTTCAAGAACCTTATCCAATCCTTATCCTACCTACATCATCTATCAACCATTGCCATGGAACTAGACCCCACCTTCATTGACCAATACATACATGCCAACAAGGATGAGATCCTTTTGTGACTCGCTATGATGGGTGTATCACTTCTCAAAGGTGTTGATCCCCTTCAGCTCATTGCACCTCTCGTCTAAGCCTCATCATGTGAATCTCATACCAATCCTCTATCTGCTAGACATAAACCACCATCTACCCGTTCCCACACTAGCAAAGGGAATCCAATCTTGGCCACCTCGAATCCATCCACCCAGTCATATCCACAACCACCTAATCATAAGTCCAATACTTCCATGTCTAAGTCACAACATAAAGTGGGTCCTTATACTCCCCTTCCCATACCATTGGAATCCCTTTTCAAACAACTTATCACCACTTACATGATGGTCTATCCATCTAACATCTTGATTCCACTAATCCAAAGTCCCCTTGGTATAAAGATAACCAATATTGTGCATATCATCAAACTTGGGGGCATACCATTAATCGATGTCGACCTTTCCAAGATTTTGTCTGGGACCTCATTGACCAAGGTGATATAGTAATTGATGATGAACCAGATGCATCCACATCCCTGGGTAAATAAAAAGAGGAATGCCAAGATTCCCTTCCCAATCATAATCAAGTTCTTCCCTTTCCAAGCCAAGGTCAAGACACCACACCCATCCTACATGATCCCCCCATCCTTGAAAAATCCTTCGTGACAACTAAGACTATTCCCTATGAGCCTAGTCCCCCAATTTATCATAAGTCCCTCCATGAGCCTATCATTGTCAAACCCATCATTCATCCATCATCTCCCTCTCACTAATCACATCAAATACCCTATATTGAGAGGTCAATCGCAGATAATGAATCTCTAATAGCAATATTATATTTTGTGCATTGGAGTCAGCTTCAAAGTTAGCATCTGAGGTCTTATCTTCTATAGGATCATGTTTAACACCCATATCCAAATCAAATTCCTCGTTATAAATGTCATCCCTCATTGATGCTGATAATGCCTATCTTTTAGAGGACACCTATAATCCAAACACCTTTGATTCATTACCAAGCATATTTTTTGATTCCATTATTGATGATGACATCATAAATGAGTTCTTACAAGCTTTATCTATCGAATATCATTAGAGTGAGTCTGATCCTCCTTTGGATATGTCTATTATAGCTAGTCTTAGTGATCCTTTTACTGATCTTGAGGAGATATTCTCTAATGTTGAAACTGGGTCTCCTAGGAACCCCTATGAAGACTATGTTACCCCATCACCACTCATTGACCTCATCATACCATCTCCATCACCTTCATCATATGGATCCCTTTCTACCCATCAATGATAATTTAATCACCTCCCTCCATAAGGATGAACAAGAGCATGCATCATCAGACCCTTACTCGAGCCACATAAGGAATGCCACAAACTTAGAGGTCCAAGACTATATGCCAAAAGTCATAAATCATGATCAAACCATCTTTGATCCTATCACTCAAAATCAAGAAGAATCAGATCATCGACCTAATCCAAAAGCATCTCTCCCTAGTGAAGCCTATGAACTAGCACTAGGGACCCATCAAAGTCAAAATAATCAATCAATCTCCCTTGCTGAAGCCCAAAATCAGGCACCAGGGGCTAGTCAAAATCAAATCCAGTCAAATGATCAAAATCATATGGCCGATCATACATCAAATGATCAAATCAAAGATGAACCACAAAGTAAAGTGTCTTGGATCTTCTAAAGTCTTTTATCACTTGGCACCAATCAAATGAAGAATGTCCAATACCTCCAATGGTGTATGCAACTGCTAGTCCTAATCCTCCATCACCCATCACACCATCATATCTTGATCCTATCACCCATCAAAATCAAGCTCTAATCACATCCATACCTCACATCACCTCCCTGGGCAGCATTGTCTCTCCTAGGGGCAACGATGATACTTGGTCTAGATATCTGGAGGGGTCACCATCAAGAATCACTAAAGGCCACCAGGACATCCAGGCATCTAGCATCCATAACAGAACAGGTATTGGTTAAATAGTCCATCAAATTTTCATGCCCTGCATCTCGCCCATCATCTAATAAATCAAGATGCCCAATAAAGAGTCAAAAAGTCAAAAAGTCAAAAAAATATCACTCGTCCAATGGTGAAAACCACTCTTCTGGCACCTTGGGCAAGTACCATGATGAAAACCGGTTTCTGACGTCATGGTAAAATAATCTGTTGCCCGCATTGTTCCTCAACACTTGGGAGCAAATCTATCCATTTCATATCCTTATCCATCCATCCCACTTGTCACATCCCTTGTCCACCTTGTCTATATCACCCATCCTCTTATCCCATCTTGTATTTTCCCACCTCTCCGTTTGGCTGAGGTCATTGACTGCGGGTTGTTCTTCGCCTCTTTCCTTTCTGGCTACTCCCGCTCATTTTTGTATTGTTTATCTTTCAGCTTTGCTTTCTCCTTGGAAAACCATTTGGTCTTCCCGCTTTGCTCTAACACTTTTGTACTCTGCAGTCCCTTTGACCTACTTTTGTGGTCATTTGTCGGACATTAATATATTTATCTTTATCTTATCTACAAATTTTCAGTTAATTTGAAACAAGTTATTGGCTGGAATTCACCTATAAAACCCTACTATTTTGGCGTCTAGGGTTTCTAAGGCTTAACAAGAGTTTTGTGAGTTTATTTTGCAAAATAGGGTTTGTTGATTGCATTTTTAGAATTGTGGAATTTAGGGGAAAATCCATTTTGTATGGAATCATCCCATTTGGAGACATTATAGTGGTATCAAAGCATTGATCTTGTTTAACTTGTGAGGGTTTGTGTTTGCAGATTTGGATGCATAATCTATGAATCATAGAGTTAATAAGTGAAGATGAATTAAGAACAAAGCTTCACATATTAGGAAAAAAGCTTGAGCATCCACATCATTTAAAAAATGTTTTGCTCAATATTTTGGAGGAAGTGGCAAATTGTTTGTCCATGATAGGGCAATCAAATTCTAAGTCTATGTTTTGGGCAATGAATCCTTTGGTGGTTTACTTAGCTAGACCCAAGTTTTTGAAACATCTAGACTCGGAAGTGAGACTTGTAGCTATCACTTGTATTAGTGAAATTACAAGGATAACAACTCCAGAATAGTCATACAGTGATGACATCATGAAGAAAATATTTCAATTGATGGTGGAAAGTTTTGAAGGTCTTGGTGATATCACAAGTTCTTTTGCTAGAAGGGTCAACATCTTGGAAACTATGGCTTCAACCAGGTCATGTATTTTGATGTTAAATATGGAGTGTGTTGAACTTATTGTTAAGATGTTTCAACATTTCTTTGCAATTGCTTGTAAGAATCCTCCAAAAAATGTTGTAGCTTCTATGCAGAGGATCTTGACCTTGATACTCAATGAGAGTGATGATCTTTCCAAGCCATTTTTATCTATTTTATTGACAGGGTTGGGGCTAGAAAAGAAAAAATTTCCAATTGCACATATGTTGTTTGAAAATGTTGCAATTGATTGTGAGAAAAAATTGAGGCCTTATTTGACATTGGAGCATGTAGAGGAAGAGAAGATTGAACTACATGTAGAGTTGGAAGGAAAGAATGAAGGGGCAGCCCTTCATGAGGGTTCCTATGAAGGAGCCAAAAAAACAAAAAAATCAGATTTAAAGGAGGAAGATGAGCTACAAAAAAATGACACTTTGGGGCAGCCTAGAGTGAGAGATTGTAATGACCAAAAATCTGAGTTTTTGGAGCAACAAAGAGGGCTGCAAATGATAGATGAAAATAAGGAAATGTTAGGTACTTTGGGGTAGCCAAGTACCCCAAACTTTGGTATTCGAAAAGATGATTTTGAAGAAACCAAGGAAACCAAGATATTCATAGAAAAGTATGAGTTGAATGATGATTTTTGATTTATATCTAATAATTGTTCAAAATTGTTGCATGACTCTAGATTTGATGAAAGAGCTTGGAAGGAAAAATTCCTAATCACAAATAATAAGGAAGTGCAAGCCTTGACAAGGATGGAGGGCACAAAGACGCTTCTTGATAGATCAATGCACAATGAGAGGAGCAAATGCTTGAAGGAAAAGAACACTACGATGGACTTACATACAATCAAAATGGATATGGGAGAAGATCAAGATTCCAACTTGTTGTGGAATGTAAAAGGCAATCCATTGTGTGAAATGGATAGGAAGGATCAAGACATCAAGAAAGGATCCTAGAACTTGACAAATGGATCAAAGGGATGTTATTAAACATCAATGATTTTCCTAATTTGTTTATTCCATGTGTAGGTTTATCTGGGAGATCCCTTGTAAAGATGGCAATCAAGAAAGTCATTTGACATGACTTAAATAATGAAGAGGGTCCTACATCTTCATCTAACATTATGTTTGATAATGGTTGTGAGAGCATGAGAAAAGGGAAAGAGAAGTTTGAAGGTATGTTTTTGATCAAATTTTGGTTTCTCTTTTTGTCAAAAAATTTTGAGGATGTTTTGCTACATTCAGGGCTCAAATCCTACATAGAAGGCAACTCTTTTGGCATGGGACAGCCAAGTAAAAGTTCTGAAATGTTGCAGATAAGGTCCAAATTTGCTGCCTTAGAAATTTCTGAGTATGGGGAACATTTCCAACCACCGATTGAGGACAAAGAGGAGAAAAAAGAGTGCATACTACAGCCCTTTCATGGGTATGGAAAGTCTGATTTTTTCTATTACTTACAGCTGTCATCAAATATTGAAAAGTTGGTTGAAATACATGAAAATCTTGCTTCCAAAAATTTTGCTTCAAAAGAGAATTTACAGCCACTTAATAAGGATGAAAAAGGTGGGGAAAAGAATTGTATACAGCTGTTTCAAGAGCATTTGTTGACTGATTTTATTGCACCATACAGGCAGTCCCTATGGCATGAGAAAAAATCAGGTTTGTGTTTACTTTTACAGCCTCTTTCCAAATACATGTCTGATTTTAAAGTACAGGTACAACAGTTTTATACATGGTATTTTCGAAATGTTTGGATTGTTTTTCAGGTCACTTTCCCACCCAACATTCACAAGGAGGGGCAACTTTGGGTTGATCATAATTTTTGCATGGGAATAACCTATTCTAGTAGGCTTCATACAAGAGTAAGTTGCTTCCAAGATATGGTTCTTTTTCCTACATTGCATCTTTGGGATATTATTTTGAGGATTGGAGTATGGAGCTGGATACTTTTTCGAGGACATAGTTGGGGTAACAGGATTGGATACCTCTTCATACCCCACTCAGTTTTGAGTGAGATGGGGGCATACACACGCAGTGAGCCATTGGATGGCTTTCCTATGTTTTGGGACACATTGGGGCACTCCCCAAAATACAAGTATTATAAGTTCAAGATTGATTTGGATATTTTTTCCCCTTGAAAAACATATACAGGAGGGGTTTGCATTGTGGGACGTGTTTGGCAAGGTGGAATGGCATTCATGATCCACTTGGGGTATGTCACACTATGTTTTTTGGCAAAAGTTAATCCAGTTAACAAGTACAGAAGCAAGGCTTTCTAAGCACTACAACAGGTTTTACCATTTGGACATGATAATTGGGCATATGAGCTTGCATTTGCTTGATGACAAGTAGCTTTTGGGAAGGGAGCACTGTGATGTCCCATTTTCATATAATTTTAATTGTTAATGAAATTGCCCGAATAATGATTTTAATCATTCAAAAATATAAGGCAATTAATAAATTATTAAAATAGAACTATCTTGGATAATTATTCAAATTACTAGATAAGTGGTTTTAACCATTTGAAAAATTAAGGTAATTTTAATGATTATTCTAAGGGGCTTTATAATTAATAAATTGCTTGAAAAGTAATTTTTATCACTTTAATTATTAGAACAATTTAATTAATTATTTAAGGACTTAATTATTTAATTTGCCAAAAAGTAATTTTAATTACTAATTTATTAAGGCAACTTATTTAATTAATTCAAAAAAGCCTAAAATGAAATTAAAAGGAATGTCGGCTTGGGAGCTAAAGCAAAAAAAGGAAAAGATATTCTAAAAATGGCAAGTGAGGCTTATGAGGTATTTTACCTCCCCAAGGTGGTTCACCCCCCTTTGGAAGGTGCAAATACAAGGTGAAGATCACAATTAAAGACATGCTGAATTTTGATAATTTGTTCTTCATGTTTGAAGAAACTATTGGGATGTATGCCCAACAGAAGTTCGTTGCTTTGGTGTTGATCAATATAAAAAAAATGTCTTTTGACACCACCTTTGCTAAGGAGATCTTGTTCTTGCCCTAGAAGTGGGGTGATTTACTTTGAAGAGTTCATGTGAAGTTTTGTAAATGTTTTGAGGTTCATTTCTTGCATGTTAACCTTGCTAAATATTTATCCTATTTTTGCAAGTGGAGCAAACCACCTTGGAAGCTTGGATCTAGGGTTTGGAAGCCTCTTTGGATCTATTTTATGCAAATTAAATATTCTGATTTTATTTGTTAATTTTTCGCATGTTGGTGTGAGGAATTGGAGGAGTTCGTGAAGGGTTTGAAGTAGAAAATTAAATAATAATTTTTAAAATTATTATTTAATTATTTTGACAAGTTTTGAAGACTTTTCCACTTGCAGAAAGCAAGATTTCACTCTCTAATTTTCTACTAATTTTTCCTACACTTGACAAATGGAGTGATTGGCTTGGAGTGTCATTTTTGGCCATTTCTATACCCAAAAAGGTTCGTTGTATTTTTTTGGTATCTTTCAAGCACTTGTAACAATTTTTTGCAAGGGTTTGAAGAGGAAAAACATTGAGAACAACAGTATTTTTGATATTTAATCAAAATTTTCTGCCATCAAAAAGTGGCATTTGAAGCTTCAAAAATTGGGCAAAAAAGTGCTCAATTTGTGCATTTAATTTCTGATTACTTTTCTACAAATTTTCAGTTAATTTGGAACAAGTTATTGGCTAGAATTCACCTATAAAACCCTACTATTTTAGTGTCTAAGGTTTGTAGGCTTAACAAGGGTTTTGTGAGTTTATTTTGCAAACTAGAGTTTGTTGATTGCATTTTTAGAATTGTGGAATTTAGGAGAAAATCCATTTTGTATGGAATCATCCCATTTGGGGACATTACACCAAGTGATTTATTTCAGTTCTACAACGTTTAGTTATTTTGATTTTCCTACGATTGTTTTTTGCTCTTAAGTTTTGTATCATTAAGGTTTATCCAAAGCAATTAATGCACCCTCTATAATCAAGATTACAAATACAATAGACAACTATTCAGCGATAAAGGGAAGTCAAGGTATGTATATGACACTTATAATTATTTCAGTTAGTTCCTTACTGTCATTTCAATTTATGCTTTTTTTACTGCAATTTATTAGCTCAGCATTGAGCATTGCTATGTTCTTTTCCTGAAGCACCATCCCATGTTACAACTACGTGACACGTGATGAGCTTCAAGTGGGGCATATGTATATACACAATATTTTTTTACTTTATCAGTTGTTGATGCTTTATCTCTTGCAAGAACCCGTCGAATCTCAATCTCTCTGAATGCATGCCTTAAAGGGTGCACTAGGAAAGGGGTTGGCAGACCTTTGGTGCTTCGTAGGATTGTTGGCCTCTATACCAACACCCAAAACCAATACAAGCTACTCCTATCCGATTCCCTAAGCATTAAAACCCCACTCATACACTTCCCTAAGCAACTCACCGCCCAAAATAGCCCCTACCTAAGCAAAAACCCCTTTTTACTACTTTTTCTACTACGTCAATTCGGTTGACCCCGTTTTGTGATATAGCACACGTTACAAAACTAGCCGACATAGTTCGAAACCTAACGACTCTATTTCCTGCCTAATAAAGTCAATCGGGTTGACTGCATTGGCTAAAATTCCGGGAGGGTTTAGGATCAATCAATGGCTATAAATACCCCCTCAACTTCATTTCTAAAGAGAGGATCAATCAATTGTGCATCATTATTAATCGTAAATATGTTTATACGATCAATTGGAGGTTTCATTGCTTAGGTTTTTGCCTTGGGAAGTAGCACTTGTCTTGTAAAGGTCTTGGATGCATAGAAGTCTTATAGCCTGGAGTTGATTTGTCCTTGTCATCTTTACAAACCCACAACAATCTCTTACAAAGCATCATTGGCCAAGGGAGAGATTAAGACATGACGGATTCACTTCAACAAGGTAAGTATATTCCTAGCCCTTCATAATTCGATAAGTAGATGTTGTAGAACTAATGGATTGAACTGTATTTCTCCTTGCTTAGATCATTTCTATGTTATATTAGATAGAATTGTTTTTGCATGTTTATTATCTTCCCCATTTGTGCCACAAGCTTTGATGATCACTAGATTAGCTTGCATATTTATTTACTGGATTAGTTTGCATGTTATTTAGTAGATTAACTTGCTTAATACTATTAAAATTATAAAACCTGGCTAGGGTTATCACAAAATGGCATTTGACCAAAGGCCTTGGGAACCTCTCATTTGCCATTGTGTGATAAGAGATCTCTTAGTGTCGATTTACCGGATCCATTATTGGTCATGACCCCGATATAAATGTATTGCCAAGTGGACTTGTTAGTTGATTACCTTCTCCGAGCTTGAATATTATTGAGTAGGATAAGTTATAGATCTAGCTCGTTTCGCTTGCATACAGATGGGTCTCGCGTCTTTATAAGCATGCCCTACACTTGTGCTAAGAAAAGGGGGAATGAAATTGAAAAAGGGAAGATTAGATCTACAAGTTTGTCCTAAGTTCAACATACTTGCAAAGACCATGAGTTAGCAAAGATGAGATCTACCAATCTAATGTTGGAACGCATCTCATTGTGAGATTGCAGTGTCATTATTGTCATTGTGCTTATTGTATTTCCTTGTTGAAATCTAATAGAGATCTGCATTTTTCATTTTGTTGTTGCATTTCATTTATATTTCCGACCATGTATTCTAAGGGCCGCATGGTCGAGGCATCTCTTAATTGAGAACCCTAATTGTGACTGCATTACTACTTCCACTTTACCTTCCACTTCCCCAAGGCAGTCGCAACAGACTTATACTAGGAGCTAGAAATGATATGTAATATGTCTATTTGATATTTCATATTAGTCACTATAGTCTATAACTATATGAGCATTGTAGTTTGTACTCTTTTTTTGTTGAAAATTAATAGAAAATATACTTACGCATTCTCTATAGTCATTTCTCATGTCATTTAAAAATGTTTTACATGCTATTTAATATTATTTTATGAAATTATATGTTTTTTAAGTAGCGATAAATTTGCCAAGTAATACCAAATAATTACCGAGAAATTGCCAAGTCCCAAGTACAAGTCAAAATTTGGGCTGCGGAGTAATCTTTCAGCACAAGTTTTTGAATTATGATTGCAGGTACACGAGTCACAGAGCACAAACTGAGGACAAAGAAGCAAAAAGCAGGGCCAAACAAGCGAACCAAGAAATTCAGATTTTTGTTTTAGACACTTTACCAGGGTTAGAAGTTTACACTTCAAACCCGTCCGGAGTGAAGAGTACAATCCTTGAAACCTCCTCCAATTAGATCTAAATCTCAGGGTTACAGTCATCGCAATTCCGATTGTGCATTTCTAGGTTCAGATTTTTGAGACAGGGCTTCTATAATGTTGTACACAACGATGTGCCATTTTCTATCCCTCTGTAGTTACTATCTTGTTGTTTCATTTATTAATTAAGCATTATCATTATATTGTAAATATATTGTGAATGCATTAATTAAATGTAATTTGTTTATTTGCATTACACATACAAAAACATTAATAACAAATATAAAATGCATAAATAAAAACAAAAGAAAACATCAAACATTTTTGGAGGCTGCACATATAAGATCTGACCATTGGTATTTATTATATAAGATTTGACTGTCAGAATTCATTTAGTCCTATGGTTATAAAAACATCGCAAAACCTTCCCATCATATATATCACCTTCAGTGAAAATATTTGTCCTCGTCTCATATGTCTAGTATACAAGCAGATTTATATTAAATATTAATTGGTAAGATTTTAGATTAATATGCTATTTACATTAAAATTCTATATGATCATTTTTCAATTTTTTTATTTAGATATAATTATCAATATTTTAAGAGTAAAATATGCATTTTTTTTATAATTTTTTTAACTAAAATTACCTAGGGTTAAGGGACCCTGGTCCCAAAAATTTGGTGAGAAGCCAATACCCAGGTGGTATTATACTGCACCATACTGAGTCGATTCATAAAAAAAGTGAAAAAAACAAGAGGCTAAAAACATAGCACTCTATCAAATCAAATGCTTCATTTCACAGCTTAGTCAAAAAGCATACTAAACCAGGCAGCGGTTTAGACTCTGCCGTCCGCATCCAGCAATCCTTTCAACCATCTCCTCCAATAAATCAGCAATTCTTCTTAAATAACCATATCAGATATTCATTTCAGTTCTAGCACAATATATGTCAAAAATTCTGCTTCCCTCATATGAAAACTGAGTCTTCATGCAACCAAAAATCACAGAACGCTCTAAAATCCTCTCCTCTTCAGAGTAAAGAGTCTTCTCAGAGTATAATTATATACACACTCTGTCTCTCAGATGCTCATGCATGTGGCTCACGAAGGCCACAGAAGCTTATGCTCAAAAGTGATATGCATGGATGCAGATGCACCCTCTTCCTCTCGTAATGCTTACTGGGAAACTTCAATTCATTTCCTAGCCAATTCCACTCATTTTCTAACCAATTCCGTTCGTTTTCTAACCAAGCATCACATGTGAAACCATATAAACTCCCAGCTCGTGAAAAACATTTTCACAAAACCCGAGGACAAAGAATAAAAGTTCAGTGGATGACAACTTAGTATTATTATTATTATCGTTATTGTAAGCACTTATACATTAAAAATGCCATAATTTGTATCTACAAAATAGCTAAGGGTGGGGTCTCGTGGAGGGAGCTTTCCCCTTCTATTTCCTCTCAGCAGGTGACTCCACAATAGATACCAAGTAGGGGTTGCAAGGTTATTTGGAATTTTACGGAGGGGTCTTATGCTGGGAGCGACTGCTATAATTTTATTTACAGTGGTTTTATGTATCATTAGAAATTTAAAAAGTGTTAAAAAAATATTTACACTTTAATATGAGGAGCAGCTATTGTTTAGGGAGAAGCTTTGAGGGGGTGGGAAGTACTAAGGAACTGAACATTTGCAGTAGCTGCTCGTATTTTTTTGTTGCCAACTATAAATTTGTATTCAATCAAACATATTTTTATTTTTTAACTTTTTTTTTAGTAAAATATTGCTAATTTTTTTTAGCTGCATATATTGCACAAAATTTAAAGAAACATAGAACCCTTCACAAAGAAAAAGACTCCTATAATTTCTCAGCAGTAGCCCTTAAAAATAATTAGCTATCCCCTAACATAGGACTCCTACCTCAGCTGGTAAATCCGAAACACCTAATTTTGTAGAGGAAAATTTGTGAAAGTGTGAGAAAGGAACTTGAGAGATTTTATTTCGAAATATCAATAGAACAGAGATTAAATTTTTCAAACATTTTTTTTTAATATCCGATGGCAATGTTTCTAATAAAGACTCCGAGTTTCTGTCGTAGAGAAAAAAAATTGTTTTTATTCAATTGGTTAGAGCTCAAGAGGTGAATCGATGGGGGTGCCCCAGACTTGAAACGACATGTGTAATATTGAATGATACACCGCACAGGGGTAATTTACCAAAGAATTAAATGGATTGTGCTTATATGGTAGGCTTTAAAGGTAGATGCAAGCACATCTACTAGCTGTGTAGGGAAGAGTTTTTGCTAATAGCTGGTCACGGGTCACGAGTGTGTGGAATGGTTTTAACTTTTTGCAAATAGTTGACTGCAGGTTCTATTCGCACAAGTGTCATTGCTTACAGTTCACGAATAATACAAATGGCAAGGCAATAGGCGGGGCTTGAATCAATCCCCGCTATTATTGAAGAAAATATACCGAATACAGATAAAACACTAAGCATATATTAAAAGGCAAGAGAAAGAAGGGAAGAAGTAAATACCAGTGGCAAGCTTAGGGAGTGTAAGTGCAATGGAGTGATCGAGAGGAGAGCAGCTGCAATTGACTTTCAATGAAGAATATGATGGGAAAGGAAACGTTCGACCCCTTCTTAGAACCCTACTCCCAGTGCCAATGCCATTAATGTTAATTTTAGACAAAACAGAGGAATCCATGGCATGTACAAGGTTTGATCGTGCAAGGAATCCGTTATGTCTCTTCCATGTTGGGATACCTAAGCAAAGCATTATTCGTCTTCATTCACCGCCTAAATGGATATGAATTTGCTTGATAAGACGAGCAAAGCTCAAAGGTCGTGGTCACATAAACTTTACACTCCTTCACCCATAGTGTCACCGGGTTAGACTCTCTAGTGCACCCATGCGTCGTTGGGTCCACCCCTGAGCCCGTTTTCCACCTGAAAATTGTTGTTGGGAGTCACCCAGATTATGCCTCACACCCCAACATTGACTCAACTTGTCTAAACATCTGAGTGTAAAATATGTAGCATTGATGTGAGTCCTCAACTCGAGCCAGCGTCACTCAAACAAGTCGGACTCACCTTGAGTCACATCCCAACTTGCATTGCTCATCTCAACGTTCATCACATTTGTGAACCCTAAATCATGCATTAGACAGTGGTCTGCCCTAGTCGGGAGCTCCTTGAGCCCCATGGACAGTGGCTTGTGCAACTGCCCTACTTGAGGGTGTCTCACCCCTCACAACTCCCCCACTCAACTTGGCGATGCCCTTAGCGCCAATGTGGCTTCTCTTCAAGCCAACGCATAGGAATGTGAGAATGGCATCATATGCCATGACAAAGCAGTTATGTAATGCTTTCATCAAGCCACTAACCACATTAGCCTGCTCTTTTCAATCACCATCCTAAAAATGGCACAAGTTCACCTATCCACAACCCTTGGGAAGTCCTTGTGCTACTCAATGCATCACTACACCTACCAAGATTTTGAGCTCGCATTCACAATGCCCCTTGCTCTAACACATGTCTCCAATCTCACCCCTCATGCCCCAAAGTTAAAATTGACTCGGCCTTCGATTGCTCACCTCAACGCTCAAATGCAATGCACCTCTCCACTCCTTGCATCCCTGAGTTGTGTTGTTCAACACCAACCTTCTCCCTCCAAAAGGAACCTTAGGGCTCGCTTGTTTTGACTTACTCTCATATGGCACATTGCCCCCTTTGCCTCTTTTCAATCTCACCCAACATTGGTGCAAGAATATTGTTTATAGTCCATAGGAAGTTGTTGCACTACTCAATGCATGTTGCATCTACTGAGTTTTGAGCTCGCATTCACAATGCCTCTAGAGCTCTAACACATGTTTTGCATCCCAATCCTTATGCCTCCAGAGCTACCCCTGCTTTAGTTTACCTAGTTGTTCACTTCTACTCAAATGTAAACCATCGCATGCACTTCACTCACCGCATCTATCTGAGTTTTTTTCCAACATCAACCTCCTTCTTCTACCATAACCTCAAGTCATCCTTGTCTTGACTTACTTTGCAGGCACAAGTGTTTCCACACTCGCTTCACAAGCATCATATACTTGTATCGGAGTCTTCACGCATCCAACCCCTCACATTAGATAGGATCATTACACTTCTCATCGATTCACCATGCCCACTCGATCACATAACCACATGGTTATTTCTCTTAGTTGCATTATCTAGCAATGCGCCATACCATTACCTTGCACAAGTTGAGATTCCCATCAAATTGCTTCACCACTTTGATACCATCTGTCATGGGCCTAGAGTCTCTAGTGCACCCATGTGGCACTGGGTCCACCTCCAACCCCATTTTCCACCTGAAAATTATTGTTGGGAGTCACTCAGACTACACCTCACCCCAACAATGACCCAACTCACTTAAACATCTGATTACTAAATCCGCAGCATCGATGCGAGTCCTCAACTTGAGCCAACATCACTCAAACAAGTCAAACTCACCTTGAGTCACATTCCAACTTGCATTATTCATCTCAACCTTCATCACATTTGTGAACCCCAAATCTTGCATTGGATAGTTGTTTGCCTCAGCCAGGGAGCTCCTCAAGCCCCCTGGATAGTGCCTCATGCAACTGCCCCACTTGGCGGTGTCTCACCCTTCACACATGGTATTGGATATTGTTTTTGTCTCTAATGTCTTCAACTTATTTTATTATGCATGTATGGAAGAAGAAAACTAAAGAAAATTCTTTCTCATAATCTCATATCACAATCGTGTGGTTGATTATGTGGTGAAACAACTCCTTTATGCTCATGACGTATTCTAATAACAAAGACAACACAAGATTTAACAAACCAATTATAGGCTTTAGAGCTCCTTTGTAATAAGTAGGGATGCAGGGGAACATAGGGAAAACTGAAATTATGATTTGTTCAAGAAAAAGGAAGATGCAACATCTTGACTTTCAATTTACAGGTGAGTCCTTTGAAGTGGTGTTAAAATATAAGAATCTAGGCCTCGATTTTTATGCCAAACTTGGTTGGGATACATGTAGGATGAAAAGAATAGAAGGAGGTTGGAGAGCTCTTTATGTACTTTAAAATAGGGGCATGAATGTTAAGCTATGGTATTGGAAGACAACCATGATTCTATTTGGGTTACTAGTCTCACTAGTGGTTTTAGCTAGTGGAACAACAAGATTGAAATGGAGGCAAATAGAAAGGATCCAAAAGTGCCTAATCACAAACAATTTCAAAATCAATGGTTTAGTTCCTTGTGAAATTATTCTTGCCAAAATAAGAAATTTTCCTTTAGAGGCAACTGTTATGACTAGGGTACTATGTTACTTGAAAAAAATAGAAACATGAAGACCAACAAGTGGCCTAGGGTCACAAGAGATGAAGAGTTACATGGAAGGAATAACATGTGGATGAAACAAAACCACATATGGATGAATAGATGGGATATCAACATAAGCGAATGCCCAAACCTTAACAAAGACATAAAAAACTATGTCAATGAAAAGTTTAGAACATTGATGTGGAGGAAGAAAACAAGCAGGGAAAGACAACACAATATTACAGAGTTCAACCCGACTTATGAGAATTGTGAAAAATCTTATATAAGGGTTGGAATTAAATGGAAGGAAAAGATCCTCATTACTCAGCTAAGGACTATCTCCCATAGGCTCATAGGTAAGATAGATAGATGGACAACACCTAAGGAAGAATGGGAAGAGAGGATTTGTGTTTTCTCCAACATGGGAGCAGTCAAAACAAATGAGCATTTCATTTTTGAATGTCCAAAGTACACAGACATTTGGGCCAAGTACGAGGAAACATTAAAATTTGGCTCCATGGTAGAGCTATTTGAGGGAAACATAATAAAGGGGTTTGGGAGCTTCTAACTCAAATCAACAAGAGAAGGAACAAACTTCTAAAGGATACCACTAGGCTTGCACACCTTTGAGTGGTTGGAACAATCGGTGTAATTCGTGGTCCCATAGGTTGTTTGGTGTCATGGAAGTAATTAAAAACATTTCATAAATTTTGTGGTTAACATTTTGTTTTGGGTAATTACCTATGTAGATGCTCCAATATTTAACTTTTTAAAGAAAGTGTTTGACAACACCTAAAACTGATGCCCATGAATTTATTAATTATTAATTCATATGTTTTTAGTAAAGTTGTTTATTTCTCTATTATTGGTCTAAATTGGGTGTTATTGGTGTATTTGGTGACTTTTCATACTCCTCCCTATCTTGGACTTTGTGTCACGAGCTTTGTGACCCCTAACACTTGTCAAAAGTGGTAGGTGCTCTTGGTCCTTTTTTTAAGTCCCAATTAGCCCAGAGTGCACTTGTCTCCTTCATCCAACATTTTTTGCTTCTTTTTATTTGGTGTTGGTTCAAGCATTAATAAGTTCTTAATTTGAATTTAATTTTTCATAAATAGACAATCATTATAATTCATTTGATACTAAACATTCATTAAGTACACACAGAGAAATTATAAGTATGCAAGAAAGATTTATAAACACCTAAAAATGGCCCATATGAATGTATTAGTCTTTAAATTGCATTATTTTAGGATGTTTACACATTTGTCAATAGCAGTCCAAATTAGGCATTATCAACATGTTTGTCAACTTATGATAGTCCACATCTATCCTCTCAGTACCTTCTAGCTATTATTTTATCTCTCATTTATTTCCCCTAACCTTGAACTATGTTAAGAGCACAAATAATGTTCTTGGGTTTGACTTCTCATGTTCCTCATCTCTCTTATTTGCCCATGTAGTTATCCCTTTCTCTTTGTAGACATTAATTCTAAATTATATAGCACCTCAATCTTGTACACTTGGTAAACACATATCATGGATGTACCTTCATCTTTTAGATCCTTCTCATTGCAAAAAGGATCACATACACTATTTCCTTGTGCCTAATTACATATTTTAGTCTAACCAATGTTATTATGATGACTCAGACCTTATATCTTGCTCAAAATGCTATAAACCTACTTATCTTCCATCTTTGCGAGTTTTGGACATGCACCTATTTTCCAATACCTGGACACTTATATCCCAGTCAGATGCCTACATCGATGCAAGTGTCATATCCCAATGCAAGTGTCTAGTGCCTTAAAGTCATCCAATTTGCAAATGAAACATTTTCCTATAATTGGCCCAAGTGATTTAGTGCGATATATTCTCTGAAGGGATTGGTATGAATATAGGATCAATCATCATTCATTTTTCACATAGCACAGACCAAAAAACACTCAAGTGAGCAAAGCTCCCCTATATAATATTTAGCATAGTTGTACTTTTTATTTTTAACACATCTTAGCACAATAAATTCCGTATATGTTTACTTGAGTTTTACAAAGTAATTACCATGTTTTATAGATAGTCTACCATCCTTGTGCCGTTGGCTATCTCTAGCCCTTTAACCCTAGGTTCACCAATCTATATTTTAGGGTCAAAATTTTGGTGAACTTGACCTATGTGTCTTTCCATGCAACTCATGGTGTGTTATAGGGTTTTTATGATTTTCCTAAAATCATGTTTACTATGACTAAAAAAGAACTTATTCCTCCTCATAACCCTAAGGAGGGTGATAGTTCTCATCCCTATAACCAAGTCTAGGCTATCTCTTATCCAAGGGATAAGGTGGCCCATCATATAGTTTCAGATGAAGGTAATTAAACTGAAATACCTAGGGTTTGTGTTTGTGAAGCCCTAAAAGATCAAATCATTGGTATGAACAAGTTAATAAAAGAGTTATGAAATCAGATTGCATAAATGCATAATCCAAAATATACTAGTGTTAATCATGTGTTTGCATCTTCATCTAGCAATGTTGTATCCAATAAAGTTTTATATCCAAATAAAAAACTAGAACAAAATACATCTAAAATGAGTGATTCAAATATGTTACCACAGGTTAATAAGAGACCAAGTGCAATCCTAAGAGAAATGGTTTGAAACAAAATAATCAAATTACCTCCTCCACATCCTATAAGGAAATACAAATACTATTGTGCATATCATATAATGCATGGGTGTCATAAAATTGTTGTTTTGCATTGAAGAACAAAATATAAAGTCATAAAAGTAGTGGTGAACATATCATTGATACATCAACTAGAAAACCACTCACATTATGAGTACCTCTCCTAAACCACAAGTACCAAAACAACAAATATGGGTACCAATAGACAGTTCAAAGCAAGAGAAGGGTCAAAAGAACAAAGAAATAGAGTAAAAACCATTACCAAAGGTTTTAAAAATTCCAAATGACATCCAATTGCCAAAAGAACTAATGATATTAAAACCACCAAAAAACAAGCCATGTGATCTCCCTTTGTTGGTCAACATTGAACAACAAGAGGGCACAATTCCAAATGATTATGACAATGGTGATATTATTCCTAATACAAAACAAAATATAGATAACAAGAAGGCAAACCATGTAGCTCAGGATGTTCATAAGGTATTAACATCTGAGGTGCACACAGATACAAATAATGGCATACCATAACCATAATATGGCACGGTTCCTTATTCATTTATAGATACTCTAAATGGTATATCACATGTTCAAGAACAACCTAAGAGGTTACATTTATCACATATTAAGGATGATATCGATGATTATGATTCTAATAATACATAATATTGGTATGATCCTGATGGTGTTAATTATGTAGGATATAAGTATGATACATGTGATACGGGGCCTCCACAAAAACATCTCCTTTATGAGATCTTTGGGTTTTAGTAGTACTTATACATAATCATGCTACACCCAAGTTATATCATTCAATGATCATTTTCCATTATCATATTTGAGCTTGTGTACTTATTCATTCTTTTAGGCATGCTTATATCTTTCACAGTGTACTTTGCAAACATCTACAATTGGCCACCAATGGCTTCATACCCGACTATTAGAATAATTCTTACCAATTGTTGAACATCTAACCTAAGAATTTATAAGAGTCTCAAGTTTGGCTTCATAACCATGCAAATAAATCAATTTGATCCATAAATCAATTAAATGGACCAAATACACACATCAATTAATTCAAAATCAGTCAAAAATGTAAAAAAAATCTAAAGAGATTAATTACCATGTTAAAGCAAATCAAATCCTAATCAAGTCCTAATTGAATTCACCCAAGAGCAATTAAATGAATTATCAAAAAATAAAATTCAAAAACCAAAAGAATATTCTAGGAAGTAGTCATTACCTTTTTGCAAGTTGTCCAAAATCCAAAATATCCCATCCATGCCTATTTATTGAAAATCACGAGTGCTTGACGAATTCATAACTATACTAGAGTTATTTTTGACTCACCTAGGTCAAGTTTGAACCCTTCCAAGCCCTAACTACCTTCTAACTCACCTTGGGTTGGGGTTAGTTGCTAAATTTATAAATACAAGCCTAGAGCTCTTCATTTGGGGAGCTTGAACATAGTAGAGTTATAACGTTGGATTTGATCCATGAAGCAAATGCATAATATTATAATGTCAAAATCAAGCCAAGCCAAGCAAAAACCAACCATGGTGCGAAGAGGAGATGGAGATAGCCAAGCCCTATTGATGAAGACCTTTCGAGCACAATCCGAGCAAGCCAATGAAGAGATCTCTTGAAGCAATCAAGGAAGGTAAGGAAAGCTCTCTTTTCTTTACATTTTAGTTGGGTTTTCATTAGATTTGTTCACTAAGCTCCCCCCATGATCTAGGCCTAGAGATGTTAGCTTGTTTAGTGTGTTTATTTCATAGTTTTTGGAACTAACACTATACTAACCTCCTCTCTTTGTCAAATTCCTTGATCACAAATGGCACGTCTGGTGGGATACGATTGCGCACCCCATATATTTGAACAAAAATAGATTTTATTTTTAATACATTTATTATTTTTTTCTAAATTTTTGATAAGTCGTTCTTACTAGTTTCATCCTAATTCTCTCAAAATTTCAATAAAATCTAATTTTTAGTTTAGAAGTTACGACTCTTTTAGTGACCGTCACTTTTTATTTTCTATTTTTCTGGTAAAAACGGCTAATACAGAGCTAATAATTTTTTTATTCATTGTTTTAACTTGATTTTTTTTCAGGTAGGTGCACCTTGGACATATAAACAACCTTCAAAAATTTTGTGATAAAATGATATATATTTTAAAAGTTATGATCAAAATATTGACTGTAATTTTTTATGTTTTGTGAGTTCATTTTTTGTTTTTTTTAGCCTTCTAACTTATTTGCATGTTTTCATAGTTTAATATTAATTTTTGTGTTTTATTGAGCTAACAAGTATTTGTGAGTATAACATTTTTGCCTTCGGTTTCATAGATGAAACACAAACCCAAGACCTTCTTTTTCAAAGTTCATTTGCTCACAACTAAAAGTGTTTCTAAGTAGGGGTTATAATCTAACATTTGCAGGTTGAAGGGTTGATTTGAAGATAAAATTACATGTTTTAAATAATCACTTGGGTTTAAAATGAACATGTTTAGTCTCACACATTTGAATGTTGGTGCTTAAAACAAATCTAGGGTTTTCTAAGTCTTAGAAATATTTCGTTTTAGTGCTTAAAACCAATCTTACATCTTGAACATTTTCAAATTGGTGTTTAATCATGAATCTAGTATAAATCTTGAATACTTCAATCTTTAGGTTTAAAAACGAACTTAAATACTTTAGATTAACTTAGTTGTGTGCAATTTTTTCTATTTTTTTAACTTAAGTCAAGGGGCATAGCAATGAGAAAACAATTGCATTCAAATTTGGTTCTTAAAATCAAACATCACTCGTAAATTATTTTCAAAATTGTTTGTTATTTTTGCAAAAATTAATTTGTGTACATATGCTCTCCCCTTGTCCCCTACAAGGAACTTGTGGGATCAAAAGTGCCATTTTCATTGCAAATTGTGCCTTAATCCAAAGGCATAAAAAGGAAGTTGTCTAAGCTCTCCCCAAAACCCACATGGTTTGGGTGATCTAAAAACAACCTATAAAATATTTTTATTTATATTTTATTTCATGTATTTTTGGCTTGTGAGGGGGACTTCATTACCTCCCACGGGTTCTATAGGAAAGTTTTGACCCGAGGTTTTATCTCTCAGCATCATCTTCAACCCCTCTCCATAGGGGGGAGGGTATATAAATTTGGATCACCCCACTCGGATAATGGTTTGAGTAGTTAAACCATCTCCATTAGTAGGAGGCTAAGCTCAGGACATATGATCAATATGGACATCGCACTACATTGAGCAAGTGACAGATGTAGTATTGTGAAAAGGACAAGACCTTTTCACAATAAATCGATTAACATAGACTCAATTGACGTGTTGCTTCTCTTGTATGTACAATGTGAAAGTTGGTATACATGGGATCAATCAGACATGCAAAACTTATAGTTTTTAGTCAACTGCACTTTGTCACAACTTGATAGGATTTAGAAAGATATACTTTTGTCTTTTATTCTTGTATTGTTTGATGTGTTAGAATGAAAACTTGTTGTTTAAATCATGTCATGAATGATTCTTATGTCCAACATCACTCCATTATTCGAGGAGGCATTATGTCATCCGTTTGACACCTTGATTTAACTTAGAAAAATTTTGTGTCAAAACATTGAGTGTGGCACTTGATTGAAATGGGTAACTTTATGATGCCCAAATCATTTCAAGCTTTATGCCTTAGAAGTCTTTCAAACATAAACATTGTCACATCTTTTAGGAGTGTTAACGTTGTTACAATGCCCAAATTGTTTCAAAAGACTTGTCTTAATCTTGTGTCCAAATTATCATTGTTGTAACCAAGCATTTGAGCCTTGTTGGATCTTTGTTTAACACAGTCATGCTGTTTAAAATTACCTATCTTGTTGATCATCAAAACCCTAGTTTACCTTAATTGAGTCTTTGATTAATTTTTACAAGTTCATATCGAAACATTGATTGATTTCTATTTAGGCCTCGACATGTAGGGGTTGATACACAGATCTTTCTCTTTTGGGTTTTATAACTTAGGTTAATTGACAACTCAAAATTGGAAACTATTTTATTTGTGCCTTTGTTTGATAGAATCATTCCATCTTTAAAGTGTCTTTGTTTAGTTTTTTCCACCAATCATATTATGTTTATGTCTAGAATCAATTACCTAGTCTTTGCCAAATTATTCCAAGTTTGTTAGATTAATCATCATTATCCTTTGTTTTCAAGCTTAGCTTTTGACACCGTTTGGCCAAAAGTCCTAACACACCATGTTTGAGCCTAGCTTTTGACTCTGTGTTTGAACAAAAGACCTATCAACTCTTTTCCCTTTCCTAGTTTAGACCTATTTGGAACACATTTGGACATTAGAGTTTGGCATCTTGTTTTTAGGTCATTTTGCTTGACCTTGTTTGTGTAAAACATTTAACATTAGACATTTGAAGTTATACTATTTTTACCAAATTCTTGGCATAAACCTTTTGGAGATACAACTCCACCCTTGACCAAGTTAGATAGAGTTGAACACCTTTTGTCTTTTCAGACATAGCTTTTCAAAGTTTATAGAAATCTATTCTCTGTTTGGTAGCAAAGCATTTACTATTGATCCCAACATGTCTCCATACACTCATAGTGACATCATGTACAATCTAGGGCTTAGTAATGTGGTTGCACAAGAATAAATGGTATAATGTTGTTTATGAGACGGATCCTTATCCATCTTATGACACTCAAACAAGGGAACAAAATCAAGATCCTTTGGTCAATCATTTTATTATCATGCCTCCATACATTGAGCAAGATCAAGAACTAACAACCCAATATTTGGCTAGTGTACCTGCAGTTGAAGAAAATGTTTAACAATAACCTTATTATGTGATCATGCCATCAATTTATGATCCTAATAGATACACAGAGGTTGGGCATGATAATTTGCCATATCTACCAAGAGGACCTTATAACATGTTTTACAATTTGAACAATGATTAGTCATCTTTTAACAACCCTAATGCCATAGTACCAATGCCATACCAAGATCCACATATGCTTTTCACACAAAGAGGTCTCATGGAGGACCAATTCATGCAAATATAGACTGCATACCAAGCTTATCATAACCTTGCGTGTAATGTTAATCAAATGGCCATGTCAAATACACCTCTTATTCAATCACTCCCTTCAACAAGAGTTTTATTTGAGTTGACAGGTCAAGAAAATTAGGATTTTGAGCCACTTATGCAAAACACTTTGGTTGATAACATGTTCAATATCCCAACCATCAAGGAAGTGTCTTCTACTTCTATGTAAAATAGTGGGCAAAATGTAGTGGATAATACACAAGTAACATCCAATCCAAACCAAAGTGGTGTTAGCACACAAACACATAGTCAACAACAAAATGTGCCTTTAACTAACACCATTAGTGGTTCACAAACTTAGGTAGTAGGAGCTAACACCATTAGTGGTTCACAAACTTAGGTAGTAGGAGTTTCTACTTCTCAACCTTAGCCAACTACCTCTAATCTTCAACCAACTACTTCTTCTAGCACCCACCAATAAGGATTAAGTAGTCAGCTAACCAGTGTTGTGCCACAACAAAATATGACAAATCTTACTTCTCTTCCATAGGTGATGAGTAATACTCCATAACAGTAGGTACCATCCAATCAACCCATGTAGCAAAGGCAAACCATATTACCACCTCAACATGGGGAAATCAATGCTCCATCTCTTTAAGTAATAGTGAACATACCTATTTTATCATAGACTAATATGCCAATCCAAAACCAAATGATGTTTAACCAACAACGTATAAATATTGGTCAATGATAGATGTCAAATCTCCAACATGCATCTACTTCCCAATCAGGATTCATGCAATAAAGAGGTTCCAATGTTCCTCAAGTACCTATTAGGCAACAATTTCCTTTCATTTAGAATGTGCCATAAGTTCAACAATAGGGTCTTGGTTCATAAGTCCCTCTCAATTAGCTAGGTATGACTAGTCAGTAGCACCTCCCTATTCAACCTCAACAGGCACAGTGCAACCATATACCACCATCCCAACCTCAATCTTCCCAACATCAAGCCTACATACCCAACCCCAACTAAAATATCGCATAACCATAACTATAATTTCAATAATTATAGCCTAATCCATGTATGTGTATTCTTGGTCCGTTCCCTAGCCAATCCAACATACCCTAGTAAACACCTTCATCATACTCAATCACAGTAATCCACTTGTGACTACTCAACCATCACCTCAGGCCGATGTTCCCATAAGTTTTCTCGAACAAGAACTACAATAAATGAAGGATGCAATCGCTACTGACCAAACTGGGAAACAAGTTAATAATTTCAAATTGGATGATGTGTGTTCTTACCCTTTCAACATATAGTACTTACAGATACCATTTCCTCTAGGGTATGAGATACCAATGTTTGAAAAATACAAGGGGAAAGGTGACCCCAAAGCCCATTTGATAGAATTCATTTTTGTATGCCAACCATTGGCATATAACAACATCTATTTATTGTTGTTGTTTTCAAGAAGTCTAGCTAGACAAGCCTTGGAGTGGTTGCTGAAGTTACGAAAGAATTCAGTTTCTACTTTCGATGATCTCTCAGACAAATTTATGCAGCATTTTTCTTACAATCTGGAACATAAGATTTCATTATTAGACTTGACACAAGCAAAATAAAAACCAAGTGAAAGCTTGGCAAGCTATCTACAATGATGGAGAGCCCTTGCAAGCCATTTTACCCATAATCTACCAAACAAACAACTAGCCATTATGTTTACCAAAAATCTACACAATGAGATATCTTCTTGTCTAGAGTTGTAGTGTCCACATACATTCAAAGAAATCATTGACAAAGTTTTAGTGATCGAAAGATCCCTTATTAATAAGGGGATCATTAAATTAACCATGTCAAATCATAATTATGGCTAGAATCAAAACCAGATTAGTGGACAAAATCTACATTCAGTCCAAGTGCAAGTGTCACAACCAACATAGGTTAATAACAATGATAGATCCAAGCAATTTAATCACAACAATAATGTTTTGGGGAATGGAGTAATAGAATCATGACATGTTCAAATGATGCAATCACTGTTTGCTTAACCTATGCCACCTTTCCATCTCATGCCTAACCAACAACCTTTTCAATAGCCATAACATGCAAAATAAGTGCAACAACCTAGACCAGTGCCACAAATGCAACAACAAATATCTATGCCTTTTCAAAACCCTCATCCTTTGAAGAAAAGCATGCCTACTCATCATGCTTTTACTAAACTTGGAAATCCCATAGAATTAGTCTTTCATAAGCTCACACAACTAACTTGATTACATGGCCTATTCCAAAAGAGAAATTTTGTGAGGGTGCTGACATGCCAGACTAGTATAGGCTAGAATAATTTTGTGATTTTCATAGGGTTAATGGCCATAATTTGTAGCATTATGTACAAATTATACATGTAATTCAAAATATGATGGAAAATGGAGAGATCACATTAGATCATGGTGCTTCCACCTCCAATCAAAGCCTTGGAATCTATCAAAATCCTTTTCCCTAACATAACAATCAACAATAAGAGTAACAACGACTAGTGCAACATCAACAACAATAGTATCAACAACCAAGGTAGAACTAGCAATAGAACCAATGGAACCAACAACAAAACCAATAGTGTTAAAACAATGGACAAAACCAAGGTCATAATGTTAACAACCAACAGACCTACCATGCAATTGCATGACTATAATGTAGTTGTAGGCAATATTGCAGGAGGTCACATTAGTACAATTTCCATTAATCCTAGACCAAGTACCACTTATACAAGACCATTGCTACCCATACCCAATCAACCAAACCATTCTAATAATCCTTCCTTGACCTGGGATTGCACACAAGCAAACCAACAAGTAGGGATTCCCATGTTAGGACCTTATACTGATAACTCATCATTATCTTGTGACCATACACAATTGTATCAACAACCAAGAATTATCCTAACTGGCCCCTTCCACCATCATTTATAGCAACAGTGGTCCTATGCCTAATCTTGATTGTGTAGTCACAACTCAGCGGTCAAAGCTTACCATACCAGGCCCACAACCATCTACCACTTCACCCATCATCCAACCAACCATTCTGCCTCAAAACAAACCATTTATCATTGTCCAAGTAAAGATGTTTGACATTGTGGAACAATTCTAAAATATGCCAACACTAATCTCCATTTTAGATTTGTTTCAAATGTCTACAATCCATAAAAACATCTTGACAGAGTTCCTTGGTCAATCCATAGTTCCCAATGACATATCTCCTAATAAATTTTAATCTTTGGTTGGACATCTAGCTCCATCCCAACAAGTAACCTTCAATCAAAGTGATATGTTATCCCTTGGGCTGCTTCACAATAATCCATTATACATCAAAGTCTACATAAAAAAGACATAAAGTGAAATATGTCCTCATAGACAATGCATCAGGTCTGAATATAGTGTCTCTAAAGCTTGCCAAGCTTCTCGAGTACACCTCAATAGATATCTAGGTAAGACTAATCAACATCAAAGCCTATGACAACAAATAACAAGAATCATAAGGCACCATTAGCTTGCCAGTTATCATTGGGTGTTGGACCCATGATACACTTTACCATGTGTTAGATCTTGATTTATCATACAATATGCTTTTAGGTAGACCTTGGTTACATGAGATTCATTTAGTCCCATCAACACTACAGTAATGTATCAAGTTTTCCCACTTAGGGATAGAGGTTAGTATTCCAGGAGATTTACATCCATATGAGCATTACAAACATCTTGAGACTAAGTTCAAGAACATAATTACCATTTTGGCATGAATCCACTCGCTAAGTAGGATAAAGGGAAGGCCATACTTCTTGATTTACCTGAGGCCATTTGCATTGACCTTGATACCCTTGATTCACTTTCCCACATGCCACCTCCTAAAATATCCAATCACTATACCATCTCAGCTAATGGCCCAGGAGAGTATTTGACGCATAACACTTTTCACATTGCTAAACTCCCACATCACCCAAAGTCCTTTGGAATACCAAAACCCAAACCCTACATGCAATGTAAAAGAAAAATAAAGGGCTATTAGCATGGTGTAGCACCTGTCACTTTCATATCAACCTCTAGCCAAGCACAATACCCTCTTAAAGGTGATAAATCATGGTTATACAATGATAAGTCAACTGATTATTACAATAATTCCAAGTATCCCATTCCTAATCAGATCATGGAGAACCAAGACTATGAAGGAGGAGGCCTCGAGCTAAATCAACAGGGAACACTTGAGCCAATTTCTATGACTAAGTACTAAGGAACCTATGGACTTAGACATAAACTACCTGGGGGTGACCCCATGTGTCTTATTTGAGTTTCATAACCAACAACTAGTGATGATGATGCTGGGAGTGAAGTAGAGTTCGATCATGACCAATTCAGTGACTTAGCCCAAACCAACCTATTTGATAATAATGCCATTTATACCCTTTGACCAGTCATTCTCATAATCCACTACCATTATATTATCCCCAGCTGATAGACTAGGACCAATAATAATCCAATGTGTCAATTGATGAGTTCTAAAATGATGAGGCCTTCTATGATTTTTTGGGCCTTAGGGATAATGTTCCATTGGGAGATCATGAATCAGGATTCTCAATCAAGTTGGATCCTAAAGCCTATTTTGGAGAGCGGGTGAACACCCTTAGCCAAAAACAAATAATTGAAACATTGAGGTCCCAAAGTGAAAACCTCTTTGAGGCACTTTTTGACCAGGGAAAAAGTAAAGATAAAGGCTAGTCTAGTGGTGAAAACCTGTTTCAAGTGCCACTAGATGGGGGTGTTCAAACTTATTTAAATTTAGACCATGATACCACCAATAATGAACTTGTCTATGGGTCTGAGTTTAATCTTAAAGAGCATCATGCTTTTAATCACATCGTCTAGGATTATGATAATGAAGACCCTATCTACGAATCTAAATTTAGTTTTGAAGAACAACAAGCCTTCGATCAAATCATACAAGATTTTCCAACTATTTTTGTTACATGGCCATATCTACCATTAGGGTATTTTGATTCATCATGCCTAGGAGAACTTGAAGAACTAGTCCTAATAGAAGATGCTACCATTGTAGGCTAGTTCTAATCTTTGCACACTATTCTTGAAGACGGTTCGAACCTTCTAGTGGAAGACATAATAGAGGTAAACATAAGGTCCCCAAATGACCCAAAGTGGATTAAATTAGACTCATCTCTCACTGAAGAAGAGCATGAAGTCTTAATAGTTGTATTAAAGGAATTTGTAGATATATTTACATGGGCATATTCTGACATGTTTGTTTTGGACCCTACCTTAGTTGTCCATCACCTTGTGGTACATCTTGATGCCAAACCAATGAAGCAAAAATTATGTAAAATGCATCCTCGCATTACTATATCGGTAAAGAAAGAGTTGGAGAAGCTATTAGAAGTGAGATGTATCAGGCCAATCAACTATTCTAAATGGATTTTTAATGTAGTACTGGTTAGTCAAAATCCAAAAGGAATTAGAATCTACACTAATTTCAAGGATATTAATAAAGCTTGCCCTAAGGATGACTTTCCATTTCCAAACATTGACATGATAGTCGACTCTACTATGGGTTATGAGATGATTTCACTGATGGATGGTTTCTTAGGCTACAACTAGATCAAAATTGAATGAGAATACTAACACAAAACAACATTCACCACTCTACTGGGAATATTTTTTTATCAGGTTATGCCATTTGGCCTTAAGAATGTAGGGGCCACCTATCAAATAGCCATGCTAGTCATATTTCATGATATGATACATGACATTGTTGAAGATTATGTCAATGACATACTAGGCAAATCAAAGACCACGACCGATCATCCAACAATATTGAGGAGGATATTTGGGTAGCTACGTGAATACAATGTTGGGCTCAACCCAAAGAAATGTATTTTTGGTGTTACTTTCGACAAATTGCTTGGCTTCATTATGTTTCACAGGGGCATTGAAGTTGATCTGGCCAGAGTACGAGCCATAACAAACATGCCACAATCAACCAATTTGAAGCAACTCCATAGTTTGCAAGGCAATATTCAATCCATCAGACTCTTCATTTATTAATTGGTCGATAAGTGTAACCCATTTACATACTTATTGAAGAAAGGTGTAGCATTTCTTTGGGACAATGACTGCCAAAAAGCTTTTCAACACCTAAAGGACTATCTAACAAACCCACCAGTCTTCTTAGCTCCTATGCCAATGAAACCATTCCTATTATACTTATCAACAATAGATAAAGCCTTGGGGACACTTCTAGCTCAACACAATGATAATGGAAAAGAGCATGTAGTGTACTATTAATTCGTACACTAATAGTGTATGAACACAATAATACGCCCATCAAAAAATCATGTTTAGCCATGGTCTTCACAGCTCAAAAATTGAAACATTACATGTTGAACAATAAAATCATGGTCATTTCAAAGGTAGATTTTCTCAAGTATCTACTACTAAAACAAATTTACAAGGTCGCATGGCCAAATGGATCATGCTTCTCAATGAGTTTGAGATATAATATGTGAACTAGAAAGCCATCAAAGGGAAAGTTTTTACAGACCCACTTGCTGAAGCACTCCTTGTAGAAATAGAGCCATTGACATTCCAATTTCTCGATGATTCCATTATGACCATTATTGAAACACCTCTTGAGGAGCAACACTGGAAGTTGTATTTTGATGGATCATTCATAGCACATGGATGAAGGGCATGCCTATTGTTTATCATTCCACATGGGGATCTAATCCCTAAGTCATTTAGAATCAACTTTCTTTGTACCAATAACATGGATGAATATGAAACACTCATGGTAGGGCTTTGACAGGTAGTCTAATGGAACATACATCATCCAAAGGTTTATGGTGATTCACAATTAATCATCAATCATGTTATAGACCATTTTCAGACCAAAGATTATATGTTGGTTCCATATAAGGCCATGGTCAACATTCTTAGGTAACAGATTATCGACATCCAATTTGAACATATATGAATGACAAGTAACAAAACTTCAGATGCTATGGCTACTATTAGATCTATGATTTGACAAACAAACATGGCAAAAGACTACCAATTTCTTGTTGAAATTCTAAAATCACGAGCTCATGCACCTTCAACTATTGCAATGATATGTGATAGTATTAGTCCTAGCTCTACTTGGTATTCTGACTTATACACCTACCTCCATGACCAAATTATAACCCTAGAATTATCCCATAAACAAACCAAAACCTTCATCCATAATGCACAATGTTATACCTTACTCGGACCAACCCTTTACTACTGCAGTTTTGATGGAACTTGGCTTCATTATTTACCTTTGGAAGAATGTATACTATTTTTATAGGAAATTCACAAAGGGGTATGTGAAGCCCACTCTAGTGGAGTAGTCCTATCCAAAAATCTCATACGTACTGGTTATTATTGGTCAACAATGGATGTAGATGGAACTACATATGTAAAAAGATGTGATAAATGTCAATGGCATGCTAATTTGATTCATGCCCCAACCAAGAATCTAAAACTAATGTTAACACCATGGCCATTTGCTACATAAGGCCTTGATCTCATTGGGAAGATAAACCTCACCTCATCAAATGACCATAAACACATCCTCATCGCTATATAATATTTCACTGAGTGGGTTGAAGTTATACCCCTCATGTGACTAGAAAAGAAATTTTCAAATTCATTTTCAACCACCTCATTTGCTTCTATGATATCTCTTCTGACATTATATCTGATAATGGTGGATCATTCAAGAATAAAGATGTCAAAAATCTATGTTTTGAATACAAGACCACACAACACTTTTCCATGCATATTACCCTCAAGGTAATAGCCAAGCCAAAACATCAAATAAAACCATTGTCAACATCTTAAAAAAGATTGTCAATGATGTCAATCATGATTGGCACCTTCAACTATTCTGTGCCCTCTAGGCATACTGTACCAATCACCACACCCCAACAAGAGCCACTCCATACTCACTTGTTTATGGTACTAAAGTCATTCTTTTCAATGAGATTGATTTACCTTCTTTATGCATCTCTCTGAAACATGTTCTGGATGATGAAGAATATAGAGTAGTTTTCCTACAAGAGATGGATTTGATTGATGAGAAATGCATAGACACAGTGAACCATCTTCAAGCATATCAGAATTGACTTCATGGCTATTACAATTAGCATGTGAAACATAGACAATTCAAACTTGGTGATATTATCCTCATAGAAAACCAAAAGAATACCATAACTGAAAAGAAGCATAAAGCCAAGTTCAAAGCCAACTGGTAGGTCCTTTCATCATTATTGAAAACTATGGCATAGGAGCATACAGGGTCACCACACCATATGGGGATGAAATTGATGAGCCTATGAACATTATACACCTCAAGTGGTACTATGCTTGAGCAATACATTGTATTATCTATGAGGACCATTTCAAGTTGTACCATTTTATCCATATTCTTCCTTGTACCATACCATTTTATCATTTTATCATCCTATCAGTCTACCAACCTATGATTATCGTATCACTTATCTGATTTACCATCCCATTCTATTAACCTAACATGTTTTTATCACATCCTCTCCTAGTCCGTTTGACCTTGGTTCATCCATTGGTTTCACGTTCGATGCGATGAATCAGATTAGTGTCAGTAGTTGTTTCAAGAATTCTAAATAGAGGTAGTATTTTGAATCAGTATGACAAAAGTTTTAGTAGTTGCATCCTTTATTTCTTGTTCCCTTATTATCGTGTTTGTTTATGTAAGATTGATTATATCTACCTACAGGGGCAAATCATTGCTCATTGGTCTTGCTTCTAATTATTATTGCCTATGGGTAAATTAGTATCATTAATATGATTAGTTGTATCCTAGTTATCACCACCTATGGGAAAACTAGGGGAAACATTTGTTTATTGTGCCTTGACATACCAACTAGCTATTCCTATGTCGTACTATGCCATCATAACAACTATGCCAATTTTATTTGAATTGGTTGCTACACTAGTCAAATTCCTCCACTGCAAGGTGGAACTACTATGACCTGGCACCATTTTAGGATTAGGTGGGTTGTAATTGATTCTTTTTGAAGTCATCTCAGTCACCCTTTTCCATAATGCTCTTGCTATATTACGAGCATCCTTTCAAGTTTTCCATGTTCTCATTGTTTTGTGAGCTTAAACTGTTTCGTATCTCATAGTTCTCCATTGAGTTGAGATACATAGAAAATTCTAAAAACATTTGAACATCATTTAGAAAAAATGAAAACATTAACCACTTCATTGGCTTAAGGATTATGGGAACCCTAATTAAATTACAAGTAAATCACTTGTCACTTAGTTTTCCCATCCCTTTTGGCCTTTTTATCCCATGCACTTGCCATTTTTCAAGACCACTCTTATTCTTCTACCACATCCATCATGTTTGTTTTTCATTAGTTATCATTTCCTTCCCATTTCATGGGAGAACTACATTCATCCTAAAGTTTTTGTTGGATATATCATCCATAGAACTATGTATCCAACATCTACTTGCCTAGTGCATATAGAGACAACTCGACCACCCCCTTTCTTTTTTTCTATTCCCCCATCTTGTTTATTTGTTATATTGTTTCCTATTTTCTAGGAGAAATGTTCATAATATGTTTGTGTCATGTTATTTGTACTAACATTGTGACTAACCATTGTATGTTTGTTTGTTTCCTATTTGTGTGCATATTTGTTTGATTTTAGTACTATTGCCTCGATTCATTCTATGTGTGTTCACTGGGCGATTCCTTACATGTGTTAGTCTTGAATCCATCCATATTCATACGTCTATAATTCTCATCATGGTTTTTATCATTGATGTATTGTTTTCCCTTGAGTATCAGATAATGTGAGTTAGTCCTTATGCATATTTCAACCAAGTCCTTATGATGTTCTGTCATGATGCCTATCATCATGTGCTATAGCAAAAATATGCTTCAATAAGTTTACACAAAAATGGTAGTCTCAACTTCTCCTCGGCACCTGCACCAAAAATAATTCCAATCATATCCCAAATAGAGTAATTAAACAATGAAATAATTTACACCTTTGTTAATTTAAACGAGCATCCCCCTATTAGTAGGTTATCCCAATTCATCTTCATCCTCTGTATCAAGTTGACATCCTCATATTTTCACTCATCAGCTATCAATCATGTTTGCCATAATCAACATCTAATGATTATAGTTGCCTATGGGAAAATCATTGCACACTATCCTACATGCATTTTCAATGATTCTACCCACCTTTGGGCACATCATTGTGTTATCACCAATTCTAATCATTTACTTTCTTATACCCACCTAGGGCATGTTTTTATCATGCTTATATGTCCTAACTAGGGCAACTCTATATTCTCAGTGATTATAACCACCTTTGGGAAAATCATTGTGTTATCATACCACATTGCCACTATCAAGGTACAATGCTTCTAACCACCTTTGGGTAACCCATAAGACACCATCCCACTTATATTCTTAGTGGTTTTGACTAACTCTAGACAAATCATTGTGTTACCACCCCATTATTTTCTTTTTTTTGGACCACTCATTTCCTTTTTTTGAGGGACCATTTATCGACCCCTTTGCCAACTGCTCCCTTGAGGGGGCAACTACAATTAAATCATCACCATTAAAGTCATAAGTACAAAAGAAATTTTTTATTCTTTGAGAAGATGTTATTGTGCTTATAGCTTGTTACACCTTCCCAAATAGAGGTAAACTGTACACATCTGAAATTGGCCACCAATGGCTTCATACCCGACTATTAGAAAAATTCTTACCAACCATTGAAGATCTAACCTACGAATTTATAATAGTTTTAAAGTTTGTTTTTTTATCCATGCAAATAAATCAATTTGACCCATAAATCAATTAAATGGACCAAATGCACACATCAATTAATTCAAAATCATTCAAAAATGTCAAAAATCCTAAAAAAGGATAATTACCATGTTAAAACAAATCAAGTCATAATCAGGTCCTAATTGAATTCACCCATGAAAAATTAAATGAATTATCAAAAAGAAAATTCAAAAACCAAAAGAATATCTTAGGAAGTAATCATTACCTTTTTACAAGTCCAAAATCCAAAATATCCCACCCATGCCTATTTATTGAAAATCATGAGTGTTTGACAACTCATAACTCTACTAGAGTTACTTTTAACTCACCTAGGTCAAGTTTTAACCCATTCCAATCCCTCACTACCTTCTAACTTACCTTGGGTTGTGGTTAGTTGTTAAATATATAAATACAAGCTGAGAGCTCTTCATTTGGGGAACTTGAACATAGTAGAGTTATAATGTTGGATTTAATCCATGAAGCAAATGCATAATATTATAATGCCAAAATCAAGCCAAGCTAAGCAAAATCCAACCATGGTGCTAAGAGGAGATGGAGATAGCCAAGCCCCATTGATGATGGCCTTTCGACCAAATCCAAGCAAGCCAACAAAGAGATCTCTTGGATCAATCAAGGAAGGTAAGGAAAGTTCTCTTTTGTTTGAATTTTAGTTGGGTTTTCATTAGATTTGTTCAGTAAGCTCCACCATGATCTAGGCATAGAGATGTTAGCTTGTTTAGTGTGTTTATTTCATGGTTTTTAAAACTAACACTATACTAACCTCCTCTCTTTGTTAAATTCCTTGATCACATACTTGATATGTTATGTACTTAATATTTTTTTCTAACACATATGATCTAGGGGCTAGTATGCTATGTTTATGTTGGTCACTTATGCTTTCATTCATACACTTCCTTGAGTGTCTTGCCTTGATATTATCTTACTTGTTTTGAACATTTGAATATGCTCCATTATTTTTAGACCCCGTGCCTTTGTTTGCCTATTTGACATTCAAATATGTCATTGTTTGCTATATGTTAACATTTGAATATGTCATTCTTGATTTTGTGGACATTTGAATAAGCCATGTCCCTTCAATTATGTGGCATTTGAACATGCCCCTTATTTGAGGTCTCCTTGAACCACTGTCTTTTGATTTGATTTTGAGTGCTCCTATGTGTCTACTTGATTGTTTGTTGATCTTGTATTGTTACTATCTAGACATTGCCACCATCTACATCATGCATCTTATGACTTGGTGTGATCACATTATATGTGATTTAATGATATATCTACCTAGACATGTTTTATCTATATGTTATATGGTACATGTTGACTATTTTTAGTCACCATGAAGGAGCAACATCCATTTTTAGTTCAAGACTTCAAGATTTCAGGAGTCATGCAAAGGTTTCAAGGTTCGGTCTAGGTTCAAGAGAATGGCTAAGTTTCAAAATAAAAATCAATACTTCGCAATTTTTTCTTCATAAGTTTTGTAAAGTTTGGTCTTTGGATTTTGTGTAAAGGCAATGATCTTCACATTTTTTGTAAAGTAGTCAGATAAATTGTATCAATACTTTGTAAGTTTTTCTTTGAAAATTTTGTAAAGTCTGGTCTTCGGATTTTGTGTAAGGTCAATGGTCTTTGTATTTTTTCCAAAGTAATTGGAGAAATTATTGTGATCAAAGTTTTTAATGACTTCATAAGAAATGATCGAGTCTTTTTTTTTTCCAATAAATGTTGCATAACAGAACTAGTCAAAACTTTTAGTCTAAACAAAAGTTTCAAACACTAGGTTATGTCATGATTTATACATGAGGAGGAAACATTATGACACTTAGTCAATCCTTTTAACTTTTCCCAAAGCCACGTGTCACACTTTTTCTCAGTAGGACTTAGGCATTTTATTCAAAAGTTGCTTGGTAGGTATTCATGTCAACAAAGCTTTGGGTTAGTCGGATGCTTCCATGTGTCACAATCTAGGAACCCTTGATCTAGAAGATGATGCCATTGCGTAGAGCACAAAGTTCCAAGAAATATAGAGCTCCAAACTCTAGGCAATGGATTCATCTTCTGGATCAAGGGATCCTAGATTGTGACACATGGAAGCATCTCGCTAATCTAGAGCTTTGTTGATGTGGAGACCTATTAAGCAACTTTTAAATAAAAATAACTAAGTTCTACTAAGCAAAAATGTGACACAAGGCTATGGGAAAAGTTCAAAGGATTGACTAAGTGTCAAAAAATTTCTTCCTCATGCAAAAAACATAACATAACCTAGTATTCAAATCTTTTGTCTAGAACAAAAGTTCTGATTAGTTCTATTGCACAAAATTTTTACAAAAAAAATAGACTTAGTCATTTCTCGTGAAGTCATCAAAACCTTTGTTAAAGATAAATTATTTGACTACTTTGAAAAATACATGAAGACCATTGCCCTTACATAAAATATAAAGATCAAACTTTACAAAACTTGTGAAGTAAAACTTGCAAAGTATTGATACAATTTCTATGACTACTTTGCAAAAGATGTGAATATCATTGCCCTTACACAAAATCTAAAGACTAGTTTTTAAAAAACTTTCAAAGCAAAAATTTCAAAGTATTAATTTTTATTTTGAGACTTAACCATTATTTTAAACCTAGATTGAACTTTGAAACCTTTGCATGACTACTAAAATCTTGAAGTCTTGAATTGAAAATGGATGTTGTTCCTTCATGGTGACTAAAAATAGTCAACATTATAGCAACCTCTATAGGATGATTGCTTACTAAGAATGAATTCAATAGCATTTATGCATTCCATTGGGCATGGAGTCATAAAAGTATCTAAACTTATTGATTCTAAAAACACAAAGTTTTTGTAACCTGCTCAGCCTAATACTGAATAACAGAACTGAGATTCACCTCTAGAAAAACAACAAAAGCAAGAATAGAAACAAACAAATGTGCCAAAGCAATTAGAATAACAAATAAAAACTAAACAAAAGTGCAATAACACCCATAGGGAATAAAAGTGGCTAAGCTACTATGTACAAAGTTTAGAGCATTGTGAGAACAATGTTTTAGATGGATCCCATTGACTGGGATCATTAGCTCCTCCCCATCCAACTTTGAGATTTGAAATGCATTAGATGATTAAAAATTGATTATGATGTAATGGTCACTCCATAAGGCATCAAACTTGGTGTGCCTCCCAGATTTGGCTCTATCTTCATCCCAGTTTAACACCAAGTCTCCCTCAAGGAAGACTCTATAGATTACTCTTTTGTTCAAAGACCTCTTCACCTATGCTTTATAAAGATCCATTATATGCATAACTTTGTCTCTTGTTTCTTGAAATTCCATCAATTCCATAAATATGATTTCCATGGCACTCTCCTCCATCATTTCTAGCTAACGTGTAAGTTCTAGAGCTAGAATTTCAAGAGATATAAGCAACTTTGTCTCTCTACCATAAATAAGTGTGTAAGGAGAATTTCCAACAACCATCTTAGGAGTGATTATATCATCCCATAAGGTTATATTTAGCTTGGTATGCTAGGTCCTCTGATTTCCCTCTATATTCCTCTTACTGATTCTCATCAAATTCTTATTAGTGGACTCTGCCAAACCATTGCCTTGGGGATAGTAGTTGGATGAGGTGATAAAGTAAATGCCATGTCTAACCACCCAATTAGTTATCCAAGTGAAAACAAAGGCCATTGCATTATCATATTTAATTGTATAAGACACCCCAAACCTAGTGGATATACTTTCATAGAAGTCCCATGCATTGGCTTCATTTGCTTCTTTTAAAGCCACTGCTTGTATCCCCCTTGTAAAATAATCAATGGCTGTCAAGACCCATTTATGACTTGCACTTGAAGGTGGATCAATTATCCCTATGAAATCCAAACCCCACTCCATGAAGGGTTGCTCTACCTGGATGGGATGGAGAGGGAGGGCCACTAACCTTTGTTTATCGATGGAGAATGCACATTTTTTATGATTCTTAACCCATGAATACACATCTCTAAAAAGATTGGGCCAATAATAGCTTGTCCTCATTATCTTTATGGTGATAGACCTTGAAGTGAAGTGTTCACCAGATGATCCATCATGAAATTCATTTATAATATTATCAATCTGGTTTGTCTCAACACATCTCAACATAATACCATTGACATCTTTCCCAAATAGGACACCATCTATAAGAACATAAGGAATTGATTGCAATGTAAAATGGCTTTTTTTGGCCTTGTTCAATCCTTGAGGGAATTCACCAGTTTAGAGCAATTTGGTCATATCTTGGGTCCAATTAGTAGGCAACGAAGGTGTAGCTGAGTGTTAGTCATCTTGGAGTATGAGGACAACATTCTTATCATTCTATAAATTTGAAGTTAACTACTTACAAAAACTTTTACCTATTACCAACTTTGTGACCTTGACGTCTACATCATACTCCATCACCTTTATAATCCACCCTACCCTTTTCTCATTCAAATCTTTGCTTAAGAGGAACTCTTTGACACTCAGGTGAGAGATAAGTAATTTCAGCTTATTATTAAACAAAAAATGTCTAAACTTCTCTAGAATTCTTATAACAGTCAACACTTGCTTCGCTAAAAAGGAATACCTTACCTCATAACCATCCAATCCCTAGTTAAAAAAAGCTATCGACTGCTCCATGTCTGCCTCATTCTTTTGTACTAGCATATCTTAGACAATGGCCATACCTCCAAATACACATAGAGTAAAGTCATTGGTGAAATTTAGATTCATGAGGGTGGGAACTTGTGTTATGTCTTGTTTAATTATTTCAAATCTATCTTTCCCTTTCTTGAACCAGTGGAAGATCTAATTCTTCTTTAACATAAGAATTAGAGGCTTTACAAGATTAGCAAAATTAGCAATAAACCTCCTAACGAAATTGATCCTTCATAAGAATATTTACAAGCCCTTCTTATGATTAGACAAGGACAATGCTAGAATGGAACTTACCCTTTCAGGATCAATTACAAGCCTTCTCTTGGAGATAACATGGCCTCGAAGCTTGCCTTCATAGACTAAAAAATTGCATTTATTGGGGTTAAGTGAGACCCCAAAATTCCTACACCTTTTAAAGACATATTTGATATGAGACAAATGATCATCAACACACTTAGAAAATACTATAATATCATCAAGGTAGACAAGTACAATATTATTTATTAGTCCCTAAAATGCCATAGTTGTGGCTCTTTGAAATGTTTCCCCTGTATTGGATAAAATAAAGGGAATTTTTTTGTGGTCATAAGTTCCCCATTTGGTGGTGAAGGTTGTCTTGAAATGATACCCCTCCTTCACCAGAATATGATTGTATCTAAAATAACCATCTAAGAGAGAAAAGTGTTATGCACCTACCACCATTTTCAAGATTTGCTCCATAGAAAGTAATGGGTAGTGATCCTTCAATGAGACTTGGTTTAGGTCCCTAAAGTCAACACATAGCCTTATCTCTCCATTCCTCTTTATAATAGGGACCATGTTTGCAAACCAAGATGAATTCTTAATCAAAAAGATAATCCTAGCCTCTATTAACTTGGTCAATTCTTTTCTCATGAGGGGCTCTATCTTGGGGTTTATAGGCCTCTACTTCTACCTAACTGGGTTGGAATCAGAATTGAACTCTATAGTGTGTTATGCTAAACTAGGTTCAAACCTTTTGAGATCACTATACTCCCATGAAAATATGACTTCAAAATTTTGGTAGAGTTTAACAAATGCATTTTTTTCCTCTCCATTACATACCTTACCAAGGTGGAGAAGCTTATTTTTGAATATGGAAACTCTTTCATAGTGATCTTGCTTGATATTCATGTTCACTTTCTCTCCCCTAACCTGATCATCATCACTAAAATTTTTTCAAGTGTGATCAGACCCTTTGAAAGTTTGTTCAACTTCAATAAAATGACCTGCTCATCATATTATTGTTGTAATTTATTCTAATTTTTTTATAGAAAACTCAACTTCTTCTTACAAGAAAAGAATAATTTACTAATCACTGTCAAACACTTACCAATTGGTGGTGTTATAAAATATGGAAGGCGTTACAACCAGCTAATATATTGTGTTTATCCTTTTGATATCATCTAAAATGTCAAATTGAGCACCTACAACATCCAGTCTATCAACTTATTTGTTTATTTATCTTGTTATAGACTAGCCACTGAATAATTTAAATTCTTCTATGAGGTCTCAAACTTTATGTTTATATGACTTCTATAATTTATTTTTAGTCGCATTCTACCCTCTTACTTGGTTCACCACTAGTTCATTGTCTCCAAAGACTAGAAGATGTTCAATTCCTTTTTTCTTGGCCCATTGAAGACCATGGATGAGAGATTCATACTCAGATGAGTTGTTGGTGTAGCTAAATTGAAATCTCATAGCATAAAAATACTTCTCCTTCAAGGGAGACACCAACACAACACCCTCTCCTACTCCATGTCTACTTCTAGATCTGCCAAAGTGCATCTACCATACTCCATCATCGTGTTCATTAGTCTTCACAAGATTTAAAATGAAAAAATATTATTTGTGCATGTAATAATTACCCATACCAACCTCTTAAATGTGTCTATAAATATCAAACTTGTGATGGTCAGCTCCCCATTCATTAATTAACAAATCAGGTGTGCCTTCAAGGGGTGTACTTGGCTCTTGCTCAGTAGGATGGTCTTCTTGGTTGAGGATGGTAGAATTGACATTTATGGAATTTAGTGCATATGGTTTAATATGGTTCATAGAAGTTGGCTCAGACCTAATGGTGAATTTAGTGCCGTACTTGGTTCTAAAGATCATATGAGACCAACAAATGACATGTATCCTCTAATCTTGGTAGTGAAGTTCTTGGAAAGGCACAAAGCAAAGTATGGAGGGAGATTAATTATGAAAACATCCTAAGGAATTGAAAATTTGGGGAAAGCTTGTAAATTGAGGTCTAAACCCTTTATGACACCAAGATTTTTAATGGTCATTCCATCTAGCTGAACTACTCCTTTAGAGAGCGACTCATATTCTAATCCTAATTTATTTGTTATCTATTTCTACATCACCGATCTATTAGTCTTTGAATCTATCATGCAATTATGGGATAATTAACTACCAATGATTAAACAAACATAGAATAGTGGAGGTTATACACCTTTATTTTACTAAACTTCCTTTGGTTCAAGGGTATTTGTGAGTACTACTTGTGGTCATTTATGTGGTGACCCTTCTAAAAGACTAAGGTTAGACAAAGTTGCTTGCAATAGGTCCTTTTATCCTAGGATGGAAAATTATTCCCACATGGGTATATTCACATTTGTTTTCTTCATATGCTTAATAATGTTGAATGGGGAAGTACCAACCTTTTGTTATACTTTGGTAGTAATAGTACCTTCTTGCACTTGTGCTGATTGCGAATGACTTTTGGGCTATTCTTGACTTCCTAAAGTCTGATTCTTATGGATTTATTATACCTTTGGTAATTAATTAGGATTAGTAACCTCTTGTAACATTGGAGATGATGAATCAAGATACTTATCAGCTATTGGTTCAATTTTTACAACCCTTTTCTTAGACCTAATTATTTGCTGCCACACTTGAAGAAGAGGCCTGATTATGACTTTGTAACTGATTTACTCCATGATATTCATCCCCTTGCCAATTAGAAGTGTGTCATCACTCTGTATTGGCTCTTGAGGATCTTTTTATTTTGGTGATACCTCATCTTATCTCTCTTGTTGTGGTGTTATGCTTTGCACCATCAATGCTTGGTTGAGGGCAGGATTAGGATAAATGGTTTAGTTGTGTTGAGGATTACAAGGAAAACACCATTCATAGTCATGTGCTAAGTTGTTTGAGACATGGATTAAGGCCTTATATGTGCTGACAGTACTGGGGTTGAAAGCTTCATAAGGTTTTGTAGGAGTAATTTGACCTTGGCCTTGAAGATTTACCTGATAGCCTTTTTGGCTGATAAGTCTTTGATATGGAGGCATGTTATTTGATAAGGCTAATGAGGCACTTGGTAGGGACTATAATTCTAAACCTATTGCCTTTTGAGAGTAACCAAATTATTCCTAAAGGTTTAAAGAAGGCTTTTAACCTCTTGCAAATCATTTGATGGGCTAGGGGTAGCTTTATCTTGTCTAGTTGGCACTATAATATGTGCTACTGTGGGTGTTTGAGGTGGCAAAGTGGGCTATATTTTTGAAAAAATGGGCATTATAGGCCTTGATTTAATTTTTTAAATCCTATATAAGACTATTCTCAGCCCTAATGGCTACCTCATAAGCATTTGGTAATGTTCTACCACCCATTGATTGGATCATCACAAAGATATCACTATTCAAGGCTCTAAGATAATAGAGAAAATCGTACTTAGGTGTAAGCCTTACCAATAATGGAATCCTATCCCATGTTATCTAAAATATGAGATTCAAATTTGCCTTGTACTTATGTGGTGCCCTTTTAATAGTGGTCAACTATTTAACCAGGTATAGATGATCTAACTTATCTTTAAATTGCTTACATAGAGCTTCTCCTAGCTCATCCCATGAATTGATAGATATGGGTCACAAAATCCTATACCATTGTAGAGATTTGCCTTTGAATGAGGAAGTTAAAATCCTAATAGCAATTTCTCCTTAGTAACATGATGTACTAAACATATATTAACAATATCTTTAATGTGCTTTGCAGGTGTATCCCCTCCAATTAAATAAGAAATAATCTTGAGGAATGAAATGGGTATATCATCATATTGATCAAGGTCTAGTGGGTTTCCTCCATTGAAAGGATTAAAGTCCCAATTTCTAGGGACAACCATGTAAGGCACTGGAAGGAATCCTGCTCTTGGGTAGGTAAATCTACCAAAAGGAGGTGTAGACTAAGCTCTTTAAGAAGGTTATCTAAGCTCTTTATATCTTCTTACAGGAGACAAAGATGATTTAATTACTCTTCTTTTAGAGGGTATAGAAAATTTAATGAACTGAAATTACCTTTTGAAGAAGTTCTTGTTGCTCTTAGCATCAAATACTTAGGGACTGGTTTGCTGGAGATAAAAAATGTTCATAGTTGTCAGGTGCTTATTTGATGTCTTCCACACTAAAGATTTCTAAGAGTAGTACTAAATTCCTAGTTAAAACCTTCTAACTTAATGGAATTGAGCATAGGTCTCACTGGGCATGCCAGAAACTATTTTCACATTGAGTTGCACCTTTTGAGGAGGTGTTTCACACCTCTTCACCCAATTGACACAATGGGAACACCCAAGGGTTGTGGGTCACCTATGGTTGGATTGAACCTCAAGAGAATGCCAACTTCTCCTAATGGATCTTCTAAGACCAACACTAACACTACTGCACTTGAAAAGAAAAGGGAGAAGGAGTGCATAAAACCAAAGAAACTGGAAGCAAAAGGGGTGATACACTAGAATATTATGATACCCTCTACTCACTTAAGCACACATAATGAGCATAAAAGATTTAAAAACATGCACAAATCACTATCTAAAAACCCTTATGCATAAGTGTTTTATAGGAGGTAAGAAACTTGAGAAAGCACTTAAAAGGGAGACATTATGTAGCCAAACACTACCTGAACTCAATATCACAAACCTGTAACTTTTAGATGATTATATTATTGCATAAGGGTGAGTGAACTAGATAATAAATTATAAATAATCTTCTTCACAAGATAAGATTGATAATTCACAAATTTACACAAGATACAAGGATAAGGCAAAATCAACTCTATTATTCATTCAAAGGCATAAAATCAAGGTAGAAGGATCTTATCTTGTGAAGAAGCTTATTTATCCTTCATAAAAGGCCATCTTCCCTTGATGGACCTTCTAAGACTAACACTAAAGCTACTGCACTTACAAGGAAAAGGTAGGAGTGCATAAAAACAAAGAAACTGGAAGAAAAAGGGGTGATACACTAGAATATTATGGTACGCTCTACTTGCTTAATCATATGGAATGAACATAAAAGATTTAACAACATGCTAAAATCACAATCTGAAAATCCTTCTACATAAGTGTTTATAAAGAGTCAAGGAAATTGAGAAAGCACTTAGAAGGGAGACACTCCACAACCAAACACTACCTAAACTCAATATCACACAACCTACAACCTTCAGATGAGTATCTTCTTGCATAAGGGTGAGGGAACCAGTTAATAAATTATAAATAAGCTTCTTCACAAGATAAGATCGATAATCCATGAATTCACACAAGATACAAGGATATGAGAAGGCAAAATCAACTCTATTATTTGTTCAAAGGCATAAAACTAAGATAAAAGGATCTTATCTTGTGAATAAGCTTATTTATCCTTAATTTGTTGTCTAGTTCCCCCACCCTTATGTAATAATATACTAATCTACAGGTTGTAGGTTGTGTAATATTGAGTTCAGGTAGTGTTTGGTTGTGGAGTGTCTCCCTTCTAATTGCTTTCCCTAGTTCCCTTCCTCCCTATAAAACACTTATGCAGAAGGGTTTTTAGATTATGATTTGTGCATGTTGTTAACTCTTTTATGTTCATTATGTATGCTTAAATGAGTAGAGGGTATCATAATATTTTTGTGTATCACCCCTTTTACTTCCATTTTGTTTATTTTTATGCATTCCTTCTCCTTTTTACTTGCAAGTGAAATATCATTAGTGTTAGTCTTAGGTGATCCATCAGCGGAAGTTGACCTTCTTCAGAGGTTCACTCCAACCATAGGTGACCCATAGCCTTGGGGTGTTCCCATTGTGTCGATGGGGTGAGGAGACATGAAACACCTCCTTAGAGGGTACAACTCAATGTGACAATAGTACATTCATAGTTTACATGGTTATCTTATCTTTCTGAGGTAAGATAACTACCAGTTGCTACTTTCCCTCACCTCAAAAAGGGGGGACATATTAGTGGGGGCATGCCATAGAGGCATGACTTCCACATTTATTCACATATCCAAATTGCATTGGGGGCATGTTATGAAAACATGTTCTCCACATTTTTCATAATTTCAGATTTAGTGAGGGCATATTTTAAAAACATATTCTGCACACTTATTTAATATGCACCATGCCCAAATTATAGTGTGGGCATGTTTTGGAAACCTGTCCTCCACATTGGCACTTACACCAGTTCTTAGATTTAGATTATAGTGGGGGCATGTTTTGGAAACATGTTTTCCACAATTACACTAGTTTTAAATTTTAGATTATAATGGGGGCATGTTTTGGAAGCAAGTTCTCCCCACTTACATAGTTTGAAATTGGCCAAATTCATAGTTATATGATTTAGATACACATTTGTGGCAAAATTATATATATTAGTACCATTATTATACACAGTTTGAGCATGAGATATATCTAAGTTGCATATGCTCTACAATGTATGCCTAATATTACAAAATCAAATCATTTTCAAATTTCAATCAGTTTTAGGGACCCAAAACACCTTATGTTGGACTGTTATAGACTACATTGAGCCAATCTACTATAGTAATTGGTATAATTTTTGTTATGGTTGAGGTGATTAAATCACTCAATATTGCCAAGTTTATAGGTTAGACTTGTTTACATCATCCAACCTCAATAAATTTATAGTGTGAGTTGACTTGGTTCACTCATGCTCACTAGGTTATAAGTATGATTAGGTTGCACAATTGAGCTAATCTCAACTACTTGGTGGTAACTCGCATGTTATCCAAGGTTGGGGGCATGTGTCATCCAATCTCTCTCTATCTCTCTAGATATATGTACTTTTTAGATTTATATTTGTCATAATCTCAGCTATAATGATTCATAATGATAAATATTTTCAAATCAAATTATCAAAAGGCAAGATGGTTGCATCGATACACAAGTGTGCTCCTAAACCTTATCCTCCTTTAATTTCAATCATTTCAATGCTTTTAATTTCAAAATATATGCACTGATTATATACTGTATCATGCTCTTGGTTGCAGTTCAATCAGTGGTAAAGCACTTAAGTTGGACTCACACAAAGGCAAGGTGTGTTATACACACTTAAGTACACACTCATTTTATTTTAAACTAAAAATTTAATTACTAGATTAAAGGTGGAAAGTGTAGACACTATTTTAGAATTATATAGCACCTTAGTCTTGTACACTTGAAAAATACATATCATCGATGTACCTTCCACTTTTATACCCTTCATATTGTTGAAAGGATCACATACAATATCTCCCTATGTCAAATTACTTATCTCTTTATCTGACCAATGTTATTATAAAGACTCAAACCTTCTATCTTGCCCAAAATACTATAAAATTGCTTATCTTCCATCTTTGTAAGTTATAGATTTGCACTTATTTTATAACTACCCAAACACTTGCATCCCAGTCTGATGCCTATGTCGATGCAAGTGTCTTATCCTAACACAAGTGTCAAATTCCCTAAAATCATCTAATTTGCAAATGAAACATTTTCTGATGATCGACCTAAGTTATTTAATGTAAGATATTCTCCAAAGGGATATGTATAAATATAAGATCAATCCTCATTTATTTTTCACATATCACGGACCAAAAATCACTCAATTAAACACTTGAGTGAACAAACCTCCCTTATTTTATCTTATTTCCATATCAATCATATGGAAATAATATCCACAGGTTTGAAGTACTAAAGGAGAATTTCATAAGCCACATTTGCCAAGTTACAAGCTAGGTCACTATTTTATTTTCTTATCACACATTGCACGATTCACACACAAGCCAACATGTAGGGGAAAACTACATAAATTTGAGGCCCTCTTCATAGTACTAGTTATGTAGGCAACACTCATTAATAGAGGTATCTTTGGGATAACTTGACATTATGTGGCCACTAACCCATTTTTCCCATAACCACCATGAAGATGAAGAACTAGGGTTTGTTATTTTTATAAGGAGCAATAGTCCATGACCCAGATGTGAATGCACTAGAGTGAAGGTGACACAGAACCCAAAAACATCTAGGTGGTTACATCTAGTTTTAATATGTATTTCATACTAGACACATGTGTCTAAGTTAGGCAATAACATCAATGCAACCATCCTAGGGTGATGCAAGTGTCCATGGCTATAGAGGTATAATTTACAGAATCAAGCAATTGATCTAAAATCTAAATCCAATCAACTTTCTACTTATTCCATATCTAGATTTGCATTAGCATCAGAACCAATTAAGTATCTTGTTTTCATTATCATTGCAATATTTGTCATAGTTATACTTCTTTTTTTAGCATATCTTAGCATAATAAATCCAACATATGTTTATCTAAGTTTTACAAATTAATTGGCCTAGTTGAGAGATAGTCTACCATCCTTGTGCCCTAGGCTATCTCTGTCCCTTTAACCCTAGATCCACTAATCTATATGTTAGGGTTAAACACTCTCTCCTCCAATTCTACCAACATTGAACTTTGTACCAGGAGCATGATTGATGCTGCTAGGATTATCAAGAACATTATGCATGCTCTTGGTTCTATTGTGTGACCCCTTGTGGCTTTAGTGCACTCACCCTTCATCTCACATTTTTCTATTTTTGACCATTTTATGTTGATTTGGGCATTAATAAGGTCCTAATTTGAATTTAATTTATTTATAACTATGCATGCATTGTAGTTAATTTAATATTAAGTACACTAAGCATTTTCTAAGAGAACCTATTAAGCACTCATGTGCATTCTACATAGATCAAGAAATCATTAGAGTATTTATTATCAAGGTACACAAATTCATATTGGAGCAATCATTAGAAGAAGAAATGAAATGTATTGCACACCTCTAGGGTTTTATATGTTACTAGAATTGTTTTCAATTATGCAACATATTGGTTTTAATGTTTTTCATTATATAGGGCCTTGAAAATTAGACCAACATAGGCCCCAAAACATTTATTGATTTCCTTAAGTTTTTTATATATTTTCTAATCTGGGGTAAAGATAATAAATTTGTTTTACAAGTTATATGTGTCATAACAGTGAATTTAATGGAAAGAGGTAATTGAAGATCCATGCTAGGTGAGAGTAGTGATCAAATATATGTTTTGGTGTCTTTTATCCCTAAAAAATATCACTCGTGGTCTTATGAATATCACCTATGCTCTTATGATCCCTCTCTAGTCATTGTTAATTTTTTGGATGTTATCATTGTCACTATTGTTCACGCTTTTTTTGTTCTAATCTTAATGATTGTCACCACATTGTATTATTCAAGATACATTTCTAAACCCTATGCATTTTCCCTACTTCTAGGATTGATACAATTATTTGGCCTTATATTAATATTTTCCACATATTATTTAACCTAGTTAAAAGTAATAGGGTATTTATTACATAATTTATTTGTTATTCATTTATCCATATAACAAGATCAAATAAGCATTATAGCTCTTATCATCGTCTAAAGCTAACATTTCCCATAGAGCACTTTTGGTACACAACCTAGGGTTTTTTTATATTGTATTTTTTATGTTATTTATATTATATAATTCCATGTTTTCTATATCATGGTTCCCACCCTTGAGGGGCCAACAAACAAAAATATAGTTATAATATTCACCAGCTCCAATGTAGGTCCCTAGAGTCATTTTGTTTTTCTTGAAGTCTTCAAATATCACATGTACATTACAACCATTCTATGACAATGAAGAAATTTTGTTTTACAAGAACATGTGAAGCACAACATGAAATCTAAAATTAAAAAATTGAATGCTACGCCCTTAACCTATAATGTGTATAGGGATATGTGTGATCAAATTTTAGCTAACATAACCTTTTACCATGTCATATCATAATTTAATATGTTTTCATATTGTTCAATGGGTTAGCTTATGGAGTAACCATAGCCTAAGCAGAGTATATATAAAAGGTAATGGTTTGTACTTAAGGATCATATTAAGAATTTTTTTCTTATTGCATGGTTGTGGAGTTGCCTCCTCAAAGTGGCTTAGTCTTATATTTCTAATATTTTGATTTACTATCAATATTTGGTGTAGATATGAGTTATTTTAATCTTATTATTGTGATTTATTGTTGTTGATTTGATCTTAATATTTATATTTACATCCATTGTTGTGAACTATCTTGATCTATCCAAGTAATTTCATTACATCAAAGGGTAAAAATAGGTGCATAAAATTGAGAAGACATATTTTTAATGTATGACACTTGACTAGAAGTTGCAGCACTCCTATAACCAAAAGTGGTGGCACTCTTGACCCTAGAATTAGTGATGTTCCTGACATCTATTTTTTATCAGTTCTATATTTTTGGGCAAGGTTTGAGACAAGACAAAAAACACATTTCTAGATCCAAATTCAAACAACAATCTTCAAAGTGTGATTTTTTCAACATAAATATCAAAATCCTTTATTTTTTCCACACCTAATTAACCTATAAATAATTAATTGGGTGTTGATGTTGTATTTATCGTATTTACATATTAGAGAAAATTTTAAGGAACCTAAAAAATAAAACTCACAGAATGGGTGGCAAACTTGTTGGATCAGGATTCGTTGATGTGGTGAATCTTGTAAAAATTGCCATCATGCCTATGGTGAAAATGGAAATAACATAAAAAATTATGGATGTAAAGGTGAATCCCATCAAAGCTTTTGAAATTAGTAAAATATTTTGGCAAGTTTAAATTTTTCTCTTCTCTAGGATAATTAAAAAATCATTGCATATAATATAAAATCATTGCAGAGAATACAAAGTCATTACATGCTTAAAAAAAAATCACAGAGTAAAAAACATCACTTTTCATACAAAAACATCTCATAAAGATGAAGAAAAACTTTCACATAGTTTCTATCTAGAATTATTTGTATAATTATCTGATTTATGAAAACATAAAATATCATAAGGCAAAAATATTAATGAACCACTAAACAAAGCACTACATTGAATACAAAATTTTCATGAAACTAAAGAAAGTACATAATGAATAAAAACTTCTCATGGTAATAAACAAAGCACCACATTCTTAAATAAGTATCATGGCCCTGAAAAACATCACGATGAATAAAAACTTCTCATGGTGTGTATACACACACATTTAAAATAAATAAATTAGTTTATTCTTAACAATCACCCACGGTTGAGGAAACATTACATACAAACTTGTTCAATAAAGAACATTGCATTTTGGTTTCCAGGACATTTTAAAGAATCCACATAAGAAATGATAGGCTCTTTCTCAATAGATGATTGATGGTTGGGGATGTATAATGAGGCAAGTGCTGCTAAAAACTACAACTAGTATTTCTCCCCTCCCTCATTGTTTAATATAAGTGAAGCGATGTTTTTAAAATGTTGTGAAATTCCTCCACTAGAGTAGATGAAGTAATTTAGGAAACATCAGCCTCAACTTTTTGCAAGTGAACTAATCCACACAAACTATTGAAGCTTTATAATAAATAATGGTTCCATCTCCAGATCTGCTTACTCCAAAGTATGCAAGTGTATAAAAAAGGAGTAGGTAGGCCTTGGGTTAGGCCATGGAATTGTTCCCAAATACAAAAAAATGACTCTTTATGGTAAGTTTTCATCTTTGGAAGAGATCAATACATAATTTGGTAAGGAAATAATTATAGTAAATACGAGGAAGGGGATTACCTTATCAGCATTTAATGAATGTCATTTCTAAATTCTAGAACAATAATCTAAGATTTAGATCATTATTATCTTCCTCACTTCACTTGACACTTAGATTTTAATTTAAGAAAATTAAGTGAGATACCAAAGTTTGAAAAGAAAACCCATGGGAATGTATAAACCTCTATAATCACATCTATTGAGGATATTAATATAAAAAATAATAATAATAGACCTGATAGGATATCATTGTCAGTAGAGAAAAATCTTATATCCCCAAGGTAGATATCATCGTAAGCTTGGAAATGCATTGTGAGCTTGGAAATACATTGCAGGATTAAAAATACATCTCGAGCTTAGAAATGCATAGCATGGTTGGAAAATCATTGTAGGCTTTGAAATAAATCATAGATTTAGAAATGTAATGCATACTTCAAAATGCATCAAAGGATTTGAAATGCATCACAGGCTTATAAATGCTTCACAATATTATAAATGCATTGTAGGCTTTGAAATGCATCACAAGTTGAGAATTACATTACAAATTTAGAATTGCATTACAGGGTTATAAATGTATCACCGGCTTCAAAATACATCTTAGTATTATAAACACATTGTTGTCCTTGAAATGCATCATAGGATTGTGAATGCATCACATAATTAGAAATGCATTGTCGTCCTTGAAATGGATCGTAGGCTTCAAAATGAATTGCATGATGTGAAATAAATAAAAATTATTTCATAGAATATGACAACTTCTTTAAAATGAATAATGATTCATGAAACATTATACCTAAATGAACATCAACATTAAAAAGATTGCATAAATATTTTTGAATTTTGAATGCATTACCACCAATCTAAATTCAATGAAAGCTACCAATTTATTATTGTTTGAACATTTATATCATTTGATTCACCATTTCTCTAACTTTATTGACATTCAATTGGTGCAATATTTTAATCCCTATCTTCAAAAAGGTCATTTATTCTATTGGTGGAAATGTTATTAACCCCTCTCATTTTAAAAATTGACTTCCATTTTTCCAAAGCCTTGTTATATGGGATTCACAACTTACTGTGATGTGTAAAGTCTCAAAAAACTATCCAAAATTTTGTCAATATTGTTTCATAATTTGAAATTTATAAAGGATAAAGCACTAAAAAATCTCTCATATTTAATTTAACTCAAAATCATTATTTGACATAGATCTTTTAGTGAAAAAAACTCACCCAAAGTTTCTTGTAAAACATTGTTAAAACCTATTTTTTCCATAGCTGAATTATTGTTCTAAACTCACAAGGATCATCTAATAATTTGAATTGATCAAGCATTGTAATGAAAAAATATTTGGATTGATCACTCAACATGTCAATGTTTAATATACCTAGAACCATCATCACATTGATATCAACATTCATACAAAAAAATTAATCAAAATATACATTTTTTTTGGTAGTCTACCTATAGGTGAAGTAGATTTTGGGCATTGTTATAAAATTCAAGATTTACTATAACCATCACATAGATCAATTCATCCCTTTAAAAAGGATCCATAATTTATGATGCTAGGGAAGTTGCAATCTCTCTCAACCTTATCCTCATTGATGATAAAATATCATCAAACCATGGATTTGTGACATGTAACTCATCGACATTACCATTGGCTAACCTTTGAAAGAAGTTCATGGGTATATCATATATGTGTATAGATGCACATAATTATCCAAGTATATTAAACTTAAAAAAGTTTCTTGGATTTCTAGTTTGTATGAATTTATTCCAACTCTCAAACTTTGGACCTAAAAAATAAATCTGTTGATTAAGATTTAAAAAAATTATAAGTAGACAAACATATCTCTTCAATCTTGTAAAATCATCAAAATATACAATTCTCTCTTGGGCTTGTTTAATTAAATTATGCATTTCATCCAACATGGGAAGGAGGCCACACAACATCAAAAATGTATCTATATCAATTAAATGATGTATCAAATCTTGAGCCTTATCCATGTCTCTATAATGCTCCCACAATACCCCCAATAAAGATGGATACTCATGATATACCTTGTGTACTGGTTGATATAATAAGATCCACCTTTTTTCAACATATTTTAATAGTTTATGGCCATTTTTAGGCCTTATACATATATATGTAACTCTATGAACCTTTTATGACTACAACAAAAATAAGCATTTACCTCATGAACAAGTTTTTCAAAATTTTCTACATATCTAAATTTGTTGATTATTTTATATACTAGATTCATTCTATAAGGCATACAATGAATGGAAATCATATACAAGCAATTATATTCTTACATAGACAATTTTTATGCCTTTGAATTAGAGATGCTCCATCTTCCCCAACACATATCAACATTGTTATAATTGTAAAATCATCCATGCCACCAATTTCCTTAAAATAATATATTACCAATTCACAAAGGTTTTCATCATTGTAGTTTTATGTCATATTACGAAGATCGAGTAAATGAGGTTGTCTCAAATGATTTTCAACAATATAAACATGCATATAAATCCACTAATTATTATATATTGTTGTAGCCTAATCAATAGACAATGACACATATCCTGCACACTTAATTTCCTCTTTCAAGTCTTCTTTCTCAACCATAGCTAGGAATTTCACCCAATCCTAGCCATCATTTTTAGAAAAATGAGAATGATAAACTGTGGGAAATTAATAAGATTGAGCATGGTCTTATACTCAAAATAATTTGCTATAGAATGACCTCTTTTTAGAGTGTGAAAAGTAATAACAAAATTAAACTATTTTACCTAATTGATTGTTTCGAACAATCTTTTCAAATTGAAATGTAATTGTCCCTCCTTTTTTAGTTCATATTGTTTTAGTTCTCATGTGGTCCTCATATGCATTTTAATTCCTAATATGAAATTAGTCATCCAAAATTTTTCATCTGGAAAAATGCTTCACAACTCCTTTCTGTTCATATATATTTCATACATACTTCTCAATAATATCCAAATTCAGTGGAATTATCTTGTTCTTTCCAAGTTTATAGCTATAAATTATGTATTTGAATTCCTTGGGAGTTTTTATTTTATTTTCATGTTCACAAGGTTCAATGAATGGAAACTTAGGCACTGTCTCTGACTTGAAATTCCTTCCCAACTCCCATTTTCTTTACTTTCTCTTTTTGGTAGAATATGGTGTGGAAGTGGTAAAAGTTTCCTTGACCAATGGAATTTCTAATTTCAACATTCAATCTATTAGATGTCAGCATCCTAGAAGTAGATTTGAATTTTAATTCTTCTATTGATGTAGATTCAAACTCATTCAATGGGAAATGTTGGTAGGATTCTCTTTTTTCTTAAAAAAATATCCTAAAAAAAATCCTACCAACAAAAAATCTTCAAGTGAGGGCATTTCAATGTATGGATTTTATAATTGAAACTCATGACATCACCATTTTTGAACTCAAAATTGAATAGTTTCAAATGAAATTGTAGGAAATTTAATTTTGAGTGAGAATCATATAGGTCCTTTAATTTGATTGTACGTATATAAGAAGCCAAAAGCATGAAATCACCATTTTTTTAACTCAAGATCAAATATTTTGAACTGCAAATATATGAACTCTAATTTAGAGTGAGAATCATACAAGTCCTTTAATTTGTGAAATGTTTCCCAAGGTGTGTTACACCCCTATATGTGATGAAACACTTTGCATCAATTAAGGCCCTCATCAAGGCCAATGCTTTAGAATTCTTTTGCTTCTAGGTGTAGAGACTCAAATCTGATTTTACATGATATAACAGTCTTGTACACTTGACAAATATCCCTCATGGTTCAACCCTTCAATTTAGGATCTTCCTGCTGCCAAAAGTATAATTTTTTTCATCTCATCATGCCTAAATGTTTATCATATAATCTGACCCTAATATTATGATTACCTAGATCATTTGTATCCCAAAGTCTACATAAAACTTGATTAATATCATAATCTAGTAGTTACAGATCTTTAAAAACTTTCTTTTCTCCTAGACACTACCATATAGACTATGTTACACCCCTAACATTATGAGTACTAAGGTTATGAAATGGAGAGCATAACCTTTATCTTTCATTTATCAATTCTTAATATTTAGTTAGGCTGACATAATTATAATGAATGGGTGTGACTCTTCTCAATTATGGGTATATATATGGTTGAACACAACTCTCCATAATCATCATAAGTTTTATTATTGAGTTATTTTCCTTATTTATTCTGATTATTGGAGGTTTTCCATTCAAAGTGGATAATATTTGAGTGTTTCTTCTGTTATTATAAATAAATATCCTAACAAGTGGTATTAAAACATTGATTTTGGTAAATAATGTTTTAATCCACTATATCTCTTAAATCGTAGTGACATTTTCTACAATTTTTTTTAGTGGAGTTAGAAATCAATCAAGGAGTCCACATGAAAAAAAATGGGCTGTGGTCATCATTATTGAGTGATTTATTATAATTTTATGATTATTCATAAAACTAATCTACATGACACAATTTTAATATTTTTTTTGATTTGTTTATATTTTTAGAAAGCTCTAAAATTTGAGACAATTTTGTTTATTTGTATTTTGAGATTTGAAGCATTTTACATTTTTAAATTTTCTAGTCAAAGTTAATCAATAGTAGAACATATGCTCATGATACAACACATGTTTTAACTATTTATAATTACCACTCGCTCCAGATACTTTCCTTCAAAAATTGAGAATAAATCTAGAACTAGAAAAAAAACCCAAATCAATAGCCACACCTTTTGTTTTAGATGCATTTTCTTCAATCACTGATCCAAATGATTCCCTTTATTGTCCACCACCTAAAATTGAAGGAAACATACCCGAGGGATGTGAAACAATGGTCACTTTTATCGAGGATAATTTATTTAGTCCATTTGTAAAATATTTGAATGAGGGTTTAGATAGGTTTAAACAAGATCTAATGTTTGAAATGAAGTCCCTAATTAATCCACATCTTACAGTCATTCATACACAAATAAACCATCTTAGAGGGAACAATAAAGCAAACATAGGAAAACAGTTTAAGGGCCAAAATTACACCTACCAAAGATGGACATCTGAAAGTTTGATGGTATGGATGTAATCTCTTGGATAATTATCATGGAATAATATTTTAATCTTCACAATATACCACATAATGCAAAGGTTGACATAGCCTCACTACATCTAGAATCTGAACCTTATCAATGGTACTAGTGGATGATGAATGATAAAAAAGGGTAGGTGCATAGTTGGGATGAATTTACTAAGGAATTAACAACCCACTATGAGTATCCATAGAAGGGAATCTATTTTACCCAACTAAAAAATTTAAAACAAACAAGATCTGTAGCTGAGTATAATGTAGAGCATATGAGATTGACAATCTAAACTCTAGAAGTAACACCTTATCAAATATTGAAAGTTTACATCAATGGACTAAATGAAGGAATTAAGCATGATGTTCATTTGTTGGAATCATGTATAGTTAGGAAAGTAATGCAACAAACACTGCACATTGAATAACATAACTTTGTTATGTAGAGATTCATGCAAGACCAAACTTTGAAATGGTGAGATAGAAATGTGACTAGTATTGTTGATAAAAATATGGTCAACTCTTTTAACCCAAGGCAAATTACCAAGCTCTCTCCTCAACAAGAGGTAGAAAAAATAAAAAAGGGACTATGTTGGCATTGTGATAGTAAATGGTCTAAATAATATAAGTGTGCAAGTGGTGAGAAAAGACTAATGATTATTGATAATGATGTTTTAGAGGAATAATAATTAGCTATGTAAGAGCCAATAGTAGAACAAGAGCATGCAAATTAAGAGGAGGAAGAAAGCCTTACTATCTCTCTACATGAAATAAATGGGATAAACAAACCATAAGCACTCAAAGTGGTGGGTCATATTGAAAATAATAAAGTGACAGTTTTAGTCAATAGATGGAGTACCCATAATTCATTGATAGGAAATTAGCTAACGGACTCAATTGCCTTATGTATCTAGTTTCCAATTTTGAATTCATGATTATCAATAGGAAACAAATCTCTCATTGGGGTAAATGTCATCATATCAAGATCTCAATGGGGGACTATCAACTAGAGTCAGAAATGTTTGCTATACCAATTGAGGGAGCAAATGTAGTTTTGGGAGTGTAATGGCTTAAACAACTGGGAATATTATCTTTCAATTTTAAAGAATTATTCATCATTTTTAGTATAAATAGAAAAAAGTACACACTTAATGGGATGAAATCCCCACCAATCCAAATTATTAGCTCTCATAGGATGTAAAAATTGTTTACAAAAGGATTTTATGGCATAGTGGCACAACTACATTTCTTTGAATCACATGATGAAGAAAATTAGGACCCACAAAATCTTCAAATGATTATTCAAAAACATCAAAATGTATTTTAGCTACCAAAGAGCCTATCTCTATCCAAAGATCATGATCATGTAATTAAATTGAGTCTAGGAAGTATCCCTCCTAACATTAGGCCTTACCTTTACCCCTATGAACATAAGTCATAAATACAAAATTTGGTGAAGAAAATGCAAAACTCAGGCATTGTTTGTCCCAGTAAAAGTGTTTATTCATCTCTAATGGTTATGGTTAAACAAATGATGAGTCATGAATAATGTGCCTATATTATAGGGGAATCAATAATATCACTTTGAAAGACAACTTTCCTATTCTTGTCATTAATGAATTATTGGATGAAATGAATGATGCCATTTTATTTACTATTTTAGATTTGCATTCAAGGTATCATCAAATTTGGGTAAAGGAGGAAAATGTACATAAGACTACATTTATAACATATCATGGCCACTATGAGTTATTAGTTATGTCATTTGGTCTCATTAATGCTCTATCTACTTTTAAGAGCCCCATAAATTTAATTTTCTGCTCAATTATTTATAAATTCATATTGGTGTTCTTCGATGACATAATAACCTAAAGTAAAACATGGGAAGAACATTTGCATCATGTATAAAAAATATAAAAGGTATTAAAATACCTTAAAATTTATGCAAATAAATCTAAATATGCCTTTGGGGTGAAGGAAGTGGAGTAATTAGGACATGTGGTTGTAGACACTAGAAAACTGCACACAACGGTTATAGATGTTAGACTACCTTAGACTACCTCATGATTCCTTAGGGACTGAACCTGACCTTTAGATCATAAACTAAACCTAACTCAAGTCAGAATTGACCTACTAGATAACCGAACTTTTAACCCAACTTGACCTTTGACCCTTGACTACCGATGGTCACCTTAACTATGGATGGTTAGTCTTGACCATCGATGGTCAAGTTTCCATCGCTTAAATAATCAAACTCTAGTCAAATCTAGCTTATGATTATATATTTAGCTCAGCTAACTCATGTGTGAGCCAATGCATGTGAAATCTAAATTTAAACTGCTTATTGAACCTGTTATCAACATATTGTTGCAACTCTCCTTTCTTGTAAAGAGATAAGAGGAGAGGCTGAATCCAGATCTAGAATTAATCAATCATCCATAGACAAAACCTCTTGCATTAGAGTTCATTTTATAGGTATTCTTTCAGTGATTTAGTGAACCAATAAGTGTGATAGAGATCTAAAGTGATACCATCCATCAACCAATAATCAAGTATTGTTACTCTACTAAAGTTACCCCATACTTCAATGAACTTATCAACCAACCACCTCAAACATTCATCAGATCAATAACCAATAAGCTAAGTATCTATTTTCAATCATTCAGTTACTTTATTTTTATTCCATAATCAATCCAACCCAAACCCATCTCTTAGAATTCCATTTTGTAACCTCATCTAAACAAGCTTTTTCTTGACCTAGACCCAACCCATAGTAACCACTAATGGTCACCTTGATTGCCAATGGTTTGTCCCAATCGTTGATGGTTAACCCAATCATCGATGGTTACCTTAACCATCGGTGGTCATCCCAACCACCGACGGTCAATATGTGATAAATAACAACAAGCTATTTTCACCTACTAGACCTCAACCAAATCCAATTTTATTTCCATTTGCCTAATCATAAAACCCTTAATCTATTTTTTGAACCATACCCGACCTATTTAGAATTAGTGTTGACCCACTTTTTACTATAATTAGTTAATTTCATCTATTCTTTTATCAAGAATTTCTTGTACTTAATTTCAATATCTTCTATGATATATGCCAATATTTTATCTTTCTACTTTAGAACTTGATTATTTAAGAGCATGAATTGATAACCTCCAAGGAAGCTTATGCTTCTTGGATCTAGCTTGCTAGGCAATCCATCCTACTATCTAGCTAATCAACCATTTATTTGAGTGATTTCTTATCTATAGGTCATTCCTCCTAAGCCAAAGAGGAGTATCTACAACTATTTGGATCAACACATGCACAACATATCATATTTTTCTACCACACCCTTCTCGAGTTTCTTTTTTCTTTCTTCCAAAGAACATAAGCAAAATTTATCTAAAACATTCTAGCATGCCCGGTGGGACCCTTGAGCCTTTTCTTGGGTTCATAGTTGCATCTAAGTGCTTTCTTATTCTTATCTCTCTACTCATACAACAAGATCAAAATTTCATTTTGGGCTTAAAATTGACTGCATCCATTATCTGCTTGATTATTTTAGCTCATATAGCTTAATTAAAGCAAAGTAATTCAATTGTAGCTTTACTCTTGTCACACACACAAGACTAAACCACTTACATCTAAATAAACATCAAACATTGACATAAGGTCAAACTGGGATCTCATCACCAAGGGGAAAACCAACTTAACTCTCTAGTTGAGTGTAAACTGTAGCAATCAATATATTTTGGTGAAACACCTGACACCCTTATCATTGTGATGTGTGAAGTGAGGGGGTAGCCCCCAATATCAAGCCATGTATTGATTTCCAATATAGATCCCTTTGAGAGCCTAAACACAACTTGAAACCAACCATAGACTTCTTTTCTAATACCCGCTCTACAAGCTAATTTCAGTCACATAGTTCTTAAAGCTTAAGGCATAAGCCAAAAGAGAGACCAAAAAAATCTTAGGATTAACATGCTTTAGTGTGTGTTTCTTTTCCTTGATTTTTTTCTTATCTTCTCTCTATTTGAGTTGTGAGATTGCTTGTATCTTCCTCTTTTTTCCCATTTGCATGGTTCTGACTAGGCAATAACTAAGAAACCAAGCAAACCAAGATCTACCTCCTAACCATCCATCTTCTTCTTCTTCTTAATCTATTGACTATGTCTCAGATGTAGATGGTTCCCCCCATCCTTTTGATAGTCCTAGCATCCCTTGAATGGGTTCCCAAGGTGATTCAAATTTCACCACCTTCTTGGATAATAACCCTATAGCTCTTCAACATTACCTCAACACCATCTCTCACCGTACCCTTACTTCAGTTCCACCCATCGATCTACCCTATTGGATGTCATTCCACCTCATGGGCACCACCTCTAGTGCCCCCATTTCTACTATACCTTGGGCTACCTAGGCCTCATCTTCCACTAACCATCCTATTGACACCACTATCCAAAACCAATTTACGCAACTAATCAACAACCAAACACCTTTTACCCCAACTAACAACTCCTCTAACATAGGAACCACCCAACTTTTGGCCACCTGTACCCCTCTTACAATGGGAGTATCTTTTACCAGTGTTTATACTTTCATTCTTATTTCCAACCCACCTACCTTTACTCCACTCTAGATCTTGGTGGTTCTTATACCTTCCATCCTTGTACCCATCAACACCAAGATCACCACCTATCCCCAACCTAAAAACCTAACCATTCCTCCAAATCAACCCATACTAAATTCTCAATAAATACCTATTGCACCTAGCTTGAGATATGTCCTGAACCCACAAGGATATATGACCCCATCCTTCACCCAACCATCCACATCTACTTACCTATACCCAACACCCTCTTAACCACTCCCATTCACATACTAATATGTGCCAACTTACCAAACTTTTGATGGTTATATTTATGCTGTACCTACCCAAAACCAACAAAACCTACCCTATAACCATGCGGGTGCACAACCACAAACCGATTTGAGCAAATTATTAATGGAAAAAATGATCACCTTAGAGTCATCTATCTCTGGTACCTGAAACTTATTACCATATGACTAGATTTGTAATGAATCTATTCACCCATGTGTCCCTATCCAACCTTACCCACCCCTATAGGACCTTCCCAAATTCTCTAAATTTTAGAGCAAGGAAGACCCCTGACAAAATTTTAGAGAATTTAGGCACTCGAGCTACTTGATTGCCTATGATGATGCCCTCTTTCTCCATACTTTCCCCATGTCTCTATTAGGTCCAACACTAAATTGGTATAGTGATATTCCTAGGCACTCCCTCTTCTCTTTTGCCCAACTTTCCCAAACCTTCCTGGACCATTTTTCCATAAACATCTCTAGGAAGGTTTCCATCACCGATCTATACTCCATCTGATAGTTTGATGATGAATCTATTACCAACTTTGTGGCCCATTGGAGAAGTCTCATAAACCAACTCTCTTTCTCTTTGCCCCAACTCGAGCTGATTGAGATCTTCACTTGGGCATGTGCCAAACACATTTCCTCTACTTTTTGGGTCTAGAGCTTCAGGACCTTTGATGAGGCTTTTACCATGGCCTACGAATTAAAAAATAGAGTTGTTGATGAGGGAAAATTAAAGTTGAAAAACAAGAACTCCACCTTCAAATTAAATAAGGCTTCCTCCTCTAAACCCAACAACCAAACCAACACTAATTACAAGAACAAGGGAACCATGAATGTGCATTTCCTTAAGACCATCCCTCCACCCATTATCAACCAATCTAACTCCTCCAACTCTTCTAATCAAAATACTAGAAATCTAAACCATAACAACCAAAGATAATTTAATCTACTAGGGGAGTTATACGCTTCAGTCTTGGAGAAACTATTAAAATCCAACATTATCTAACTTCCTCTAATCAAACCTCTATAATAATTCAACTCTTCTCATATTGCACCTAATTGGTATAAAGAGAACAAATTATGTGCCTTCCACTGTGTCGTTGGACATGATGTTAGTAGGTATAACACCTTCAATATTGTTGTCCAAAATATCATTGACAAGTTGGAGATTATGTTAGATAACCCCAATGTACCTCCAAACCAATCACTTGACATATTTATATAACCATTTCCCAACCATGTTCCTTCTACCAACAATGGAAATAAAACATAATCCTCTCACAAGCTACACACTATTAACATGGTACTTAGTGAATTAATGCTAAGGAGACCACTATACAACCTACCCTACCATCCCATCCACTTATTTAGGTAATGATTTTACCAACCTCTCCTTTTTAAACTTAAATAAAGAAGATAACTTTTTTCCTTCCTCCACTTGTTGAGATAGCAGAGCAATTAACCCCTCTTGCAGACATATAAGAAGAGATGACCATTCCCACCACACCTTTTTCTTCCATCATAAAATGATCTAATATACATTTGGAAATCATCCTTAAGGAATAGATCATTCTACCTACTCCTCCCATCGAGGAACTACCTTCCTAAGCCTTAGAACCTTTGATTGAGGTGAAGGATGAGCTACCCACTCCCCTTTCTCCACCCACAGGCTTATCTTTTGATACCAACACCTGTCACTGCATTTGAATTTCCAACAGCTTGTTTGCCATGCTTGATTTTGAGGTCTTCAGGCACATCACCCCTTGGACTTTCTTCGGCTTTCTTGCTTCGGCCTTTTCTGCAGACTTCTTGTTTGATCCTTCTCGAAGGGAAGGTGACCCTTTGGCTTATGGAGAAGTGCCATTCGTTTTGGCTGAGAGTCCCCTACAAGGGCACCTGCCCTTTAGGGTCCTTCGGCGGCCTATTTTATTAAGAACCTTTTCCCGCAGATTTTTTTTTGTAGACATTTTCTTACAGACAAAAAGTCCACAAGAATTGTCTTCGACCACTTTGCTTTCCATCAATTTTTAGGAGATCAAACCTGCCTAAAAACCTTTTTCTCAAATAGTCCAAAACTTAGGATACCTATCCTAACCTAACATGGATCATGCCACATTTTGGCACTATCTCAAACCTCCTTACTTGACTAGGAAAGAACCCCCAACCACACCATTATCAACCTAACCTATCACCTCTACTAAAAAACCTACCACTATCACACTTGAACCATTTGATGTATTTACCACCTAAAACCTCACTAAATCAACTCAATCTAACCTACCTAAACTAGCCTAGTCACCTCTTATCATTCCAACTAATCCTACCATGAACCTTGACATATTTCTTACTCTAAACCTTACTCATCCATCAGTAAAGGTGGATTTAAACCCACTGAACCCACAAAATAAACCCATAACCAAATCAACCAAGAAAGAAAATCCACCTAAAATCCCAAAAACCAAAAATTTACCTCCCCTCTCTACTTTGCCTTTTATTTTGGGACCTCATCCCTCTACCTTAATTGGGAAACCAACCATCCCAATCAACACCAGACCACCACTCTTGGTTACACCATCATTGCTTTCATCAACACCTATTTTCATCCAACCAGCCATGGACATACCTCTTATCTCCCAATTGGATATAAACAAACCTCTTATCTCTTAAATGTCTACCCCAAAACTTTGTAAACCCAAACCCTCAACCTCTCTACCAAAACCTAAACCATTCACCAAAGACACCCCTTCACCCAAGTCTTTGACCATCGAGACCATTTTAAAAAGGGATTCCACCCCCACTATTAAACCTAAGCCCTTAAAACCTCTGCCACCATTGTTTGAGTCCTACTCAACCATCCTTTAGAGGTTATTGTAAGCATCTTGCTTAACCTTACCCCCTATTAGACCATTTGACCGATATAGTCCTAAACCATCTTGGTGTAATGAAAAATTCATATGTTCATATGATAAGATACTCGAACATGCCATGAAAAACTGTAATACTTTCCAAGTATTGGTCCACCAGTGATATCATGAGGATGGCTTATTATAAGATGATCCTCTACTAAGATCGATATTGATCCAAGAACCAAATTGACCAATACCTACCTACCCCTCTACTCTCACCTTATAGTGAAGAGGAACCAAAACAATCACCTATCTTGACTCCTCCTCTAGTCCATACCATCCATGTGGTCACATAATCATAGGCTCAACTAAAGGTTAAAGGGAAGACAAAGGTGTCCATTCTATGGACATATCCCTCTTCCTCAACCCAACCACTCAACCAACACTAAGCACCTTTACCTTAAACCAAACCCAAAGTGTCCATCTTGGGACTTTCTCATTCCAATCCATCTAAATCAATCCAATGAGGAGTTATAAAATAGCTTCACTAAATGCCAATAAAGATGGGTTTGTATGAACTAATTAATACCTCTCCCCATCATCACCAAGAATTAATAGAAGCATTACAGTCGATATAGGTTAGGTTAGAAGAAGCACAACCACTAGTAGCCTTTATCAGAGCCCTTCACATTCTAGCCTTATTACCTTCAAGGATTCAAAAATACCCTCCATCCATCTAGATTACCCTGATCTTATGCTCTTCATTACCACCTATATCAACCAGACCCACATCAAAAGGGTTATGATTGATGGAGGGGCTAGTATCAACATCATATCCTCCCACACCTATAAACAACTCAAATTACCTAATAACATCATGTTAGAAACCTCAATGGTGCTCTGATCATTCAATGATACCATGGCCACAACTCTAGGAACTATTATCCTTCACATTCACTTAGGATCTCGCATGCTTTTTGAGATATTATATGTAATAGAAGGAGATTTCTAGTATAACATCTTGTTGGGATGCCCTTAGATTCATTCCATAGGTTATTTGTTATCCACCCTACATTGATGCATCAGATTTGAGCATGAAGGTCAAGTTATTACCATACAAGCTGACCCGAGCCCTTTTACATCATACAACATGACGTATTGACCTAATTACATTTTCCTCCTTCCATCCAACAAACCTTCACAAGTCAAAGACAAAACCACATCTTTTTCTACCAATGAAGCATCCACTAGTTCTTCCATCCCTTCCACCTAAATCCACCACACAACAGACCCTTTAGAATCAACCTTCTAACATCTTTTTTGGGGGGAGTATCACATCCTCACCCTTGATGATTTTCATACTCCCCAAGAGTATGGGAAACTGAACCATCAACCTAGTTATGACCCCAATATTAGAACCATTGTTCCTTTTAGAACCTCAACTTGTCAAACCAGTTTTATCTATGGGGGACTTGATAAACCCCTTAACACTTTTGTGACCTCTTTTTCACCTCAACCATTCACATCTAGCTTCTCCTATCTAGATAAACTCAAATTTTCCAAAACATACCTCTACAAGTGTGCTTGGAAGGCATTTGGCCTCGGTCAATATGAACATGAGCTACATGAGTTACTTCCAATCACAACCCAAAAACCTCACAAAAAACATGGCCTTGGTTTCAAACCACCTAAAAAACAAACTAACCCACCTCCCATTACCATCATTGATGAAGAAATCCCATCCTTGCCATCCACTCCACCATCGATAGCTGAGGATTCTGACATCATCCCCCCTAAATTTTTTTTCATCAACATGATTAGCCTCAAATCCCTGACTTATCAAAAGGACAGGGCAATCATAACCATTCCTCTAATGCATCTTGAGATGATAAGAGATGACTCTCATACTATTAATACCACTCAATATTAGGATGATAATTCCATTCTCACCTATCTTGGTGCACCAGATTCTTCCATCCACAAATCCCTACCTCCTGAGACTTTGACAATGTTGAATGAATCCACAATAGATATCAACTTGGGAACTCTGAATAACCCCCACATTATCAAAATTAGACAATCATTAAATTTTGAGGAGCTATAGGACTTCCCCTCCTTCCTGCAAGACCACATCATAACATTTACTTGGTCTTATAGTGACATGCCAGGAATCGACCCCTCCATCGATACCCATAACATAGTTACTAACTGTGATGCCAAGGTCATTAGACAAAAACTTTGGTGAATGCATCCTTACATAACCCTTCTCGTCAAAGAAGAGCTTTAGTGTCTCTTATCTATCAACTTCATTCAACCCATTGACTATCCTCAATGGGTCTCAAACATCGTGCCTATCACCAAAGCCATAAGGGGACTATGCATTTGTGTGGAATTTTATGACCTCAACCTTGTTTGCCTAAAAGATGACTTTCCTCTTCCAAGCATTGACCAACTAGTTGATCTCACAAAAGAAAATGAGATTTTATCTCTTATGGATGGATTCTTGAGCTATAATAAGATCCTAATTGCCCTTGAAAATTAACATAAAAATAATTTTATCACCCCATGGGGAACCTTCTATTATAGGGTCATGATTTTTGAACTGAAGAACACTAGTGCAACCTACCAATGTGATATGACCTACATCTTCCTTGATATTATTCATAAAATTTTATAAGGCTATGTTGATGAGCTTCTTAGGTAATCTAATTATAGTAAGGATCATTTAACCATTCTCAAGATTATCTTTAAGGGATTCATCAGTTACCATGTACGCCATAACACCAAGAAGTGCATTTTTGGGGTCTTATCAGGAAAGATCCTTGGCTTCTTCATATCCCTTCAGGGAATCAAAGTCGATCCAACCAAAATCAAAGCAATCCTCAACATGCCTCCTCCTACCCACCTCAAGCAACTCCACATCCTATAAGGGAAGCTCTAATCTATTCATCACTTTATCTCCTAGCTCTCAGACTGATGTTAACCCTTCCATCACCTTCTGAAGAAGAATGTATCTTTTAAGTGGAAGAAAAACTATCAAAAGGCCTTTGATTCAATTAAATAGTACCCTTTATCTTTACATGTCCTCACTCCTCCCTAGGATGATCAACCTTTCTATCTTTATATCTTCACCACCTACCACTCCTTGGAGGCCATGCTCACTCATCAAGATGAATAATAGAAAGAACAGGCTATCTACTACATCAACTGCATATTTATATAATATGAAACTTGATACACCCATAATAAGAAGTTTTTCTTAGCCTTGGTGTTCATGGCCACCAAACTTTGCCACTACCTTCTCAACCACAAGACCTATGTCATGACTAACACCAAACCACTCATGCATATGCACTCTAAGCCATATCAAAACCAATGTATGTCCAGGTTACTCATTATTTTATCTAAGTTTGACCTTAATTTTCTTTAGTAAAACTCAATTAAAGGAAAAGTCATTACCAGCCAATTGGCTGATGCACCCTTAACAGATGATCAACCTCCTCCTCTTGAGTTTCTCAATGAGTCTATCATGAGCCTCTTTCAAGTAGACTTCACCTATCAAGTGACCATGTTATTTGATGGATAAAAGTGTCAACATGATGAGGGATCCAACATTATCCTTATCCCGCTTCATATTAAACCTCTTCCTTTATCCTTCAAGCTAGATTTTGAATGTACCAATAATATGGTTGAGTACGAAGCCCTAGTAATAGGCCTTTAAACTGTGTTAGCCTTTGGAGTCAAAATGATCAACATCTTTGGTGAATCTCAACTTATGGTCAGTTAAATCAATGGATCTTACCAATGAAATAATGATGTCTTAAAATAATATAAATAATTAGTAGATATACTCTTAGCATCATTTGAACACTACCATATCCAAACCACCCTATGATCTATGAATAAGTTTACTGATACCATGGATTCCCTCACTTCTCAGATTCCATCTGCACCCTCTGAATCTAAGGTATTTACCATCATCCATAGACTTACCTAGCTGTCTTATGTCAAATAAGACTCTCGCACCATCTTTAATGAAGAAGAGGCCCAACCTGACCTTTGGTATCTATAGACCTTTGACTATCTTAACTTTTCCATCATTCCTTTTGACCTTTTCAAGAATGCTCAAAGAGCATTTATCTAGAGTACCTCACATTATACCATTTTGGGGGAATTATTTATAAACATGACTTTGATGGTCTCCTCTTCCACTATTTTCATAGTTACAAAGCCTCTCATGCTATCAAGGAAATGCATGATGGGATTTATGGGGGACACTTTAGTGGCCTAGTCATCACTAAACATATCCTTCACCTTGGCTATTACCGGCCTACCCTTAACCAAAACTGCTATGATTATGTGAAAAAGTGTCAATAAAATGCTAATTTACATCACACACCTAACATAGTCTTTGCGTATGTATAGATTTTTGACCCTTCTCATAATGGGGTCAGGAACTTATTAGTGAAATTAACCCCCATTCTTCACATCAACATCATTCTATCATCACTGTGATCGAGTACTTTACTAAATAGGTAGAGGCTATTCCTCTTGTCTCGACCAAAGCAAAAAATATTATCGAGTTTATAAATCATCACATTATCTATTATTTTGATGTTCCTCATTAAATCATCATCGATAATAGAAAATCCTTAAAAAACAAACAAGTCTAAGGTTTTTGTGATGCATTTGGTATCAAGTTAAGTTTCTCATCGCCCTATCATCCTTAAGCTAATAGATAGGTAGAAGCCTTCAAAAAAACTCTCAATAACATGCTAACTAAAATGGTAAATGAATTTGGTCAGTATTGGCATTTACACATCCTCTTTGCCTTATGGGCCTATCGTACTAGCATTTGAACCCCTACGAGTGTTACCCCTTTCTCTTTGGTTTTTGAAGTGGAGGTTGTCTTGACTCTTGAATTCTAAATTCTTTCTCTTCACATATCCTAGCAAGATCTCATCTCTAAAAGTGATTATCATCAGGAATGTTTAGCCCAAGTTGAGCTACTTAACGAGCATCATTTAACAAACCTCATTGACTTTCATGTCTATCAAGAATGAATCAAACGTGCCTATAACAAACACTGTAAAGTGCAATAATTCAATATCAAAGATGTCATCCTCAAGGAAAACCAACATGTCACCAACATGGAGAAATGAAAGTGAGGCAAATTTGATTTCAATTAGCTTGGACTTTATATCATAATGCACAAGTATGGATCATGAGCTTATCGGTTATCCTCTCTTGAGGGAGAGCCTAAACCCTTCAATGCTTCACATTTACATATTTTATTTTGTTAAATAGGATCAAACTCACCTTTTGTCTAACTTAAGCTCATCCCTTGATTTCCAACCACATTCATCTCCCTATTTTAGGGGCAACCAATTAAAACTGAATCACATGATTATTCATCACAATCATAGTCTAGTCTTGAAAAATGGGTACCATGGCTCTACCCATTGCATGATTCTCATGTTAATTTTCACCCCTTTTCTAGGATGGATTCCCAACTTCATTTTAACCTAAACCTCCTTCACACCTACTCAATATTCTTGTGCTTTTAAGTTTTGCCTTCATGAACAGAGAAGCTTTAAGCCTATATAAGCAAGTCTAGTCAAGAAAAATCAAAAGTAAAGTCATAACCAAAAACAATCATGGGTCATTTATAGCATTTGTAAACTACTCCCTTGAAGGACAAAAACCAAAAAATATCAAAATTACTCAAAGTAAGGTAGACTACTCCCTTGAAGGATAACTACCGAAAGTATTAAACAAAACACACAAACTTAGACCACTCCCTTGAAGGATGGCTAAGTAAAGCATTTGTTAAAGCATATCAATTTATTGGAAGATTCCTACATCGATCAACTTCTTACACTCACCCAAACAATAAAAAAATAGTAAAAGACCCATTATAAAACATAAAAAAAGGCAATATAAATTTTAAAACCGTAATAGACTCTCATGAGTAGACTTCTTGCATCAATCAGTCTACACCGTATATGACATGGAATTGTTTATACTAAATCTGTGGTAACCTCTAAAAGAGGCATGCTAAGTCTCACAAGAAGGTTCTATTTTCATCCATCTCCCCTTTATCCATTGTAAGCAAGGGATTTTGAACTTACTTGACATTATGTGATCAAGACACTTTTTTAACCAACTAATGAATTCTAATGCAAAGCATTCAAAGGGCTTATGCTCCTTAAGCCAATCCAAATTTGGTTTGTATTATTCCTTGCTAAAGAAGAATCATCATTACCTCTTCTTATCCTCTCATACTAGTTGATGTATTCACTTAGACATTTGTCTCTTAATTATCTTCTTTTTCTCACATCTGGTTTTGTTATGTAACTTACTTTATGTGATTCACTTTAAACTAAATGACCATAATCATAACCACATCACATAGCATCAAAATCACAATCATCATCAAAATCCATGACATCAACATCATAACATCTAGGAACAATGAGCAATAAACCATTTTCACCACATGCCTAAATATAAAAGAGGAAACATATACTCATCAAATTTTAGCATAAACACCATAATCATATCAATATCATAAACATGATCATCTCAAACATAAAATTAAACCATCACATCCATAAACAACATCATCATTAAGAACCATAATCATAAATGTCATAAACATCATCCTAGTCATCAACAACATTACATTTTCATCATAATCACATGAGATAACATCAAATCCATAACTAAACATTATCATAAACATGAAAAAAGAGACATATCATCACATGCCTAGCTAGGTGAGTCCACATTCACATCATCATGAACATAACCATAATAAAAAAATACTCCATATAAATATCATAAACATCAACCACAATTCATATGCAAAGATCATATCTATAAATCATGAGTCTAAAATCACATAAACACCATCATGTATAACAATATACATATCTCTCTCAAAATATACATCTCACTACATCAGCTCGTAGGCCAGTATCAAAAATCATATACATAATAAGTATAATGTCTCCTAAACAAACTAAGAACTTGAGGCACCACTACCTCCTAATACACCACTACGCCTGGAGTCTATCCTCCTATACTTACCTAGCCACCTATAGATGCAACCCATTGACCTAGTATTGATGTACCTACACCACATTCAATCCTAGCCCTATAATCACCACATTGGGGCTCATTTGGATAATGCCTGAAGACTATGGCCTCATAATACTACATTTCTTCCATAGTCATTACATATCTCTACATAGGAGTAGTCCCTGTTGGTACCAATACTGATGGTACCCTACCTCTTGCTTGTTGGAGATAATCTCTTTCTTATCACTAGAGCTAGCATAGATCTGGCCTAATCTCTCTCATCTATGACAATAGCCAACTAACCCTACACCACTACTAGTGATGCCTATAATGCTATCATGAAAGCCTATGTCATGGCTAGTGCCACTTTTGCCTAGTCCCTTTGACCAATTACTACCTCCATATCTAGGGAAACCTCTTGTACCTGATCCTACTAACCACCTCCACTTACTCGGTCAACATCCTTAGCTTATCAACCACCATCATCACCACCAATGTTAGTTACAACATATAGTGTCTGTTACCATATAGGGCAACCATCCATAATGCCTACATCATCTATCTCTAGCCGCGTTAGTAGCTCCTCATGGTTAAGGAATATATGCACTAGTTATGGAATGTGTAGTAGTAGCTTTGCATCCTCCCTCCTATACCTTATGAAAACCTTGGGGATACCCCGTACCAAGCCAAATTGTCACCACACCATGTAAAAATGTATTAAATTTATCTAACCATCCTTCTTACCATAGATCCATTGATAACTTTATAGGGACAGTGTGTGCCAAGCATAGTGCACCCATCTTGGAAACCTACTATATGGCCTCCAAATCACATCTTTGATAACTAAGGCATCTAGTAAGCCTCTGACCTAGTCTATATTGTGAACCCCATCACTTGATATCGAGAGGGAAAAATCATTTATCCACCTCATAAATACTACCTAGAAGCCTATCTGAGCATAGCCCTTCCGTGGCAACCCCATCGATCATACCACCTAGATGTGCTAATACACCTAGTAATTTAGAACAAACCCACACTGATACCATACTTCATTTGGGCTCAAAATACCCATAGCTCCCTATAAATTTGTACCAATAGCATAGGTGCCCATGCAAACACTGTATGACTCAAGAAAATCTCCACCAATACTCTCAACAACAAATAAGAGAACTTCTTATTGCTCAAATAAGGGAACCTCCTACTACTTAAATTAGGTAACATGTAACACCTCACCGCTATCATCATCATGGTTAATAGCTGCCTATCATCTTTATCCCTCTGGTATAAGAGAGTATAACTAAAAACTCTTATATGCCACTTCATAAAATCAAGGTCATCCTCATATAATGGCTCCATAAAATCATCATGCTCCTCCCTCTCAATATGATAAATCAGCTCATACTATATGGGTAGCCATGTAATCATATATATATCCTTAGGTAAGATGGTCATCTCACCTATAGGTAGTAGGAAGGTGTTAGTGCTAGGATCCCATCTCTTAATGAGTTCCACTATCATCACCATGTCTTATGGCACATGCTGGTAATGCATCATACCACCAAGGCCCACCTCCTCCATATGGGCCCAATCATCTGTAGTCATCCCTCGATGAATCTCAACAAAGATCCAAAGTACCCAATCTTGCATCCAAATCCGCTCTCATGCCTATAATGTTTGATAGCAAACAAACTTAATTCTCTATACTATTTTTGTCTATGAACTCTCTTATTACACCTACCTCATCCACCATTCAAATCATAAACATTTAACCTGTCTTATCTAACACCTAAATAATCACCCTTTTTGCCTAAAATACCTAGCCCCAATCTTAATTACTACCTATCACCCTACGTTATTTCACTATCTACCACACCTTCATACCTTAGACTTAACTATTCATACCCTTATATATTAACAACATTACTTTCACCTTAACCCTCAACATTAACCTTGCCCTAAATTTTTCAAACATTACCTAAAAACTCTAATCTTTAAACTTTTTTTTTCAAAAATGAATCCACCCCTTATCGATCGTTGATGGTCATTGACCACCAATAGTTATCAACTGTCAAAGGTCAAGCGAGCAACCACCAATAATTATCAATTATCAAAGGTCAAGTGAGAAACCACTAATGGTTATCAACTATCAAAGGTTAGTTATGACCATCGATGGTCACTTTGGGTGGTCATCAGTGGAATATCCAAACCCTACCCTCTTAAACTACCACCCAAACACCCTTACAACTTGAACATTTTAATCTATACCTACCCCCACCCTACTCAAATGACCCTACCTTTCCAATTTCATCTTCACCTTCAAATTCACCATAAAAACCACACACACCCTAACCTTAGGTCAAAACTATAACAAATACAAACTACATCTACAATAGATAATCAATCAACAAGCAACCAAATTCCAATACAAAATGCATTCACCAAAATCAACCTAATCTATCAATTTTAAAACAACCCCTACCTCATTCCTTGATCATCATCAAGGAGGAACCCTAGGGCCCACTTCCTGGCCTTGTGCCTTACCATGCCTATCCTGCATCCTCATCAGTTAACCTTTGTTCCACTAAATCAACCTCACCCAATCACTCACCCTCAGTCATGATCTCTTTTTGCATAAAATGCTAAAATCATCTCATCAAAAGTTACATGTTTAAATGATCCAAATAAGTTCCCTAGTAGTCTTTTTAACCACACCCTTTTAGCACTAAAACTTGACCACTGATAGTCATGGTGATCGTCAATGGGTGACCCCAAGAACCTTGACTATTGATGGTCAAAATAATAGGGTTTTCCCTCTCCTCTAATGACCAAATTTTCACCTAATTTTTTTTACATACACACACACACCAATTACCCACCCATGGAGATTACCTTCTCAACCTACCTTGAAAACCACCATGTTACCTCATCACAAGCCATTTTGGCCCAAACTATCGCATACTTTTGTGATGACCTTACCTTGGTCCTTTTGATCCCAACAACTACATTGACAAGTTAAATATTTTTAACTTATGCTACCTTGTGCACACCCAACCAATTTGTGTTTTCATAGGAACACTTCCTACCTTAGATACCCAAGACCACACTAACCTTATCTAGGAGACTTGAGTTTATGGGTGTAGTCAAACTATCACATATGATCATGTGCTAAACTTATCACTTGTCCTTCTAATACCAAACTTATTTTTATTAACCATGGTAACCTAGTCAATCCATAATATTGGCTATTACACTTTCATTGTAATTTATGTGCATGTTTGTGATTTAATTCCCAACCTAACAAACCACCAACTCGACACTCATGAAACTTGCATTTGATTTAGTTTCACCTCATCACTTCTTATTTAAGGAGAACACCTTTTCCCATACTCAGGGTAACTGAACCACTGGATCACAATCCATTTTTATTTTTTTGCTTACTAATAAAAACTACACAACAAAAAGGGGCAAAATATAGACACTAGAAAACTACACACAATGGTTCTAGATGTCAGAATACCCCTAGACCATCTCAGGACTCCCTAGGGACCAACCTTGACCTTTTGACAATAAACCAAACCTAACTCAAGTCAAAATTGACCTATTGGCTAACCCACATTTTAACCTAACCTGACTTTTGACCCTTGACCATTGACAGTTAGGCATGACCTTCGATAATCAAGTTTGTACCATCTAAACCGTCAAACTTCATTCAAATTCAGCTTGTTTTTTTATATTTATCTCATCTAATTTGTGTGCAAGCTAATGCATGTGAAATCTAAATTTGAAATGCTTATTGAACCTATTTTCAACATATTATTTTACCTCTCCTTCCTTCCTATAAAGATAGAGGAGGAAAGGGTGAATCTGTATCTAGAATTGATCAATCATCGAGATCTAGAACCTCTTACATCAGAGTTTCTTTTGCAAGTATTCTTCCAGTGATCCAAAAAACTAGTAAGTGTGATAGATTTAAAGTGTTTCCATTAATCAGCCAATAACCAAGTACCGTTACTCTATTGAAGTTACCCTAAACTCCATCAATGAACTTATCAATCAACCACCTCAACCACCTCAACCATTCATCAAATCAATAACCAACTAGTTAAGTATCTATTTTAAATTATTTAGTTACTTTATTTATATTATATAATCAACCCAACCCAAAACCATATCTTAGAATTCCATTCTATAACCTCATCCAAATAGGCTTTTTCTTGACCTAGACCCAACCTATAATAACCATCGACAGTCACCCTGACCATCAAAGGTCTATCTTAATCATTGATAGTTAACCCAACTATCAATGGTTACCCTAACCATCGACGATCATCCCAACCACTGATGGTCACTATGTGACAAAATAACATCAATCTATTTTCACCTACTAGACCTTAACCAAATCTAATTTTCTTTCCCCCTGCCTGATCATAAAACCCTTAACCTATTTTTTGAATTACACCTGACCTATTTAGCATTATTATTGACCCACTTTTTACTATAATTAGCTAATTTCATCTATTTTTTTATCAAACATTTCTTGTACTTAATTTTAGTATTTTGTGTGATATATGCAAGTATTTTATCTTTCTCCTTCAGAAATTGATTTTTTAAGATCATGGATTGACAACCTCCAAAGAAGCTCATGCTTCTTAGATATAGCTTTCTAGGCAATCCATCCTAATATCTAGCTAATCAACCTTTTATTTAAGTGTTTTCTTATCTGTAGGTCATTCTTCCCAAGCCAAAGAGGAGTATTTACAACCATCTGGATCAATGCATGCACAACATATCAATTTTTTATACCATACCCTTCTTGAGTTTTTTTTCTCTTTCTTCCACAGAACATAAGTGAAATTTCTTTGAAATAGTGGTGTCACACCAAGGTGTTAAAGTGGACCCTAAAAAGATTGTATCTTTTAAAGATTGGTCAAAACCTAAAAATATCAACGGTTTAAGAGGATTCTTGGGTATAACAAGTTACTACAAAATATTTATTCATAACTACACTCACATAACAACACTATTGAATAAGGATTTACTTTCATGGTTAGACTTGGCCACCCAAGCATTCTAACAATTGAAAAATGCTCATACTTCCAAGCCTATGCTAAGTACCCCAGACTTATACAAAACATTTTTGGTAGAATGTGATGCTTCTAGCCATGACTTTGGGGAAATAATACTCTAATAAGGATGTCCCTTAGCATTTCTGAGTCGATAATTAAAAGGAAATAACTTGGCAAGGCCCACACATGAGAAAGAAATGCTAGAAATCATTCACATAGTCAAATAATGGTGATAGTATCTCATAGGAAGGCATTTCAAAGTTAAGACAAATCATGAGAGTCTATAGTATTTTTTGGAGAAATGACTATCTTCAGAGGAACAACAAAAAAGTGTCACAAAGATGCTAAGATTTGACTTTTAAATTATTTAAAAAAGGATAAGGAGAATATTACAGTTGATGCACTATCTTGATAGCAAATAGAGGGAGCAAAACTTTATGTTATTTATTTATTAGAAATTGAATTGGTATAAGTAGTGTGGGTAGAGTAAAAACAAGATAATCCAACTAGGAAACTCATACAAAAATTACAAGAGAACTCATCTTTTGTAGATAAGTATGTTTGGAAAGGAGACTCCTGATGGTATAAAGATAACCTCTTTTTGTGCAAATATTTAGAGTTGAAATCTAGTATCTTGTCTCAAATGAATGAATCACCCATTATAGGATGTTATAGCTTCCTAAATACTTATCATCATATAAATAAGGTTTTTTTTTGGGAAGGCCTTAAGGGGGATGTGCAATTTTTTTGGTAGAATGTTTGATATGTCAAAAAAATCAAGGAAAAATGATTCAAACCCTAGGTATCTTAAAACCATTAGCTATTCCATTATAATTTTAGGAATAAATATCAATGGAGTTCATTACAAGCCTACCTAAATCAAATAACTTGGATGTGATATAAGTGGTTGTGGATCGACTCACTAAGTACACACATTTTTGTGGGATTTCTCATCTATTTCAAACTAGTATAGCGGAAATAATATTCATGGAAGAGGCACAAAAAATCCATGGCATTCCAAAAAATAATTATGAGTGATCATGATCCTATATTCACTAGCATATTTTGGGATGAACTATTTTCCACTGGGGCACAAAACTTGCCCATAATTCATCTTATCATATATAATCAGATAACAAAATTGAAATTGTGAATAAACATCTCAAAGGATACCTATGTTGCTTTACCTCAGAAACAAAAGATTACTGGTCAAAGTGTATTTCATAAGAATAATTTGGTATAACATGTCATTTCACACAATGACAAATATTACACCATATGAGGCTCTCTATGGATACACCTTGCTTTATACTACATATTATTTGTAGGGTTATCCCAAAGCTCATGTGGTCAAGGATCATATTCAATACCACCAAGAAGTGATTCAAGTATTTAAGGATAATTTTGTTTTGGATCAAAATAGGATAAAACAACAAGTTGATCAATACCACAGTGAGAGGCATTTTGAAGAAGGAGATTGGGTGTTCCTTCACTTATAACTCTATAAACAATGGTCACTTAAACAACATAAGACCATCAAGCTCACACCAAAATTTTATGGGTCCTATAAGGTTTTACATAAGATCAAAAGTGTCACTTATAATTTATATTTCCACCTTATTCCAAATTTCATCCTATCTTTCATGTTTCATGATTGAAGAAAGTAATTAGTTCCAAGCTTTTGATCCAGTCTGAGTTGCCTAAATTAGATGAAGAAGGGAAGTTAAATATGGTACCCAAGGTTGTTATAGAGACATAAATGAAGAAATCACGAATTGAGCCATTTATAAATTTCTCATTAAATGGAATAATATGGCTACTGAAGATGCAACATGGGAGGATGAACAATTCATGCAATAACATACTCAGTTGCTAAGTATTGAGGGCAACACTTTTCTAAAGGGGAAGGGATTTTACACCCATAAAATTATGAGTACTAACGTTATGAAATAGATAACATAACATTTATTAATTCTTAATATTTATTTAGGCTAGCATAATTAAAATGAATAGGTGTGACCCTTCTAAATTATGGGTATGACTCTTCCCAATTATGGGTATATATATAGTTGAGCATGGCTTTCCATGATCATCATAAGTTTCATTATTGAATTCATTTCCTTATTTATTTTGATTATTGTAGGTTACCCATCTAAATGGATTATATTTGAGTGTTTCTTTTGTTATTATAAAGGAATATCCTAACAGACTAAGACATTAACATCGATGTTAGTGTCTGAGCCTTGTAAATGGTCAAATTTATAAATATTTTAACATGTTTGGGTCAAAATATTTATATAAATTAACCTTCCCATGATATAATTTCAAAATATATTTTATAAATAAAATTAAAATACCATTCATCATCATCAAGTATAAATCAATCACACACCTATCTTATACCAAGCAAAAACACCTCTCAAGCTTACAAAACTACCATATTCTTCCCTATTTCCAAATAAATCATAGGAAGAACCTTATTAAATGTCTAAAGCATTGAAAGATTAGACCATGAGAAATATTTTTCAAATTATAAACTATATCACTACACTCACTTGTATATAGCATATTGCACAATTATTCACACATAAGCCCACATAAGGGGGAGAGCTACATCAATTTGAGGCCCTGTTCAAGGTATATGGCTATGTAGGCAATGATAATTTATAGATGTGTCTTTGAGGTCAAATAAAATTCACTTGAGCTCACCAAACCCTATTTTTATAAGGTAACATGCCATAATTAGAGGACCTAGGGTTTGGAGCTACATGTTGATATCCATAACATGTGTTTGTGATTCGAGTTGATAATCTGTAAGGTGATAGTAAACCAAAATAAGCATAGTTGGTAATTGAAAAAAGGACATGTATTATTTACCAAATAGAAGCATCAAAACTACAAAAAAATTGTTGACACTAGTGTCTATATATTAATGGTAGTATCCAGGCTAACAAAGAGATAAATTCTAGAATCTGATGAATCACAATGGAACATCAGCCTGTCCTATCTTGTATTTGTACTAAAATTTTCTTGTACATTAGAAAATAAGAAAAGTATTGTTTTTTATTCATGTTTATACTTTAAAATTATTGTTTGGCATTGTAATTTCCATATTTAGCACACTTTTATGATTTAACACTATATCTAAATAATGTGAAACTAAATTATTTAATTTACCTACTTTTAAAATAAATTAGCCATTTTTTTATTAGGCAATTCTGCCCCTAACTCTTTCCAAAAAGGGTTAAACATTTAGTGAGCCCAACCTTTGATTCTTCTTGTGAAACCATAGCTCACTCTAGGTTTTTCAACTTTCTAGAGTTTCATATTTCATATTCAGTTTACTCTATTTTTTATTTTCTCACTAAAAATCATATGGATACCAAAAATAAAAGTCAAACTTCCTCCGTGGCCAAATTTGTCAAATCAAGAATAACCTATGAGAAACAAGAGTCATATATTGATAAAGCTATAAATATGGAGCAAAATAAATTCATAATCTCATATCATCATTGTAATACTGAATTAAAATTTTTACCAAAACTATGTGACAATAAGAGGCATGTTTGAAAAATTTCATTGCCCCACCAAAACTTAAGTTTCTAATAGTCATAATCTTTCTTCAACTATTCACTCATGATTTATTTTGGATACCATGGTCTATGTTATTAATAATCATCAAAGTAAGTCGTATCATGAAGATACTCAACATGTTCCTCTTGCATCTACAACAACATAGTTTGATACACTTGTGCCCAATATTCCTATATTTAGTCATAATTTTTTTGGTAACATTCACAAAGATATCATGACTTATTTAAAAATAAAAAGTAAGGTGAATGATCCCTCATGCAAAGACTTACAAGTAATCAAAGTTCCCTCATTTTAACAATCTAGTCATAATGATAAACCTACTATTCATGAGTTTCAAAAATATGGCCAATTACAACCCAAAAGTATACATATTCATAGTTAAACAATTAATACTACTCATCTTATGTCTACGATTAATACCATTTGAGACCTCTAATGGCAAGCTTCAATTCTCACTTTACAAATGTTATCATGCAATGTTACTATTAATAATAACATTGTCAATGATCGACCTCTCACAAAAAGTATATTTGAATATCCTTATCCACATTAATTCATCATACCCATGTTACCTTTATTTTTTGGTCATGAAGATCCTTTAACCATGTAATTTAGTATGTAAATTATTTTGGTCATTGGGCTAATGATGAATTCTTGTTATTAAAAGCTTTAGAGGAAATTTTTCTCTTAGAATTTAATAAACACAATGTGCCCAAATTAACCTCAGGCCATTTACAAAGTTTAAAGAAAAATGATGATGAGTCTCTTTGAGATTATGTTATTCTATTTCAAAATGCATCATACTCCTTAACATTTTGACCTTTAGATTGGAACTACAATTCATATTTAGAAAATGTATTCTTTATCCACTCAAAGAAATAACATTGCATAATCATTATATTTCTTTCAATAACTTATATCTAGATGTGCATAAGTATGCATGTGATTTCGTTAACAATAAAAAATAATTGAATGCCTCATATTTTGAAAGTAAGAGTTTCACAAAAGATGTGTATAATGAAAGTGAATTTTTAGAAGATGATAATGTAAAAAATAGTTGCATTCCAATTCCTTATATGGAACTTTGCATAATTTAATCAATAAGTTAGCACAAAATGACAAACATATTGTGAAAGCAATCCAAATTCAACCACATCAAGATAAAACTACAATACTTTCATTGATGTTATTGGAAAATAAACTCATTACACTACCCACTAGTAGACATTAGGAAACAACATGTCTTATATATAAATAAGGAATATCATTTTGTGCCTATCATCAAATCATATGACATGATACAAATAATTGTACTATAATATAATAACAAATCCAAAATTAATAACATGAGGGTATTATTTCCATAATACAAAATTAACAAATAATTTCTACCTTGGAAATTCAACAAGCATCACCTACAACATTTGCAAGTAAAAAGTGTCATCGACTAAATAATTTAACAATTACAATATTCATATGTGGAGGATATTTTAATTATAATAATATTGACTATACATAACTAGAAAATCATGTATATATAAGAAGGTTGTCACAAATGGGGTAAATTATCAATGACTTACATCACACAAGACATTCAAATGACTCTTTGGGATACATCATATTACCAATTTCTCATGGACAGAAGGTTATCCATGTAAAGGTTTGGATCTTGCCTCATTCATATCAACACCCATTTACATTAGGAAGATTGTAGTTATACCAAATGCATGCAACAATTTATCCTAATAAAAAAGGCATTACATTTTCTCACAAAGGATGCTTAATTCACATACCACATGATGGTGATATAGATCAACTAGCAAATAAAAAATAAACATGATATGTACTTATATTACTCCAAGAGATTTGATCTTGATGAAGATGATTTATTCGATTAATAATAATCCTTAAATTACTACAAATATTTTAATAATTTAAATATTACAAAATAAAAAAAATAAAAATAATCAAGAAAATACAAAAAACAAATAAATCAAAAATATAAAAATACTTATCATTTACATGTTTAATAGTTTTTGAATATCTTGTTTACTTTATGTTTAGTATATAGCATATCATTTCCTTTCTATACACACATATGTTTCATGGGTACTTGAGTGTGATACATTCATACACTAGATCCATGATAAACAAGCATACAAATGTTAGACCTTTCCTCTACCTACATAACACACTACATTGGGAACATATGCTTTTATTGATCATAGTTGATACAGGTTACATTATTTTATGATTACTTAACATTATCATTTTGAAATTATAAACTAACACTTACACATGTCTATACTCATGCTTACATCTTACACAATGTGTGAGATATGTTATGTTACAGGATGTTTTGATAACACATGTATGCATAGACTAGTCGATATGCTTATGATAATTGTTTATATTTCACTTATTCATATTCTCACATAGTTTACTTGAGTGTACTTCTTATTTGCTACCTTATCTTCATTATGTAACTGTTGATGCTTAGAATTGTGCTGTTTCCAATACCAACAATGGGAAGTTTCAGGAATGTGGGACTTGCGACCTGAAATGACCTCCAGATTTTAAAGAAGCTGGCTCTTCTTTATCTCAAAAGTATTTTGGGAAAAAGGATAGAAATTAAATAGAAACACCAATGTAATGAAAGAAAATTTTAACTATGGCGATGCACCTGAGTTTAATTCGATCCTTAATACTAAGCACAATGAAGCTATCTTTAGGATTCAATTACATTAAAGAGCAAACAATGCATGATCAATGTAAAAGATGAAAACAAATAGAATCAAAGGCTCAAAACTTAGATGATTTTTCAATAACATAGAAAATATCAACAAAGGCACATAACTCAGTCTTCTTATTAATTTTCTAGTCACATAAAAGGCACAGATACATGCACAGTTATACAAACTTTCTAAATCAAAAAAATAGAACAAAGGCAAATGATATTACTGGCCATAGCAAGAAAGTCTAAAAAACTTCTTGATAATAATATCTTTTAGAAAATTCTCTCTCTCTTCTGATGATGATATCTATTGATGATGTCTCCTCCGATCTGCACCCATATCTATAGCATTGGACTAGCTCAAGATTGCCCACACATTCCCATCCCAATGGTCTAACTAAACTCTAACTTAACTGGAAGTGTTTAACAAAAGATATCTTTTGGATCTCTAACGTTGGCCTCTCTACAAGTTTAAATCCCAACGGCCTAACCAAACTAGAACTTAACTAGAAGTGTTTAACAAAAGATATGTTTTGGATCTAAAACGTTTAGTCTCCCTGCAAGTTCATTGGCTGAACTAGATACATGTGATACTTTTCACTGTGAAACAAGTGAGGACACTTGGCATGCTCTGCTTACTCTACTTGAAAACTATCTCATTATTCAAGAGGCACTAAAAAATGACACTTGGCAGCTTTTATGGTACTTACAAAAGACACACAACACTTTCCACGTAACTTATACTCTTTACTATGTCTTTGTATTGGGAGTGCTCCGTCTTTGACATCTGTCACAGTCTGCTACTCCAAAAATTTATCATCTTATAGAAAATGGGACCCATAACACTTCTTGACCGAGTAGCTTCAAAAGGGGAATGGGGATAGGTGGCGCTTTCCATAGATCTTTAACAAGTGACATGTGGCAGCTTCCACTTTTTATAGAAACAAAACCTGGGACCCACCATAGTCTTTACTCAAAAATGAAACAAAATGGATAAACTGTAGATGTTGACACTTGGTGGTCTCTATTGAGCTTTAATAAGGGACACATGGCACTTTTTGCTACATTTAGAGAAATACATCAAAAACTTTGACAGTTTCCACTTGGTGCCTTTCATGCATAATGAGAAAAGCTTTAGCTGAAAGAAGCTTTTAAAACTCATAAGAAACTTGAAACATGGATGTCAACACTTTTTATGCTCCACTGAGTTATATAACAAGACACATGACATGTTCTACTTCTTTTAAAAACAAATTATAATGTGTCCTAGCTGACGACACTTGACATGTTTCACGCGACTTTGATACTTAGACAAAATCTAGGCAAAAATGAAAACTTGCGCCTGTGCTCAGTGTCAAAAACTTCACTACCTTGAAAATAAAATGCACAGGGAAAAAACTTTGGAGTGCACAACTAAAACTCAAAATAAAATGTAGAGTATTTTACTCTACAGTTTTTGGTGACCCCAAGGACTTTTGAGCCTGCTCAAAAAAGAATCCACAGAATATATAAAACGTGGCAAAAAATCACAACTTTAGTAAGGCTATCTGATAAATAGACCATTCAACATCAGATAGTCCCTACTTATTTTTCAATTCTTGGAAGGCTAAATCAAGGTTGATGATGTCCTTGTGCAAAAAAATCTACAAAATATGAACTACAACCTTCAATTGGAATTCAAGCTGGGACATGGGGATTAAGACAGCTTCCACTTCTGACACTGATGAATCATCTGTTAAACCCTAGAAAACTGACTAATCATTTTGTCTGGCTAATAACAAAGGTTTAATCTCATCAACCATCAACACAGTGTTGCTATCAAGAAAAGGAGAGGGAAGACCCAATTGCACCAGATCCTCAATATGCTGCTTCATGTCTTTTATTCCCTCTTTTACCATATCTAGGAGCTCTTTGCAATTAATTGCTATGGATTTGCAATTGAGAACTTCATTCACCCTTTTTGTAGCAATCATTCTATCACTAATCCATACTACTGATAACATTCCATCAGTTGTATCATATAGCTTTTACAACAGCATTTGAGAATCAAACACTCTCAAAGAGATAGTGGATAGAGTGGCTTCAACTGAAGTCTCCACCTTTTTGCATAATTTTTGTGCATTTAGTAGGAAAATTAGAGAGGGTCTAAGCTAAGTAATCTCCTCAAAGATTCTTTTCCATATTGATACATATAGCTCCTTGACCAGGTTCATAACTCCTGCATTCTTTGGCCTATTAGCCAACTCAAGTGTCAATTGTTTTGTTATTTGTTGCTTAGCTTGAAGTTGGGCATGTATGGTAGCGATATTGTTTTGCTCATTCAACAAATTATCCTAGAACTGAGTGACCTTTTATAGGTTTTCTTGACATTCTTCCTGTAATGTTGCCTTTTCCTGCCTTAAGGCTGTCACTGCATCTTTATCCTATGTCAGCTCTTCTTTCAAAGAAGCATTTAGGGCTTGAATAGCCTAGTGAATCTGATAAGAAATAATATCTTGCAATTGTTTGTTGAGACTCTCTATTTCATCATTCTTTGATTTGATTTCTATAGCCAAACTGCTATAATTTGCTTTCTCTTAAGCAGATCAGCTTCCATCTTCTGCACCTTCTTTGATACTTTCAAATAATCAGTAGCTATAACAGAAGTGGATTCATTCAATAGCTCAACCCTGTCCTGTGGTCTAAAAAGTGACATATCCATAGCCACTACATTCATTATATAATCTTGAGGCTGCATCTTCTCATTTGGCTTGACTACATTAGGTGACAAATGGGTCATAGTTAGTTGTTGCTAGATTAGATCAAATAGTGACCTCATATGTGGTGTAGTCAGAGCTTTATTAGCTTTCATCCTCTTTTTCTCCATCCAGGCTTCCCTAGCCTTCTTAGCAGTGTCTGCTTGAGTTTGGAAGGTAGAGGGAGAGGCAATATGCCCACCCACAAAAGGATAACCCTGTGGAAAGCCATAGGGAATAGCTAAATGTTGGCTAGGGGGAATCTAAAGAGGTATTCTCTTTGGGATAGAGGGGGAAAAGTGAGGCAATGATGTGGCCTGAGTAGTAATAGGTAGGGCAAATTGGGAAATTGGAAAAATAGAGGTGGCAGGGGATATTATTTGGCTTGTTGGGATTGTTAACCCTATAGAAGAAGAAAGAGACTGAGAAGAAGGAGAAATAACACGTACCTGAGGAGCAATAAATGTACTCAGTGTTTGATGCTATGAGGGTTCTACCTCCTCCTCTGAATTAGTCTACAGTTTTAGCCTCTTATGTTTCTTTGGCCTTTCCTCTTCTTACTATGCTTCCTTCTCTTCAAATTTTACTACTATTACTACTAGTGGTGATTATACAAAACTGGGAACCCCAAAGGCTAACACTGATGGAGAAGCTCTGGGTGGTGAGGATACCACTCTCTTTTTTTTTTCAATGGCACTGAGAGATTGGGGCCAAACAGTTACAACTGTAGATGAGGTTTGTCTTGGGGCTTGCATTGTATGAGTGGATTCTACTTCCACTTCTGACTCTCCACCTTGTGTCTACAGTTTACTTGTATTAGGGATAAAGACAGGAGATGAATGACATTCATCTCAGATTGCCTTCTATTTCTCATCTAAATCTACATTACCAAAAGAGTGAGTTATCTCAAAAATTTCTTGCCTATACTTCCAATAGGCTTCTATTTTCTCAAGTTTCTAGTCTTTATTCTTCAATGCCCTTCTTAAACCAGAAGTCATTCTAATTTTAGGGTCAAAATCCCTTTGCTTAACATAAAATGTCTCCCATGGCCTGGCCTCTTGAAGGGGAAAATCCATCAATTCTACGTACAAATCAGGAATATCTTCCTTATGGTTTATTCTATTTTCCCAAAAGGGACGGACCTCATTCACAATTCTAGAGGTGACCTTATTATTCTTAATCCATGAGGTTATGAAATAGTTTGGGTCATATCTCCATTTATCTGCAATCAAAAATAAACCCAAGAAAGCTAACTTCCTTAGCAATAAGTGCTTAGCATCTCGGACCTTTAGGGCCATGCTTTTTGTTATCTATGGAATATCATACATTTTCTTCTTCTTCTTCCTAGTGTTGTAGTCATTATCAATCATAGACACTTGTTGGGTGACCTCTAAGAATACTAACCTAGGAGTCAAAATCTTAAGTAGCAACACTAGTTCTCCATTAAAACCATGGACCCTAATTATAGTATGATGGGATCCAAAAAAGTAGTCATAAGGAATAGTGCAATTTGTCATGAGGCTTCTGACACTTGGAGTTAATCTATTTTTAATAGGATCTGGGATTAGGTGATAAAAAGTAGGGGAAAAAAAAGTTCCCAAAATTCATATGGGTTAGATGCTTTAGACAAGATATGTGTCCATGCGGACACAGGAATGGTCCTATTATGACTGAAACTTGGGTCATACATATTCAGATGCATATATTGTGAAAATATGATAAAATTTTGATACAACATGAGGTGAAACATATAAGAAGAATACCTGAAAAACCCTTTAGATTTGAAATGGGTGAGTTGGTCAACCTTTGAATAAGCAATCTGCTCAGAGAAATCTAGCTGATACTCTTGAGTCTTGTCTACAGTTTTTAATCTAAAGAGAATGGCCATTTGTTCTTCATAGACAGTTATATCCTCTTTCATTCCAAAAATGAATGCCATCGTGGATAGTGCCTCTTGACTGGCTTGTGAAAATTGTGCTCTTCCTATTGGCAACACTGGCAAAGTGGTATCATCATCCCCTAATTGCAATTCTAATCTTAGAAACCTCAATTGATTATTGACATTTGCCCATGTTTTTTACATTTTGGCAATGGTGGGAAATGTGGCCGTCTTATCATGATATAGGGCCAACATGTCCCTAATGGCCTTCAACATTATTTGCACCATGAATTGACCCTATTATATGGTGTTCGAGGGCACATGAAATAATTTGGTGCATATTTCAACTAAGTCATGGCATGGATGTACACCTGGGACAATGAATTGTGCTAGTTGGGAAGTCCATATCCTCATTGCGAATGTTTTGTATTGTCCAACCTTGGCCCTTTGGATACATCTTTGGTGTGCCCCTTCTCATAGAGCTTTGCTAGACTTTTGAAGGGTTGGGTTCATGATTCTATCTGCAAAATCCTTCAGCTTTGTTGGGTCATTTGCATAACCAACTTCAGGGACTCTAGTCCACAGATAGGTCTTTAAGGGTTGTGTAGAGGCCGAAGCATATGATTTGCTTGTGAGAAGCTTATCAATGGATTCATAAATCCTAGACCCCTATTGTGAAGACTGTGCCTCCTCCATATCTATATCTATACTTGGAATTAGTGAACTTATGTAATGAGTATGGAAGCTTTGCAACAGGGAAGACACTCTTACTAAGCAGGTTTTGCTATGAATTAAAATGCAGGTAATAGGTATTTTATAGCAGATGCAAGAATATTTGAGACACTGGTTAAGCCTTAACTCTTGTTATTGGGGTATTTAATGACCCATCAAGTCTCAAAAATGGCATTAAAATTAGATAACTGTTAGTAAATCTTATTGAATTTGCGTGGGACAACGAGTTAGACACGTCATAGAAGTGGCTGCATAAGGGTACCTTAGTTTGGAATTTAAGAGATATTTAATGAATTCAAGAGTTTCAATTTTTTTTAAAAGACTATAAGCTTTGGCCACGTGTTCAAAGAACACTTATTAAAATAAAGAGCGAGAAAAAAAATGGGAAAATAGAGCAACAAGGAAAGGGAAACTATCTAACTATAATACATAAGAGATACAGCTTAATTGAAATGTTTCAGGTAGATCCCATTCAAAGGAATCTCTTCAGGTTCACCCTCCATCATTTTGAGCTCAAATTAATTTTTCTATTTACATGCATGAATCTTATAGGGGCTAGTCCACAATGCTTCAAATTTAGTGTGTTGACCCAGCTTGGTAGCTCTCGCATCCCATTTCAAAACAACTGAGCCTACTTTGAAATGGGGGTTTGAAGTCTTCTTATCAGAGTAGTCTTTGATCATTTTTTGATGTTTCAGAATCATGTGCTGCATCCCTCTTTTCTTGAACTTTTAAGAGTTCATCAAGTTTGACTTGCATGGGGCCATTCTCCTCAATTTCAATCTGTTTTAATAATTGGAGAGTAGGAATCTCCAAGCTCAGGGGCATTACGGTAGGCTTACCATAGACTAATTCATATGGGGACATCTTTGTCACTTGTTTAGGCATAATTCTATTAGCCCACAGTGCTATGTTAAGCACTTTATGCCACTCTTTGTGATGATTAGCCCCTATTCTCTTAATAAGTCTAATCAAGTTCTTGTTGGTTGATTATACCAAACCATTACCCTGAGGGTAATAATTTGAGGAAGTTTTCAAATAGATTCCATTATTTAGTGTGAAGTCAGATACTTTTGCCCCTAAAAATGCCTTAGCATTATCTGAAATTATGGTACGAGGAGGCCCAAAGTGAGTAGTGATATTCCCCAGAAAGTCTAGGATCACATTTTCTATTGCTTCTTTGAGTGGCACTACCTCACTCATCTTGTAAAATAATCTATGGTAGTTAGAGTCCATTTGTTTCCCATACTTGACACCAAATTGATCATTTCAATGAAGTCAAGACCCCATTGAGTAAAGGGTTCATCAACAATTATAAGACTAAGGGGCATTGCTGCATTCCTTCTCATCCCCACATAATACTGACAAGATTGGCACTTTTTGACTAGTTGATAATTGTCTATAAATAAAGTGGGCCAGAAATAACCTACCTGACTTATCTTTATAGCTATGGTTCTTACAAAAAAATGTTCACCTAAGACTCCATGGTGCATTTCATGTAGTATTTTCTTAGCCTCATCTTTCTCTATGCATCTTAAAAGTATGCCATCAGTATTTCTTCTAAAAAGAACTTGGTCAATTAAAACAAAATGGACCCCTTACTGCCTATAGTATCTCCTCTTGTCCTGAGAGATCTCTTTTGGAAAAATCCCATGTTTCATAGAATGGATTCTATTTGTGACCCAGGAGTTCTGATCAACTTCTTGTATTCTCAATACACTTTCCTTTTCTATTTATTTAGGTATCATCTTTCCCATATCTTGAGTCATGTATTGGCACAACCCCCTACCTCTGACCAGCTTAGTGGGTCTGACCTCTACATCATACTCAAGGATCTTTGTTATCTAATTTTGTTAAGGTGTGGAGCCTAAAAGCTTCACCAAGGAGTGCATTACCAAAGTTAAAGGTTTACACAGTCACCGGCGTCGGTCAGGAGCGACTGACATCGGTCCGGAGAAGTTGAAGAGACGTCGGCATCAGCAGGGATCAGTTGACATTGGTCATAGACAAGTAGACAGGAACCGGCGTCGGTTACTTGTGCGTCCAGAAAGCTATTTCCAAGGACAGAACTGAGTGTTTGCATGATGAGATTAAGTTGTAGACTTAAGTTCACGTCTCTATTATTAGCAAGACTATTTTTAGAGCCCTTGTTCAAGAGGCTTAACTGTTGGTTGTAAATACATGCTCAAGTTTCCTAATTCTATATGTAGAATTAGATCTTCTTAGCTTATTGTAGTAGTTCATGGTATGTGAATGTTGAAGCACAATACAAAATTGTATAGGTGAATCATTCCAGGTTGTTGGAGTTGATTGTACTTGAGAGAGAGAGATCTTGAGGGAAAGAGATCTAGAGAGAGATCTGTACATCTGAGAGAGGTGTGGAAGAAAGAACTTTCTTCAATTGCATTCCTTCTGTAAAGAGTTTAATACAAGTTTTCAGGGTGGTTTCTTGTATCTCTTGTTCTTTGCTATTTATCATTCTAGTTAGTTATCTATCTGATTTAATTTCATGGTTTATTGCTTTCATAAGTGTAATCATATTGTTGGTTGATCCCCAACAAGTGGTATCAGAGCCAGGTTGTAGGGTTAGAGCTTGATATCCATAAGTGGTATCAGAGCTTAGGTCCATTAACAGGTGGTTCTGATCTATGTAGTGTGTATCGATTATAGGTTGCTCATAGGAGTTTCTGTAGGGATTTCTATTTGAGTGAGAGAAGCAATGGTAGAAGAAAGTAAATTGAGAATGGAGAAGTTTAATGGCAAAAATTGTCAACATTGGAGAATGCAGATAGAGGACTATCTATATCAAAAAGATCTATACTTATCGTTAGGTGGGATTACAAAGAAGCCCAAAGACATGGATGATGAAGAATGGGAAGTTCTTGATAGAAAGGCTCTAGGGTCTATAAGACTGAGTCTGGCATCCGCTGTGATATCTAATTTATCACAGGCAAAGACAACCATAGAGTTGATGACTACTTTAGCAAATTTGTATGAAAAACCCTTAGCTTCTAATAAGGTATATCTTATGAAGCAGTTATTTAATTTGCATATGCAAGAAGGTGGATCTGTATCTAATCACCTAAATGATTTCCATGGAATTATAAATCAATTAAGTTCAGTCAAAATTGTGTTTGATGATGAAATAAAAGCTCTTTTAATATTATGTTCTTTGCTTGAAAGCTGGCATAGCTTGGTAATGGCAGTTTCTAATACTGCATCTGCTTCGAATATTTTAAAAGTAGAGGATGTTGTTAGTGTTATCTTGAATGAGGAAATTTATAGGAAAAGCACAGAGGAAACATTAGGGAACGCTTTAAGTTTTGAGAGCAGGGGAAGGTAAAAAGAGAGGAGTAAGAGGAGATCAAGGTCTAAGTCTAAGGTGAGAGGTAGATCCAAATCCAGAAATGGCAGGAAGCCACAATGCTGGAATTGTGGAAAGATGGGGCACATAAGCAGAGATTGCTAGTCAAAGCCTAAGGAGGACAATCATCACGAAGGAAAGGAAGAAGCAAAGGTTGTAGGTATTGCACAAGATGCTTTAATATTCTCTTTGCATAATAATATAGAATCTTGGGTATTAGATTCTGGTGCATCTTTTCATGCTACCCCTAATAGAGAATATTTTAGCGACTATATCCACAGAGATTTTGGAATAGTGTATTTAGGGGACGATGAGCCTTGTAAAATTATTGGCAAAGGTAAAGTGCAGCTGAAAATGTAGAATGGCAACACATGGGTGTTGAGAGATGTTATGCATGTTCCTAGCTTGAAGAGGAATTTGATTTCTATAGGAAAGTTAGGGGATGAGGGTTGTATAGTAACTCTCACAGCTGAATCTTAGAAGGTGACCAAGGGTGCACTTGTAATGGCCAGAGGTAAGAGAGTAGGTACTCTCTATTTATGTAATTGTGTTACTAATATTTCTCCTTCTGTATTATCTACTTCAGATGTGGATGCTAAATTGTGGCACTCAAGGCTTGGCCACATGAGTGAGAAGGGGATGTCAATTCTTAAGTCTAAAGGTAAACTTTTAGATTTGAAAAGCATAGATCTGGAATTTTATGAGCATTGTGTATTTAGAAAATAGAAGAGGGTGAGTTTTCTTATGACTGGGTCAACTAAGAAGAGGCATAAGTTGTAGCTTGTTCACACAGACGTGTGGGGACTGGCTCAAGTTGCTTCTATTGGAAGATCACAGTACTATGTTTCGTTCATAGATGATGCTATAAGAAAAGTATGGATCTATTGTATTAAGAAGAAATTTGATGTATTTGAGACTTTTAAGATTTGGAAAGCTATGGTTGAGAATGAAATAGGTAGAAGATTGAAGTGCCTGAGATCTGATAATGGTGGTGAGTTCTGCAGTTATAAGTTTAGAGATTATTGTTATATGCATGGAATCCATAGGAAAAAGATAGTTCCAAGGACACCTAAGTAGAATGGAATTGCTGAAAGGATGAACAGAACAATAATGGAGCGTGTAAGGTGTATGAGATTACATGCTGGTTTGCCCTTAGAGTTTTGGGCAGAAGCTATTGACACTACAGTGTACCTGATTAACAAAGGACCCTCTACAGCTCTAGATGGTGGAATTTCAGAAGAGGCATGGACAGGTAAAAAGGTAGATCTCTCATATCTCAAAGTTTTTGGTTGTGAAGCCTTTGTGCACATTGATAAGAAAAATAAAAAGAAGCTGGACGCTAAGTCTATAAGGTGCACGTTTATTGGATATGGCTCAGATGATTTTGGTTTTAGATTTTGGAATCTAGGAACTAACAAGGTAATTAGGAGCCGTGATGTTGTTTTCAATGAAAAAGTGATGTATAGTGATCAGCTAAAGAAGCTGAATCAATCTGGGTAGAGCAATGGAGAATTGGACGAGGTGATGGTCCAAAATGAGCTCACGGGAAAAAAAAATAATCACTTGCAGGAAAACACAGAGACCGACGACGGTAGGTCAGTAACTGACATCGACAGGACAAAAATTGATGTTGGTCATACAGAGACCGATGTTGGAAGGACAGGAATAGATGTCGGTCAAGAAGAACTGGCGTCGGCAAGTAACAGGTCTACAGGTGACCGAGGTCGGTCACTATCAAAGAATTTAGGCAGACAACATGTTGTGAACGAGTCTCAGACACCCATCAGGAGGTCAGAAAGGGTAAGTAAGCCTCCAATTAGATATTCCCCTTCATTATTCTATTTATTACTAACTGATGGTGGAGAACCAGAGAGTTTTGAAGAAGCATTACAGGTGGAGTCCAAGAGTCAGTGGGAGCGTGGCATGGTTGAGGAAATGGAGTCCTTGAAAGAGAACCAAACATGGGATTTAGTTGAGTTTTCAGTTGGTAAGAGGACACTGAAGAACAGATGGACCTACAGGTTGAAGGAAGGTGAGAATGGATAGATGAGATATAAGGCCAGGTTGGTAGTGAAAGGATTTGCACAAAAGTTAGGTATTGATTTTGGTGAGATTTTTTCTCCTGTTGTTAAAATGACTTCTATACGGGTTGTACTATCTTTAGTTGCTATTGAGGATTTGCATCTTGAGCAGCTTGATGTTAAGACAGTGTTTCTTCATGGAGATTTAGATGAGGAAATATATATGGAACAGCCGAAAGGATTTGAGGTCAAAGGTAAGGAGAAGCTAGTGTGCAGATTGAAGAAAAGCTTGTATGGCCTCAAGCAAGCTCCTAGACAGTGGTATTTGAGATTTGACAGGTTTATGACTGAGCATGGCTACAATAGGTGTCAATATGACTATTGTGTGTATTTTAAGAGATTGGATAATGGTAGATATATTATCTTATTGTTGTATGTAGATGATATGCTGGTTGTAGGATCACACATGTAGGATATCTCTGAGCTTAAGGTGAAATTAGCTCAAACATTTACTATGAAGGATTTTGTAGCAGCAAAGAAAATCCTTGGCATGAGCATTAAGAGAGATAGGAAAAATCATAGGTTGATTTTGTCTCAAGAGGATTATGTGAACAAGGTGTTGAAATGGTTCAATATGCAAGATGCTAAACTGGTAAGCACACCATTGGCTGGACATTTTAAGTTGAGTAAAGAACAATGTCCTAATTCACATGATGAGGTAGAGTACATGAGTAAAGTTCCATATTCTTCCATAGTAGGGAGTTTAATGTATGCAATGGTGTGTACTAGACCGGATATTGCCCAAGCAGTGGGAGTTGTAAGTAAGTATATGGCCAATCTAGGAAAGGAGCAATAGAAAGCAGTTAATTGGATCCTTAGATATCTGAGAGGAACCAGCAGTAGGCATTTGTGCTATGGAGGTTCAGATACTTCTCTACATGGTTATGTAAATTCAGATATGGCAAGTGATTTGGATGGCAGGAGGAGCACCACAGGATATGTTTTCACTATTGGTGGAATGGTGGTTAGCTGGATATCAAAGTTGCAGAAGGTTGTTGCCTTGTCAACTACAGAAGCAGAGTATATTGCAGCCACGGAGGCTAGCAAAGAGATGATATGGATGACACGGTTCATGGAAGAGATTGGAAAGGAGCAAGAGAGTTGTAGACTATAAAGTGATAGTCAGAGTGCCATTCATTTGGCTAAGAATTTGGCCTTTCATTCAAGAACAAAGCATATACAGCTTAGGTACCACTTCATAAGATAGGTATTGGAGGATGGTGAGTTAAAGCTGGAGAAGATCCATATAGATAAGAATTTTGCTGATATGTTAACCAAGCCGGTTACAAAAGAGAAGTTGAATCTTCATTCAACTTTTGTTGGTCTTCATGATTGAGTTGAAGATGGAGGAGCTAGAAGATGTTGCTGTATAGGTACTGGTGTAGCTGTTTATCTCTAAGTGGGAGATTGTTAAGGTGTGGAGCCTTAAAGCTTCACCAAGGAGCGCATTACCAAAGTTGTAGGTTTACATAGTCACCGGCATCGGTCAGGAGCGACTGACATCGGTCTGGAGTAGTTGAAGAGACGCCGGCGTCGGCAGAGATCGGCCGACGTCGGTCATAGGCAAGCAGGTAGGAACTGGCATCGGTTACCTGTGCATCTAGAAAGCTATTTTTGAGGATAGAACTGAGTGTTTGCATGATGAGATTAAGTTGTAGTCTTAAGTCTGTGTCTCTATTATTAGCAAGACTATTTTTAGAGCCCTCGTTCAAGAGGCTTAAATGTTGGTTGTAAATACATGCTCAGGTTTCCTAATTCTATATGTAGAATTAGATCTTCTTAGCTTATTTTAGTAGTTCATGGTATGTGAATGTTGAAGCACAATACAAAATTGTATAGGTGAATCATTCCAGGTTGTTGGAGTTGATTGTACTTGAGAGAGAGAGCTCTTGAGGGAAAGAGATCTAGAGAGAGATCTGTACATTTGAGAGAGGTGTTGAAGAAAGAAGTTTCTTTAATTGCATTCCTTCTGTAAAGAGTTTAATACAAGTTTTTAGGGTGGTTTCTTGTATCTCTTGTTCTTTTCTATTTATCATTCTAGTTACTTATCTATCTGATTTAATTCCGTGGTTTATTGCTTTCATAAGTGTAATCATATTGTTGGTTGATCCACATCAAGTGGTATCAGAGCTCAGGTTCATTAACAGGTGGTTCAGATTTATGTAGTGTGTATTGATTACAGGTTGCTCACAGGAGTTTCTACAGGAATTTTTGTTTGAGTGGGAGAAGCAATGGCAGAAGAAAGTAAATTGAGAATGGAGAAGTTTAATGGCAAAAATTATCAACATTGGAGAATGCAGATAGAGGATTATCTGTATCAAAAAGATCTATACTTACCATTAGGTGGGATTGCAAAGAAGCCCAAAGACATGGATGATGAAGAATGGGAAGTTCTTGATAGAAAGGCTCTGGGGTCTATAAGACTGAGTCTGGCATCCGCTGTTATATCTAATTTATCACAGGCAAAGACAACGGTAGAGTTGATGACTACTTTAGCAAATTTGTATGAAAAACCCTCAGCTTCTAATAAAGTATATCTTATGAAGCAGTTATTTAATTTGCATATGCAAGAAGGTGGATCTGTATCTAATCACCTAAATGATTTCCATGGAATTGTAAATCAATTAAGTTCAGTCAAAATTGTGTTTGATGATGAAATAAAAGCTCTTTTAATATTATGTTCTTTGCCTGAAAGCTGGCATAGCTTGGTAATGGCAGTTTTTAATACTGCATCTGCTTCAAATATTTTAAAAGTAGAGGATGTTAGTGTTATCTTGAATGAGGAAATTCGTAGGAAAAGCCCAGAGGAAAAATTAGGGAACGCTTTAAGTTTTGAGAGCATTGGAAGGCAAAAAGAGAGGAGCAAGAGGAGATCAAGGTCTAAGTCTAAGGTGAGAGGTAGATCCAAATCTAGAAATGGCAGGAAGCCACAATGCTGGAATTGTGGAAAGATGGAGCACATAAGCAGAGATTGCTGGTAAAGCCTAAGGAGGACAATCGACACGAAGGAAAGGAATAAGCAAAGGTTGCAGGTATTGCACAAGATGCTTTAATATTCTCTTTGCATAATAATATAGAATCTTGGGTGTTAGATTCTGGTGCATCTTTTCATGCTACCCCTAATAGAGAATATTTTAGCGACTATATCCATGGATATTTTGGAATAGTGTATTTAGGGGACGATGAGCCTTGTAAAATTATTGGCAAAGGTAAAGTGCAGCTGAAAATGCAGAATGGCAACACATGGGTGTTGAGAGATGTTATGCATGTTCCTAGCTTGAAGAGGAATTTGATTTCTGCAAAAAAGTTAGGGGATGAGGGTTGTATAGTAACTCTCACAGCTGAATCTTAGAAGGTGACCAAGGGTGCACTTGTAATGGCCAGAGGTAAGAGAGTAGGTACTCTCTATTTATGTAATTGTGTTACTAATATTTCTCCTTCTATATTATCTACTTCAGATGTGGATGCTAAATTGTGGCACTCAAGGCTTGGCCACATGAGTGAGAAGGGGATGTCAATTCTTAAGTCTAAAGGTAAGCTTTCAGATTTGAAAAGCATAGATCTAGAATTTTGTGAGCATTGTGTATTTGGAAAATAGAAGAGAGTGAGTTTTCTTAAGACTGGGTCAACTAAGAAGAGGCATAAGTTGGAGCTTGTTCACACAAACGTGTGGGGACCGGCTCAAGTTGCTTCTATTGGAGGATCACAGTACTATGTTTCGTTCATAGATGATGCTACAAGAAAGGTATGGCTCTATTATATTAAGAAGAAATATGATGTATTTGAGACTTTTAAGATTTGGAAAGCTATGGTTGAAAATGAAATAGGTAGAATATTAAAGTGCACGAGATCTGATAATGGTGGTGAGTTCTACAGCTATAAGTTTAGAGATTATTGTTATATGCATGGAATCCACAGGCAAAGGATGGTTCTAAGGACACCTAAGTAGAATGGAATTGCTGAAAGGATGAATAGAACAATAATGGAGCGTGCAAGGTGTATGAGATTGCATGCTGGTTTGCCCTTAGAGTTTTGGACAGAAGCTATTGATACTACAGTGTACCTAATTAACAGAGGACCCTCTACAGCTCTGTATGGTAGAATTCTAGAAGGGGCATGGACAGGTAAAAAGGTAGATCTCTCATATCTCAAAGTTTTTGGTTGTGAAGCCTTTATGCACGTTGATAAGGAAAATAAAAAGAAGTTGGACGCTAAGTCTATAAGGTGCACATTTATTGGCTATAGCTCAAATGATTTTGGTTTCAATTTTTGGAATCTAGGAACTAACAAGGTAATTAGGAGCCGTGATGTTGTTTTCAATGAAAAAGTGATGTATAGTGATCAGCTGAAGAAGCTGAATCAATTTGGGCAGAGCAATGGAGAATTGGACGAGGTGATGGTCCAAAATGAGCTCACGAGAAAAAAAAATAATCACTTGCAGGAAAACACAGAGACCGACGTCGGTAGGTCAGTAACTGACATCGGCAGGACAAAAACTAATGTCGGTCATACAGAGACTGATGTTGGCAGGACAAGAACTGACGTCAGTCAAGAAGAACTAGCGTTAGCAAGTAACAGGTCTGCAGGTGACTGAGGTCGGTCACTGTCAGAGAATTTAGGCAGACAGCATGTTGTGAACGAGTCTTAGACGCCCATCAGGAGGTCAGAAAGGGTAAGTAAGCCTCCAATTAGATATTCCCCTTCATTATTCTATTTATTACTAACTGATAGTAGAGAACCAGAGAGTTTTGAAGAAGCATTACAGGTGGAGTCCAAGAGTCAGTGGGAACGTGGCATGGTTGAGGAGATGGAGTCCTTGAAAGAGAACCAAACATAGGATTTGGTTGAGTTGCCAGCTGGTAAAAGGACACTGAAGAATAGATGGACCTACATGTTAAAGGAAGGTGAAAATGGATAGATGAGATATAAGGCCAAGTTGGTAGTGAAAGGATTTGCACAAAAGTCATGGATTGATTTTGGTGAGATTTTTTCTCCTGTTGTTAAAATGACTTTTATATGGGTTGTACTATCTTTAGTTGCTATTGAGGATTTGCATCTTGAGCAGCTTGATGTTAAGACAACATTTCTTCATGGAGATTTGGATGAGGAAATATATATGGAACAGCCGAAAGGATTTGAGGTCAAAGGTAAGGTGAAGCTAGTGTGCAGATTAAAGAAAAGCTTGTATGGCCTCAAGCAAGCTCCGAGACAGTGGTATTTGAAATTTGATAGGTTTATGACTGAGCATGGCTACATTAGGTGTCAATCTGATCATTATGTGTATTTTAAGAGATTGGATAATGGTAGATATATTATCTTATTGTTGTATGTAGATGATATGCTAGTTGCAGGATCACACATGCAAGATATCTCTGAGCTTAAGGTGAAATTAGCTCAAACGTTTACCATGAAGGATTTGGGAGCAGTAAAGAAAATCTTTGGCATGAGCATTAAGAGAGACTGGAAAAATCATAGGTTGATTTTGTCTCAAGAGGATTATGTGAACAAGGTGTTGAAACGGTTCAATATGCAGGATGCTAAACCGGTAAGCACACCTTTGGCTGGACATTTTAAGTTGAGTAAAGAACAATGTCCTAATTCACATGATGAGGTAGAGTACATGAGTAAAGTTCCATATTCTTCTGCAGTAGGGAGTTTAATGTATACAATGGTGTGTACTAGACCGGATATTGCCCAAGCAGTGGGAGTTGTAAGTAAGTATATGGCCAATCCAGGAAAGGAGCACTAGAAAGCAGTTTAGTCGATCCTTAGATATCTGAGAGGAACCGACAGTAGGCATTTGTGTTATGGAGGTTCAAATACTTCTCTACATGGTTATGTAGATTCAGATATGACAGGTGATTTGGATGGCAGGAGGAGCACCACAGGATATGTTTTCACTGTTGGTGGAATGGCGGTTAGCTGGATATCAAAGTTGTAGAAGGTTGTTGCCTTGTCAACTACAGAAGTAGAGTATATTGCAGCCATAGAGGCTAGCAAAGAGATGATATGGATGACATGGTTCATGGAAGAGCTTGGAAAGGAGCAAGAGAGTTGCAGACTATATAGTGATAGTCAGAGTGCCATTCATTTGGCTAAGAATTCAACCTTTCATTCAAGAACAAAGCATATACAGCTTAGGTACCACTTCATAAGACAGGTATTGGAGGATGGTGAGTTGAATCTGGAGAAGATCCATACAGATAAGAATCTTGCTAATATGTTAACCAAGCTGGTTACAAAGGAGAATTTGAATCTTCATTCAACTTCTATTGATCTCAATGATTGAGTTGAAGATGGAGGAGCTAGAAGATGTTGCTATATAGGTACTAGTGCAGCTGTTTATCTCTAAGTGGGAGATTGTTAAGGTGTGGAGCCTAAAAGCTTCACCAAGGAGTGCATTACCAAAGTTGCAGGTTTACACAGTCACTGGTGTCGGTCAGGAGCGACCGACGTTGGTGAGGAGCAATTGAAGAGACACCGGCGTCAGCAGGGATCGACCGACGTCAGTCACAGGCAAGTAGGCAAAAACTGATGTTGGTTACCTATGCATCCAGAAATCTATTTTCGAGGATAGAACCAAGTGTTTGCATGATGAGATTAAGTTGTAGTCTTAAGTCCGCGTCTCTATTATTAGCAAGACTATTTTTAGAGCCCTTGTTCAAGAGGCTTAACTTTTGGTTGTAAATGCATGCTCAAGTTTCCTAATTCTATATGTAGAATTAGATCTTCTTAGCTTATTGTAGTAGTTCATGGTATGTGAATGTTGAAGCACAGTACAAAATTGTATAGGTGAATCATTCCAGGTTGTTGGAGTTGATTTTACTTGAGAGAGAGAGCTCTTGAGGGAAAGAAATCTAGAGAGAGATCTGTACATTTGAGAGAGGTGTGGAAGAAAGAAGTTTCTTCAATTGCATTCTTTCTATAAAGAGTTTAATATAAGTTTTTAGGGTGGTTTCTTGTATCTCTTGTTCTTTTCTATTTATCATTCTAGTTACTTATCTATCTGATTTAATTCCGTGGTTTATTGCTTTCATAAGTGTAATCATATTGTTGGTTGATCCCCAACAAGTGGTATCAGATCTAGGTTGTAGGGTTAGAGCTTGATATCCATAAGTGATATCAGAGCTCAAGTTCATTAACAGGTGGTTTAGATCTATGTAGTGTGTATTGATTATAGGTTGTTCACAGGAGTTTCTACAAGGATTTCTATTTGAGTGGGAGAAGCAATAGCGGAAGAAAATAAATTGAGAATGGAGAAGTTTAATGACAAAAATTATCAACATTAGAGAATGTAGATAGAGAATTATCTATATCAAAAAGATCTATACTTACCATTAGGTGGGATTGCAAAGAAGCCCAAAGACATGGATGATGAAGAATGGGAAGTTCTTGATAGAAAGGCTCTGGGGTCTATAAGACTGAGTCTGGCATCCGCTGTGATATCTAATTTATCACAGGCAGAGACAACTATAGAGTTGATGACTACTTTAGCAAATTTGTATGAAAAACTCTTAGCTTCTAATAAGGTATATCTTATGAAGCAGTTATTTAATTTGCATATGCAAGAAGGTGGATCTGTATCTAACCACCTAAATGATTTTCATGGAATTGTAAATCAATTAAGTTTAGTCAAAATTGTGTTTGATGATGAAATAAAAGCTCTTTTAATATTATGTTCTTTGCCTGAAAGCTGACATAGCTTGGTAATGGCAGTTTCTAATACTGCATCTGCTTCAAATATTTTAAAAGTAGAGGATGTTGTTAGTGTTATCTTGAATGAGGAAATTCGTAGGAAAAGCACAGAGGAAACATCAGGGAACGCTTTGAGTTTTGAGAGCAGGGGAAGGCAAAAAGAGAGGAGCAAGAGGAGATCAAGGTCTAAGTCTAAGGTGAGAGGTAGATCCAAATCTAGAAATGGCAGGAAGCCACAATGGTGAAATTATGGAAAGATGGGGCACATAAGCAGAGATTGCTGGTCAAAGCCTAAGGAGGACAATCACCATGAAGGAAAGGAAGAAGCAAAGGTTGCAGGTATTGCACAAGATGCTTTAATATTCTCTTTGCATAATAATATAGAATCTTGGGTATTAGATTCTGGTGCATCTTTTCATGCTACCCCTAATAGAGAATATTTTAGTGACTATATCCATGGAGATTTTGGAATAGTGTATTTAGGGGACGATGAGCCTTGTAAAATTATTGGCAAAGGTAAAGTGCAGCTAAAAATGCAGAATGGCAACACATGGGTGTTGAGAGATGTTATGCATGTTCCTGGCTTGAAGAGGAATTTGATTTTTGCAAGAAATTTAGGGGATGAGGGTTGTATAGTAACTCTCACAGCTCAATCTTGGAAGGTGACCAAGGGTGCACTTGTAATGGCTAGAGGTAAGAGAGTAGGTACTCTCTATTTATGTAATTGTGTTACTAATATTTCTCTTTCTGTATTATCTACTTCAGATGTGGATGCTAAATTATGGCACTCAAGGCTTGGCCACATGAGTGAGAAAGGGATGTCAATTCTTAAGTCTAAAGGTAAGCTTTCAGATTTGAAAAGCATAGATCTGGAATTTTGTGAGCATTGTGTATTTGGAAAATAGAAGAGGGTGAGTTTTCTTAAGACTGGGTCAACTAAGAAGAGGCATAAGTTATAGCTTGTTCACACAGACGTGTGGGGACCAACTCAAGTTGCTTCTATTGGAGGATCACAGTACTATGTTTCGTTCATAGATGATGCTACAAGAAAGGTATGGATCTATTGTATTAAGAAGAAATCTGATGTATTTGAGACTTTTAAGATTTGGAAAGCTATGGTTGAGAATGAAACAGGTAGAAGATTAAAGTGCCTGAGATCTGACAATGGTGGTGAGTTCTGCAGCTATAAGTTTAGAGATTATTATTATATGCATGGAATCTGCAGGGAAAAGAGGGTTACAAGGACACCTCAGTAGAATGGAATTGCTGAAAGGATGAACAAAACAATAATGGACCGTGCAAGGTGTATGAGATTGCATGCTGGTTTGCCCTTAGAGGTTTGGACAGAAGCTGTTGACACTACAGTGTACCTGATTAACATAGGACCCTCTACAGCTCTATATGGTGGAATTCCAGAAGAGGCATGGACAGGTAAAAAGGTAGATCTCTCATATCTCAAAGTTTTTGGTTGTGAAGCCTTTGTGCATGTTGATAAAGAAAATAGAAAGAAGCTGGATGCTAAGTCTATAAGGTGCACATTTATTGGCTATGGCTCAGATAATTTTGGTTTTAGATTTTGGAATCTAGGAACTGACAAGGTAATTAGGAGCCGTGATGTTGTTTTCAATGAAAAAGTGATGTATAGTGATCAGCTGAAGAAGTTGAATCAATCTGGGTAGAGCAATGGAGAATTGGATGAGGTGATGGTCCAAAATGAGCTCGTAGGAAAAAGAAATAATCACTTTCAGGAAAACACAGAGACCGACGTCGGTAGGTCAGTAACCGACGTCGGCAGGATAGAAATTGATGTCGGTCATACAGAGACCAATGTCGGTAGGATAGGAACCGACATCGGTCAGGAAGAACCGGTGTCAGTAAGTAACAGGTCTACAGGTGATCGAGGTCGGTCACTGTTAGAGAATTTAGGTAGATAGTGTTTTGTGAACGAGTCTCAAACACCCATCAGGAGGTCAAAAAGGGTAAGTAAGCCTCCAATTAGATATTCCCCTTCATTATTCTATTTATTACTAACTGATGGTGGAGAACTGGAGAGTTTTGAAGAAGCATTACAAGTGGAGTCCAAGAGGCAGTGGGAGCGTGGCATGGTTGAGGAGATGGAGTCCTTGAAAGAGAACCAAACATGGGATTTGGTTGAGTTGCCAGCTGGTAAGAGGACACTAAAGAACAGATGGACCTACAGGTTGAAGGAAGGTGAGAATGGACAGATGAGATATAAGGCCAGGTTGGTAGTGAAAGGATTTGCACAAAAGCCAGGTATTGATTTTGGTGAGATTTTTTCTCCTGTTGTTAAAATGACTTCTATACGGGTTGTATTGTCTTTAGTTGCTATTGAGGATTTGCATCTTGAGTAGTTTGATGTTACGAAAACGTTTCTTCATGGAGATTTGGATGAGGAAATATATATGGAACAGCTGGAAGGATTTGAGGTCAAAGGTAAGGAGAAGCTAGTGTGCAGATTGAAGAAAATCTTGTATGGCCTCAAGCAAGCTCCTAAACAGTGGTATTTGAGATTTGACAGGTTTATGACTGAGCATGGCTACAGTAGGTGTCAATCTGACCATTGTGTGTATTTTAAGAGATTGGATAATGGTAGATATATTATCTTATTGTTGTATGTAGATGATATGCTGGTTGTAGGATCACACATGCAGGATATCTCTGAGCTTAAGGTGAAATTAGCTCAAACGTTTGCCATGAAGGATTTTGGAGCAGCAAAGAAATTCCTTGGCATGAGCATTAAGAGAGACAGGAAAAATCATAGGTTGATTTTGTCTCAAGAGGATTATGTGAACAAGGTGTTGAAACGGTTCAATATGCAGGATGCTAAACCGGTAAGCACACCTTTGGCTGGACATTTTAAGTTGAGTAAAGAACAATGTCCTAATTCACATGATGAGGTAGAGTACATGAGTAAAGTTCCATATTCTTCTGCAGTAGGGAGTTTAATGTATGTAATGGTGTGTACTAGACCGAATATTGCCCAAGCAGTGGGAGTTGTAAGTAAGTATATGGCCAATCCAGGAAAGGAGCACTGGAAAGCAGTTCAGTGGATCCTTAGATATCTGAGAGGAACCAGTAGTAGGCATTTGTGCTATGGAGGTTCAGATACTTCTCTACATGGTTATGTAAATTCAGATATGGTAGGTGATTTGGATGGCAAGAGGAGCACCACAGGATATGTTTTCACTGTTGGTGGAACGACGGTTAGCTGGATATCAAAGTTGTAGAAGGTTGTTACCTTGTCAACTACAGAAGCAGAGTATATTGCAGCCATGGAGGCTAGCAAAGAGATGATATGGATGACACAATTCATGGAAGAGCTTGGAAAGGAGCAAGAGAGTTGCAGACTATACAATGATAGTTAGAGTGCCATTCTTTTGGCTAAGAATTCGGCCTTTCATTCAAGAACAAAGCATATACAACTTAGGTACCACTTCATAAGATAGGTATTGGAGGATGGTGAGTTGAAGCTGGAGAAGATCCATATAGATAAGAATCTTGCTGATATGTTAACCCAGCTGGTTACAAAGGAGAAGTTGAATCTTTATTCAACTTTTGTTGGTTTTCATGATTGAGTTGAAGATGGAGGAGCTAGAAGATGTTGTATAGGTACTGGTGTAGCTGTTTATCTCTAAGTGGGAGATTGTTAAGGTGTGGAGCCTAAAAGCTTCACCAAGGAGTGCATTACCAAAGTTGTAGATTTACACAGTCACCGGCATCAGTCAAGAGTGACCGACGTCGGTCAGGAGCAGTTGAAGAGATGTCGGCGTTGGCAGGGATCGGCCGACATCGGTCACAGGCAAGCAGGCAGGAACCGACGTCGGTTACCTGTGCATCCAGAAAGCTATTTTTGAGGATAGAACCGAGTGGTTGCATGATGAGATTAAGTTTTAGTCTTAAGTCCACATCTCTATTATTAGCAAGACTATTTTTAGAGCCCTTATTTAAGAGGCTTAATTGTTGGTTGTAAATGCATGCTCAAGTTTCCTAATTCTATATGTAGAATTAGATCTTCTTAGCTTATTGTAGTAGTTCATGGTATGTGAATGTTGAAGCACAGTACAAAATTGTATAGGTGAATCATTCTAGGTTGTTGAAGTTGATTGTACTTGAGAGAGAGAGCTCTTGAGAGAAAGAGATCTAGAGAGAGATCTGTACATCTGAGAGAGGTGTGGAAGAAAGAAGTTTCTTCAATTGTATTCCTTCTATAAAGAGTTTAATACAAGTTTTGAGGGTGGTTTCTTGTATCTCTTGTTCTTTTCTATTTATCATTCTAGTTACTTATCTATCTGATTTAATTCCATGGTTTATTGCTTTCATAAGTGTAATCATATTGTTGGTTGATCCCCAACAAATTTGCTCTTTTTTCAATAATTTCACCTTCCATAATGTATTCTTTAACACTAGGATGAGCCACAAATATCAAAATCTTACTTCCTGATACCATATGCTTGAATTTATTAAGGGCTTTTACCATAGCATATGCTTATTTCTTTATAAAGTTATATCTGGCTTCATACTCCCTAAGAGTCCTTGAGAAAAAAGCTATTGGGTGTTCTCCCTCTTGTCTATCATCTTTCTGTGTTAGGACAACAACAATACTGAACTCTCCTCCATAAACATACATTATAAAAGGCTTAGATAAATCTAGGTTAATAAGTAACTGGGGCTATTGAAATTGCTTTCTTGACCTCCTCAAAGGCTTATCTTCCTTCTGTAGTCCACTTGAACACCAGGTCTTTCTTCAACAAGAGTGTCACTAGTCTCACTAGGCCTACAAAGTCTGATATGAACCAATTGACAAAATTAATCTTCCCCAAAAAGGATTGAACTACTTTCTTATTTATTGGTAGGGGCAAGTTCATTATGGCTGTAACTCTCTCTAAATCTATAGAGATTCCTTTTTTGGATACTATATGTCATAGTAGTTTTCCTTAAGGTACTACAAAGATACACTTCTTGGGATTCATGGATATTCCAAATTCTTGACACTTATTAAAAATAGATTCCAGATAATCAAATGATCAACAACATTCTTGGAAAAAATAGTGAGATTATCAAGATAAATCAGAATGATTTTATTTAAGAGTTCTCCAAATGCTACATCCATTGCTCTTTGAAAAGTGGCTCCAACATTTGACAGGCCAAATGGCATCTTAACATATGCAAACATTCTCCATTTGGTAGTAAATGCAGTCTTGTGTTGGTTTTCATCAGCCAACCAAATTTGATTACATTCAGAGAAACCATCTAGCAAAGAAAATCTCTCTGATCTAGCCACATTCTATAAAATTTGTTCCATAGAGGGTAGGGGATAGTGATCTTTCAGAGATGCTCTATTTAGGTCTCTGAAATCTACACAGAGTCTTATGTCACCATTCTTTTTTCTGACTGGTACTAGATTGGATACCCAGGTTGAGTGTTTGATTGGAAAAATTATTTTAGATTTTAAGAGTTTCTACAACTCATCCACCATTAGAGGTTCAATCTTTAGATTTACTGGCCTCTGCTTCTATTTGACTGGCTTAGATCCTTCAGTTAGTTCTATGGTGTGCTGAATGATGTCTCTGTTATAGCCATGAAGGTCTTTATAGGTCCAGGCTATTAATCTGTCATATTTTACACACAAGTCAATTAGTCTTTCCCTTTCCTCTTGAGTGTGAAGTTTCTAATCTTTAGTTTTCTCCCTTTACTCACTTCTATCTCAGAATAATCTGCTTTATTTGCTTGAAACCTTTTCTTCTCTAGGCTTACATCTTCTGGATCAAATAGGTTTTCTAAAGTAATCAAGCCTATGGGAAGCTTATTGGTCTTTAATATAATAATTTGGTCTCCATATGCTTCTTCAATTTTTGATTACAATTGATCAACAAATTCTCTTGATTGCTGCAAAAATGAGAGTACCTGAGAATCATTTTCAAAGACTTACCAATTTTCATCATTGTCTGGGATAGTTGGCCTTAATATAGTTTTGACTGATTCATTGTTGACTAATAGACTAGTTGCTGGGTCAAACTGTGAGCCAATTTGTGCCATCCTATCAAATTCAAAATTTTGAGTTCTAAGAACTACTTTAATATTGAAAGCTTTAAAATCTTCTATTAAGTCCCAAATTCTATGTCTATAGGATCTCATCCTTACATTTTTGGCTATTGCCTTTTCTCTGATTTGTTTCACCACTAGTTCTGAATCTTCTTTTACTATCAGATTCTTTACTCCCTTTTTCTTGGCTAACATGAGCCCATGTACTAAGGATTCATATTTAGCATCATTATTAGTATAGGAAAATTGGAAATGGATAGCTCTTAAAATTTTCTCACCATTTGGAGCAACAAGACAAATTCCTGCTCCAACACCATTTTTACTTCTAGCCCCATCAAAATCTAAAGTCCAAATCTCTGAGTCCTTTTTAGATTCTTGAGTCTTTGGCATTTCTTCCTTTAAAACATTTGAGATTTCATGATCTTCATCAAAAATGACATAAGTGCCCAGACCAGTAGAGTCATAATTTCCATATGGGTCACTTTGCATCATAGTTACCAAATGGTTATTTTCCTCTTCTTGGTTGTGTTCAATCCAGTCACCTAACTCTTCAACAAAGACCCTTTCTTCCTTATTTAACATAGCATGAGTTGCCTCTAATTTTGGGGTTGGTTCATTGGTGATGTGATCCATAGATAGTGACTTAGATAGTATTTTTATTTTTGAACCATATTTGGTTTTTAGGATGAGGTGAGGCCAATCAAGTGACATATATCCTCCTATCTTGGCTGTGAAATCTCTGGATAAACATAGGCCAAATACAGGGGGTATATCTATGACTACCACATTTTGATTGACAATTATATTAGGGCAAGTATATAATTACAATGGGAGTTGTTTAATTTTCCTTATTGTTTGCACCGATTTCCCATCTAGCTGCATAACTCCTCTAATAAGTGGCTCATACTTTATTTTTAAAGCATCTACTATTTGTTTAGGCATTACTGTAGTGCTGGCCCCTGAATCTATCATTGCATTATGTAACAGTTTCTTTCCAACTATTAAAGTCAAATAGAAGGGCTCTGGTTTGGATTTGCTTACCTCTGGTGCATTGTTCAAAAGGGCCGTTGTTTGTAGAGGAACTATGTCTTTGAGCTTTTCTTTATCAGTAGGTCCTTCTTTGGTACCAGTATGTTGAGGCATTGCTTGGCCTTGTAGAGCTTCTTTCAATAGTGTCTTTTGCTCAGGAATGGCTAATATGTCCCATATTGACACATGTGCTGGGGTCCTCTTTAGCTGATCCACCACATTCACCGATCTTAGTGTTTGGGTTCTTGGATAATAAGGGTACCTTGATTTTTCTTGAACTTGTCCAAAAATTACTTGGTTATACATTGGTTGAGATATTTCTTGTCTAGCAGCTATGTTTTGATGACCTTGAAATGGAGGAATCCCCATAATTTCATTATTTGTGATTTCAGGCTGTTTCATCATCCTTCTCTTGGCTCTGGTGTAGTAATCTAATTGTACCACTGGCTTTTTAGAAGAAGAAGATTTATTTAAGATTAATGACTCTTCATCTTCAACCAATGAAAACAAAGCATGCTCAAGGGCTATTTCTTCTTCTTGTTGTAAGGACATCCCTTGCATCTGAGCCATCAGGACTGAATTTTGCATACCAGGGGATTGGTAGAATTGAGTGTCAGAAGTATTTACAAATTGTCCATCCATTCTTCTTTGCTCTGCTATCTTTTGCTATAGATAACCCATGGGAAAATATCTGGGCATATGAGCATTATTAAAAGGGAAACACCAGGCATTAGTGCCATCTGCATAATTATTCTACCCTTGAACAATCTCCCTATTTGAATTAGGGAGAACAGTCTGTGAGGGTGTAGGGACTGTAACTAATTGGTTTGATGGCTGAGGGTTAGTTTGCCTTTGAGGACCCTAATATTGGTTTGTCTAAGGTGGAAATATATTTCCTTGGTAGCCTTGATATTGGGGTCTAAGATAAGGATTCTACTATCTTTTTAGGTTAATTATCTCATTAGAGAATGTCCTTAAGATGTTCTTGACATCACCCATCTCAGATGACTGGATAGGGACAAGTTATTTAGTAGGTTGTTGAGGAAATGTGTACATAGACACATGTGGGGCTATATAATTAGGGGTTTCTTGAGGTAAAGGTAAGGTAATCTCTAGAAACACGGGCATGAGAGGCATTGGGGGAAACTTTCTAGCATCTATTAAGTTATTTTCAGCTCTGACTACATAGTCATAGGCTTCTGGCAGAGTCTGACCTCCAAGTGACTGAATCATTACTGATATATCTAAATTTAAGGCTTTAAGATAAAATAATATAACCATACCTGGTAATGGTCTTGCTGTAGTAGGAATTCTTTCCCAAGTCTTTTGAAATCTTGAATTGAAATTAGTCATTGCTTCTTGTGGTGCCCTTTTGATAGTAATCAATTGTTGCAACAAAGAATATTTATCACCCTTTTCTTCAAATCTTTCAAAGAAAATATCTCCAAGCTGATCCCATGTAGATATTGTATTTGGGGTCAAAGATTTGTACCAGTCCAGAGCCTTCCCTTTAAAAGAAGCTGCTACCAATCTTATAGCCACATTCTGCTATGTGATTACATGTATTACATAGACATCAGACACATCTTGTAGATGTTCCTCAGGTGTTTTGAAATCTTGACCACTGAATTTGGGTAGAGCTTTTAGGGCATTTAATGGAATAAGATCCCAAGTGGCTGGTGGTACTGGGAGAATCAGAGGACTACCAGTGTTCCAACTTGCATAATTCCTTGGGGGTATAAGTACTCCCATGTTTGCTATTGGTGATGCTGTAAACTGATTGACCCTTCTTGAATTAGTTATCAATGGTGGTAAAAGAATATCTAGGTTCATAGTAGATTGAGATCTTGTTATTGGTCCATAGCTCTGACTCCTCGTAGCTCTTTGGTTCATACAGTCTTGAAATAAACTTCAAGATTGTCCCATTGGGCGTGTCAAAAAACTATTGATGCTTAGAATTTCACTATTTCCAACACCAACAATGGGAATTTTTAGGAATGTGGGACTTGTGACCTGAAATAACCTCCATATTTTAAAGAATCTAGCTCTTTTTTATCTCAAAAGTATTTTGGGAAAAAGAATAGAAATTAAATAGAAACACCAATGTAATGAAAGAAAATTTTAACTATGGCGATGCGCCTGAGTTTAATTTGATCCTTAATACTAAGCACAGTGAAGATATCTTTAAGATTCAATTAAATTAAAGAGCAAACAATGCATGATCAATGTAAAAGATGAAAAAAATAGAATCATAGGCTCACAACTTAGACAATTTTGAAATAACACAAAAAATATCAACAAAGGCACAGAACTTAGTCTTCTTATTAATTTTTTAGTCACATAAAAGGCACATATACATGCAAAATTATACAAACTTTCTAAATCAAGAAAATAGAACAAAGGCAAATGATATTACTAGCCACAACAATAAAGTCTAAAAAACTTCTTGATAACAATCTCTTGCAAAAAATTCTCTCTCTTCTGATGATGATATCTATTGATGATGTCTCCTCCGATCTGCACCCATATTTATAGCATAGGACTAGCTCAAGATTGCCTACACTTTCCCATCCCAATGGTCTAACTAAACTCTAACTTAACTGGAAGTGTTTAACAAAAGATATCTTTCAGATCTCTAATGTTGGCCTCTCTACAAGTTCAAATCCCAATGGCCTAACTGAACTAGAACTTAACTAGAAGTGTTTAACAAAAGATATTTTTTAGATTTGAAACGTTTAGTCTCCCTACAAGTTCATTGGATGAATTAAATACACGTGACACTTTTCACTGTGAAACAGGTGAGGACACTTGGCGTGCTCTGCTTACTCTACTTGAAAACTATCTCATTATTCAGGAGGCACCAAAAAATGACACTTGGCAGCTTCTGTAACACTTACAGAAGACACACGAAACTTTTTACGTAACTTATACTCTTTACTGTGTCTTTGTATCGAGAGTGCTTCATCTTTGACATCTGTCACATTCTACTGCTCTAAAACTTTGTCATCTTACATAAAATGGGACCCATAACACTTCTTACTTGAGCAACTTCAAAAGGGGAATGGGGACAAATGGCACTTTTCATAGATCTTTAACAAGTGACACGTGGCAGCTTTCACTTTCTATAGAAACAAAACCCGGGGCCCACCATAGTCTTTACTCAACAATGAAACAAAATGGAGAAACTGTGGATGTTGACACTTGGTGGTCTTTTCTAAGCTTTAACAAGGGACACGCAGCACTTTCTGCTATATTTAGAGAAACACATCAAAACCTTATGCAATTGCCACTTGGCACCTTCCACACGTACTGAGAAAAGCTTTTGAAACTCATAAGAAACTTGAAACACGGATGTTGACACTTGTCACACTCTATTGAGTTATATAACAAGACACGTGGCACGTTTCACTTCTTTTAAAAATAAACTATAATGTGCCCAACTGATGATGCTTGGCATGTTCTGCGTGACTTTGATACTTAGATAAAATTTAGACAAAAATTAAAACTCACGTCCGTGCTTTGTGTCAAAAACTTCATTGCCTCAAAATTGAAACACACAGGGATAAAACTTTAGAGTGCACAACTAAAACTCAAAATAAAATGTAGAGTATTTTACTCTATAGTAACATTTGAACATGTTCCTTATTTTTTGGCTACAGTGACTAAGTGTTGTTTCATTGGTGTGCAAAAATTTGAACATGACTTCTCATTTGAGTGTGCGACATTTGAACATGCCCCTTGTTTATGATCTCCATATACCCCTTTTGCATGACATTAAGTGCTATGTTGTGTGTACTTGATTTTTTGTTGAGATTTTCCTTTTTACTCCTAGATGTTTCCATGATCCATATCATGCATATTAGGTCTTGTTGTGATTGGATACTATGAGTTTCATTGATACATCTTCTTAGACATGATATCATTGTATGTTTCTTTAATACATGATCAATACATATATAACATGGTTATCTTATCCTTTTGAGATAAGGTGATTATCACATTACATTCCCCTCAACTCAAAAGGGGGGATTATCATTGGGGGCATGTCATAGAGATGAGTCCATACAAATATAGTTGAAAATTTTGGCATAATTTGATACAATTTACATGATTCAAATATATAACTGGGTCCAAATATTATGTATTTGGCACCAATTTTCACATATTTGTGAGAAATATTATATACATATTATAGAACAGAGGTTACATTTTGACATATAGTTTAGATTGAGACACATTAGAGGTGAATATGCCATGAAAATGCACTAAATAATAGATACATATTTAGATTATATACACATTTATGCACTGACCTTACCAAGATGCATCAATTAAAATTTATCTATTTGTAACAGTTGGCTCCCTTACGTAGTGCAATTGAGACTTAGTTCCATCGATGACCTTGGCACTAATTCCATTTTGTAGGTTGAGATGGTTACATCATTTGACCTAGGTGATATTGGCTAGATTATGTATACATTTGAGTTATGTGATTGAGACTTAGTGATCTCAATGGACTTGGCATAAATTACCCTTACACTAGATTAGGAGCATGATTACCTTCAAATTCCCCTCTTCATATCTCCAAAGTTTAGTTTTGAACCTCTCTCTCTAATGCTTTAGTAAGGAAGCAGTTTTACCAAATCAAACTACCAATGGAAAGCATGGTTGCATTAACACACAAGTGTAATCCTTCTTTTCTCTCTTTTATTTCAAGTATTCCAATTATTCAATTTTTAGATTATATTCACTAATTACATTATAACATGCTCTTAGTTGTAGGTAACATTCAAATAAAATTTAAACAAGGCTCAAGTTAAATCAAGGTGTGTTTTACACACCAAGGTATACATTTATTTATGTTAAACCTACTAATTTCATTATTATGCATTACTATATTAAAGGGAGGGGGGAATGTAGATACTCAAATCTAATTTTAATGATATGCTAGTCTTTCACACTTGAAAAATATCACTCATAGCTCAACCCTTCAATTTATGACCTTCCCACTACCAAAAGGCTCATGTTCGCCATCCCATTGTGCCTAAATAATTATCCTATAATCTGACCTTGATATTTTGATTACCCAAATCACCTATAGCCTAAAGTCTGCATAAATCTTTATTAATATTATACTCTAATAGGTACATATCTTCAACAACTTTCTTTTCTCTTGGACACTACCTTCTAGACTAGGACACTAACATTGACACTAGTGTCTGATTATTACAAATGGTTAAATTTTCAAGTATTTTTACATATATGGGTTGACCTATTTATCTAAAGTAACCCTCCCATGAGATAATTTCAAAAGGTGTTGTATAAATACAAGTAATATACCATTCATTATCATTAAGTATAAATAAAACACACATATATCTTATACCAAGAAAAAACACCTCTAAAGCTCGAAAAACTACCTTATTATTCCCTATTTCAAAATTAGTCATAAGATTTGTCTTATTATAGGTTTGAATCATTCAAAGAGCAACCCATGATCAATATTTTTCAAGTTATAAGATAGCTCACTACATGTACTCACATGTAACATATTGCATAATTATTCACACATAAGCCCACACAATGGGGAGAACTACATCTCTCTGAGGACCTCTTTAGAGTATATAGCTATGTAGGCAACACTCATTGACATAGGGGTCTTTGAGGTTATCTCAACTTCACTTGAGCCCATTAAACCCCATTTTTTTAAGGTGACATGCCCAAATTGGAAGACCTAGAGTTTTGAGATACATACTGATAACCAAAAATTGTGTATGTGATCCAATTTAATAATATACAAGGTGAAAATGAACCCTAATAGGTATAGTTAGTTGTTATAGAAAAGGACATGTATTTTTTACTAGACATAATAATTAACACTATTGTCTAGATCTTGATGATATTATCCAGGATGAAAGAGAGATAAATTATAGAACCTGATGAATCATAATGGAACATCAACCTATCTTAACTTGCATTTGTACTTCTTGGATTTACCTATGCATTAGTAAATAGGCTAAGTATTATTTCTTCTTTGTGTTACTACTTTCAAATTATTTTATGACATTGTATTTTTCATATTTAACATACTTTTATAATTCAACATTGTATCAAAATATTGTGGATATAAATTAACTAATTGGCTTATTTTTAGAATACCTTAGCCATTTATTAATTAGGCTATTCTCCCCTAACTCTTTCTAAAAAGGGTTAAACACCATAATGGTATCTCCTTTGCTTCTTTAGGTTTTTAAAATTGTTCATCCCTGCCATAGATGTTGAACCATAAGTCATTGAAAATAGACGTGTTCTCCACCTATTTTCACCATTTTAACTAAATATCTTTCCCAATTAGGGTTGTGATAAAAATAATTTTAATTGCATGCATATTTGTTGTATCAAAAGATGGATTTATTCCTTAATTCTTAGAAAATTTTCTATTTTCTATATATCATAATGACTGTTATACCAAACCTCTATATATACTCACCCTTCCTATATACTCATCGGTACATGGAAGAAGCTTTCCCTTTATATATACCTTGTAACACGTGAAAGATACATTAAAACATACAAGAGTAGAATGGTACATGGTATCTAGGTGGTACATGAAAAGGATTTATTCTATATATGATACCTACTTGATGAGAAGTATTTGTATGTGGACGTGATAACCCTATATACTCGAAGTGTTCTTGCTCATTTTTAGGATTTATGTCTAATAATAGTCACAAATGGGTAATGAAGGGAATGGGAAAATAAAAAAATTCATTATTTCTCATTGTTAGTTTATAGGGGTGATGCCACAAATGTCATTGTTATAGCTATATTAGGCTATAAGTGCTAAAATGTTAGAGCACATGAGAGCATAATGGTACATGGTATCTAGGTAGCACGTGAAAAGGATTTAATCTATCTAATATAACCACTTAATGAGAGGTTTTTGTATGTAGGCATGATAACCCTATATACGTAGAGTGTTCTTACTCATTTATAGGATTTATGTCTATCAATAGTAAAAAATAGGTAACGAAGGGATGGGAAAATGAAAAATTTCCTTATTTCTCCTAGGCAATTTATAGGGATTATGTGACAAATGTTGTTGTTATAACTATATTAGGCTATAAGTGTAGTAATTAAATCATGATGACATGACTCATAAATGCAAACTAGACGCACTATTGATATCGAATACTATGAATTGGTTTTTATTTGCATAATTTGATTTGTTTTTCAAATTTTACTTAATTTTAAAAAATGAAAACAATTTATAGTTTGTAAATGACTTATTAATTATTTTTTAATAAGTCAAAAAGGAAAACATGTATATTTATTATTCCCTTATAGGGATATTCTTCATTCTAATTTGGCTAAAATGAAAAATCATGTAATTTAAAAAAAAAAAAAATGGACTTATTTGAGAATTTAAAGGCTTTATTCTATCCTTCATGCCATGTAGAAGGTGAAACACCCTTGTTTAAAATGTGTAATCACTCTTCCATGGTGGTTTGAAAGAATTAAAACTCATCCATAATAACCACACAATCTAAATGAAGAAAAAAAGACCTTGTAAATATTAGCCAATAGTCATGTAGGTCCAAAATGAAATTGAAACAAGGGTATACCTCCTTATTCAGACAATACATAGTCCAATATTTATATTTGAATTGTTTGGTGAACTCTTTAAGCATCACACATATCATATAACAACCCAAAATTGCTACACAGTCCACATAAGTACCAAAACACCTTGGTTTCAAGATAAAAGATTCATAACATTAGTTGAAACAATACATAGTAGTGTGAAAATAATTGAAATGCAATCCATAGATGAATCACCACCCCTTAAAATAGATAAAATGCCTTATTTTCAGCTAAAATGCTTTTAAACAATTGGAAATCAACAAATTAAGATGCCATTTAGCTATAATAAATAATTACCAGCTAAAACATCTCCTAAACCAACCATAACACAATCCTTATCAATGTAAAAGATTGATTTTGATCATTTTAATTGGCTAAGAATGAGATATGTAGAAAGGATGAATAATGGAAGAAAAAAATCAATTAAGAATCCTATGCTCTGATACCAAGATTAGGCTAGGAATGAATAACAAATAAAATAATTGAAACTGGTGCAAACCAAAGTTTTTGAATTGATGAAGAATGAGATATTAAAATATTATATATTATTTTTTATTAAGGGTAACTATTGGGTTTATGAAAGGGCCCAAACCCTTTTACATATAAATCCAAAGATATATCTATGAACACTTGGATAAAACACAACTTCTAATGACTAGCTATAGAAATACATATAAACAACAACCAAACTTTAGCAAATTAACAAACTAAACAAAATAGAATCAGGCTATAAAAAAAACTTGATAATGGGACTGTTATCCACCAAAAACAAGGACATAAAGTTAATCTTTACATTTCTTGTGTTTACCACACCTAAGAAGTTAGGATTCCTCGACATCAAGGTTTGAAAGATACAAAAAATCATTTTAGTATTTTAAACTTCTAAAATAATATCTTGGATATTCATTTTCATCTAGATGTATTCCTTCTAACCTTGTATAATCTTCCACTAGTGCATAACTGGCTAAATTGAATCATGTGGACATAATGAACTACACATTTCTTTCTTGGAATAACTCTTCTACTGGCTTGAAAACCCTATTGAAGTTCTCATTTTTATAATTTAGATAAAGGATCCCTTAATAAAGGGATCCCCTAAGACACTTGGTAAGAATGAGATTCTTCCTTCTCATGATTTGATACCTTACCATGAATTTTGTGCTCTTCCTCAACTAATAAGGTGTCAAACCTCTCCTTTCTCTTACTAACAATTGATTCTCTATGATAGTTAGCATTAACACATTTTAATTTGAGGTTACCTATTCATTGATATCCATAATAATGAATACTGATATTCTCATCGTTTGTTGATTGAGTTCATTTTCCATCTCTTGACTGAAAGGTTATACTTTTTGGGCCTGAAGTTGTCACATTCCTCTAAACTACTATTATAACTTTACTTTTATTAATTTTATGTTTCAGATTCTCCTATGTTTGCTCATCCATGTACATGAATTAACCAATGGAATCCCTTATTTTGGTGAATATACATTCACCCCAAAAATTTAAGGGAAGAGCATAGAGATTAACCCATACAAGAATGACACTAGTGTTTTCTATTTGAGAGTTAAATTCACTATAACATGGTTTGATAAATATACCTCTTTGTCCCATGATCTAACTAGATCTATACCCAAACACATTTTATAGCTTCTAAGTAAGAAAAATTAACAATAAATAATTTCTTAGGAAGTAAGGTAACTTGGACCTCATCATCAATTGATAGAGTTATGGTTTCTTTCCTTGCCTCCTCTAGATTCAGTCTTCTACCTCTGGTCCATTAGATGATTGTCTTATTTTCAAAATATTCCAAATTTAACTCAAAATCTTCATCTATAATCATTATAAATATAAAACTAAATCAATGACTATTGTTCCATTTACTTTGGTATTAGTATCATCCTCAACCATCAATAGTATTGGGGATGCATAACCCACCCTTAAAATGCCTCCTCTTTTCACCTTTTTTTATGCTTCCTTCATGGTCAAAACCAAGCCATTCAAAGGTTTTATTGGCTTAGACCCAGATTCATCAAAATCCTCTTGCCTTTGTTGTATGGAAGTCATAGTGTCTTCCTTAACTTTTATTGTTTTCCTCACCTTAACCCTAATCAATATCTACCCTAAAATAGGGTCTTTCATTGTTTTCATGCCTCCATTATCAATTAGATCCTCTGGCTTCAACTCAATCCTATCATTGTTTCTCTTAATTTCTAGCCATCAATCCCTCATTTGAAACCTTGAAATATTTCTCTTGTTCACTTTGATTTTATTGCCTTGAGCTATCTAAGTTGTGATGGCATTAAAGTGAAGACTTAGAGATATTTGAAAATCCATTTTTTACCCTTTAATATCCTTCCATTGCCTTGGATTATCCAACATAGGTCATCATTCACTAATTTTTTTTGCTAGTATTCTCCATCATTCACCATTATTCTCCAAGATTATAATATTATATAGATAAGCATGTGACTATTAATTTCATATTCTAAAAAGACTCTTGATCTCTTTATTTAGACTATCTATAACTATGAGATAAAATATCTCTTAAAATTACTCCTAAGAGAAACATTATTATATTACAATAATAATACATAACATCACATGCTTAGAAAAACATTATGAGCTTAGAAAAAACATCTCGTTGATGGAAATACATTATAAGATTAGAAAACATCACATTAATATAAATACATCTTAGGTTTATAAAAATAAACTAGGATTATAAAAACATTTCAATAAATAAAATCTTTATAATTTCTTAGAAAATAATCTCTAGCTTAGAAAATCACCACATTAATGGAAAAACATTGTTGTTCTATAAAAGTTTCACAAGGATGAAAAGACATCATGAATTAAAAAAACATCTCTATCTAATAAAAGTTGATAAATGTATTAAATTTCATAAATTATTACAATCATGCTTTATATTGGATCAATATATTTACCTATGAGATGTAAACTGCAACACTTGAAGAGTTTTGAATTGGATCAATAGATTTCCCTGTAAGATGTAAATTACAACACTAGAAGAGTTTTGAATCGGATCAATAGATTTATTGGTTCACATCCACTAGTGTTTGATTTATTTGGATTATTTTATACTTTCTCGATCACTAAATAATTTGAAGTCAAATCTCGCTAGGAGTAAAAATAGTGTTTAATTTTTAGTATCTATTTAAGGAGATATCAAACATTTAGGTTGGGTATAAACAACAAATTTAATATCAAAATTTCCCTCTAAATTCTCAACAATTGCAATCCTAGGGCCCATAAAATGTGTGGCGATCTTATTTTACCCTAACTCTAATTAACTATTAACCCTAATTAAGATATGAACTAGAATATAGTCTAGATTATAAGATGTGACAATTAAGCATGATTCTAAATGTAAAGGGTTGAAATAGATTTAACAATGGTAATTACTAAAGATGAAAATTACAATAATGGATAAGATGTGTACCATTCATTTTATTAAGAAGGATTGAGATAGGTGGTATGAAGAAAGGTAGGTAGAGTTTCTTAATGTAGGTTCTAGATCTTTGTTCATGCCTAGACAATACTGTTAATCTCTGGTTGGTACCGTACAATAGCCTATTTTGAACTAGATGGAATCAGACCTATATATTATAATTCTCTAATCTGGTACAAGTAGCTATGTCAATTTATCTTTCAACTCTATGTGTGATCTTAAGGTCTGATCATGTGCATGATATCTAAAAATCTATATCTTTCATTTGAAACCCTAGTTCCACTTATAAAGGGGTGAAACATGTAAAAAAGATCAGGGAAGTATAATGGGTTGAGTTGATCTCAATCACCCCATTTGATGATTGATCATTTCCTATGTATCCAAAACTCTGAATAAGGATGTCAAGATATATGTAATTCTTTCCCTTAATATGGATGCACAATTTTACTTCTTTAATATATGAATCCACCTAGTGATCTAGATTTCAATAGTTAAAAATGATTACTTTGGAATTAGATTGGTATGCTTTAGACTTTGCCTATGACTACTCCTAGTCACTAATTTAAAATTTGGGATCAATATGGCAATTAATTTAGGATGAATAGGGAAGTTTTGATTAATGTGCAATAGTATTCTTGAGATGTCCTTGGTAAGTTCCAGATGAGTTAATAAGCATACACTTATTTGTATGTATATGTGACTCTTTGGTTGATTTATCACACACTAAAATGATAGGTGAATAGGTCAACCCATGGGAATGATTTGATTTTGAAATCTAACTTTTGCTAGGTGAATGCTGAATCCACCAGATTTGGATGGTACTATTTGAATGATACCATTTGGATCTTGATAATTTTGTTTATGAAATAGGAACATTGATATAATGATGAAGATATGAAAATGTATGATAGTTTATTTTTTTGGGACCAACTAAGGTAATTCTTATAGGTGACTGACATCAACTTAGAAGGATTAGATTGATAACTAGCATGTAAATGTGAGATGGTTTTTAATTAGAGGCATATTTGTACGTGCAAGTCATGTAAAGTAAATGTAGGTCAAACTAAAATTATCGAATGTATAATAACATATTTTAGTATCTATAAATTCCCCAATTTTATTCTAGTATTGAAGTGTAGTATAAAATACTAGAGTAAAAGGATAAAGATATACATGAGTGTGTACAACACACTTTGCCTTTGGGAGATGCTCCACATGTGTAACTTGCTCTAAGTAAACCTAAAATGAATATGTGGAAATCAATGTCCATATTTTGAAATATAAAATATAAAATATAAATGAAACACTAACCATTAAGAGCAAAGGAATGAATACACATGTATGTGGGTGGAACCATTTTATCCTATAACTCGTTGGAATTGACATTTCTTTACTGAAGCAATGGAGAATGGTTCCTTTTGTTGAACCATTTAGAGAACTAAGGGTGATTAAATATCAATTTCATGTGACTAAATAGGTCCATGGGTTGGGAATATAAGTTCTCCAACCCTCATGAAGTAGGGAGTATCACTGTTGATCCTCAATTATACAAATTCAAATAATTAATCTTGCATTGGTTTTTAACCTCAAGATGGTAAGGTGGGAACCACATAATGGGATCGATATGATTAATTCTAAGGACATTGATTGTCATTGAAACTAAATTACATTACCTCAAAAAATGAGTCAACAACTATAGATGGACTTATAGATTTTAGGATGCTCACTACTCAGTGCCATTGAATCATGTTTGTAATTAAATAATTATAATTGTGTTTACTAAAAAAAATGTATGTATGTGCATGAACTATTATTATGATTCATGAATTATTTCCAATTTATATCTAAAATGATGTATATGTGCATTAACCAATGCCACAACCCACCAAATTTGTGCCAATTTATATAGAATGTTATGCATCTATATACTAAAATTTGAGAACCTATATCCCAAATGTATAAGTATGGGAAAACCTGTAATTTTTATTCCCATACATTATGTGCATTTGCATGGAATATGCACTGAAGTGTATTTGAGCCTATAAATTTATACACATGTCCCTATACTTGATTTCATATGCATGATATATGCCCCTAGAATCTATACCAATGTGTGAATAGTTTTCCAATATATGAACCCACATTATATGTAAACCATTTTGAATTTTATGAACATTGTATTATATTAAAAAATTTGATGTTTTCTACTTATGGATGCTTGTGTCTCTATTAAAATCTTACTAATATGCCTCCCCTTTTAATGTGAGGGATGAATCATGTAAGTCACTCATCTTAGAAAATGAGTTAATGGTTTCATGTTATGTATAAAGATATCATCACGTAAAATAATGTTGACATGTAGAGAATATGTCATCATAGTAAAGTGTATGTCATCAAGGAATGTATGTAACATATGTAATGATGGTCATATAAATGTTATTTCAAGATAAATATATCAATTAGGAACACAATAATAATCATCATTGAATAATACTATGTAGTAAGGAGGTGAATGATTTGAATCATGGAACCACATACAAAGGGGAAGTGCATGATATGTGTCATGAAACCTAGAAACTTAGCAATCTTAAAAATCTCAAAAAGATCAATAGTCTTAATAGATAATCCTATATTAATCCACTCATAAGCACACAATGTGAACATAAATCCAAGAGATATAAACAAGGGACATATATATGCCATAATTAAGGCCAAGGGACACATGCAAGGGACATAAAGATATCACACAGTCAAGGCTAAGGTCCACACATAAGGGACATACAAATGTAGCACACACAAGTCCAAGGGATACACATGATATAGAAGGAATGACTAGCCTATCATGCAATAATAATAGCCTCAATGAATCATATAATGTATGAAAACTAGTCTACACTATACATATATCATTGTCACATCATAACAAAGTACCATATCGATGTAGTACTGTATAAGATATTAGTAACTAGAAAGACATGTAAGCAACCTAGATAGCTAAACATAGTAAGAGGTCATATAAATATATAACATGTGATAGTGTGATATGTGGAAATAAAATGTCTCTAACTGTCTCTAACATTATCATAGCCTCTGGATAGAGTAAATTCCAACATCTATATGTCCTTGTATGATATGCATATCATATATCACACTCATATACCATTATTAAATAAAAATTTGGATTAGGGGGTTAATATAATTAAGACAAACCATATATTAAATTAGAGTGCATAATATATACAATAATCACACAAACTTGTTGTAACTTACTAGTTTTAGAAATGTGCTAAAAGGATAAAGTATTAAGCGATAAATGACTTATCTATAACTCGGGTCTATAGAATTTCAACAATGATTGTAAACTAATTGTATGACTATGTGAGGTTATTGTGAATTAGGAATAGGGTTCATGTTATTCTTGGATAAGGTCACATTGTTTGGACTAGGAAAGCCTAAGTGAATGTATATAGGGCATGAATTTATTTTTTAGGGTTTTTGATCCCTTTGTAAATTATGATAGATGCACCTTCATCTTTAGGTCCTGTGTGTCTATTTAGATTCTTTCAATTTTTCTACAAGAGACACTATGTGAGTTCTTCTTCACTCTATCCATGGATCTATGATAAGAGGGAATAAATATTATAAAATATGGGCAATAGGTAAGAGATTGGGGTTATGATTTACCTCAACATCCCATGTGTTGAGCACTACCTACATACCAATACTCAGAAGAGGGATCAAACTCCATGTATATCTCCCATGCTACGGTGGTATGTGTACAATATTGGTGAAGTTTTATATGATCATATAATCCTTGTGTGATTATGTGTTTGAATAAATGATTTATAACATTGCTATTATATTCAAACCTAGCTCAAGGATTTTTAGTTATAGGGACTTATAATTGGGGAAAATAGGTACTTTATTCTCAATGTGTAGTTAGATATTTTGGTGATTTCAATGATAGAAGCTTCTTATCCTCGTATTTAAACAAATAGGTAGATAATGTGTTTATATAGTGGGTATTTTGAGATTTAATTGAATTGGGCTATCAAAATGTGTAGGATGACTAGTTGGGATGAATTTGAATATGAGCAACCAAACATTAATTAGTGGGAGGATGAACTGACAAATTTAGACATGATCAACTTGCGATATTGTCTTGAAGGGGTGACCTTGTCTAAGGAATAGGTACAATCAATCTAAAAATTTAATCAGTCAAGTAATTAGTATAGGCTATTTAGAATGAGGAATAAGAACATTTAGGATCAGAGTTACCTTAAGATATATGGTCATCCATATAAAAGTAGAGGAACAATGGTTTAAAACCATGGAATTAAACATAGGTTAAGCATTGATAAAGGGTGGTCACAAGTGCATTGTTTTATAATTAAATGTTAATTATAGTGTCTACATTTACCCCCTTTTATTCTATTAATGGAGTAAAGTGAAAGTAATAGAATAAAAGGAAGAGTGTTATAACTGAGTTTCCCTGTGAAGAATGGTCTAGAATGTAGATCACATGCTAAACTATTCTTCATGTAAACCTATAATGAAACATGTATAAATCCATCCTTACTTAGGATAAACATTCTAAAAGTAAAGATAAGAAACGTATAGATCAAATCAAAAGGAACACATTCATCTTTTCATGTATGTTAACCATTGTATTTTTTGGTGCAAAACTGGTGACCAAAGAAGGTGAAACCCTTGGAGATTTATTATTTGAAACACTTGGATTGGATTGTATATACCCCAATCCTCATTGAAATGATAATGTGCTTAAAAAATCAAGATTTATTTGACCTCATCATCACACAACTCAAGGTAGTAAAATATCTTGGAATCCTTTAATGAATCCCAATAGAAAATTCTACTGTGAAAAGTTGAATCAACCAATTCACATGGAATAATATTCATTCTAGTGCAAAACTAGTGAAATACCTAGTGAAAAATTCGTGAAATATAATGAAAACTAAGTTTGGTGTATAAAAAATCATGAATGACATGAATTACCATTCATTCTATATAAATTAGTCCAAAATTGAGTAATAAAGTGATTATGTGTTGTGCACATGCCCTCAATATGCTATTTAAGTATATTGGTTCTGATAACTTGAGTAATACCAAATGAATCTTTGAGTAAACATGTGTGAATTATGAAACACATGATACACATGATGACCTCAATCTGATCAAAATATGTAACAAGCTATGTATAGATATGAAACTATTTTTAGGTAACCATTGAAAACTATTCTATAGACTGAGTATGATTTTGAGAATTCTAGAAAAACACTATTTCTAATTTCTAGGATGAAAATACACTACTTTGGACAATATTGACATGTGTCATTATCCCTAGGGTGAGATATTGTTTGAATATATATTTTTGTGTAAAAAATGAGCATACACTATGATCAACTGAGTAAATACTATTATTTTTTAATCTATGTTGTTGGTTATTATAGCTTAGTCTCTAAAATAAGCCATGGTGTATGCCTCCTCTTTTGAGGTGAGTTGAAAAGCTTGTGTAATAACTTAGCTCAAAATAAAAGTTATAAGAATGATGTTATAAAAAGATTTAAATATGGAGTAATAATGATAACAATGGAAATCATGGTATCATAGTGACAATGTGTAATATAGTAATGTATGACACATGTAAAGCCAAGCATACACAATGTCATGTCTAGGTAGATGTTAGAAATTAGGTGCATAGTGAAAAGTGATAATATATTTAATAATTGGATCAAATATATAACTACTCAAGGAAGATTCATGCTTATATCAAGCTATCAAAAAATTGGGGAGATGCATGATATCCATCATGTCATTGAAAAACTGAGTAAAACATAACAAACAAGAGTCATGGAAATGATCCACACACAAAGAGTATATGAAAGATCACACAAATCACACATAAGGATAAGGGGAAATATAAAATGGACATGTTAAAATGTCACTCACATGCATAGAAACACACAATATGACTTAGAGATACAAAAAAGGACATATTCAAATGTCCATAATCTAGAGAAGTCAAATACACATAAAACATGAAGCAAAGAAGCAAACATGAATGATTAAGAAAAATTAATCTAAATAATAAATTTTTAGCATAATCATATATATCAACTCATGTATCTAATGAGATAACAATATTAAATTAAGTGAGAAAATAATAAAAGATTCATGTAATGTACTCTACTGTAATAGAAATAATAGGGATAGTCATAAAGTGATAAAACATGTGAAAAGTATGCCCCTAGTGAACTCATTATGATGAAATCAAGTTGTATAAGGCCTATGATTATTTATAATCTAATAAATTGGAACATGTGTTCATTAGGACAAATCTACTGGAATGGGTCAAAGGCATAGTGTTTGACTATCAAAAGTAGTGTGGTTTTTTTAGTGTTATTTTTTGGGCCTATGATAGTATCACCTCTTGCAACTACATATGAAAGTGACAAATTGTGTGTTTTTAAACTTACTCAAGTACACTTGTGAAGCATATTTTAAATTAAATTAGATATATATAAGTACTTCATATATTTAAACACAAATCAACTTATGTAATTGAACTACACATGTAATACATAAGTCTCAATTTTTAGATTTTTGAAATACACACACACACACACACACACACACACACACACACACACACACACACACACACACACACACACACACACACATGAATATAGTGTGTGTGTGTGTGTGTGTGTGTGTGTGTGTGTGTGTGTGTGTGTGTGTGTGTGTGTGTGTGTGTGTGTGTGTGTGTGTGTGTGTGTGTGTGTGTGTGTGTGTGTGTGTGTGTGTGTGTGTGTGTGTGTGTGTGTGTGTGTGTGTGTGTGTGTGTGTGTGTGTGTGTGTGTGTGTGTTTGTGTGTGTGTGTGTGTGTGTGTGTGTGTGTGTGTGTGTGTGTGTGTGTGTGTGTGTGTGTGTGTGTGTGTGATGGAAAATGAACATGTTAACCAATTAATCCCACTAGGGCCTCACAATCAATGGGTCTTATATATAACATAGGAAGGATGACCTCTCACAAATGGAAAACATCATGCCACTGTGAAGTATTTGATCTCAACTTGGAATTTGGAGATTGATTTAGATTTGTAACATAACTACCATTGTCATGATGATAATATATAATATCATGTGTATGGGGTTTAGTATTGTGAACTTTAGAACTCTTTAAGATCCATCATGTAGTATAATAACTATATGTTGGTGTTATTTATGGAACACTATTAATTTCATGTACCAATCTAGGATGTGCTGGAGTAAAAAATGTCTCTCTAGAATATGCTAAAAAACATTGATTGAGTGTATTTTCAAAGTTAGGTCTCCTTATAAATTTAACCATTTTATTTTTAACTCTTTGAATAAGTTGAACCTTTTTAGGTTTCTCAATGATATCTAATATGTAAGAACAATAACCTTTGCTTTTAGGGTCTATTCATACGAAATACCATAAACCATGATAACCTCATCAATGAAAATGTATCTCAAACATCTAAGTACTATAGAATTCACTCCATGAAGCTATTGTATCCAATGACATCCCGATAACATATCAAAGACTCCTACACTTGGTTTTACTATAAAATTGGTGGACACATATGTCAAAACAACCTATAGTGGTAAATTGATCTCACCAATGGAACTCTAAACATGTACCTTGAATCCCTTATTTATTTGTTTTGTAGAAACTATATCCTTATATGTATACAAAATCTGAAATAAGTTTGATAACACACATATTCACACTTGAACCATTATCAACCATAACACTTTATATAGGTTGATGATCAATCTAAGGTTGAATGAACAAAGAGTGCAAATCAAAAACATCATTTAGTATCTCATGTTTTAGGAATGTAATAAGTAGTATGGATGGCCCTAAAACATGATATGTGCCAATAATGCCATTCAATGGATGTTGTGCCTCTCTTTGAGGATGATAATAATATAGTGGAGGGTGTGATTTATATGTATAGTGAACTTTTGATTTATGTTTTTTTTCTTGACATGTATGCTTATGGAAAGTTTTAGTGAATATATTCATTTTAAAACTTTCACTTGGTTGTGCCTTGATAATTTTGGTAGATGTACTCACATATATGATGTTATAATCTATGAAATCCTATATCTTATGTATCAAATTGATGTATATGTTGGTAGTATGCCTTGTTACTCTATGAAAATCATAAAAAAACATGTTATTCAAATCCTTTTGGAAGAGTTTTACTCACATCAACCTCTTTAATGAAAGCTAGCGATATGAGGTGATATTCCAATTTAAATTTTGTAATACCTTATAGGGAAATTCTGGCATGTTGGTAAATTATCACCTTGGAGGAACTAATAACACAATACACTAAGTAGGTTTTAAAACTAGATTCATCGATGTCTTTGGATCACTTATATTTTCACTTGGATTCATCTTATATGGTGGCTTACTCTAATTTTTTGTATTAAAAGTAGAATCTAGGTTGGTCATATATTTTAGCTTTTTCATTTCTAATAACTTAACCTCTCTTTGCTTAACTATGTGACATAAATCATCAAATGATAGAAACTTAATAAACATAATAGATTCATGTAAAGGTAGAAATAAACTCTATTTGAATATGTCTTAAAATTTGTTATCTACCATAAGATTTTTTGTCTTGGATATCATGGTCTTATACCATAAGACATAATATGAAATATGCTCATTAGATTCTTATTTGATCTTAGCAATATGAGCATTTTAAATCTTTTCACTTATGTTAATGGAAAAATGTGCAAGGAACAAATTTTCCAAAGGATTGAATGCATGAACTGACTGGTATGGTAAATCAAAAAATCATCTTAGAGCATACTCTTTAAAATTTTTAGGAAATAAATTGGTCAAAAACCTATCATTGGACGCATAATCCAAACATGCTACTTGAAAAGCTCTTAAATGTTGCTTAGGATCACCTTTTCCATCATAAAATGTAAGATTAGGTGCCACAAAACCAATTGGTAAAGGATAGCCTAGAATTTACTGGGCTAATGGAGTATACAATAGATTAAATATTCAAGTGTTTGATTAGGTCTCAAAATACCTTGTTCTAGTTGCAACACCTCAATTTACACAGTTAAAACAATTTGCATAATGGATTGTGCATTAGGAATAAAATGTGTTTTAACAAAAGGTGGTGTAACAAGTGATTGAGTATGGATTTTCATAGTGATATACTAAAACCCTTGGGTTTACACCATAATATAATTTGGTATAAAAGTTGTATCTAGTGGTGCATAAAAAGGAAAGGAACCCATAACGATAGTAATCTCATATGTATTAGCTATGCTTAAACTTTTAATTTATAAGAGTTTTTAAAATATTATGATAATACTAAGATTGTTCAAAAATTATTTGTCAAAAATTATTAATAACTTTCACTTTATTAGGCTCTAGTTATTCATAATTTTTAGGTGAAACTACATATCGATGCTCATCTTGAGAGTCAGTGTTGTCTTGATTATATTGTTCATGTTTTGAAGTATAGTCATGCACTTATACATATTAAAGTTGTTCATTAATATATGAATATATTTATATACCCTTTTTCTTATCCATAGTATGTGCCTTATTAAAATAAATATGACTATGCTCAGCTTGAGTATACTTAGTCCAACACTTATTATAAGAGAGGTAGAAAAAAATTTCTTAGATTGTATAAAATGTGAAATAAAAACTTGAAAGATTGTTGTTAGGAAAGATTTTACTAAATCTGAAAACCCTAATACAACAATTGAAAATAATAAAAATAAGGAAAAAACCTTAGCAACATGAATAGTTAGGGTTTTGTAATATTCAACAATAAACACATTCAGCTAAATGTTTTATCAAAATTTAGATTAGTGGGTTAATATAATGAAGAAAAACTATTGAGTAAATCAAAATGCTTAATATATACAATAATCACACATAATTTATTATAACTTACTATTTTTATAAATGTGCTAAAATGGGAAAGTGCCAAGAGATAAATAACTTAGCTAAAACTTGGGTTTATAGAATTAAAACAATGTCTATAAACTAACTGTGAGACTGTGTGAGGTTGGTTCGAATTAGGAATAGGGAATCATGCTAGGATAAGGCTACACTATTTATACTTCATTGGCCTATGTGAATGTCTCTAGGGTACAAATTCATACTTTAATTTTTTTGACCCTTGTCTAAATTATCACAGATACACCTTTACCTATATGTTTTGTGTGTCCATCCAGATGCCTTCACTTCACTGTGGGAGCTGTTGTGTGCCTTCTTCTTCACTCTCACCTTAACTCAATGGTAATAGGGAATAAATAAAGTAAAATGGGAGAAAAAATAAAGGGTATGGGGTTGTGATTGACCTTAAAACCCCATGTGTTAAACATAAAATACATATCCATACTCTGAAGAGGCATCAAACTCCATGTAGTTCTCCCATGCTATGATGGTGTGTGTACAAAACTAGTAAAATGTTATATACTGGTGAAATTCTAGTGTGATTTTATACTTGAAAAAATGACTTGTAACATTGTGGTTATATTTAGACATAATTTTAAGGATTCTTGGGTTGTAAGGACTCTCAATTAGGAAAAATAGGTACTTTATTCTCAATGTGCAGTTAGATATTATAGTGATTGCAATTATAGAAGCCTCTTGTCCTCTTATTTGGACAAATGGGTAGACAATGTGATGATATAGCTAAATTTTTAGAATTTCCTTGAATTTGGATTGTGAAACATGTGGGATGACCCATTAGGATGAATTTTAATTTGGATAACTAGTCATTAATTGGTGGGAGGATGAAATATGTGGATTTAGACACAACCAAATTTTGAGATTGTCCTAAATGAGCGACCTCATCTGAGGAATAGTTGCAATCAAACTATAAGTATGAATTAATTAAGTATTGAGTCTAGGTTACTTAGAATAAGGAATAAGAACATTTAGTATCATATTTGTCTTAAGATAGAGGGTTATTTATATATACGTATAGGAATAATAGTTTGAAATCATGGAATTAAACATAGGTTAAGTGTGCATAAGGGGTGGTCACAAGTTCATTATTTTAGAATTAAATGTTAATTTTAGTGTCTACAACTATGAAATTCATGTGTATAGAAAATAATATGACATCTACCAAACATGTGATACATGGCCTATGAAAATAGTGTAATATAACCACCATGTTATTCTGAGGTCCTAATTTTTGATTTTTTGAATATTTGAATGCTTTTTTATTTTTAAAATAGATGACTTTTTTGTATTTTTGATTTTATCTTGAAATTTGATACTTATAGATAAGTCAATAAGTCAGCCTTAACTTAATTGAAGTTGATATATCTTGGTATGTCCTTGAAACTATGTAAACACATTACTTTTTCTTCTACTATCTCTTATTTTTCATATTCTATGCTTGCAATTATCTTTGAAGTTTTTGAATTTTTTTGGTATCATTGTCATCATGTTGTAACTTGATTGTATTTCCTTCACGTCTAAAGGAACTTTATTTATCTTCTGTATTCACCGTGGCTCCCATATTTTACAACCATAGTTGTCTCAATTTGAATGTCAACTTATGAGTAGGATGCATGACCTATATATATACACTGATAACCTTTGGTATAAAATTAATTGGTAAAATAATATGTCCCATGGACTCTCTTCAATGTGCACCATGTTGTAATTCACTAATGACATGTCTAAATTTTTGTAAGGATATGATACTACACATGGTTTCCCACTTTTTTCCATAAATCAAAATGTCTTTTCAATAGTCACCCTTAATGTATGGTATAATGGTCATTACTTCTTATAATTTATGCTTGTAATCTTTATTTATTGTATTTTACACAGTGTCATCTCAAAATTTAGTACAAGTTGTTCCTATTGATCTTGTATCACTTTGATGATGCCTTTATTCTTGTATTTTTTAATCTTCTTCTAAAATGATTCACAATGATCTATGTCATGCCTCATGCTTTTATGGTAATTACAATATGATTTTCCTTCTTGATGTGATGGACGTCTTAGTGTTCGATGTCTCTTATCTAGTAACACCATTAAATTTCTTTTAAATAAAATTTGTAATGTGATATTAGGCATGTATTGAACACTTGTTAATTGTAATGTCATGGATGGTTGTGTATATAAATGCTCTCTCATTCTTCACCAAATTTATTGACAAAATTTATAATAAGGCAAGTTGTATAATTGTTCCTGTGCTAAAATCATGGCCAATTTTGTAATGGTTTGCAATAAAGGGGACTCTCATATGTGAGAATCATGGTATTATATAATGTTGCAACTATTATATGCATTTTGAAGATATTGATGGTCTATCACTGTTTCTTTTCCTTTACTCTCATTAGATTATGTCTAATTAAGAATTTATAATTTGTCCTTTTTCTTTGTATATGAGTCATGCTAATATTCTCCAACAATAACATGTGTGAATAAAGTGAGATATATGTAAACATTTTAATCTATAGGATAAAAATATAACTTTATTAAATGATCATTTGTCCTATCTTCCATATTTTTGTCATCACTCTCATAATAATATTCAACTATGCAGTTTGATTCTTCTAAATTTACCTCTAAAGGGAGTTCTGGAATGGTTTCCCTTGTGATCCATGTTAAATTTATTATTTATGTGTCATTATTGATTATTTTTTACTAAATTTGATTAATTATCCCACCTTGTATGTGTGGATTTGATTGAATGCAATGGGTTGTGAGGGAGGTATGATAAAATAATTCTTAAATTATGATTGTGTCTAACTCTCATTAGTAGATTATGTTATCTTTAAATATTTGAAAGGGTCAACACCTGTAGGTGATATGTATAAATAGCATTCATACATAAATTATACACATTTATAATTTGGATGGTACTTCTCCATGGTATGTATCAAAGGTCACCCTATAAGAAAGTTGTAGTGTAACTGGTTAGGCATAACTTGAAATATAATGGGTATCATTTTGGGATCTAGTTGTACATCCAATCATATTTTACCCAATACTCTACATGAAGTGTTATCAAACACTTTGATTATTTGATATATTTTGTGGATAATATCCATATTAATACCCAATTATTACAAGAACTTGGTTTTACATATATTCAATCCATAACCATTATCTACCAACACATGTCTATCTTGATTTAAACTTAAGCTTGAATAAATAATAGTAGATTTTTTTCTATTATGTGTTGTGTTGGGAAGTATTATATGTAAATTTTTTTAACTTCTATTCATTATTAAATTTATTTAAGATGGAAGCAAAGGAGGTTGGTTATGTATCACTAGGGAGAGTTGTTGCACATAATGCCTCATGTAACATATATTTGTAGATAATTAACCTATTTAGTAACTCCATAATATAAATCTTAGCATGGGTATTATTTTATTGATTAATAATGTCATGCCCTTTGGTTTTTTTGGTTTACCTTATGGTAGGTGAAGTGGGTTGAGGAGGAACCCATTGAATACATCTATTTTGGGCCACCCTACCTCTCATAGTTGTGATAACATTAACCACACGTCCCAATATAAGCTTTGAGAAAATAATGGGGGTGAGATGGTAGCTGAGACAATTTAGAGATATAGGTGGATGAGGAACAAAAGGAGTCATAAATGTAATTTGGAACCTAGTGGTAATAGGTAATGACTCAGCTTGGAGGTTACAATAATTTAAATTAAGGTAGGCTAGAGATTGTTCATTATTGGTTTTAGACTTATTAGTGTATAAATATTTGATCCATAGGATTACATAATTATTACTAATTTTTCACAGTAAAACAACACATGTAATATTTAAAATCATGGTTTGAGTTAACAATTAAAAATAATTTTTATCCATTATAGTCATATATAAGGATAAATTAGAAATCATGTCTAAATATGAAACCCTGAGGCATAATTTTGAAAACCCTAAAAATAAAGATGAAACCCTAAGGGAAACCTAGGGTTTACAAATGTTTGAGCAATGTTTGGGTTCACTAATATATTTTACCCTAATTATTATTAATTTTGAACCCTAATTAAGATAGAATCTAGAATATAATTTAATTTATAAGATACATCAATTCAACATGACTTTGAATGTAAAGGCTTAAAATAGACTTAAAATTTGTAATTACTAAATATGGAAAGTAAAACAAAGGATAAAAAACTTATCAATTCCCTATACTATGTAGGATTGAGATAAGTGGAAGGGAATGATATAGGCATAAAATAGGATTAAGAGTCACTCAATATGGGTTTTAGATCTTTATTTGCATTAGATCATAACATTATCCTCAAGTTAACACTGTCTGATAGCCTATTTTAAGTAGGATGGAATCATCCCTTGGTTTTTTATTTTTTGTTCTAGTACAAGTATGTGATCCTCTTCATATTTTGGCTCTATGTATGATCATGAGGTATGATCTTGTGCGTAGCATAATTTTTTTTATCTCCTTCATTTCAAACCCTAGTTTCACTTATAAAGGATTAAAACTTGTAAAAAATATTTAGAAGTGTAATGGGTTGAGTTAACCCTAATAACTCACTTTGATAATTGATCTCTGACTACATATCTGATACTCTGAAGAGGGAAGTCAATCCACACATAGTTATTATCCTTAATTTAAATATACAATTATGTTTCTTTTCTATATGAATGCACTTAGTGATCTAATTTTCAACACTTGATAATGTTTGATTTGGACTTGGCTTGGTACGATTCATACTTGGATTACAATTTATCCTAGTGACTATTTTCAAATTCTGGATGATTAGGGTAGTTTTGATCAATGTGCATTATGTTCTTGAGATGTCCTTCATAAGTGCCAAATGAGCTAATAAGCCTAGATTTATTTTTATTTATATGTGACTCTTTGGGTGACTTATCATGCCATCAACATTCTAATTGAATGGGAGAATCCATGGGAATGATTTGATTTTGAAATATGACCATTATTGGGCAAAGGATGAATCCATCAGATTTGGATGGTATTATCTAAATCTGAAGGTTCTATTTGGGAGACATGAACACTGATATGATGATCTAGAGATGTTTGAGTATGATAGTTTAATAGTTTAGAATAGATCAAGGGAGTTCATATAGTTTATTAACAAAAAATAGAAGTGTTTGACTTATAGCTAGCATGTGGATATGAGAGAATGGTGAATAAGAGACATATATGTATGCGTAACTCATTTAGGGTGAAGGTAGGTCAAAATTGATATTATTAAGGATCTAATAAATTATTTTGATATCTAGAGATCCAAATATTGTTTAAAATCTAGGACCATCAATTTTTTTATGATAGAAGAACAAAACCCCATTGGATTAAAAATTGTTTTGCTATTCAAACAGGAAATAGTAACGCGTTAATCTATTGTGCAATCCCCAATATTAACCTAACTATGTATATTTTATGATAATATTTTTAATATTACATGTTTAATGTGATACTTAATTACAAGTTATTCATTTATTTATAATCCACGTATCCACACTTACATAAATTAGAAGATTTTATGGGTGAGATAGATTGATAATGTTTTAAAGTTACTTCTTGAAGAGACTATAGAGGAATTAAAGTAAGATTGTGCAATGGCTCTGATGTTGTTCACCCTATTTATGTATTTACAAAAAATAAGGATAAATTAATGCAACACATAGATATAATAATATGTATATGAAAGTATAAAATTTAGATCTACCCAATTGGCTAAGTAATAATAACAAGATAGAGATAATCAACTAGGCTACACAAAGTAAGTACAAAGGGATAAGGAATGATTACACCTTATTATTGTTTTGATATTATTTAAGTTTAAAAATAGAAATATGATTTTAAATTGTCTTAAACTTTTATTTGAGCCTTTTATCCTCATGGATAATTTGATGGACTACATGGCTAAAGATGGAAAAATATGTGCTAGACCTATCAAGGGTTTTAAAATGTGACTTTTGTGTCACTGGTTCACCTCCTATTTTATAAACTTATTGTACTTATGATTTCATAATTTTATAATAAAAATGTGTTGAATTTTTGATTTATTCTCTTTGACATAGCTTGGCAATCAGAACAAATAATGGTTTATGGAGTTGGGCACAACTATTGAAGATATATTGTGAGCTCTGTATCCCACACATTAGAATGATATCTCCATGTAGTTGTACGTGAGTTTAAATGGAATATTATGAGCAAGGGTTTTAAACCCCCTCTTCCCTAAAATAAATGATGAAACTACATGTTATATAATACATTCATTTGATACAAGGGGATAATGAGATGCCAAGATATACAACTCTATCAAGAATGTGTATAATATGACTCAGTGAAGCACAACTTGAAGTATAAGGGAAGATGTAATTTAATACTTGGATCTTCTGTAGGTCTAAACCTTTATATTTATTTAATTATCCATTATATTATTAATTCCATTATAAATGGATTATGGTGAATTTTATATATAGGGAACTCTATTTACAAGTCAGGGTATGCTAACTGAATTTTAGTATTTACATTTCCCCTATTTAAACTAGTAATGCATAAATATGAAATTACTAGGTTAAAGGAAAGAAATGCATACCTAGGTTTGTATAACACACCTTGCCTTTGCTTGAGCCAAAATTAAGTGTTTTTTGGTGTATGATATATAACTAAGATCATGTTATAGTATAAATCAATTCATATAATTTGAAATTTGACATAATTGAAATGCTTGAAAATAAAGAGAGTAAGGAAGGATTACACCTATGTGTTGATGCAACCATGTTTCCTCTTGATACTTTAACTTGGTAAAGATTCTTCCTTATGAAGAATTGAAGCTTATAAATGGTTCAAAACTAAACCTTGGATATTTAAATAGGGAGATGATAAGTTTATTATGCCCACAATCTAGTGTAGGGGTGAGTTATGACATGACCATTGAGATAATTACATCTCAATCTCACAACTCAAGTGATAGTATAATAAAATCCAAATTTAGTGGTATAACCAACTCAACTTTATAAATGGAAGTAGTGTTAGGTCATTGAGGGCATTTAATCTCAAACACACTATTAAATGGAACCAAATGCTATAGATAGAAAAGGCTCAAAATGATGCTCCTTGGTGAAAATGGTGCTTCTTGATAAAGTATTGGTGCTTCTTGGTAAATACGTTTGAATATGTATTTGTAATTTTTGGTGAACTTGTATGGAATATCAACCTATAATGTATATATAGCTAAATTTTTTATAAAATTATAACTTATGATCTGTAATTATGTATAATTTGTGTTAAAAATTGAGAAACTTTGTCTGAAATCTGTAAAACTTGGTGCAATGTATAGAATTATGATCCAAGTGTATATCTAAATCTTGTAAAATATATGAAAATATAAAAATTATGAGAATTATATAACTATGGAGGCCAAGTCTCTATGACATTATCCCACTAATATGCCACTCCTTTTGAGATGATGAAAATGGAATCTGGTAGTTACCTTACCTCAAAGGATAAGATAAATATATATTCTATGTATGAATCATGTAACATATAAAATTAACATGTCTAAGTAGATATATCAATGAATATTGTAGTATGTGATCACAACAAGATTTTAGAAGCATGATATATATCTTAAAAACATATAGAAAGTAACAATGTAAGATCAATAAATAAAAAATCTCACACACAAGAACACTTAATGTCACACAAAAGGGGTCTAAGGCGACCAAAAACAAGGGGCATACTCAAATTCCACACACTCAAAGGAATGACACATTTAAATGTCCAAATATAAATCAACTTATAGTGGCACAAGAACCAAAAAAATAAGGAACATATTCAAATGTTCCATAATCAAGACAATAAAAATCAAGAAAAAGACACTCAAGGAAGTGATAATGTGAATAAATGAAGTATAAACAACCAATATAAGCATATCATAGTAGTCCTTACATATATGTGTTAGAAAAAATGTCATGTAACATAGCATCAATTACACTATGAAACATGTAACCATGAGTATATGCATGTGTAAGCATTAATATATAATCTAAAAATGATAATGTATAAATTATCATAAAGTAATGCAACCTATGTCAATCATGATCAAAGAAGTAGATTCCCCCAACATAGTAAATCATGCAGGAAGAGTAAAAGTCCAACATACACATGTCAAGGGTCTGGGGTATGCCTATATGATGCTCAAGTACACATGAAATATATGTGTATAGAAATGATATTCTATATATTGTCATAAAGTAAAAAACATAGATTCCAAGGAGCTAGTAAACATGTGAATGCTGAATGTTTTTGTATTTTTGATTTTATTTGAATGTTTTTGTATTTTATTGAATATTTTATTTATTTTTGTTTTTTTTTGGAATATTTTATTTTTATATATAATATTTATGTAAAATCATGATGTTCATTGGGTTATTGAGAGGTTTTCCTTCAAGTGTACCGAAGTGATATATTCTTTTTCCTAATTTTTCTTTAACTATGAATTAGCCTGACTAATTTGGTTTGAACATTATTTTTTTTATATTTGTATGCATTAGTACTATATTGATTATATTTTAGTACAATTTCACCCACAAAAAATTTGCATTGCTTATTTTTTAATATGTTTTTTTGATACGATCATGATATACTGTAAATGTTAGATAGCCTATGTGCATTTTACACTCAATTGTTCCAACTGAAGTAATCATTTTCCCTTATAGTCATTAGCTTTTATAATAAATTTGATAGAAACACATAATTATGGTATTTAAATTTTAATTTATAGAACCATCTCTATACTATAAACTAATGAAAAAGGTATGGCTTAAGTAGGTGTACAAACACTAGTATGATATGACCATAATGAATGACATACTCAAATGTCCTAATAGAAATCAATATATAATGGCACGAGAACCAAAAAACAAGGAACACATTCAAATGTTCCAAAATATAGATAATAAAAAATAATAAAAAGACACTCAAGGAAGTGACAATGTGAATAAATGAAGGATAAGAAACCAACATAAGTATATGATACTAGTCCCTACATATACGTGTTAGAAAAAATGTCATGTAACATAGCATATCAAGTACATTGTGAAATATATAAGCATGAGTATAAGCATGTGTAAGCATTAATATATGATCTTGACATGATAATTTATAAATGATTATAAATTAAGTAACCTATGTTAATCATGATCAAAGAAGCATATGCCCCCAATGTAGTATATCACATGGGAAGAGTAACAGTCCAACATATGCATGTGTAAGTATTAAAGGTTTGGGGTATGCCTGTATCAAGGGCCTAAGGTATGCAGTATCACACTCAAGTATTCATGAAATATATGTGTATAGAAATGATATTCTATCTAGTAACATAAAGTAAAAAACATATATTCCAAGGAGCTAGTAAACATGTGAATACTATATATTTTGTATTTTTGATTTTATTTGTACTTTTTTGAATATTTGATTTTTTTATTAGAATATATGATTTTTAGGTATAATATTTATGAAAATTCATAATTTTAATTAGGTTCTTAAGAGGTTTTTATTCAAGTGTAGTTAGGTGGTATACTCCTTTTCCCATTTTTTATGTAACTATGAATGGACCCTCCCAATTTGGTTTAAAATGTCATTTTTTATCTTTTTCTGCATTGGTATTCTTTTTATTTTATTTTAACACAAATCCACCTAAAAAAAATTTACATGGATATTTTTTTAATATATGCTTATATGACATGATCTTGATAGACCCATAAATGTTCAATAACCTTTATTCTTTTTTGCACTCAATTATTCTAATTTATGTAATCATTTTTCCTAGCATTAATTATCTTTAATAACATTATTGAGAGAAATACCCAATGATGGGATTTAAAGTTCAATAGGTAGAATCACCTCTGTACCATAAACCAATGAAAAATGTGTGGCTTGAGTAGGTGTACAAACACTAGTGTGATATGCCCACAAGGCATACACCATCTGTTAATGCCAATTTTTGTACTATATCGTTCAACTATTTTACCAAGTATTTTGAAAGTGTTTTTTTTGTTACTTTTTATTGACCATTAACATGTGGGTAATAAGGCGTAGAAAAAATATTTTTGATTTTGTATTTGTTGTAAAAGTGATTCACTATTTTATTTTTAAATGATGACCCAGTATCTATAATTATCACTGAAGGTATGTCAAAATGGGATATAATATTGATCATTAAGAACCTGGATATGTCATATCCTATGGTAAACTTAAGTAGAATTAATTCCATCCATTTGGTAAAATATTATGTGGCTATGATTATGAATTTATGGCCATGTATGGATACTGGATTTATTTTTCCAATTAAATCAAATCCCCACAAAGAAAAAGGCCATGGTGAGACAATTGGCTGTAACTCATGAGATGAAACATGATTAAAATTGCTATATTTATAGCATTGTAAAAATAATTTATCACATTCAATATATTCTTGTTCCATTGTAGGCCAATAATAACCTCATCATAATATTTTTTGTGACATGGTCTTTCCCTTGAAGTGTCCCCCACACTCACTATCATACATTTCTAGAAGTGAGGTTTGCGATTCATCTTTGTTTAGGCATAGAATTAATTTGCCATCAAAACCTCATTTGAATAAGTTATTCCCAAGAATAACATAACAAATCACCTCTCTTTTTAACTTACATTTGTCATTCTGTGTGAATTATTTTAGTATGTAGGCCCAACATAGGGAATTATAAATGTCGCTATACCATTTTGTGTTTATAGTGTTTCATGTAATAGCAAGAATTGATAAATCATCTATTTTATTTAATGTAATAAAAATTTGTCATAACTGTTGTAATTTAAAATTTATACAATCATCCTTTGTTGAAAGACATTGAAGATTCTGCATTTACCATTACATCTACATTCCAATTATCTTTACATGGGATACTATCAATAAAAATGTGTAAAATATTTCTTTCAGTCTATCAACCATTCTTTATATGGAAATAAATTCTATTCTTTTGTTTGGTAATGATTGGTAAATTGATTAATAACCAATTGAGAATCACCAAAGACTTGAATATCCTTGATATGGAGTTTTTATCCTATGGATAATATAATAATTAAAGCCTAATAATTTGCTATATTTTTGGTGCAATAAAAGGCTAATAAATAAGAAAATAACATGTATTCTTCCTTAGGGGTGAAAAATATGATACCTCCAATCAGCCTGTCATACATCAAGATCCATCAAAGAACATTATCCATGGATTATGGGATGTGTTATATGTAGTTAACTCATTATGGAAAGCTTCGGTAATTTGGAAAGTATTTGATAACATAGTTGATGCTAGATAACTTATTATAACTTGTCCTTTTTCTGATTTTTGAGATATAAACTTGAGATCAAATTCTATAAGTTGCATTACCCATTTAGTTATTTGACCTATTAGGTGGGTTTTTTTCATGAGAAAATTTAAGGGATCTTATTTAATTATAACATGGATCTCATTACTAAGAGGATAATGCCACAATTTTTGTGTAAAAAATCCTAATGTTGACATATTTTTTTTCCATTGGAGTATATTTTGATTCATAATTAAAAAATTAATGACTTACATAGTAAATTACATGCTTTCAATGATCATCATCATATTGTGTTAATAGGGCCCCAAAGACCTCATTGGTTGCTAATATATAGAGGAGTAACAATATTTATAGTATTAGAGGCATGAACACTAGTGGATTTGCTAAATATTCCTTGATTTTATCAATTTTTTTTTGAAAAATGTCATCCCATATAAATTTAGTATCTTTTTTTATAAAACGTGTGAAAGGTATTATTTTATCAGCCATATGAGCAATGAAATGCTAAAGAACATGAATTCTAACTTGTAAGCATCATAACTATTTTAAGTTAGTTGGTGGTGGAATCTCAATAATAGATTTTACCTTTTTTGGATCAGCCTTGATGTTCCAATGAGAGATAATGTATCCTAGAATTTTTTTTGAAAATACCTTGAAAAACATTTTTATGGATTTAATTGCACATTAAGTTTTTGAAAACATTAAAATATTTTTCATAAATCTATAGCAGGTATTATCTGCATTTTGATTTTGATAATAAATTGACATAATCCTTGATGGTTTTATGAATGAAATCATGGAAAATGTGTGTCATTAACCTTTGATATGTTCTTCCTACATTTTTGAGGGTGAAAGGCATGACAATATAACAAAAGTTTCTCCATGGGGTGGTAAATGTTATATTTTCTTGATTTATTAGGTTAATTTTGATTTGGGTGTATCAAAAAAAAAATTCATGAATGGAAATGTCTCATACTTGGTTGTAGAATCGATAATCATGTCAATGTTAGGTAATGGAAAATCATCTTTTGGACAAGCTTTATTTAGTTAATGATAATCAATGCAACATTGAATGTCACCATTAAGATTAATTAGAGGCACAATATTAGAAACCCAATCAAAATGTGTAATGGATATTATGATTCTTGCATTTAAGAGTCTTTGAATTTCATATTTTATTGATAATGCTACCTCAAGATGCATTTTAATTTTTTTTTAAACTGGTTTTGCATCTAGATATAGTAATATATTATGCATTATCACTAATGGAACTATTCTAGGCATATCTAAATATGCTCAAACAAATAATTATAGGTAATCATGTAGGACCTACCAATATGATTTTTCTTCATCCTCCTACATCATTGCAATGAGTAATACAATTTGATGAACTTTATCTGTTCCAAAGTTATATTGTATTATTTTTTAATTTAGCAAAGTAGATCATTCTATGATATATGGTACAATAGGAATCATGTTAGGTGCATCAATTTAAATATTGGCATCATTGATCTCACTAAAGTAAGCATGAACATAGGTGGCATGAGGAAACTTATTCTTATTATAGAAGGAAGGGAGATCTTTGTATGTACTAAAATACTCTAGTAATGACTCATCATTTGAGAACTCATCCAATGTCCAAATTTTCTAGTGAAACATTCTCATAGATTAAATAAGGGTTTACCAATTTTAAACCAATAATAGAAGTAGGTATATGCATGCATTTCTATTTGTTTTTTACAAAATAAGGTTTACTATGAGTGCTCTATTTGTTATCTTCAGATTTTGATGAAAACCCAAAGCCTTTCTAATTTGTATTGTTGGAAGAATAAATATGTTGGGTTATACCTTGTTAATTTTTTCCTAATCCTGTAAAAGGTGACCAAGGCCTGGACGAGGGGGGGGGGGTCAAGGAGTAATAAGGGATGTTGAAGGAAATCTTCTAGCTACTTATGTGGGAACCTTTGGGGTCTAAATAAACCATGTAATTGAAGCATCAATGACTCTTTGGGGTATAAATATAATAGTTAATTTGGGCATTGATTATCTCTAGGTTAAAGGAGATTCTCTCCACATCATAAATTATCTAAAAGGCAAATCTAACCCCTCTTGGAACAATATGAATGAAATGGTAGATGCAAAAAGACTCCTCCAACAATTCAAGGGTGTCTCAATTATCCACACCTACAGAGAAGACAATGGAGTGGAAAGCTTGATAAACATTATGGTACACATTTCTTCCTTCCAACATTGATCCAAAGTAGTCAAACTCCTAAACCAAGTTAAAATGATCAATAAAAAGGAGAGGAATCCCTTCTTGTATATAGGAAAATCATGATCAAATACCATATGATTTATGACAATAAATACAAATATATAATCAAGTAAGAGATTAATAATTTCCAAATAAAGGTAATTAGTTTGAATTATGGGAGGAAGTACACTAGTCCCAACATTAAAGGCCTTGTTATACCAAAAATAGGTGACTTAAATGATCAATTATAATAAGTTTTGGAGAATCAAGAATAAGTTGAGAATGGGTGGTGACTGTGATAGGGTTGAGCCAATTTCATATGTAAAGTTTAAGGAAGAACCAGATGTTTGGAAAAAAATATCCAAAGGAGAACTCATGAAATTTATGGAAAGGATTGTGGGTCATGATTTTTACATCTCCAAAGACGTTGATAGAGGTTAGGAAGACATAAAAATCAAGATGAGAGGTCTTAGAGTCACTATTACCAAAGAGGTAATTGGGGAAATCACTGGCATGAGTTATGAAGGAGTGAAGGTTTTTAAAGAAAAAAAGAAAGATGAGTTGATTTTTTTTAAGACAAACAAAATGATTGATTAAAAACAAAAAAGGTTTCCAAGAGTAGATTTATCAAGGAAGTGGAATGAAATATTTCTATATATCATGGGATATATCACCCTAGAAGGTAAGCACACTATCATCTTTTCACATCATTTTCTTTTGATGAACCACTTCAAGGGGAAACAAATTAGTTTGCCATTTTTTTTCTTAAATCACTACAAGTTTATATCATGGATTTAAAGGATAAACCTTCTTCTAAACTCATATACCAAGGCCTCATTATACTAATTGTGAAGAGAGGGGAGACCCTATGGGGGAAGGATTTAGTTGAAGCCATCGATGTGCAAAGTGATGAGAATATTTAGAGGAAGAGGGTGAAGAGGGGTTTGATAGTGGAAAGGAGAAGGAATCTTCTGAATCCATGGGGGAGGATGAGACTGATAAAACTACCCTTGTAATTAGTTTTAAAGTAAATATTCAAGAGGCCAAGGTAATTAAATGTTTGACCCTCTAAACCCCTAGGAGCAAAAAGATTGAATAAGTGGAATGTAACCTAGAAAAGATCAAAACCAAGTTATCCATGCAATAATTGATTTGCACTAAAATGGTCAAGGAAATAAAAAATTTGAAGCTACTACTTATGCCATAAGAATATAATCTTCATGCAAGCATAAGAAAAGGAAAGACAAAGGCCAAAAAGGAGGTGGGGAAAACTGGAGTGATCATCCCCAATATAAAAAGGAGACTAGAGTAGAAACTAGATGAGAAAGAACTAGGGAAGAAAAAGCTATAAAATTTGGAGGAAAGGACATCGAAGAGTTAGAAGAAAAACATGGTTAAAGATTAATCCCAAGGGATGAGTAATAGAATTAGAGGATGCACCAAAAAGAAAGAGAAGAAAAAGAGAGAGAGTAGGAAATTAATTGTCTATTCTGACTCTGAAGAATCACACCACTAAGTTCTATTATTTTTATATGTAGTCCTTTTTGTTGAACTTGGTTGTCTTTTCTATATGGTTTTACTATACTTTTGGCTAAATACAACTTCATAGTTCTTGGCCCTTGGGGTTTATACTCAGTGTCTATTTTTCTCTCTTTTAGTTGAATATCTTTCAGTGTTTGTAAGGGTATGAGAACCTAATCTTAATTTTTAACCTTATCTAATAAAGAAAATTACCAATCCTTATCATTTGTAATTATATTTTAGAAAATATCAAGTGCCAAAATTAGAATTATAGGAGGGGTGGATGATTATTTATTAGTTAAACCATCACATAATGTTTGAAGGGTCTAATATTTATTAGACAAGTATAAGTAAATCTCTGGTGACTAAATTCAAGGCATGTGTGTAAAGTAGATATAATTATTATCACCCAAATTTTCACCCTAAGGAGGGATACTCAAGCCTCAAATTTGGAATAACATGGAAACATGCTGTGGGTAATAATTCTAAGAGGTGAATCTCTAAATGTTGGGATAACTCCCATGTACAACACCTAAAAATAATCACTAACCTACTTTTATAGAAGGAAAAGGTATAGAACAAGATTAAATACTACTCTAACAGAGGTGATTTACCTAAGTAAAATCCACAACTTGCTTAAACCTACACTATGGAAAACAAATACAAAACTGATCTCAAAATACAAGGTTCTTCTAATAATAGTATTTCAATATGAAGGTAGAATGCAATGTAAACTTCAAGGTGGATGACTAATAGGCTTGATAATTGACATTAATAATCCTCATTACACTTAAAATCACACAAATATTTTAGATACACATCATATGACATGCTAGAGATTATATTGCTCACACAAAAACATGAAAGAGATATATGAATACAAGGAAAAAAACTATCACTTGTCATTCAATAATAAAACTATTTCATACACTTAATGCAAGACATGAAAAAAACAAAACCAGTTTGAATTCTTTATGTTGGACATAATATCTTGGTGTTCATAAATGTAATTTATGTCAAGGTGGTTATGGTGCATAGTGTATTAATGATAAAGTGGTTAGTTTTGTTGCTTGGAGTGTGTTTGTCTTATGTGTAGGTATTTGGGTTGATAGAGAATTATGTGAGGGTGTTCTAGGTCCTTTGGTAAAGTTCTAGTGTCATTTCAAGAGAGATAAAGTGGCTTTATAGTTAATAAGCATCTAGATCATTATAGGACATCATTCAGGTATGGACAAGTCCATTTTTTTGAGCATTTATTACTTATACTTTCATAGGTTAACCTTGGTAAAAAAATTATGGGGTGTTGTTGAACACCCTAATTTGGTCTCTTAAAAGTTTTATGCCATGAGGAGTTGTCGAGTTCAAGTTATAGGGATTAAAATTTTCTCTTATTTCCTGTGACATGCCAGAGGACATCAATATTAACCTTCAGAAAATAGCTATTGGGAATTCAAAAATGTGACTATTGGTGTTCAAATTCAAATGTCTGTGTAATGATTAGTTTATAAAAAATGGCTTATAGAAGCCATGGATATAGTCAAATCAAGATGGGGTAAGAATAAAAGTTGAAGAGGACTCAGTTTAGAAGACCCTTATAGTGATTAGAAGGTTTGACCATTTGTACAAGTGCATTTATTGCACATCAAAGTTAAATCTTATTAACTATGTTTGAAATGGTGAACTCAGGTAGACTAAGATGGTTTGAGAACTTGTAAAATGTGCTTAAAATGGTGATATAATCATTAAATAATGTTGAAGACTTAGAATAACATTGATCCATGCCTTAAGAATGATTTGAAAGTGCTCATTTGAGCAAGAAAAGCTTCATAGAAGTAAACTGTTCTTGAAGAATCTTGTCTTTCGTAGATAAAGGTTGCTAAGTGAGTTATTTAGTGACTTTGGTCACTCAAAGTGTTTGATATAAGAGTTTTGAGATGACCTCAAGTTCATGAGACACCTATAGGTGCTTTGTGCATTGTTATTTTGGTCCTTGATGTGTTAAACAAGCTCAAGTAATGAAGGATAATGTATTAAGGGTTTAATGTTTGCAAACCCTAAGGTGGTTATTATTGATGTTAATGGCTTTGTAATAACTTATGCTACCCAGTGATCACTAGGTGAGGTTTTTGAAAAGTTTGCTTCACTTGTCTAAATTCTCATAATACATTTGTGTGTGCTCAGATGGTGCCTTAGAAGACAAAGGCAAAGCAGGGGTATGAAGAGATGTTAATTGGTCTTGAAGACCAATGCTAGTGTAAGTAGTGTTGTTGTTCATATATTCCAAGGTCTTGTATTGATTTAATAAGTTTTCATGAAGTTTTCCATAGTAATCTAAAGATGTCAAGTATGTTTGAGTGTATAAAATAAAGTATCAAATGCATATGCACTGAGTTAGTCTTTGAGTGATCTTTGAAGCATGTCATGAAGAGTTTGGTGTTCCTTGAGCTTGGAAATGACCTTTAGGTCGTAGTGGATCAATTTAAATATGTATGTTACCTATTGGAATATCATGAAGAAAAAAAAATTGATCAGAGGTTTTTCATAGTGCATAAGGTCTCTTAGACTTAGTGTAAGACTGTGTGTTAGTCGAGAGGTTGCTTTGTGCTATTTGGAGCCTTGATGGCTTAAGGAATTTGGAGAAAAAGATGCTTGAAGGCATAAGGAATTTTTAGAAGTTATTTCTTAATTTTTCATATTTATAGAAGGATCAAGTAGTCTGTATTTGTGTGAAGAAAGGAATAAACTTTTGTATTAGGTCTCCATGAGACCTAATGGAGAGATAAGGTCTAATGGTACCTTGATAATATATGTGAGTGATCTGAGGACTCTTAAGCATGGTAAGAGCTATTAGAGGTTGTCATCAATGTATTTTATAAGAGTGAGTTATTGTTAAGGGATTAATGGACCATCTTGGTTCATTAGTTATTTATTAAGTAAATAGGGGTAATTGGAATTAAGTCTCCATGTGACTTAATGAGGGCATGAGGACTAATGTAATCTTCAAGAGATGAGCGAGTGGTTTAAAGGTTATAAAGCATGGAAAAGGTGTGTTAAACATATTGGTTCATTGTTTAAAATGTGTTATTTTATATATTGATAGCTATTGCATTGTAAAGGGTCTACATGTAATGTGTGGGTTAATTGAGGGATATATAATTAGGTCTAGCGTAAACCTAGTGTGTTGGTTTGAGCCATTTAAAGCATGACTGACCTAATGATTTGATGTATATTATATGAAATGTATCATATTTTATATTTTATAATGTTCCATGAGTGAGTAAGGTGTGTTGGCTGACAAAGGTAGTATGAGGGCTAATGTAATGTATAAAGAGAAGGCTAATTAGACCTATTTGGGCAAGTTAGACCAAGTAAGATTGAAGTGAATAGTATGAAAGTTTGTATAAGGGTAAGAGGCCATGGGAAATATAAAAAAATCATGTTGAATATATGACAAGTGTATAATAGTGTTTGTTGCAGGTCATGAGCAAGTAAGCTGATTTGTTTCAAGGCTTTTAGGCCTATTTTGCTTAGGTGACCTTATGCAAAGGTTTTGATTGGAAATAAATTAGAAGAACAAGGTAGAGGTTATTTGAGGATGATATTCATGTTGATGCATGATTGTGTGTTCATCTAAGAATATTAGAGTGTGAAGGAGGAATGGCTTTAAGGTCATGAGCATGTATATGAGGGGTGTTTGAGTAAAGAAGAGAAAGAGTTATTGTATTCTAATGTAAGAGGAATATTTGAGTTTGTATGAATTGTAGAAGAGAATCATCAGTTGTATGAGGGGAAAAAATAAATATGGAGTTTCAAATTTTTTATTGAGTGGGTGCTTGATCAAAAAAGGGGGTTGTAGCCTCCTAGCAAGTTGGTGCTTGCTAAAGCCAAGTGGGTGCTTGGGGAATTTAAGGGGTTGGTGCTCCTTGTGCAGTGGGTACTTCACCAAGTGCATGAGTCTCAAGGAGATAAGAGAGGAGATGTGGGCATCTCCTAGCTTCACTTTGTTCTAGGACCTTGTGGAGTAAGGATGTCTCTTTTTAGGATTCATGAAGACATTATGTCAGTTTGTAGAAGCATACAAAGGCAATGGTGATGACATGTAGGATGGTCATTGGATTGTTTGATCAAGGTAGTTAACTATCTCAGTCAAGTTTTAGTTGCAAGATTAATTTGTGCATCAGTTTGTGGTTAATGCAAGGTGAGTCTAAAGTTGTAAGTCTCTCTTTTAGACCTAGTCCTAAATCTTGCTAGGCATATTAAGGCTTATTTATTTTTATGAATGCATGATGACTATTATGGTTGCTTGGAGGGATTATATATGTTGTTCTAAGAGTGTTATTTTAGGATGAAGTCTTGGTTAGGTTCTCTAGTTCCTAGAGAAGTGTTCTTGATCTTCTCAAAGCATTGTTTTGTGTGAGGTGAAGAGTGGTCTTGGAGACCAATGTCTTTAATTGTAAGAGATTGTGTTGATCATGAGAAATGAAGTCTTGATTGGATAACCTAAGAGTATTTTGAGATTTTATGATTTTTGGTAGTCCTTTGTATGTTCTCATTCCTACTAAGACAATCTACTCTCTAGAAGGTTTCTTGAGATTGAAAGGATGGTGTTATGCTCTGAAAAGCATAACGGGGGATTTGCTTTAGATGATGAGTTCATGTATGAAGGGTTTATGACCTTTTAAGAAGGTCATGTGGACATTAGAATATCAGAGCTTGTCATAAAGAGAGTTCATCATCTTGTATCAATTTATGCAAGGGTGAAGGTGTCTTTAATCATGGTAAGTAAAGCTTGTGTGAAGTTATGCTTATTCTTATTTGCTATCAGTTAGTTTTTGGATTAAAATGGTATGCTTTAAAATAATATGGAGTATTGAGTTAGGGGGAGATAACTTAGGTTTTTTGAGCTTGGTATGGGGAAAACTTGTAGTTGAAGTGCTTTGAGAAAGTTTTCATGAGTTTAGATATTGGATCAAGAGAATGATCAGTTTTTGTCAAGGACAAGTGGTCTAAGGTTTGCATATGATAGTGGGAACATGTTAGATACTTCAAGAGATTAAAAAAGTAGGTTTGAGTGTGGATTGATTAAAAAATGCATATCAGGTCCAAGGATCAAGTTGGATAATTGGAGAGAGACCCTTTGTAAATAATGTCAAAGGGGGAGAAAGATTAGAATGATGGAAAAAAAGATTAGTTTGAGAAGTATTCTGAGACTTATTTTCCATCAATGACAAAGGGGGAGATTGTTATACATAGTCTCTTGGTGTTCATTATTGTCATTGATGTCAAGGTGGTCATGGTGCATTAATGATAAAGTGGTTAGTTTTGTTACTTAGAGTGTGTTTGTCTTGTGTACAGGTCTTTAGGTTGATAGATAATGATGTGAGGGTGTTATAGGTCCTTTGGTGAAGTTCTAGTGTCCTTTGAAGAGAGCAAAAGTGAATTTATAGTTAAAAAACATTTAGATCATCATAAGACATCATTAAGGTATGGAAAAGTCATTTTATTTGAGTATAGGTCAACCTTGGTATGTAAAATCATGGAGGTGTTGTTGAATGTCCCAATTTGGTCTCCTAAAAGTTTAGTGCCTTAAGGATTTATCTAGTTCAAGTTATAGGGATTAAAATTTTCTCTTGTTTCTTGTGACATGCCAGAGGATGTCAATCTTAACCTTTGATAAATAGCTATTGGGAATTCAAAAATGTGAATGTTGGTGTTCAAATTCAAATGTATATGTAATGACCAATTTGCAAAGAATGGCTTGTAGAAGCCATGGATGAAGTCAAATAAAGATGGGGTAAGAATAAAATTTTAAGATAACTTAGTTTAAAATACCCCCAAAGTGATTAAAGGGTTTGTCCATTTGTACAAGTACATTTATTACATACAAAATTCAAAACTTATTGACTGTGTTTGAAATAGTGAACCTGGGTAGACTAAGATGGTTTGAGAACTTGCCCAATGTTATCAAAATTGTGATCTAAGAATTGAATCATGTTGATGGCTCAGTATATAATTGATCATGCATTAAGAGTGATCTAGAAGTGATCATTTAAGCAAGAAAAAATTCATATAAGTAAACTATTCTTAAAGAATTATGTCTTTGGCAGATAGAGGTTGCTAGTTGAGTTTTTAGTGACTTTGGTCACTGAAGGTGTTTGATATAAGATTTTAGAGATGACATCAAGGTCATGAGGCACATGTAGGTGCATTGTGTATGGTCAATTTGGTCCTTTATGTGTTAAATAAGCTCAAGTAATGAAGGATAGTGTATTGAGGGTTTGATGTTTGCAAAACCTAAGGTGGTTATTATTGATGTTAATGACCTTATAATGATTTGTGATGATTAGTGATCACTAGGTGAGGTTTGTGAAAAGTTTTATTTATTTTTCTACATACTCATAATGAATTTGTGTGTGCTCAGATGGTGCCTTAGAAGACAAAGACAAAGCAGGGGTATGAAGAGTTGTTGATTGGTCTTGAATACCAATTCTAGTGTAAGTAGTGTTATTGTTCATATGTTATAAGGTCTTGTATTGATCTAAGAAGTTTTACAAAGTAATCTGAAGATGTCAAGTAGGTTTGAGTGTATAAAATAGGGTATTGAATGTATATGCATTGAGTTGGTCTTTGAGTGATCTTTGAAGCATGTCATGAAGAGTTTGGTGTTCCTTGAGCTTATAAATGACATTTAGGTCATAATGGATCAATTCACATATGTATTGTACCTATTAGAATATCATAAAGGAGAAAAAAGTTTGATCATAGGTCTATCATAGTGCATGAGGTTTCTTAGACCTAGTGTAAGATTGTGTGTTAGCTGAGAGGTTACTTTGTGGTGTTTGGAGCCTTGATGGCTTAAGGAATTTGGAGAGAAATATGCTTGAAGGAATAATGAGTTTGTAGAAGTTGTTTCTTGTTTTTTCATATTTATAGAAGGCTCAATTAGTCTATATTTGTGTGAATAAAGGAAAAAACTTTTGTATTAGGTCTCCATGAGACCTAATGTAGAGATAAGGTCTAATGGTGCCTTGATAATGTATGCAAGTGATCTGAAGACTCTTAAGCATGGTAAGAGATATTATAGGTTGTCATCAATGTATTTGAAATGAGTGAGTCATTTTTAAGGGATTTATGGACCATAATGGTTCATTATTTATTGGTTAAGTAAACAAGGTTAATTGAAATTAAGTCTCCATGAGACTTAATGAAGGCATGAGGACTAATGGAGTCTTCAAGAGATGAGTGAGTGGTTTAAAGGTTATAAAACATGAAGAAGGTGTGGTGGAAATATTATTTCATTATTTAAAAATGTGTTACTTTGTTTATTGAGATCTATTGCATTGTAAAAGGTCTACATGTAACATGTGGCCTAATGGAAGGCTAATTGCTTAGGTCTAACTTAAGCCTAGTGTGTTGGTTTGATCTATTTAAAGCATGGCTGACCTAATGAGTTGATGTATCTTGTATGAAATATATACTAATTGATATTTTATAATGTTTCATGAGTGAGTAAGGTGTGTTTCTGATAAAGGTAGTATGAAGGCTAATGCCATGTATAAAGAGAAGGCTAATTAGACCTATTTGGGTGAGTTAGACAAAGTAAGATTGAAGTGAATGGTATGAGAGTTTGAAGAAGGTTAAGAGGCCATGGAAAATATCATAAAATCATGTTCATCATATGGAAAGGGTCTAATAGTGTTTTTTGTAGGTCATGACAAAGTAAGCCAATTTGTTTCAAGGCTATTAGGCTTATTTTGCTTAGGTGACTTAGTGCAAAGGTTTTGATTGGAAATAAATTAGAAGAACAAGGTAGAGGCTATGTAGGGATGATATTAATGTTGATGCATGAATTTATGTTCATCTAAGAAGATCAAAGTGTGAAGGAGGAGTGGATTCAAGGTCATGAGTATGTGTACAAGGGGTGTTTGAGTAAAGAAGAGAAAGAGTTATATGCCTATGCCTATGTAAGAGGCAAATTTGAGTGTATGAATTATAGAAGACCATAATTAGTTGTGTGAGGCAAAAAAAATAAATATGGATTTTCATATTGTTTATTGAGTGGGTTATTGATCATCAAATGGGGTTTTATCCTCCTAGCAAGTTGGTGCTTGCTAAAGCCAAGTGGGTGCTTGGTGAATTTAAGGGGTTGGTGCTCCTTATAGAGTGGGTGTTTCACTAAAGTATCTTGTTTTTGATCTATTATAGGAATTTAGTCCATTTTTTTAGACTTGAGAGTGGGTTTTATCCCCCATGAGGGTTTTCCACATAATTAATGTGTTATATGCTTTGATATTGCATTATTTTCTTCATTCATTGCAATGAATGGTTTATATGCTTCATGAATGCTTATGTTGAATGGTTATGATTTTGAATAATTAGAATTGAAGTTGATTTGATTAAATCAATGATTAACCCCAATATTAGTGATTTTTTTTCCAATAATTTATTCCAAAGGCAAATCATTATTCAATTCAATAGGGCTTTGCCATACCAATATGTGGATAGATTACAATGCCAAAAAGGCAACCTATATAGAGAATGAAGAAGAGAGAGAGAGAGAAGTGGCATGGAAAAGAATAAATTAAAAGAATTTATAATGAAATATCTAGTTACAAACAATAAATATTTTGTATAATAGTCCTAGAAACTCTTTCAACATGTGTTGATTTGTGTAATCAAGATCTTTTAGAGAGTTAGTGTAAGATGCCTCAATGATTCATCATCCATTCAAAACTGCCAATCATGGATTGTTAAGAGTGAAAAATGGATTTATTGATCATGAAATCACTATGAAATACATTTATACTTCCTATTTAACACCTAGTATACATTTTTAAGATCCTTTATATTGATATTTTAATTGCAATAATCACATAACTCTTTAGGTGTCTTGAACCCTATTTGTCTACTACTCCTCTCCTTGCTTGAAAGATTCAAAGCTTGATTTCATATTCATGAATGAAACATATACTCATGTAAGGAATATCCATATATTAATATTCTTGAATCAACTCTTTTGGAAGCCTTAAGCACTCTCTAAGACTTTATCTTGTACCTAAAACTTACATTTGCCTTTAATTCCTTATATCCCTAAAAACACATAAAGCTCCATATGTAGAAAAAATTGAAGATGATATTGGGAAAATAGGAATATTTTTGAGTACCCAGTACTCCCTTACACCTCTGTCCCAAATTTCATGACCAGACATGGAGTGAAAGTACACTCATTCACCTATTTTTTTCCAATTGGGCCTTAATTAGGTTTTTATGCCTAAAAATTGAGATTTTGCTCCATATTTATCTCAAAAATGTGAAACCAAAGATAAGTTTTTGATTCAATTTTAGGATCCATTAAAAATTATCCATGTCAAATTTGGAATTTTGAAATCTTATGTAGACTGATGGACTAAGAAATGGCAAAAAAACTAGTCTTTCACAAGCATTCTTCAAACTGTATTAAAAAATCATACCTATAGCAGTAATTCCAAGGTTAAATGTATATATTTTTTGGAACAAGGAGATATAATACACCTAAATCCATCATCCCCAATGGTTTTCATCTATTCATGAGGTCAAACACCTTTTTTGACTCCAAAACCTCACAAAAACATATCATTTAATGTGTCTTTATAGGTGAAAGTACAAAAAATATTCATGGTGAGAACCTTCCTAGAGTGAGTAATTATTTTTAGGTGGTTTAAATATCAATAAAACTAATTTTAGTCACTTATAAATCCAATCTCTCTCATTAGGTTCCTATTAGGGTTTTAGGAGGGTTTAAAATGGTTCAAGTTCTTAATGATTATTCATAAACCCTAGGAACTTAACTATTAAAAAAATGCCACAAAATTCAAGTGAACAAGTGTATTAAACTATACTTAAGTGATTAGGATCCCATGTAGTTTTTTTGTATAGTTATGAGCTCAAGAAAGTGTTCCTCAAGTTTCTACTATGCCATTTGGGAGTTCTTTACAGTCTTAACACTTGTTCATATAGGTTAGGGATCTAAACGAATATATAATTCAAAAATATTGGAGCATGGATAAACTTTAACCATCCTTGAAAACCATTGGAACCCATGTACAATATTTAAATCATAGTGAGCAATTTTGAACTATAATTTGCACTTAGAAAGGCTCAAGAAGGTCTTTTAGGCCAAATGGTCACTTTCCTTGTCTCCTTTTGCCTATGGATGACCGTATAGGGTCTGTGACACCATTATGAACTTATTAGTGCCCTAAGGTTCCCATATGACTTTCAAAAAATCACTCTTATCATAAATATACACACAGGGCTGTATGTGTGGGTTTAGGCTTACTAGGCCTAAACAGACCTATCAACCTTGACATTGATTTTATTAACTCTAAAGATCATATAGAGTCATGTTAACATTAGAGAATCATTCCCATGTGATTTTATTCTTCCCATATACCTTTTAATTTTAAACCAAGTAGGCATCTTTTATTTGATTAGGTAGGCTTGTAGGAGCACTTGATTATGTGACTATAGGGGTTAAAGTGAAATTATTTGGATCACTCTATATGATCTTTTATTTAGGTTTATATTTGATTTATAGTGATTATATTCAATTTCTTATTCACCTAAACCCCAACTCCATTTTTATTCATTGCATCTTCTTCTCAAGTTTGAAAACCAACTTGAGTTACTCAAGTAAACTTATTGGTAGTCATTTAGTGTCTTGTCTACATTTTATAGTTTAATATATCTTGTACAAGTCACTGATAATTTTAGTTTTATTTATCATAGTGTTGAGAGTTTATTTGTCTTATTTTGACCCTCTACAACTTCTTCAAGACCTCACATCCTCACAAGCATACATCTTCTCTTTTGTATTTGTTCAAGACATGGTTGTAAGTAATCAAGAGGTTGATGTGTTTTTGAGTCATTACCAAATCAGACATCCTAATTTATCACATGGATTGAATCCAATCTCTTCATCTCATATGTGCACTTTTAGATATTCTCCATGCTAAATTAAGGCCTCAAACTGTTCAAATCTTGACATTTTGCCTTCAAGTGTCATTAAGGTGTCTTGAGCATTAGGTTTTAAAGTGACACTTATCCATTGGTCCTGAAACTCTCCAAATGTAGATACACTACATTTAATTCACCCTTTAGGTATTCAAAATTCCATTCTTGATACACATATTTCAATACATTTCTCATGAAAAAGAGACCTACAGGTTTTCAAATATGTAGGTCTACATTTTTCATGCTTTAAGCCTTGTATGATGACTGGATTGATATTCTCAATTTTGAAATAATTATTCCATTGCCTCATTAATTTTATTATAAGGTTATGATATTTATATAACTCTGACAATGCACTATAATATTATTTTAAACCATTTTGTGTAGACAACCTTATAACACAATCATCAGGCTGGGAACATAAATGCTATTTGGAGGACTAATATGGAGTAAATAGTCATTTTGGAGAGTCTTGAATGAGATTAGAATATGGTGCAAAACATTTAACCATCACTTTTATGAATTTAACCCTGTCAAATCCTCTAAAACTTCAAGTGTAAACCTAGGACATATCCTTCATGGAGGCACCTCTTGATCCCTGATTGCTCACACATATGAATATTATGGGGAAAAATGTGGAATGATTTTGAAGGCCCATATAGTCCTTTTAAAATAATCATAATTCTCAAATGATCTCCAATATTGCATGAAATTTATGTAAAAATAAGCTTATGGGGTTTATTAGGGGTTTTTTATTACCTATCTTGTTAGTGATGGTTCATACAACTCAACCCCCTAAAGCCTAAGGTCTTTTCATGAATCTTAAGACCATGAGGGGTCCATCATATTAATAAGAGAATTTGACCCAATTATTCTATATTTTCATGAACTAAGCATAAACTTTTAGCCTTCTTGAGCTTGTGAAGAGATCAATTGAGATTTTGATTGGTTTTATGCATTTGTTGACCTCTCTACACCTGTGTAAGCTTATTTTCCATGTGAATGAATTGAGTAAGTTGAAAAGACACTCTTATATGCACTTTCACCTAAATTTGGACCCTCGTGTCCATAAAAGTGACTGAAAATTACCTCCTTTTGAATGATTTCTCTATCTTTGGACTTTGGCCTGAATTTTTTTTTGACTTTGACTATTATCTAACCACATTTTGATGCCATGAATGTTATAATTTCTCTTTAAGTGTTTATCCTTTTTAAAATTATGTAAAACTCCTCAAATTTGGCTTACGAATGACTTATTATACCTTGAAGTGCATTGATAAATATGGTGGAAGAGTGATGCATGATTGTATGGCCTCAAAGGCATGACTAAAACTTATATGGTGACTCATAACAATGACACAAATTTGAACACACATGAACAAAAAATATTTTTTATTGAATGACCTTGAAAACTATACAAGTACATGAAGAGACCAAAACCTTAAATAAATTCTAAACAAGGATCTAATTGACCATTTGAAGATCAATATAAGACCAAGATAACTATGTACAATCTTGGGAAGCCCTATGAAAAAAATTGAAACTATAGGGGGTTGACCCTTTTGACTTGGGGGTAAAAAATGGTCAACATGAACCGCATACATTTTAAATTTTTTGAATGTATAGAGTACAAATCAACTCTTAATTAATCTGAAATTGAAGCTATATATCAACCAATCTATCCCAGAATAACTAGCCAATAAACTAGTTGTGTTTTAAGTGAGACTGTCGATGAAAACTTGTACTAAATAACTTCAAAACAAAAAATATATGCTTGCTGGTATTCCTTTATGAATACCTACAACAAAAAAATAGAGATAACAATTTGAAACATGAATTTATAAAATGAATTATTGTGTTACACTTGTGCACAATCTTTTATTAATAATAAAGGTCAAAACAAACCTATTACAAGATAACTTGCATGACAAGTTATTTCAAGAAATGCATAAATTAAAGATTAAATAAATAAATTTACTTGAAAAATAAGTAATATTTAATTATAATTATAAAATTAGACTCTAACATAACTTAAAGAATACTAAATAAAAGACTAAAGCAAACGAGGTTAGCTTATGTTCAAGACAAGGTCAACACACAAGAAGCCTTGCTCAACAAGCCAATAAATAATGCAACTACCCAATTATGGTGTCCCTAATTCCATAAAAAATATGAGTTTATTTAAATACACTTTAGTTTCACTTAACTAACACTAAAAGTGTACCACACCTCTTGGGAACTCATTTAAGTACTCAAATAGTGAACTGGCAATTGTAACTATTTTTTAAGAAATTAATGGAAAGTGTCTAGAATGACCAAATAAATAATTTAGGACATAAATAAATTAAAAAAACTTCATAAACACCTAAAAAAATAAAAATAAGCTAAGTTTGAAAATATAACTTAGGTGCCCATATTGGCATCATACTTAACAATTTCATGTATCCAAAGACGTCTCAAAAGAATGTTGTAATTAAAATAATTTTGCATAAATTGGAATAAAGTAGGTAATGTATGGGGTCCCACAATAATATGAAATGTTATATACACAATAAATTTCATGAAATATTATTAAATCCCTTGATGCTCATAGTTTATGATTCCAAGTATTTATCCCCAATGCCAAGTAAGGAAAGGAAGGATATGTTTCAAATGTTGAGTCCTAAACCATTGGCCCCAAATACTCTTTTAACAATTTTGTCCAAAAATACTCTTTTAATAATTTTATTGAAAACACATTCTTGAATGTATAATGGTAAACAATGATTTATAATATGTTGAGGAGGTAGGTCATGTTTTTTTAAGGAGATATTATGTTCATTCCATTTTATGGAGTTTATTACAGAGGCCACATATGGTGGCTCTATATTGCTTGGTAAGATGGTCATACGTAATGCATACAAAATAACATCTTTGGAATGAAAATTTTTGTGTCATAAATCCAGGAGTGAAATTTTTTCAAAGACATCATTGGAGTGGTTTGTAGTATTGTATGAAAAATGGGTTTATTTCATGCATTCTATTTAATGCTTTGCAGTGATAGGTAGGAGCTCCTTATAAATACTATAACAATAATGGGTATGAATGAATACATTCATATTAAATCTATTAATTTTTTTCACTAGATGTGATCATAATTTTAATTGATTTATCCATATATGAAATATAACAAGCAATGACTACCATTAGCTACTGGATAATGAAATAGTTGGAAGAATCATCCATATTTAGCATGGTTAATTTTTGTGAGATACATGCAAATCTAATTTTAAAGATATTTATAGTTCAAAAATAAAAAATTAGAAAACCCTAAATCAAACTAGGGTTTTCACAAGGAGACATAAAGGTTAGGCTCACCAAATTTTTAACCCTCTTTGGAATTTGTGTGTTAAAGGTTAAGGGGATAAAATACCCTATACACAAGGGTGGATATAACTATTATAGAGTAGACCAATTAATTAAAAAGTCAGATAAATGTATATTCTAAATTAAATCACTGAGTTATGATAAAAATATAAATTACACTCAAAACATTAGTTTGATTGCATAAACATGAATAAGAGATAATACTTATATTATCTATAAATACATAGATAGATCTAAGAAGTATGAAGGTGGAAATAGATAAGGGAAAGATAAGGATCTAGTTTTTAGATTTTGAAATTATTATTTTTAGACGCCAAAAAACTTATGTCAAATCTAGGACACTTGCATTGATGATTCTATCTTGATCTTGATACAAGTATCTTGTATGAAATATTTATTATATTGAAAAGAGACCACCTAGAGCCTTCTAGGTTTTTTTTACCTTATTGTTGTCTTTTATTAATGAACACTATGTATGGATTAAACTATAATTCTTCAAATTATGTATTTGTACCTTGCCAAAAATGGGTTAGTGGGATCACAATGTTTAGCTAACCTCAAGGATCCCTCTATTAATAAGCACTACCTACACAGCCATTACTCTAAGGAGGGCCTTAGACTTATGTAGTTATCCCCCAGGTGTTGGATTATGTGTGCATAAGGGTGTAATATACTATATGAAAGGGCATGCAATGATATAGATTTTAACTTAAAAAATAATACTCATGGGATGTTCTTTGAGTGATTTAAACTTGTGATATGAATGCTGCTATGATTAATATGAAAATAAGGAAGAATAGGAAATATAAATCAGTTGTGTGATTGATTGATTGAGCTTTAATAGGTTCTTACTTGGTATTTGCTAAAATGAATAATGAGTAGGCTTAAATTTGTATTTATACCACACCTTTTGAAAGTATTTGATAGTAGGGTTCAATAAGACAAATTCTCTAACCCATAGGATTTAAAATATTTGAAAATTAGATAACATTTGTGGACTAGACACTTAATAAGAATTTAGGCACTTACATTAACACAAGTGTACCTATGTGGGACATAAGTGTCTAGTAGGCTAGAAAGTTATTAATGATGTAAAATTGATAGTGAAAGATATATATAAGGTTTTAAGCTTTTTATATAGTGTAAGAGATTTGGATCATCAGAAATGTTGAGGTTAAATCATAAGATAAACTGTTAGGCATTGTGATATGGAGAATGTGAGCCTTTCAACAATAGGAAGGTCTAGAACTGAAGGGTAGAGCCTTGATAGGTATTTTTAAAGTATACAAGACTGAGATGATATATAAATTAAATTTTAGTATCTACACATGAACCATTTTTATACATTTCACAAAATCACATGTAAGTATCTTCTCAACCATATGTGTTCATTCGTGATGGATTTAAAATTAGTTGTGGTGATGTTATCAAATTTTTTTGTGAAGATTCTATTAGCATGGCTTTTTTCCCTTTTAGTTTCAAAATTTTCACACTTTTCATATTGTCTAGTAGTGCTCTATTGTTTTGGATAAAATATGATAGCCTTTTCCAAAAGACAGACAATATCTTTGTGTAGATAACTAAATTTGGTCATAAGTACTTGGCAATGTTAATTCTTGACACATCCTAAACCACTTGACAAAATGTTAATTATTTAAACATCATAAAACACTCGACTTGCACTCAAATACATGATTCTTATTTATCATTCCTATAATCCATTGATCTATATTCAGGCTTAACCCATTATTTTTTTATCATTACTACATAGAAATTTCCAATTCAAAATCTCAAATTGATTTATAATTCCCTTAGGTTGCCTCTAAATCAAGACAACTATACCTAACTCTATGAGATAGGTTTATTCTGAGTAGATAAGTCTGTTACTGTGGACTTGTCTAGCTAGAGTGGCCTTGTCTCCACACCAAATCAATGTTGAAAAAATAGTTATGACCTTCCTGCATGTTTTTTAAGGTCATCTAAAGGAAACTGCAAAAAGGTTTTTATATACAAGAAAATCAAAACCTCATTTGAAATGGACTTGATTCCTAATCTAGAATCTATATTTTACACTATTGCACATTAAGAAAAGCTAACCTATTCTTCCCAAATTCAATATCAAGCACTAAGAGTCATTTCAAATCAAGTCTGAAGTATGTCAAATCAAGTATCAAGTTCAAATTTCTAAATGCATACATATAGTTAAGGAACTTAATTATATATTCACTATAAGTGAAAAATTAAGTGTGGTTTGACTTAATGTTTAGAGTATCTAAATACATAGGTAGCAGTCAATGATCAATGTGGTGAATGGGGTCAACTCAATGCATTACACTACCCTTTTATTTTTTCAATATCTCCCATAAACACCCCAAGGGTTTCCAAAGCAAAGATAAGGAAACCAATGATCTTTGTGTGGTAAAAATAGAATTAAAACACCTTAGCTTGATCAATAGACACAGTGAATAAAGAAGAAAAACATTGTTTCATCACAATGAATGTATAAAAATTTGTAGTTAAAAGACATGACTGACTTGCACTACTATCCAAGAAGCATGGTCCTATCCAGGAATATTCTTAGTTTAGTCTTCTAATATTAAACAATCATAGTCCTACATTTTTTTTTAAATTTTCATTATTAGATATCAAAAATAGTGATCCATGAACCCAATTCTAAGTTAATTTAATTTATTTCTAGTATTTTCCCAAAATAACATGTTTTATTTTTTAACAAGTTGTAATAAAAATTATTAATAATTTTATATCTTTAGCATTCTGATCTTTAAAAATTATATACCTATTAATAAAAAAATTTAATTATTAAATTAAAAATAGGGTAAAACATATTGGTGAACCCGTACATTTTTTTGAATATTTATTTTTCAATTTTTGTTCTAAGATTTTAACTAAATTAATGATTCCCATAGACCAAAGAGAAATATGATTATCCTTTAATATATTTTATTGAGTGTTACTATACAATTTCTCTTTCACCTAGGGGTTTCAAGTTTTAATTATTGATTTCCATGCATAAAAAATTATTTGTTTTTGTTGGCTTTGAATTTCTTTTTCTTTTTAGAAACTATGTTTTGAAAGTTTTAAAACTCATAATAGTTGTCATTTTGGGTAAAATGGTCTTCATTTTTACTAGTTTCATGGTGTTATGGGTACTATTCCAATACTCAATCCATTAAGGAGTGTTATCTATGGACTTTAGTTTCCATGTACTTCATGTTACATTAGAAATGCCTAAGTCTTTACTTTTTTAGCCATAAGAAGCCTTTGATTATTTGATTTTGTAGTGCACTAATAAACAGTTAGCCATAAGAGTTCACTCCCAACATACCCTAAATAAAGGATAATGTGGCTACAATATGGTCATATACTCCATACCTAGTGCCTTTTGGGCCTTGTTCACTATTTTATGGATAACATCAATATACATGTATATCTAGTAAAGGGGAAAAATTTGTAAAAAATCATGAGAAGTGTAATGGGTTGAGCCAATCCCAATCATCCCTTTTGATGACTGATTTCTACCTACATTTCCAATACTCTAAAGAGGGAAGTCAATCCACATGTAGTTTTTACTCTTAATTTGAATTTGTTATTGTGTTCCTTTTCTATATGAATTCACATAGTGATCTAGCTTTCAACACTTGACAATGCTTACTTTGGACTTGGCTTAGTATGCTTCATACTTGGATTATAACTACTCCTAGTGACTATTTTAAATTTTGGGATGATTAGGGTAGTTTTGATCATTGTGTATCATGTTCATGAGACATCCTTCATAAGTTCAAGATGATCTAATAAGCCTAAAATTATTTGTACTTATGTGTGACTTCTCATGCCATCGACATGTTAGACGAATGGGTTGACTCATGGGAATGATTTAATTTTGAAATCTGATCATTATTGGGTAATGGATGAATCCATAAAATTTGGATGGTATTGTCTAAATATGATGGTTCCATTTGGGATACATGAACACTAATCTAATTATCTAGAGATGTTTGAATATGATAGCTTACTAGTTTGGCATAAATTGATGGGGTTTGTATAGGTGATTAATAAAAAAGTAGAAGGATTAGATCCATAGATAGCATGTGGATGTGAGATAATGGTGAATTAGAGGAATATATGTATGTGTAACTCATTTAAGGTGAAGGTAGGTCAAAACTAATATTTTCAATTATCTAATAACTTATTTTAGTATCTATAAATCCAAACATTGCCTAAAACCCAGGACCATCAATTATTATGAAATCTAAGAATAAAACCCCATTGGGATTATTAATTATTTGGCTATTTGAGTGGGAAATAGTAATATGCTAATCCATTATGTGAATCCAAAGTTAATTATGAGTTATTCATTTATTTTTAATCCATGTGTCCACACTTACACAAATTATAAGAGTTTATGGGTGAGAGAGACCGATAATGTTTTAAAGTTCTTACCTGAAGAGACTATAGAGGAATTAAGGTAAGATTATGCAATGGATCTTAGGTTATTCACCATATTTATGGATTTAAAAAAAATAAGGATTAAACTAATGTAACACATAGATATAATAATATGTATATGAAAGTATGAAATTTGGATCTACCCAATTGGCTAAGTAATAATAATAAGATAGATAAAATTAACTAAGATATGCAAAGTAAGTACAAAGGGATAAGGAATGATCACACCTTGTTATTGTTTTGATATTATTAAAGTCTAAATATATAAATATGGTTTTACACTATCCTAAACTTTTATTTGATCTTTTTATCCTCATGGATAGTTTGATGGCCTACATGGTTAAACATGAACAAATATGGGCTATGCCTATGAAGGGTTTCAAAACCTAATTTTTATGTCACTATTTCACCTCCTATTTTATTACCTTCTTTTACTTGTGATTTCATAATTTTATAAGAAAAATGAGTTGAATTTTTGATTTATTCATTAACATAGTTTGGCACTCAAAGTAAACAATGGGTTATGGATTTGGGCATAACTATTGAAGCACCACTGCGAACTATGTATCCCACACATTAGAATCATATATCCATATAGTTTTAAGTGAGTTTAAATGGAATATTTTGAGCAAGGATTTTAAACCTTATCTTCACTACAAGAAATGATGATACTACATGTTATATAATACATTCATTCAATACAAGGGGATAATGAGATACCAAGATAGACAACTCCATCATAAATGTGTAAGATATGACTTAGTGAAGCTCAACTTGAAGTAGAAAGGAAGATATAATTTAATTCTTGGTTCTTCTATAGGTCTAAACATTTATATTTATTTAATAATCCCTTCTATTATTTATTCCATTCTAAATGGTTTAGGATGACTTTTATACATATGGCACTCTAGGACAAGGAATGACACATTAGCTAAATTTAGAAATGAAAAGAGGTGATATTAAAAGTGCATGATTATTGGCAGTGGGAAAAATGACACACAAATGTAAAATGGGATAGACCCACATAGGGCATGCATCTAAAAATACAAAATCACATAGGGAATGAAACTAACCTAGGACAAAGAGAGGCTCATATCTTAATGAAAAACATGACCACAAAAGAGTTTTAATCCACTAATTCCAACAAATAAATTTTATTAAGTATTAAGATGTTCTTTTAAGGCTCAAGGGCTAAATGGATACTAATGTAGGGTTGGATAAATAATATAAATACACAAATATAACTAAGTATGTCAAATATTGTAAATTAAGGATAAAACATTAGGAAGACAAGTCTCATACCAAATTTAGGTGTCTACATAATGCCCTCACTTTGACATCGGTATGCAAGCATGAGTGAATACATACGTGTATCAAAAAATAAATAAAAATAATTTAAAACACACACTTTCACTTATTTGGGGAAGAGTGAATGGATTTTTTGATGATTTTCTCAAGTTAACCTTCCATTCACATATATTTTTTGATGTTCTTGAAACAAGTGTTAATTACTATAATTATTCAATGTGCATGATAGATATTTGAAGTTTGAATTTTGAATTTTTTAAGATTTGAATACTTGAATTTGAAAAGAGAGATTAGGAAAGAATATAATTGGTTGGTATTTTCTGTAAGTGTTACAACAACCACCTTGAAAACTAGACTTTTAATTGATGCTGAAACATAGACAACACTTCTTTGGGAGACACTACAACCCAATCCACTTCTTGATCAAGGAAGTAGATAAATTTATTCAAGTTCACACAAGTTTGTCCCATTTTGATTTTTTTGAAAATATGCCTTGATATATTTCCCCATTTAGAGGTGAGGGATGAAAACTTATGTTGCAATCACTCATCTCAAAAAATAATTTTAAGATGCATCACATGTAACGAAAATAATATAGCTAAAGTTCTAATATATTAAAACATATGCAAATGAAATTTTAATAAAATCAAGACTTGTGAATTATGTATAATTGTAAATATAATGTAGGAAATATAGTTCCATATAAATCTAAAATAAAAATGTCATGATGCCCACATCGGCAAAGTAATATGGTAACAATTAGAATGTCCCAAATGTGATATAATATGACCCCAACCAAGATGGATATAGAAATGGGAACACACACAAGTAGCATGCCCATATAGATGGATGAAAATGACCATGAACACATATGGATAAAATAAGCATAATAATATGCTTGATAGGCATCATGAATAAAATCATTTTATAGAATATGCATGATTAACAATATATATAAGTAATAAATAAAGCAATGGACCACACAAATTAGTGTCTATACACAATTTAGTGTCAAGAAAAATTAGTGAGAGAACATAAGGATGTGAATCAAAAAACATGACAACAAGATGATCCTTTATGGAAAATGACACACAAAAATTTAAACACATGAATATGCAAACAAGCATTCATGTACAAAAATAGAGTAACCTTGTAACTGTCCCAATCAATATATCCAAATGATATATAAGATCTAGGTATCAACATGAGATGTAGTAAGGAAAATTAAGGAAAATGTTTAACCCTAAAAATCTAGATTAGGGAATCTAAGGTTAAAGGGGATAGAGATAGCCTAGGACATTAGGGTGATAAACTATTTCTATAAAAGGCCAATTAATTTCAAAAACTTAGATAAAACATATACTAAATTTATTATGCTAAGATATAATAAAAACAAAAATTAAAATAATGATAGATATCGAAATGAAAATTAAATAAGATACAAAGTTATTTTTGATGCTAATATAGATTTGGATCTAGAACAGGCAGAACGTAAACTGGAAGAGTATTTTGGAATAGTTGTTAAATTCTAGATTTAGTGTTTATGTGGTGTCAAACACTTGAATTAGCCTAGGATAATTACATTAATGATAGTTTATGGGTTGGATTTAGGTGTCCTATATTAAATAATTACTAAAATAGGGTGTGACTACCTAGATGCTTATGGGTTTTTCATCACCTTCACTCTGGTGCATTTAGTTGGGGTCATAGATTGTTGCTGCTTATCAAATAGAAAAACCTTAGTTATTCATCTTCATAGTGGCTATGATAAAAATGGATTAATGGGCACACAGTGTCAAGCTACCCCAAATACCCCTCTATCAATGAGTGTTGCCTACATAGACAATACTTTGAAGAGGGCCTAAGACTTGTTGTTCCCAAAGTCTGTCACTGATTTTTGGGACAACACATGAACTATTTTTGGTCTTAAAAGCCAAAAATTCTCTCTTCCCTTCTCAATTTTTTTTTAAGTCTTCAAAATTCTCTATTTTTCAAACTTTTTCAGCTAAGGGACTCTGCAGATACGTTTCTATGAACTTCGTAGGCTTAAATCTACGGACTCTATAGGCAGAAATCTACGAACTCTGCAGGAAGAATTCTATGGACTCAAAACTATGAAATTTGTAGGAAGGAATCTATGGAATATGTAGGCTTGAAACTACAGACTCAAATCTATGGACTCTATAAGAAGGAATCTATAGACTCTGTAGGAGGAATTCTATGGACTCAAATCTACAGACTCAAAACTACGGACTCTACAAGTTAGTTTCTATTTTCTACGAAATGGGTTCTATAGACTCTACAAATACATTTATATAGACTCTATAGATACATTTCTACAGACTCTGTAGGTTCATTTCTATGAACTCTATAGGAAATAAATGAGCTCTCAACACTTAGGCATTTTTCAATCAGTTAGTTCAATGACAAGTGCCCTTGCAGAGGCCACTTTGAAGCTAAAAGGACCCTTGCAACTTTTATGAAAGGCAACCTTGGAGGTCAAATAGCCCTTTCAGAGGGTAGGCAAGGATAAAATGGACCATTTCAAAGGCCAAAAGGGGCAAATGAATTCCTTTGGAAGGATTTTCCATGGAAAAAATGCTAAGGCATTCCTTCAGACTTTTGTCCGAAGGAATAAGCCCGATTGAAAGCCCAACAGAAAGCGAAAGCAAGCAGGAAAGAAACACGAGGAAAGATTTCCTTTAGACAAAATGTCTGAAAGAATTCCTTTGGACATTTTGTCCAAATGAATTGGAACCTAAAGGAATTAGAGCTTGAAGGCCACTCGGTGAAACCCAAAGACCACCCGAAGGACCCCAAAGGGTAGGTACCCTTGCAAGGGGCTCTCGCCAAGCAAAATAGACCTTTCTCAAGACCCCAAAGGGAAGGTACCCTCTGGGAAGGATCAAAAAGAAAATCTGAAAGGAATTGCCAAGGAGGATGATGGGCCTGAAGATGTCAAAGTTGAGCATCATGAACTAGCAATTGGGATCCATACATTTGGTGACGTCCCTGCAGATGTCAAATTCATGGCAATGAAATAGCCGTTGATTTTTGAAGGCTTGAGCACAGACCTAAATTCTTTGAAAGGGTAAAATGCCAAAGGGAAGAACCACTAAGAGAAGGAGCTAAAAGAGCCAACAAGTTGAGAATATAGCCTTGAGAGCTCAGATTCCAAGAAAAGACAAAACTAGGAAGAGGCAAAGAGGGAAATATCTACGTAGTAGTTATTCCAGTAGCTAGAATAGTCTGCAAAGTAGATTTTTGAGCTTGTAAACATTGAAGGTGCAGCCTATTTTTCTCCCTTATAGTAAAGGTGAGGTGTATAGCTGTACAGACATCAGGTGATAGACTAGATGACTCAGGCCTAGGAGAAGACATTTGAGATGAATTAACACACCATAGTTAAGGCATCTACCCTGTTCTAACATGGTCCCTTGACAAATCTAGAAATGCATTCAAGGCATTGACTACCACATGAGCCGCTCCATGGAACAAAGAACCAAGCCTTTTTTGGCCACTATATATTGTATTCTCTTAATTTATGCAAAGGAGACTTTTCCATTATAGAAGCGAAACTCTACCAAAATTGAGAGGTAATTACTGAAACTTTGAGCTCAGATTGTTCATCATATTTCTTTATTTGAATGAGAAAGTAAGTTACTTTCAGACTTTGTGTTGTTATAGTTTGTGTCATTTTAAGAGATTGTTCTTATGTATATTTCTTGAATGCATTCTTGTTTATTTAATTTAACAAGTAGAACTAGTGGAAGTAATTAGGAAGGTGTCCTGAAGCCAACTATGGAGAGACTTTGTGCTGTCTACAACTGCCTTTAGTGTGTTTGTCTATTTTCTATTTCTATGTAAAGGACCTTGGGATGACTTTGTGCCCTTATTTTCCTTTGTATTTCACTCTTGGACATTCAAGGTAGAGAATTTGTGCTACATCTTAGTCTGCTAATTACTGTGCCCTCGTTACCAGTTACTTGTCACTACCTGAAAGAACTCCTACTATTTCCTATAAGATCACTTCTAAAAGAAGAGAAGTGCCTTCAGTGTTTTCACCTAGATTTCTCCTTTGTTTGTGAACATCATCTCTAAAGAAAGAGAGATGGATAGTGTTGTCCTACCCTTGAGTGTTACTTTTTGCTTATATATATAGTATATAGCTCCCCATATTTAACAGGGAACCTCCCCTTGATGAGAGGAGAAATTTGTCCCCTTTTGATGTAGTAAACCTACACATCTGGCCAACTAATCTCTCTTGATGTGGTTGATAAGACCTATTTTTCTCATCAATTAGCTGATTGATAAAATATTCACCCAATAGTTTTTTGGTGACTCTACTAGGGAAAAACACGTAGTTTGAAGCCTCAAACTTCAAGCTGAAACATGACTAGTTCTTTTCCATTTTTGTTTTACAATTTAGCAACTCCACGTTATACCAGAAGCTAGAGAGTTCCAGGTGTTGTTGACCCTATCTTTGAGTTGGTGTAACAAGGTAATTTTGATTTGTTCCCTCCCCAACTTCAAGTTTAATGATCCAGGAGTGTTCCTCCTACCCGTACCAAGTCACTAACACAAGGTAGAGCTTCTTTTTTCACTATTACTAGAGCTTTGCCTATACATACTCCACCTAGATTTGTTATCCCTCTTTTCTATAATTAAATAATGGTGGATCAAGGCCCTTGGGGTAACTCTTTTGGTCCACTCAATCTTAATCCACCTCTTCATGAGCTACCATGCAGTTTAATGAAGAATTTTCCCAAGTTCTTTGGTGATGGGAAAGTTCATCCTAATGAACATATTGTTGCCTTTAGCATAGCTTGTGGTGTGATAGGTGTGGAGTATGAAGACATAGTAGTCAGGCTATTCGTGGAAACACTTCAAGGCACTACTGCAGACTAGTTCTACCATTTGCAAGCTTAGTCAGTGACTGATTGGGACACTCTTAAAGCTAAATTCGAAGCCAAGTTCAAGCCTATAGAAGATGCACATGCCTTGCTGGCCCAACTCAAATAGATGAGGGAGCCTCATGAGCTGATGAGGGATTTCATAGCAAAGTTTGATAAAGATAAGAAATCAGATTCCTACCATTACTCATCCCACACCTAAAAACCTTAAATGCTTCTTCATCAACTCACAGCTGCCTAAAGTGAGTTTTCTACTAAGATTGGCTAGCCATATAGACCTTGTTGCTTCTCAGGACTTGGCTACTAAGGTAGAAGATGAACTTATCTTGGTAAGAAAGATAAGGAGAGATCTTAATAGAGGTAAATCTTCTTCTTCCTCTAAATATCCACCTATAGCCACTACTGATCCAATGGTGTAAAAGCTAGCAAATGAATTGATAGCTCTTAGAAATCAAATGGCGCAAGGAATGTTATCTAATCCTTCATACAGAGATGCACCAAGGAGGACATTTCCCAATCAGTCTTACCAAGGTAATGCTGCCAAAAATCAAGGGAAAATAAATCATCTCCCTCCCCCTCAAAGGAATAACCTTTCCATTAAAGCACCTCCAACCAATTCAACAGTTGGATATCTTGAAGCAGAATCAGATTTCTCCTTTCAGCTTGAATTGAACCCTAAAGATGACACTAATCTCTTCACAGAGGAAGAAGAAGAATTAGCTAGCAACTCTGACATTGGTTTCTTCAATTATCAGGATGAACCCAAAAGTGAAGGTAAAGAAGATGAGGGATCATATGCTATTTTTACCTGGTCTAAGAACCAGTCAGCCCAAAACGCTGATAAAGAGAAGATAGAGGAGTGACCTCAACCAAAAATTTCAATTGCTAAGTGAGGAACCACTCTACCTTTCCATCCAAAGGACTCGGTGATTGCAAAAAAGATGTACATCAAACATCCCTACACCTTCTACTTAAAATTTGTAGACCAGTCCTCCCCCTTCCAAAAATCAAAAGGATGAGCTCCCATTCTCTCTTCTTAGTTCATTTTAGATATTTGACATAATTGACAATATAAATAAAACCAAAATTCAAATGTATGAATTTGAATTTCTACAGTCTAACCCTGATTAGTTGGATAAGTTGGTTTAATATGTAAAGAACCAAGCTGTCCCCATAAGACAAACAATTCCAAAGGTAACTCGTGATCCTCCCAAGAACACATCCCCTAAGAATAACTTTGTCATAAATCCTCTTGCTACTCTTAGAAGGACTGAACCATTCTATGTCTCCCTGCTGATAAATGGACATCAGTTGAACAATTGCATCATTGATTCTAGAGCTTCAGACAATGTCATGCCTACCAAAGTGGCATAATCCCTTGGTCTCACATTGACCAAGACATTTAGGAGATGTTTCTCCATGGAGAAAAAACAAGTGCCACTATTGGGAAAAATCAAAGATGCCCAATTTCCATTTGTAGCATTCCTAGAAAAGAGAATCAAGATGATAGTCTTGGTAGCTGACGTCCTAACTTCATACGACATCCTCCTTGGCTGAAATTTTTGTAAGGATGTTGGTGGTGAGTTGAGCATGGACTTGTCTGAAGCAAGGATCCCTATCAAAGGCATCATGAAGAGGCTACTCCCTGAGAAGGAAGCAAAATACGTGGTTACTCAAACATCAACACCTAAAGCTCAAATTTTATTTGAGTCATTAGGCATGGGTAATTATTTCTTGACCACAGAGGATGTTCATGTTTTAGCTGATTAAAATTTTGAAAATGATAGTCTAAAAATTGGTTCAGACGGAACAATAGAAGACAAGATAGAGCACAGTGCAAATGCAGAAGAATCCCCTCTTCCAAGCAAAGATAAATCTAAGGAGAAATCAAGTTCAAATGATGTATGGATACTAAAATTTGATGGTAGGTTTTCCTCTACCAGTTCAAGAGCCAAGGATTGTGTTGACATCTCCTCAAGGAGATATCTTTCCTTCATCATATAAGTTGTAGTTTAGCAACACCAAAAACACAACTGAGTATGAATCTCTTTTACTTGGATTGAAGGTTGCTTGAGACAAAGGCATCAAACTCATTCATGCCAAAGGAAATGTGGAACTGGTGGTTTGTCAGGTGAGAAACTTGTATCAAACCGAGAATGAGAGATTACACCACTATCACAATCTAGTTTGGGATCAAATTGAAAGCTTTGATGCTTTCAAAATCTCTATCATACCTAGGGAATTCAATAACAGAGCTGATGTATTGGCTATTTTGATAAATCTTCTAGTCCCTCACCCTAATTTTAAAGGAGATAGGTACATTATTGAGCTAGTCTTTCAACCAAGTGTACCTAATAATTCCAATTATTGGCAGGTGTTTAACAATGATCACCAAATCATTGCCTTCTTAGAGTAAAAAGACAGCTTTGAACAACATCATTTCAAAGGTAGTGAGCTTAAGAATTTTGAACTAGCCCCTGAATCAAGTGTAGATGCAGGTGAAGAGTTCTTACAACTTAAAGGGAATAAGATTCCCAAAGGCTTGGTTTTCCTTGAGAATCTATTTGACAAACATGACAAATTCATCAAATAATAACAAACAGATTCAAGCTCCTCCCAGGAGTTTGATCAAGTAAATCTGGGTACCAAGGAAGATCCCAAGATGGTGAACATTGGGAAATACTACACTCCTAAGGAGAGATTCAAGTTCACTACTCTACTCTGCCAGTATATGGATGTCTTAACATATTCCTATGATGATCTGAAGTCACTCAGGCCTAAAAAATCTGCCATGAGATTCCTCTCAAAAGTGATTTAGTGCCTTACAAGCAAAGGTCTAGACAGTACAATCTAAAGATATCAGGTACTATTCTATCTAACATATAGAAAATGCTAAATGCTAGGATAATTTTTCTAATCCATCATTCCACATGGATTGCCAACATAGTACTTGTGAGGAAGAAGAATGGAAAAATTCACCTCTGCATGGACTTCAAAAATTTGAATCAATCATCTTTAAAGGATAACTATCCTCTGCCAATCATGGATCAAGTTCTTCAGACGATGGCTGGTTCAGAGATGTTATCAATGCTAGATGGCTTCTCAGGATACAATCAAGTTGAAGTTGGTGAAGTAGACCAGTATAAGACTACCTTCACCACACCTTGGGGCACCTTTGCCCATCAAAGGATGCCATTTGGCATGATAAATGCTGACACCACTTTTCAGAGGGCAATAAACCTTGCTTTCAAAGATGAAATAGGTAAGTTCATTATAGTATACCTGGATGATTTAATAGTGTATTCCATGCATCATCCTGATTATGTGCACCATTTGAAACAAGTGCTAGAATTATACTACCAAAATGAAATTTCTTTGAATCCCAAGAAGTCTATCTTTAGAGTGATAGAAGGGATACTTCTCAGGCACAATGTAGCCAGAGAAGGCATAAAGATTGACTCAAAAAGAGTCAAATCCATCTAGGAACTTACCCTACCCACAAGTAAGACTATAGTTCACTCTTTCTTTAGAAAAGTGAATTTTTTACGAAGGTTCATCCTTGAGTTCACTGAGAAGACTCACTATATTGTAAAAATGATGAAAGAAAAGGCCACTTTCAGCTAGACTGAAGAAGGTAAATTGGCATTCTGGGACATCAAGGTAGCCATTGCCCATGCCCCAATTCTGGTTTGTCCAAACTATACCAAGGATTCCATCATGTATGGTTATGCTTCTGAACACATGCTTTCAACAATTCTAGTTTAGCAGAATGAAGAAGGTATGGAATCTCCCTTATCCTTTATGAGCTGTCCTCTTAAAGCTCATGAGCTGAAGTATTCAAACATGGAGAAGCATGCTTATGTAGTGGTAAAGGTAGTAAAACATTTTCATTTTTACATCCTTAATTTACACATTACTACCCTGGTTCTTGATACCACTGTTAAATCCATACTAACTCAGTAGGAGTTTAGAACCAAAAGAGGGAATTAGATTGCTAAAATCTAGGAGTTTGATCTAGTCATCAAACCAATGAAGATGGTGCATGGAAAAGGCTTATGCCAATTGATGGTTGACAACAAACTTGAAGAAGTAGAGCATGAAGAAGAAGAAATTGAAGACACGCCAATAGTTCTCTTTGTCTCCACCACGAATGAGTGGTATTTGAATATTGCTCATTTCTTTACATATGGTTAGTGTCCTATTCACTTTTCTCATAAAGAAAGGAGGACTTTTAGATTGAAATCTACCAATTTTGTCTTATGGAATAATGGCCTGTACAAGAGGATCCTTGATGGAGTGTTTCTTCACTGTGTGGATAAAGAGTAGCGGAACCAACTTTTGAAGTCCTTCCACAATCTGGCCTATGGAGGACATTTTTTAGCACCTGTGACTACCCATAAGATTCTATGAGTTAGGTACTACTGGCCCACTCTATTTCAAGATGCATATAAATGGGTAAGAAAGTGTAAATTGTGCCAACAGTTCATGGGAAGACCTAAGTTAACTGCTCTACCTCTCAAGCTAGTGGTGATAGAAGATCCATTTCAACAATGGGGAATCGATTTCATTGGTACTATAAACCCATCTTCAAGTGCTGGACATGATTATGTCCTCATAGCCATATATTACTTCACCAAATGGGTGGAAGCAATTCTTACCAAGCATGCTACTTCAGAGGTAGTATGTGATTTCCTTAAAGAGAACATCATTTCCAAGTTTGAGGTCCCAACCAAGATTGTCATAGATAATGCTACCTATTTCTCTTCTCATGAGATCAGTCACTAATGGATTACCCTTTCCCACTCCTTTGATTATTTCCCTCAAGGGAATGGTCAAGCTGAATCAATAAATAAGAACTTGGTGACCATCATCAGGAAGTTGGTAGATGACAACCAACAAATGTGGCATAAAGCATTGGTTGATGCCTTATGGGCAGACAAAATTACACCAAAGAGGACAATTGGTATGTCACCTTTCCAAATTTTGTATGGTCTCAATGCAGAGATACCAATCACCTTGGAGTTGCCAGTGTTGAAATTGTCAAAGGTGATCGAAGATCAGACATATGAAAGCAACATTGACAAAAGGATCATGTGCTTGACTAAACTAGATGAGCAATGAACCATGGTGGTGGACTGAATTAATGCACATCAAAGTCTAGTGAAGAAGCTCTTTGACCAAAAATCAAAAACCCAAGATTTCTAGATTGGAGATCAAGTCCTTTTATGGGACAAGAGAAGAGAACCAAAGGGAATGCATGGGAAATTTGATTTCTTATGGAGATACCCATTTACTATCCATGAGCTCAATGGTGAAAATAGTTTCTTATTGAAGTATCAAGATGGCATGCTCTTTTCTCTACCTCACAATGGGTAGCATCTGAAGCACTTCAATTCTTGAAGTATCAGATAAGTTCACCTATACATATATATATTTGTATAGTCTTTAGTTCTATTTTGTGATTTTTGTTGCTCATTTTCATTTTTGGCATCTTTCTTTTTGGTTCACACGACTCCATAGCCCAATGGCATACTTCAAGGCACTGGAGATTCTAGTTTCTACTCCCCTAAGCCATTCCAAGTTTTTAATTGAAGGAAGTTCCCCAACTGGAGCCAGCTATTGTTCCCAAAGTCTGTCACTCATTTTTGGGACAACACATGAACTATTTTTGGTCTTACAAGCCAAAAATTCTCTCTTCCCTTCTAAAAAATTGTTTTGAGCCTTAAAAATTCTCTATTTTTCAAAAAAATTTATCTAAGAGACTCTAAAAATAAGTTTCTATGAACTCCATAGGCTTAAATCTATGGACTCTACAAGTAGAAATCTACAGACTTTGCAGGCATAATTTTACAGACTCAAAACTATGAACTCTGCAGGAAGGAATCTATGGACTCTGTAGGCTTGAAACTATAGACTCAAATCTATGGAATCTATAGGAAGTAATCTATAGACTCTGTAGGAGGAATTCTATAGATTCAAATCTATGGACTCAAAACTATGGACTCTGCAGGTTAGTTTCTATTTTCTACAAACTAGGTTCTACGGACTCTGCAGATATATTTCTATAGGCTCTGCAGGTTCATTTCTACAAACTCTATAGGAAAAAAATGAGCTCTCAACACTTAGGCATTTTTTAATTAGTCAGTTCAATGACAAGTGCCCTTGTAGAGGGCACTTTGAATCCAAAAGGACCCTTGCAAATTTTCTAAAAGGCAACCTTCGAGGTCAAATAGCCCTTTTGGAGGGCAGGCAAGGATCAAATGGACCATTTCAAAGGCCAAAAAGAGAAAAGGAATTCATTTAAAAGGATTTTATATGGCAAAAATGCTAAGGCATTCTTTTGGACTTTTGTTCGAAGGAATAATCCCGACTGAAAGCCTGATGAAAAGTAGAAGCAAGTGGGAAAGAAACGTGAGGAAAGATTTCCTTCGAACAAAATGTCTGAAGGAATTCCTTTAGACATTTTGTCTGAAAGAATTGGAGCCCAAAGGAATTGGAGCCTGAAGGCCACTTGGTGAAACCCGTAGACCACCCGAAGGACCCCGAAGGGTAGGTACTCTTGTGGGGGGCTCTCACCAAGCAAAATAGACCTTTCTCAAGACCCTAAAGGGTAGGTCCCCTCTGAGAAGGATCAAATAACAAATCTAAAAGGAATTTCTATGGAGGATGACGGGCTTGAAGATGTCAAAGATGAGCATCATGAACTAGCAGTTGGGATCCATACGTCTGGTGACATCCCCATAGACGTCAAATTTATGGTAATGAAATAGCTATTGATCTCTAAAGGCTTGAGCGTGGACCCAAATGCATTCAAAGGACAAAACACTAAAGGGAAGAACCAATAAGAGAAGGAGCCAAAAGAGCCAGAAAAGCTGAGAATATAGCCCCAATAGCTTAGATTCTAGGAAAAGACAAAACCAGGAAGAGACAAAGAGGGAAATATCTATGTAGTAGTTATTCTAGTAGCTAGAATAGTCTACAAAGTAGATTTTCAACCTTGCAAACATTGAAGGCATGACCTATTTGTCTCCCTTAGAGTAAAGGTAAGGTGGATAACTACACAGACATCAGGTGACAGACCATATGACTCAGGCTTAGGAGAAGACATTTGATATGAATTGACATGCCACAGTTAAGGTAGCCACCCTATTCCAACATGGTCCCTTGACAAATCTAGAAATGCATTCAAGGCATTGACTGCCACATGAGCCACTCCATGGAAAAAAGCACCAAGCCTTTTTTGGCCACTATATATTGTATTTTCTTACTTTATGCAAAGGAGACTTTTCCATTATAGAAGTGAAACTCTGCCAAAATTGAGAGGTGATTACTAAGACTTTGAGCTCAAATTATTCATCATATTTCTTTGTTTGAATGAGAAAGCAAGTTAATTTTAGACTTTGTGCTGTTATAGTTTATGTCATTTTAGGAGATTATTCTTATGTCTATTTCCTGAGTGTATTCTTGTTTATTTAATTTAACAAGCAGAACTAGTGGAAGTAATCAGGAAGGTGTCCTGAAGCCAACTTTGGAGAGACTTTGTGATGTCTACAACTACCTTTAGTGTGTTTGTCTATTTTTTGTTTCTATGTAAAGGACCTTGGGATGACTTTGTTCCCTCATTGTCCTTCGTATTTCACTCTTGGGAATTCAAGGTGGAGAATTTGTGCTACATCTTAGTCTGCTGGTTACTGCGCCCTTGTTACTAGTTACTTGTCACTACCTGAAAGAACTCCTGCTGTTTCTTGTAAGATCACTTTTGAAAGAAGAGAAGTGCCTTCGGTGTTTTCACCTAGATTTATTCTTTGTTTGTGAACATCATATCTAAAAAAAGAGATATGGATGGTGGTATCCCACCCTTGAGTGTTACTTTTTGCTTATATATATAGTATATAGCTCCCCATATTTAACAGGGAACCTCCCCTTGATGAGAGGAGAGATTTTTCCCCTTTTGATGTAGTAAACCTGCACATCTGGCCGATCAATCTCCCTTGCTATGGTTGATAAGACCTATTTTGATAATCAATTAGTTGATTGACAAAATATTCACCCAATAAGACTTATGTAGTTTTATCTTATGTGTTGGCTTGTGTGTGAATCATATAATGTGTGATAATAAAGTACACTAATGGCCTATATTTTAAGTTAGAAATATACCTTTTGGGACACTCCTTTAGTAATTAAGACCTATAGATATTTTAACCCTATGATTTATATGGAAATAGGAGAAAAAGGGAAGCTTTTTTCACTTGAGTATTTGATTGAATGCTTTCGGTAAGTTGCCTAGTGAGTAGGTAAGAAGTTTCCAGGGGAGGAATGAATTTAGGTTTATCTTATATTTATATCAATCCCTTTAGAGATTAAATCAAATAATATCACTTAGGTTAACCATTAGGATATGTTTCATTTGTAAATTAGATGACCTTTAGAACACTAGACACTTTCATAAGAGAAGGATATATGCATCAACATAGGTATCTATTTGGGACACACGTGTCTATGGAGTAGGAAAATAAGTACAATCTTAGAAATTATAGATGCATAAGATAAGCAAGTTTTAGACATTTTGGGTAAAATTGAAGGCCTAGGTCATCAACATAAGACTATTCAGATTAAGAGATAGGCCAAATGGCATAAAAGAGGGTAGACACAAGATTTGTAGAAGTAAGAGAGGTCTAGAATTGAGAGGAATATACAAGGTCTAAGTTTTCCAAGTGTACAAGATGAGGAGTTATATAATTTATAAATAGTGTCTACATTTCCCCCAATTTAATCTAGTGATGAAATTTTTAGTTTAAAGGAAGGGAATGCATACCTATGTGTGTATAACACACCTTGTCTTTGCTTGAATCCAACTCAAGTACATTGTTGGAAATTGACTTGAAACCAAGAGCATGTTATAGTATATATTAAATACATATAATATAAAATTGAAAGTATTGAAAAGATTTTAAACTGAAAGAAAGAAATGTTTGGGAGTACACTTGTGTATTGATGCAACCATCTTGGCTTTTGGAAAATTGATTTTAAAATATGTATCTTTATGGACCCCTGAAATTGAGATTAGGACAAATATAAATATAGAAATCGTATATATTTGAGAGAGAGAGAGAGAGAGAGAGAGAGAGAGAGAGAGAGAGAGAGAGAGAGAGAGAGAGAGAGAGAGAGAGAGAGAGAGAGAGAGAGAGAGAGAGAGAGAGAGAGAGAGAGAGAGAGAGAGAGAGAGAGGAACCATGGAGCAAAGATGAATTTCCACTTGGTATTTGAGACTAGCTCAACTATGCAACCCAATCATACTTATAACCTAGTGAGTGTGAGTGAACCAAATCATCTCACTCTATAAAGATAGTGAGGCTATATGATACAATCAATTCCAAACTAAAAACTTGGAAATATTAAGTGATTTAATAATCTCAACCATACGAAAAATTGAACCAACTACTATATTATATTGGCGCAATATTGTTTGTAAAAGTCCAACCTAATGGGTGGTGATAGTCCCTAAATGTTTTTAAAAATTGAAACTAATTTTGGTTTTGCAATATTAGGTGCACATTGCATATAATATTCACCTTATATATTTATCATGCTAAAACTATGTATAATAATGGCACCGATGTATAAAATTCTTCTAAAAATGTGTATATGAATCATATAACTATGTTCTTTAGCCAATTTAAAAATTTGAATGTGTGGTTGAAATATTAGCATAACATGATCCCACTATACAATGATAAATCTTAAAAGTAATATAAGTTCCAATATGAAGGACATGTTTACAAAACATGCCCCCATTATAATCTGGGTATGTTGAATACTGAATAAAAGTAGAAAACATGTTTCCAAAACATGCCCCACTGTATATCTAAAATTATGAATGTATGGAAGCCATGTCTCTATGACATGACCCCAATTAATATAAAGCTATTAATGTATGGAAACCATGCCTTTATGACATTCCCCCATTGATATACCCCCCTTTGAGGTGAGGGAAGATAAAAACTAGTAATTACCTCCCCTCAAAAGGATACGATAACCATATAACTATGAATGAACCATGTAACATTTAGGAGAACATGTATAGGTAAAAGTAACATTGAAGTTTATATAATGTGATCAAATCAAGGTCTAAGATGTATGATAAATATCATGGTAATGTCTATATAGTAACAATAAAAGTTTAACAAACAAATCAAGCACACATACAAGAGCACTCAAAAGTAAGTCAAAAGGTAATGGTCCTAAGAAACCACAAACAAGAGACATGTTTAAATTCCACTCAATCAAATAGACATGACTTTGTTAAATTTCCACAAAATAAATAATGACATTAAAATGTCTATACAAAAGGTAATGATATATCACATGTCAAAGAAGCAAACAAGGGCATGAGGGCCACAAACATTGGATCATATTCAAATGCTCAAGATATAAGACAATAGAAAGGAAAGACACTCAAGGAAGTGAATAAAGGAAATTATTAGCAACCACCATAAACATAATTAGACCATGGATCCAATGTGTTATAAATAAACATCAAGTACATAGTATATCAAGTATACTGTGAAAGATATAAGCATGGATCAAGACATATGTAAGTACTCATATGTACTCAAACATGATAATGTAAAGTGACCATAGAATGATATAACCTGAATGTATCATGATCATAAAGGTGAATTCCCCAATTCCATGGTGATGTGAGTAGAGGGAAATCCTAACATCTAAGAGTGCATAGATCATGTATCTATGTATGCCTTTAATGCACTCAAATAAAAACATGAAACGCATGTGTATGTAGAAGTAACTGATGTGCTATCCATCAACATGTAACTAAGACATAGATGCTAAGGAGACAATAGAATATGTATATACTAAAAATATTTTTAAATTTTTCTATGTTTTTGAGTTTTTTGGTATTTTTGGAATCTATGAGAGTTCACAACTTTATGTTGGATATTTTACATTGATTGGATCATGGTTGGATAAGTGCAAAAGGTACTTAGCATGTTCCTCCTCATGTTTTATATGTGTAATAGAATAACCAATGCTATCATTTGGAATATGGATAAATTTTCCTTCATGAGAAAAATAAATATTGTATTGATTTGGATCTATTTTAGTTTCATATAACTAAAATATACCCAATGTAAATGAGTGTAATGGAGTATGGGGTAAGACCCATACTTTTTTAAGAAAAACATGAGGCCCAAAATAAATATGAATGACAAAGAAACCCAATCAATCTTTATGTTACCTATTATCACGTAGATCTTTGGCATGGCACCCAAGTTGTGGAAAAATGTCTTTCAGTATAATTTTTCTGATTTTATAGTGTCAATGTGGTTATGCCAAAAGTAACCACCACCCATGAGTAAAGTAAATTTAAATCTTAGTGACACTGATGCTTTTTGGTTTGTTAAACTTGATAATTTTGCATAAGATGTGGGCCTTGAATTGGCCCCATATTAAACAACATTTTCAAAATAGTCATATAGAGATTAGGGACACCACATTTTTGTTTATAATGCTCCTTAGGGAATTTATCTCCCTCCTTTGTGTGAGGGATAAAAATTTGGTATTTTGAGGGAGATATGTGTATATGATATTTATGAATTATATATCACCTTTGTCTTATACACTTGAAAAACTTAGACCTTTGTTATTTTTCTCAGTTCTTGACCTTTCCTACTTTTGAAAGTCTTGCATCTACTCTATCTTGTGCCCCTTGGCCTATCTCTTCATCTAACCAGTCTTACATTGATGACCCAAACCTTCTATCTTTCCCATAATACTTAAAATATGTTTATCTTACGTGTTAGGATTTAGTATTTACATTGGGTAAATAATATTTACTTATGGTAATTTATTAGTTAATAATATATTATTATTGTGTGTGTGTGTGTGTGTGTGTGTGTGTCTATATAAAATTTACTATATGTGAGTGGAATTGTTTAACTAACTCATGAATATAGGATAGTTTTTGAAGCTACCTACTTGATAATATGAAATATTCTTCTTACATATTTGTAATGGTTTGAATGAATTATAATCAAAAGAATAAAATATAATGTGTTATTATTATTGATTACTAGTTTTGAAATTGTTTAATCTCTCATAAACTTTCCCAATTTCTATCATTATGCCCCTAAAAATTCTAATCTTGTACCTATTTTTTAGCTACCAAGACAAAGCATTAGTCCTAGACCCCTGCATCAAAGCTAGTGTCCTATCCTGACATAGGTGTCCAGTCCCTTAAATTCATCTAATTTTCAAATGAAACATATCTTAATGATTAGCCTAAGTGATTTAATGTGAGATATTTCTCAATAGGAGTGGTATATATTCACAATCACTCCTCATTCATTCCTCACCTAGAATTCATACCAAAAAGCATTCAAAGAGCATTTAATTGAGAAAATCTTCCATATTTATTCTTACTTTCATACCAGTCATAGGGACTGTAGATCTACATGTATGAAGTACTGAAGAAGTAACCCAAGAGATAAATTTTCCAAGTTACAAGCTAGGTCACTATTGTACTTGATTTCCACATAGTACACCCTTGTGCATACACAAATCAACACATTAGGGGATAACTATATCAGTTTGAGGCCCTATTTGGAATAATGTCTATATAGGTAGCACCCATTGATATATGTGTCTTTGGGGTTAGATCAAAATTGTGAGCCCACTAACCCATTTTTATTAAGGTCACTATGAAGGTGAAAAACTAGGGTTTTGTAATTTCATAAGGAGTAATAGTCCATGACCCAAATATGAATGCACTAGAGTGAAGGCAAAGACAAACCTAAAAGCATCTAGGTGGTCACATCCTTTTCCAATAGTTATTACGTATAGGACATTTTCATCTAATTCAAATAATAGTGTTGATGGTAACATTCAAGGATGACACTAATGTTCATTGCTCTAAAGGCACTCAATCTAGAATCTAGTGACTTTTCTAAAATCTACTTCCAGTCTACTTCCTACCTGTTCTAGATCTAGAATAATGTTATCATTAAAACTAACTAAGGACATTATTTGTTTATCATTTCCATATCTAAAATAGTTGTACCTTTTTATTTTTATCCTATCTCAATTTAATAAATTCAACATATGTTGTATCCGAGTTTAGAATTTAATTTCCCTATTATAGATTTGATTATCACCCTTATAAATATCCTTTTTATATTCTTAAGAAAGTAACCTATCTACCCAAGTAAGATCCACATCTAATTTAGGGTGAAACATTCTGTGAACCTAATTCATGTGAATGCAAATAAAAAGATCCAGGGATTCCAAGCCTCCTAGGGTTTTAGCTTGTCATGATGGTTTTTTAGATTTTAAACTCGACCCTAGGGTTTTACCCTCCCCTAGTTACAAGGTATTTATATGCATACACTTTCAAGTTTATTCTTTCATGATTATCACATTTTGGCCTCCAAATAGGTCCATTTTAAAATTTCTCAGGGGTATTTTCTATTCAGGTTGGTATACTTAAATTTATGCCTATAGACCATACTCTCTACTTTTGTTTCCCTATTTTTTTGGGTTCATCTCAATTCCTATTTTTTTAATGAAATACTTATCTCAGATTTTCAAAAAGATTAGCCAATAGTCTAAAATTGCTATATCCTTATTATATCATGGTTGATTGCTCCTTAGCATTTGTAATTCTTTCTTATCCTATTCTCATATCAATTTTTATAACATTTAAAATGGATACAAAGGATCTCTTCCTTCTCTTAACCCTAAGGAAGGTGATAGCTCACATCCCTCTAGCCAGGGCTAAGCTATCACTTATCCAAAGGGTAAGGTGTCCCATCATATATTTTCAAATGAAGGCAATCAATCTAAAATACCTAGGGTTTGTGCTTGTGAAGCCCTAAAAGATCAAATCACCAATATGAGAAAATTAATAAAAGACTTAAAAAAATAGATTTCATACATGAAAAATCCCACATATGCTAGTGTTAATCATACGTTTGCATTTTTCTCTATCAATATGATTCCAAACAAGGTTTCTTATCTAAATTTAAAGTTACAACAAAACATATATCAAAAAAGTGATACAAATATTATAACAAAGGTTACTAAGAGATAAAGGAAAATACGAAGATAAATGCTTCAAAACTAAGTGATCAAATTTCCTCTTATAAATCTTATATGTAGATCCAAATACTATTATTCATGTCATAGAATGAATGGGTATCATACAAATCATTTTTTTGCATTGAAGGAAAAAATAAACAGTCAAAAACATAGTTGTGATCCTATCATTGATACATCAAATAAGACAACCACTCACTTTATAAGTACTTCTCCTAAAACAAAAATACCAAAACAATAATGTGGGTACCATAGAAAAATTCAAAGCTAAAATAGTTATAAATACCAAACTTAGACCAATAAAATATTCAAAAGGCACAAGTAGAGCAATACAATATTCAAAAGCCAATCTAGAATAATATATATTACAAAAAGATCAAGAAGTCAAAGCACAAGTTACATATTTTCCTAGTGTATAGATAAAGATACATGACTCTTCTTTAGTCCATAATGAGAGGCAAGTTCCTAACAAATATGAACATACTCAAGAAAAACATACTTTTAATAAGATAATTAAGATTTTTTCATACACAAATGCTCTAAATGTTATATCACAATTTCAAGAACAATTTAAGAAGTTACCTTTTTCTTATAACAATGATTACATTGATGGTTCTGATCCTAATGATACTATAGATTGGTATGATCCTAATGATACTGATTACACAACATACAAATATGGAAATTATGATATACGACCTTCACAGAGGCATATACTTAATGGGATCCTTGGGTTATAGTGGTAATTTTCATTGTTTATTCCAAACATTCAAAAAATACCATAAAAATAAAAGACCTTCAAAAATCCAAAAATATTTTTGGCACCTACATGTTCTATTGGCTCCTTGGCATCTATGTGTTAGTTCCATGTTGATGGATGGCATATTAGTTACTTATACATATAGATGAGTGTCATGCTTCTACTTGAGTGTGATAAAAGCATACACAAATACATGATCTATTCTTATTTTAGATGTTGGGCCTTCCATCTACTTATGTCATGTGGAATTTGGGGTCATCCATTTCTTTGATTTTGATACTCATAGGTTATATGGTTCGATGATCACATTTCATTATCATGTTTGATCTTATATGTAATTGCAAATGCCTTTATCCATCATTATATATTTCACATGGTACTTGATATGCTATGTACTTGAAAATATTTTTTCTAACACATTTGATCCATGGGATACTATGATATGTTTATGCTAGTTGATTATGCTTTTTGCTATGCACTTCATTGAGTGTCTTACCTTGCTATTGTCTTGATTTTTCAACCATTTGAATATGATCATTTGTTTACAAAATCCATTCCTATGTGTGATTTATTTAACATTTTAATATGTCCTTGTTTTTTGTATGGACATTTGGACATGTCATTATTTATTTTATGGACATTTGACTAAGTCACATCCCTTTGATTCGACATTTAAACATGCCCCTTATTTGAGGTGTTCTAAGACCACTGTATGTGGAATTGATTTTGAGTGATCGTATGTGTGTGCTTGATTGATTTTTGAGCTTATCCTATTTCTATCTAAACATTTCAATGATCTTTATCATGCATCTTAGGCCTTCATGTGATCACATTATTCTATGCACTTCAATGATACATTTACCTAGACATATTCTTCTATATACTACATGGTTCCATTCACAAATTATACTATTGTCTTATCCTTTTGAGGTGAGGTAACTACCAATTTATATTCTTCCCTCACCTCAAAGGGTGGGGGGTTAAATATTAGTGGGGGCATGTTATCCACATTTGGTATAATTTTTTAGACTCAGTGGGGGTATGCTTTGGAAGCATGTTTTCTACATTTATTCAATATTTAGCACACTTAGATTTAATGGGCACATGTTTTGGAAATATGTCCTCCACATTGGCACTTATATCAGTTTTCATATTTCTCCATATATAGTGGGGGTATGTTATGGTAACATGCTACCCACACTTCTACAAAATTCTAAATTGGCCAAAACACACATTCATATGATTCAGCTACACATTTGTGGTAGAATTTTATACATTGATACCATTGTTATACATAGTTTCAACATGAGACATATCTAAGGTGCATATGCTATGAAATGAGTTTCTAATATTGGAAAATCCAAATCAGTTTCAGATTTCAAAACTCTTCTATGGACTGTCATCACCCACTAGGTTGGACTGTTACAAACTATATTGAACCAATCTATTTCAGTAGTTGTTTCACTTTTGGTATGGTTGAGGTGATTAAATCAATCAATCTTACCAAGTTTATAAGTTGTAATTGATTATATCATCTAAATTCATTAAATATATGGTTTTGGTTGACTTTGTTCACTCATGCTCATTGGGTTATAAGTATGATTAGGTCACATGGTTGAGGTAATCTCAACTGTCAGGTGGTAACTCATCCTTTCTCAAAAATTTGGGGCATGTGCCTTAAAATATATCTCTATATACTTAACTATATGCACTTTACATATTTTTATATTTGTCCTAATCTTAGTTTTAATGATTCATAATGATACATCTTTCAAATCAAGATGCCATTAGGCAAGGTGGTTGCATCGATACATATGTGTACTCCTAAACCTTGTTATTTAAATTTAAACATTTTTAATGATTTTAGTTTTAGATTATATAAACTGATATATACTATAACATGCTCTTAGTTGTAGGTTAATCACCAAAAAAGCACTCAAGTTGGACTCATGAAAATACAAGGTGTGTTATACACACACCTAGGTATGTATTTATTCTCCTTTAAACCAAAAATTTAATTACTATATTAAAGAGAAGAAATATAGATGGTATTTATGAATTATATAATACCTCAATCTTATACACTTGGAAAACTCAAACCTTGCCTATTCCTCTTAGTTTGGGACTTTTCCCACTTTTGAAAGTCTTGTTTCTGCTCTATCTTATGCCCCTTGGCCTATCTCTTAGTGTGACTAATCTTATGTTGATGACCTAGACCTTATATCCTACCTAGAATCCTTAAAATATGTTTATCTTATTCTTTTAAAAATTTTGAGCTTATACCTATTTTCTAACTTCTAAGACACAAGCATCAGTCCTAGACGCCTACGTCGACACTAGTGTCCTATCTTGATGTAGGTGTCCATTGCCCTAAATTCATATAATTTACAAGTGAAACATATCCTAATGGATAACCTAAGTGATTTAATGTGAGATATTTACCAATAAGAGTGGTTTATATTCATAATCACTACTCATTCATTCCCCTAACATTCATACTAAAACACTTTGAAAGAGAATTCAATTGAGAAAAGTTTCCCTATTTATTCTTATTTCCATACCAATCATAGGGAATACACATCTATAGGTATGAATTACTAAAGGAGTAACCCAAGAGCCCAATTTACCAAGTTACAAGTTATGTCATTATTGTACTTGTTTTCCACATACTGCACCCTTGTGCAAACATAAACCAACACATTATGGGAGAACTAAATCAATTTGAGGCCCTCTTAGAAGTAGTGGCTATGTAAAAAACACCCATTGATAGAGGTGTCTTTGGGGTTAGCTCAACTTTATGATCCCACTAACCCATTTTTCCCAAGGTTACTATGAAGGTGAATAACTAGGGTTTTATAATTTCATAAGGAGTGATAGTCCATGACCCAAATTTTAATGCACCAGAGTGAAGGCAAAGACAAACCTAAAAGCATCAAGTGGTCACATATTTTTATAGTAGGTATTCCATACAGGACATATACATCTAATTTAGATAGTAGTGTTAATGCTAACATCCAAGGTTAACACTAGTATCCATGACTCTAAAGGCACTAAATCTAGAACATGGAAACTATTATAGAATCTTCTTCTAGTCTGCTTCTTACCTATTGTAGATCCATAACCATGTTAGCATCAGAACCAACTAAGTACATTATTTTTTTGTCATTTCCATATCTATCATAGTTGTACTTTCTATTTTTATCCTATCTTAATTTAATAAATTCAATATATGTTGTATATGATTTTAACATTTAATTAGCCTATTATAGATCTAATTTTCACCCTTGTGAATTATTATTTCTATATTCTTAACCCTATCTACCCACATAGGATCCACATATAATTTAGGGTTAAATAATAGGTTAAGCTCTTTTGGATGAGTATGTATGAATGGAGCTTATATATGCACACCAATATGTAAATAGGTAAATGACTCATATTGGTTATGAAATGTTCTTTCCTTTAATGGGGAAAGAAGTCCTCTACTAAAAATACATTGTAACTCTAAATCTAAATGTCTAAATGCTATCTCATATGATGTAATTTTGAATTTAATGGTATAATATTGAAGAGATTTATCATCACATTTTTTTGGATCCTTGTGGATATTGAAATCTATGAAGAAAACATCTTCCAATTGTGAAAAAGTGCTTAAGGAACCTTTTGGTAGGCTATAGAACCAATTTTGAGCCTCATCGATAATGCTCATATGGAATACTTTTAACAATAGTTTATCATATTTTACCCATTGTCCAAAATAATGTACATACTTAATAATGTGGTTGAATGGGTCCTTATGAATAAAAAATAGAGGTAAATATAGTAGTTCAAAATCTTGTGCATAAGGATATTCAAGTATACATTATGCAATAGGTTAATTGTTGAATGGGGTAATATTTGCATTAGTATTATGGAAAACCATTTTCATTTGAAGTATACAAATCTATTTTTAGAGATCCCCAATAATGTTAATCATAAAAATAATATATTCCATGGGAATTGTGGTGTTTATCATTGGTTTTAGATTAAGGTAAAAACAAGTTTTGAAGGGACCCCAAAACCCTGTAACAAAGGAAGAAATATATAGCAATAATGTCCACAGGTGAAACCTATCACCTACTGCTAAGTAGTATCAAAAATAGGTTTTACAGGGACCTGAAACCACAAAACAAGATCATTAAAAGATAGACCCTAGGTTTTACAGAGACCTAGAAACTTCAGTGTGAAAAGAAAACAAAGAACCAGAAAATGGAACCAGTTATAACATCCACCTAAAAGGACCAGGATAATAAGAACTCAAAGATCCTATTCTTCTAATTCCAAAACCATCTTCACCACTTCTTTTCCAATCACAGTAGTGTCCTAAATAGATATAGCCACCGATGTAGCAACCTCTTGCATTGCTTTCTTCCTTGAGATCTATCTAGTTCTCTTGCTAGGCCCCTCCAAGGATTTAATTTCCTCATTTGCTCATTTTCCAATGTTTACAACAGCTACACATATGCTAGAAGTTACCTCCTCCATCTTCATTCTACTCTCCTTAATGAGCCCCCTTATATTGTTCTCATAGTCTTTAAGTTTGATAGGAATATCCCTCATCTACATTTCTAGATAATTGATTTTATTCTGATATGCTTCCTGATTACATTCCAATATTTCCATTTTATTATTGAGGCCCATTATCTCCTTATACATCCATGAGTCAACTTCAAGGATAGCGTCTGATTTGCATTTGGTCGAGTTCATAAAGGGATGCCTCCTGTCATTCTGCCCTACATCACTTAAATCTTCTGTGTTCTCTTTTGGATTGTCTTCATCCTTTTCCGTATAATCCTCCCTTTCCATTCTTTTCTGTTCCTTAGTTTCAATAGGGATTTCATTGTGGATATGATCATCCTTTACTTGTTCTATAGTTTCATTGCATGATAGGCATCCTGAACTAGATGTTCCTTCTCTGTTTTCAAAGCAGGATCCTCAAATAAAACATCCATATCTTTTTCAGTTTCCCCTAGCACTTGCTAATTTTCCTCAAGATCAGTGTTTATCATTGGTTATAATCCACCACCATTTTTGAATTCAAGAATATGAGTATCATCATCCTCATAGATAACAAGTGAAAGTCTATGATCACTAAATTTAGGATACATTGGTAGTGGTAATGAATCTTTGAATTTTGGTACTTTTGGTATATCATTTGAATAACTTAGACCATTGGGAAAATTTTGTTCATTCAATTTTGGTAAGGGTATAACAATTTGATCTTGAGGAATATTTTGTAAAGGCACCACTTTTGGTATAATATAAACCTTTAGTGTAAAGGAATATTTTGGAAGATAAATATTCTTTAATTTAGGTGCCTTGATAGATATTGGTAATAATGCCATATTTAGAACATTAAGATCCTTTTACACTTTAGGTTTGTAATGATTTTATCTTCTTGATGGCTTAATATTACTTGGTAAAGATTCCATGATCTCTTGGTTAAGATTCCACAAAATTTTAATATCCAATGAAGGTAGGAAAAAGTCATCACCCTTGACAAGTGGGATATCATTTGGAAATTTTGGAATAGGAGGGGTTTTAATCAATAAATTTTAAGGAATAACCCATTTGTAATGAATTTTTAGATCCTCCATGATATCCTTATGGAGTTGGCAAAAGCTATCACGATTAAATGAAGGAATATGTTTTTCATGTGAAACCAATTTTTTTGAAGAAGGTAGAGGATTTTTGTCTTTTTAAAGATAGAACAACTCATTTTTTGAGATGGTGGGAGTATAGACATGATTAAAATGATATAATCTACCACCATTCAAAGCTTTGATGTTATATGCTTTAGCACTTGGATGAATGCAAGAGTAATCAATTTTGATTCTTTTCTTGAGAGAGAGTTGGAGAGTTTCATAATCATAGTCATCAATGCAATTGATATCATCCATGATGAGAGAGATAAAGAACACAAATATTAGGATCAGGTAGGAGATAAGCATATAAAAAAGAATGCTTTTGCAAAAATGATTCTCAAATATCAAGTTCACCAAATGTTTAACCCTAAAACTATAGATCAGGGAATGTAGGGTTAAAGGGGATAGAGATAACTTAAGACACTAGGGTGGTAAACCGTCTCTATATCAGGATAATTAATTATGAAACTTAGAACACATACTAAATTTATTATGCTGAGATATACTAAAAATGGAAATAATAACTATGATATTTATGGTAATGAAAAATAAATAAGATATACTAAATCTAGAATTTGATGACTATTCCAGAATATTCTTCTAGTCTTCTTCTTACCTATGATAGATTTAGATTTGTATTGGACACTTAGGGAATTAAACACTTGACTCAGAGTAACACTTGACTTATAGTAAGACACTTGTGTTGATGTATGTGTTTATCTAAGACACAAGTGTCTAGGGACCAAGAAAATAGGTACAGGCTTAGAACTTGTATAGGCATAAGATAAATAGATTTTAAGCATTTTGGGAAAGATATAAGGCCTGGGTCATCAAAATAAGACTGGTCAGAATAAGAGATAGGCTAAGGGGAATAAGAGAGATTATATGTGATACTTAAAAAAGTATGAAAGTTATAGAACTGATAAGAACAACTAAGGTTTACGTTTTCCAAATGTATAAGATTGAGGTGCTATATAATTTATAAATAATTTCTATAGAAAGATATAACCATGTTAAAATTTTTATATGGAAATTCCCCCAAGATATGACATGTCCATGGAAAATATCCCTTAATATTTGGTAAAATAGTGTACAATCCAATATAATGTGAATTCCAATGGCAGTCATGTGAATTTCATTTGATGGGAGTGAAGACGTCAAAATTAAGATTATGAAGTAGCTGTTGGAGTTCAAAAGTGGGACCCAATAGATCAATGGTTTGTGTTTGATCAAGCATCCAAGATCAATGGTATACAAGTGGGTCAAATATTCAAAAAGTTTAAGAGGATACCACTTGGTGTAAGTGCATGAATTAATAGACTAGTAAGATCCTAAGCATTAACATACATTTAACATGTGGCATAAGCAAGGATAGAGTTGATAATTTAAAGATAGATATGAGGGCTCACATTTATTATTACTTGGAAAATCCAAAAAAATGAGGGAAAGGATGACATAAGTGGGACCAAGTAAATCCAAGAAGCAAATACGTGGATGCCAAGTGTCAATAATGCATTAGCTTGGGTAGAATATCCATGCATATCACTAAATAATTTAGTGATGTATCAATAGAGTGAGATGAGTCAAATGGTCAAGGATTTGAATCAGCTTTGATAGATAATAGAAAAAGATCAAGCCAAGACATTTTTGACTAGGGTTAATAGACCAACCTGACTCAGGTAAAGTTTAAAATTGACCCAAGCTAGTGGAAATATATAAAATTGAGCTCAAATGTGATATGAGTTAGACCATAATACATAAATAAAGGATCAAGCATTGTAGTTAGGGATCCATAGAGATAGATTAGGTCTTTTAGACCTAATAATAGATCAAAGGTCGACAAGTTGGGGGATAATTTAGACCAGGCATAAAAAAAAATGCCATAACTATATAGACTATAAGAAAACCAATAATCTTAGATTGGTTTTCCTCTATAGTTAATCTAGGTCCAAGTTTAAACATAGGAATAACTATATGTAATTAATGAAGGAGCATCTCAAGCCAAAGTCTCATCAAGTAGTCACCCAAGACAAACATAACCAAAGCTCAGTCAAGTTTATAAATGTAAGGATTTTGTCCTTATATAGAAGCTAAGTGAAAAGATGTATATAAGATCAAAGAAAGGGTCTAGTCTTGGGAACTACAACTAGGGGTATTCAATGCATCCTCAAAACCTTTGGAGACCTCCTCACTACACAAGCCATGGGTAGTTTCCTAATCAATCAAAAAGGTGGTAAGGTTTTCACTAGCTAAGATGCAAAGGTGATGGTTTAGGTTCAATTAATGACCCTAGATAAAGTGTTCTTGTTCTGATGATATGTTCCCACATCTTTTCTCCCCTTCTCCTATATAATCCCTTTCTCTTTTCCCTTGTAAATGTTCTTAGATTTTAGACTTTTTCATCTTTTTGGAAGATAGGTAACTCTTTGAGATACTATAAAGTATGCTTAGCTTGATTAGGCTTGACCCTATCAAGCATTTGTAAGAACTATCTCTTGATGCAATATAAGATTTTCTTTACCTATCTCCAACCTTGGATCTAGTTTGATGAGTTGTGTATGATGGCATTGTGTGAAGGAGAATCTTCCTTATCTATTGCCCTCCTTTATGACCTTGTTTAGAGAGTTTTTAATGCTATTTTTAAGTCTAGATTAGTGTTCTACTCTAAACCTCTTCTATGAAATACTTATGCAAATTAGCTTGATATTGAGGTTATGTGAGCTAGTATTATCTTTAGCAGATCTAGTGTGGGTTCAAGCTTATGGGAGATTCCCTTTTAAATTTGGTTCATGACCTGGTTAACCTTTTTAGGAGCCCTTATTATCTTTCTAACCCTTTTACCATGAAGCATTATCTTGGCATTAGTTTATCTGAGCATCAAAGAAAAAGCTAGCCTATTCCATAGGTTCATCCCCAATATAGGTTACCCATAGTGTAGGGTTGTCTCAATATTATAGCTTAGTTGGAGAGAGCTTGAAAAACCCTATCCAAGGGTGTAAATTAAGCATATAATAGTACTTATGCTAATAATAATGAATTATGATCAAGAACTAATCTAAGATGGATGTTTATAATGACAATTAAACTAGAGTGAATTGGTTTAAAAAAGAGCAAAAGGAAGGGTAGGGTAGAAAAGAGATGTTATTGATCTTTATTCCAAACATCATGCCAAAGTTCAAATATCATCTAGACATGCAATTTACCAATTTGTAACATGAAGTAGCATAAGATCAAATATTATTACACATCAAGAAAGCTTCTAAGGAAGGTGGACATAATACAAATAATAACTTGGTTGACATTAAAGATTTACCCCTGAAAACAAAAAACATTAGCCCAACTATAAGAAGAGTAAAGAAAATGAAATGAACCTAAGGACTTTCTATCAACCTAGCATTGGCACAAGTTAACAACTCCACAATCAAAGGTACATACCAAGAATTCATAAGAACCATTAAAATATAGAAATCAGAACAAAAAAGTGAGAGAGAAGCCATGATAACAATGAACATAAGAAAATAATGGAAAATCTTTGTATAATTCCTTGATTATATTAATTATTCTAAGTTTACAAAGTAATTTGGTTCTGAGAACTCCCCTCTTTTTACAATTGATGATACCCTTTTTTATAGAATGATCAAGGTGGTATGTTGGCTAGTCCTAACCAATGGAAAAAGTACTAGTGTAGGGAAAACTATCCTTTCCATAAATGTTCTAAAAATACAAGAAACTTTCCCAATGGATTGATCTATAATAAATGTGTTTAATAAACCACACATGCCTTTGCAAAAAAAATATTCCATTTTTAAAATGGATAAGGTTTAGCCACAAGAGGAATATTGACTTTGAGAACCCTCTAGCTGATGAAGTAATTTGTTACTACTATAGGGTCTTCATTGATTTTTGATGCTACCCAATTAATACATTATCATATATCCAAGCTGCTCGAGGATATAGGAGAGGTCCCCCATCATTGCTAAAAATCCTTTTAAACTACTTGTTAATGGACTCTAGCTCAACATATCATTACACATGTGATAATTCAGCTCCCTTCGAGTCAATCATAATGCTCATAGGGTTTGGTTATGGTCCTCACCTCCCTAAGGCATTCATGTAGGTTCTAACAGTGCTCTAATGGTGGCTATGAGCTCAAACATCATGAGCTTAGATCCCTACATTTATATTACTAGGTCTATAAGGTCTTTGATTTGACATATTACACTCATGTGGCTTTGATGTGGAATTTTCATTGTATCTCTGTAGCATTTTTCTCATCACTATTCAAAATATGACCATTGCCTTTGAGTTTGGATCCAAGTAGCTATCTTAAAATTAATGTCTATGTGCTTGTCATTTGATGTCAGTGTGAACATCTTTGATGGGTGTGTGACCATCAATTTTAAACTCATTTTTGGAAATTTTTGCAATTTTAAAATTGATTCCCTCACAACCATCATTTGACATCTATGTGAACGTCTTTGATGGGCATGTGACCATCAATTTTAAACATGTCATCTAGGCTCTTTGTTGTCTAAAAATTAATGTCTATGTGACTACCATTTGACATATACATGAATGTCAATGATGGGTGCATTATCATTAATTTAAAACACATCTCAGGGACTGTCTGCTAAGCTTGCCACTTATCATTCCTGGGTTTGTCCTATTTACTATGTGTGCCACAAGGTGATTTCTCAGTGCTTCTATGTTTTTTGTATTAGGCTCTCGTGCATCAATTGATCTCTAGATTAGGCTCCCATGATGGTGAGACTTGTCACCCCCATAATTTTCCATATAACCTTTGATAATTTAATGTTGCATGCATCATTCAATCAACTGTACTAGGCTCATGCATACCATATATCTCAAGAACATGCTCAGGCTTTAATTTTTGGTCAAGGTTTGAATTTTTAATGATTTTCATGCTCTATTAGATCTATCTCGTATGAGCAGCCATAGATCATTGATCTTGCAAACAAGAACAAAAGTTAAACTCGAGAGCATATATAAAGGACTTAGGATAAAATATTTAAACTAAGTTCTAAACATATTAAAGGGGACCCCATGAATTAAAAAGGGACCAAGGTATAAAGACTTGGGACCAAGGTTAGAAACCTAAAACAAAAGGACCTCATAAATAAAAAATACATAGCGTAAAGTCTTAGCCTAAGGTTTTTATCATATTATTAAATATGATAAACCTTAGGATAAGACTTTAGGCTAAGCCTTATAAAAAGGGAACATGCAATTATTTAGACAAAGTTAGGATAGAAGGGAATAAAGGGATCATGAGGCATAAAAGAGACCAAGCATAGGATTTTTAGCCTAAGGTTTGGTTGTGTTGAAAAACATGACCAAGACTTAGGATAAAAATTAAACTAAGTCCATGGTATGACTAATTTATTCCTACTTAAATTTAAATAAAAATATCCTGCCAAATTTAAATTTGAATTAGAAGGTTCAGGTAAAATATTAGGCTAAGGTTTTAATAATTCAAATATGAATTTAATTAATAAATTATAGACCAAGGATAGTAATATATTAATTTAACATTGAAGCACAAAACCCTAAGCATGTTCATTTTCAAATGGGTTTTATTAAACCTGCAACTTGAAACACAAATATCCAATGTTAGCACTTTAGATAAGATTAAACCAGAACTATGAAAAAATAAGTTAGACAAACCATGGTGTCGACGATATTTAAAATAAATAATATGTGCAAACATGCTAGTGATACTTTGATCAAGTTAATTTTTAATTTCAAGGTACAAATTTACACAATTTGACACATAGGTACCCATTTTTTAGAAATGGGGGTATGTTGACCTCAATATTCCCCATATTCTATTTAACCACCAGATTCAATTATCTACCACATTGAGGTTTTCACCATTAAAAAAATCCTGTGGTACAAAGACATTATTCAATTTCTTGAACACCAAACCTATCCTCCAAATATTGATTCCTGTAAAAATATTCAAATTCACAAATAAGATTTTAAGTATGTCTTTCGATATAACATACTTTATTATCATAATGATGAGTGTACCTTACTCCACTATGTTATGAAAGAAGAATTTCCTCCTCTTATTAAACAAGCATATGGAGGTATTTACGGTGGTCACTATAACATATACACTACAACATGCAAGTACTTATACATGGGATACTTTTGGCCCACTCTTGAAAAGGATGCCATCAAGTTTGCTAAAAAAATGTAATCCCTTTTAACTTGGTGATGATATAATCCATTCACATCCAGTTGAGTTTCAAAATATGGAGTCTCCTTACCCATTCTCAATGTGGGGATTAGATCTCATAGGCAAATTACCTAGATCTTAGGATGGGCATGTCTTTATTATCACAGCCATCGAGTATTTTACCAAATGGGTTGAGGATATACCCCTCATAAAATTAATTGGTACCATCATTTAAAAATTCATCCTCAATCAAATTATTTTATGTTTTGGCATTCCTCATACTCTCATTTCAGATAATGGTGGTAATTTTAAAAATAAAGATATCAAACAACTATGTACTAAATTCAAAAATTAGTCACAAATTTTCTAGACCTTATCATCTTCAATGCAATAGACAAGCCAAGGTAAACAAAAAAAATCATAATAAAATTATCCAAAATATAATTCATGAAACCTACATGGACTTAAATCTTCATCTTTATCCCACTCTTTGGGCCTATCACACTAGCATACACACTGTTACTAGGATATTGTTGTTTATGCTAGTCTATGGTTCTGAATCAGTCCTCCCATTAGAAGTTGAGCTTACTTGTATCTAAATATCTATTCATGGCATCATACATAATGAATAATTACATGAAGCTCACCTTCATGAACTTGATATTCTTGATGAACATCACATTTCTGCCCTACAACAAAATCATCAATGCAAAGCTCACATTGCAAAACAACATAATAAAAGAGTTAAAGTTTGCATTTTTAATGTTGGTGATCTTGTCCTTAAGCTATATTATACTCATGGAAAAGAAGGTAATTATGTCCAAAAATTGTGGGGCCCTTATTTAGTCAAAGACATCCTTGGTCTTAGCACCTATCAACCTCAAAATAATAAAGACCATATTTTTAAAGAGCCCACCAATGCAAAATTTTTAAAGAAGTATTTTGCCTAAATCCTTCCCCTCTTATCATAATTTTTATATGTTATCCTTATAAATGTTTTTTTAGAATACTTACATGGGTCTTACCCCCTACATCAGTCTCTTTTGACACAAACCTTAGTCCTTTATTTTTAGTCCTTTAGTTTCTATTCTCTCATGAATTGCATTGTAAAACCATGGATAGGACATGGTCTTCCTCATGATTTATATTTTTATTTTCATTATTTCCTTGATTTAAGATACTCTTTGGCACCCCTTGGTTTTCTCTTTTGTGAGCTATAGTGTAAGACCATGGATAAGACCTGGCCTTCCTCACCAATACCATCTTTCTCATTTATTTTTCACATATTTTATGTACCCTCTTGGGTTTCTTTTTTATAAGTTGCAATATAAGACCATGGATTAGACCAAGCCGTCCTCATAAAATAACCATATTTAATTCAATATTCCTTTTCCATAATGTGTTCACAATGGTTACATGTTTATGATCCCTTGTTCTCAACTTTATCTTTTACTTCTTTTGTAGATAAAATTTGCACAACAATATAATGTTATCATGTTTTCCTACACTTCCCTCATTCTTACGATAAGGAATCACGATTCACTATCATTATATCCAATTTTCACCCTTTTTAACATTTTCTATGATTTAAATTAATTCAAATTATTTCATGTTTCATTTCTCTTGATTTCCTTTCCTTTCACTCCACTTTGGATAAAACAAGGTCAAAGTTAAAAAAAACACTTTTATTTCCCCTAGATTAACACAATTATTTAACACCATGCTCTCTAAGTTATCTTTCTTAGCAACCAAGTCCAAAGCATTCAAATGAAATTCATCCTTAGCACCCATTTTTGGTTTTCCAAATCTATATGGAGGAGGAATAGAAAAATCCATCAATAAAGTTAAAAGATAAATCATTTGAAACAAAAGGAAATGATATAAAAGGCAACAAACATAGTTAAAAAGTTAACCTCTAACTCCAAAGTTGGCCTCATGATAGAGCTGATGTCCATTAGGGTGTGATAGGCCAGTAGATTGGAATAAGAGAATTCAACAAAATATATAATGCTACCTACTTTCTCACACAAGTACTCAATATTTACAGTAGACCGATGACTATGTAAGGAGCCTTGAGGAATGGGGAACACATTGTGGGAAGGTGGGTCCATTTTAATTTTCATTCATATAGTTTTCATGGGATGATTTAAATATTTCATTAGTTGACCTAAGATTTTTGTGGCTAGGATAAGTTTTTCAGAGTCCTTAATGTTGAAAGTCCTCTTGTTTTGACAAACCTAATTTGAGTGTCTTAACTTTGATAAAGAATTACTCTACCTTAGTTTTTCAATCATTTTACCCTCCACCCATTTCATTTCATCCATTGATAGGCACTTGTGATTATAAATATATTTTCATTCTTCTATACTTCCCTCTTATTCATATCTTAAAATCATGCTAGGACTACTTTGTTTCAGTTTTATCTATCCTTAGAATAAAACAATATACTTGAGTAACTTTAGATTACTTTCTTTACACTATTTATTTACATCCCATAATCAATTTACTTTATTTTTACCATTTGTTATTTTTATAATACCCCCATTTTTGTAGACACCTGAGTCCATTTATACTTTCATGTACTTTTTCCATTGTTGAATGAGGTTAGTTTGTTACTCCTCACTCACCAATGTTGTTTTCCCTTTTATGCACCTTTTTCCATTGATGATTGAGTAAGGATTAAAACTAATCTCTCATTAATGTTGTTTTACCTTTTACTTGGACATCTTTGTTTAAGTAAGGATTATTACTACTTTCACATTGATGTTTGATTACCACTTTTGACATCTATCCTTGGTTTGATTTGGTGAGTTTTCCTTTATTATTTAAGGTTTACTTGTTTGAGTTTTTCAATCTTTAGTAGCCATAGATTTTCAATTACCTGATTTACTCTAAATTTTGACTTGGTCATTTGGTCTAACATAACACTTATCACCTTAACTTGCCAAATTTCTAAGTATGCCGCATCCATATAAACATCATTTATCTTGTATTTCTTACATTTGTTTGTTTTTGTTCTTTAGTTTTATATCCTTGGGTTTGTTGAAAGCAGTCTCTTCACCCTCCATGATCAAAACTAAAAACATAGTAGACAACCATCCAATGATAAATTCAAGTTAAGGTACACAAATTTTTTTAGTTCTTTCTATTTTAGTATTTTACTTTTAATTATTTTATGCTTTAAAATACTATACTTTTTTCACTTCAACATTGTGTATTGGTATGTTCTTTTCTTGAATCACCATCCCCTATTGCAATTGAGTGACAAATACTGAGCTTCAAGTGGGGCATATGTATATATATAATATTTTCCAACTTTATTAATTACTAATAATTTATATCTTGTAAGAACCCATCGAGTATCAATCTCTAGGAGCGCACGCCTTAAGGGGTACATTGGGAAAGGGGTGGGTAAGCCATTGGTGCTTTGTAAGATTATTGTTCCTATACTACCACTTTCTATCATTCCAACCATCTCCTAAAATAATTCTCCTTAGATTTGCCTCCTATTTTTCACCCTCCTTTATTAATTTTCTGCCTTAATTAGCCCTTCCCTAGCCTAAAATCCTTTTTATAAATTTATGATACAATGTCAAAGCCATCAACCTTGTACTCTAATTGAAAAAATTCATTTATGGTCTAGGTCAGCCCTTTCCTAACATATACTAGGACCTAATTTATTTTTTTCAATAATGATATAAAATTGATTAGGCTGACTTTACCGACTAAACTTTTAAAAAGGACTAGGGTTAGATTCAACTATATGAACACAATCATTTTATGATTCTTAGAGAGACAAAAAGAGTTAATTATTAATTTGTGATTATTTATAATATGATCTTACACCATTCTACTTTAGGAGTCTTAGGTTAGGGTTTCTACTTGTAGAAGAATCTTGTCTTGTGGAAAAGTCTTGGATTCTTTGGCCTTTTTCAATGATCCTTACAAACCACAAAAACCTCTTGCAAAGCACTTTTGGCCAAGAGAGAGATTGAGTCTCAAAAAAATTATTTTATAGTTAAGTATCTCTAACTTTACTCCTCTTTTTAGTAGATATAAGTATCATAAATAATGAATTTTTGATATATTTCTCTCTCCATGCATTAGAGTTTTACCTATACATAGATTAAATAGTATTCCCTTATGCATGTTTACTTTTAATGTTTATTACCTGCACTTTGTGCCACAAGATTTGGTGAGCACTAGATTAGAATGTACTTGTTATTAGTTTAGTGAATATGAAAACATAAGACCTAGTTAGGGTTATTACATGGTTTTACTTAAATGGAGGCTATGGGACCCTCCATAGTGATATTATTGTCATAAGAGATCCCTTATCTAGCTATAGTAGATCCATATTGGTCATGACCCTAAATATCTAATGTATCAACAATTAAAAATTTAAGTATGATTTATCTTATCTAAGTTAGGATTGATTTATATATTAGTTGCATTTGCCTTTGCATATAATAAGTGTCTGGCAGGATATGATGTTTTTGAGGATATAAATTGATAGTGAAAGATATATATTAGGTTTTAACATTTTTTTATAATGTAGTATATTTAGGTTATCATAAATTATTGGGTCAAAACATAAGATAAACTAATAGGCACAATGATATGGTGAATGTGAGACTTTTGACAAAAAGAAGGTGTAGAATTGAAGGGTAGAGTCCTGATAGGTATTTGTCATGTATATAAGATTAAGATGCCATATAAATCATATTTTATTATTTACATTTCCCCCTTTAAATTAGTAATGCATAAATATGAAATTAGTAGGTTAAAGTAAAGAATTGTGTACATAGTTATGTATACCATGCCTTACCTTTGCTTGATCTAACTTTTAGTTTTTTATAATGTATGACCCATAATTAAGAGAATATTATAGTATAAATTTCACATAATTGAAATTCTTGAAAATAAAGAGAGTAAGGAAGGATTACACTTATGTGTCGATGCAACCGTGTTACCCCTTAATACTTTAAAATTTTAATGATGCATATTTTATGAAACATTGGAGTTAAAAGAGGTTCAAAACTAAACATTGGAGATTTCAATAGGGATATTATAAGGTAATAATGACCCTAATCCAGTGCAAGGGTGAGTTGTGACATGGACATTGAGATCATTAAATCTCAATCCCACAACTCAAGTAGCAGTATAATAAAATCCAAGTTAAATGATATAAACAACTCAACTTACCAAATGGAAGTAGTGTTAGGTCATTGCAAGTGTGAAATATAAAACACACTACTAAATGGAGTCAAATGATTTAGATAGAAAAGGATAAAAATGATTCTTCTTGGTGAAAACATTATTTCTTGGTAAAGTATCGGTGCTTCTTAGAAAATAAGTTTAAATATGTATTTATAATTTTTGGTGCACTTGCATGCATATGAACCTATACTATAACTCAAGCTGAAGTATATGCCAAAATGTAACTTATACTCTATAACTATGTATAATATCTATCATAAATTAAGAAAATCTATCCCAAATCTATAAAAATTGGTACAATGTATAGGATTATAACCTAATTGTATATTTGAATAATGTAAACTATAATAAAATTATGGAAATTAAGAGAATTTTATAAGTGTCAAGGTCATGTCTCTATGACATGCCCCCATTTTGAGGTAAGAGAAATGGAATTTGGTAGTTACCTTACCTCAAAAGTATAAGATAACTATATAATATATGTATTAATCATGTAACATATAGGAGTAGCATGTCTAAGTAGATATATTAATGAATTTTATAGTATGTGATCATAGTAAGCCCTAAGATGCATGGTATAGATCATGGCAATTTTTAGAACTTAATAGTAAAATATCAATAAACAATCAAACTCACACATAAGAGCATTCAATATCAAATAAAAGGGGTCTAAGGAGCATATTAAAATACTTCACACTCTAAATAATGACATATTTAAATATCCAAATATAAATAAACATTTAGTGGCATAGCATACAAAAATCAAGGAATATATTCAACTTTTCCACAATCAAGAAAATAACAAACAATAAAAAGACAATCAAGGAAGTGAAAATGTGAATAAATTATGTATAATCAATTGACATAAACATATTATACTAGTCCCTACATATATGCGTTAGCAAAAATGTCATGTAATATAGAATATCAAGTACATTGTGATATATGTAAGCATGAGAATAGGCATGTATAAGCATTGGTATGTAAGCTCAACATGATAATTTATAAATTGTCATAAAGTAATGTAACCTATGTTTATCTTGATCAAATAAGTAGATGCCCTTAATGTAGTATATCACACAGGAAGAGGAAAGGTCTAACATATGTATGTGCAAGTATTAAGGATCTGGGGTATGCCTTTATTATGCATGAAACATATGTTTTTATATAAATTTTATGATATATACTAACATAAAGTAAAAAAAATAGATGTCAATGAGCTAGAAACATGTGAATGCTGAATATTTTTGTTTTTTTTAATCTTATTTAAATATTTTTATATTTTCTTGAATATATATATATATGTATGTATGTATATATATAATATTTTATTTTAAGGTATAATATTTATCCATATTAATGATGTTCATAAGGTTCTTGAGAGGTTTTCCCCCAAGTTTAGTGAGGCAATATACTCTTTTTCCCAATTTTTCTATAACTGTGAATTGGACTAACCAGTTTGGTTTGAAATTTATGTTTTTAAAATCTATTTATGCATTGGTATTATTTTTATTTTATTTTAATACCAAGTCACCAAAAATAAATTTTTATAGCCAATTTTTTTAATATGCTCGTTTGATGCAATCTTGATATAATCGTAAATGTTAGATAACTTACGTATATTTTTCATTCAAATGTTCCAACTGATGTAATCATTTTTCATGATAGTCATTATATTTTATAATATACTTTAGATAAACACACAATTATGGGATTTAAATTTCAATTTGTAGAACCACCTCTATACCACAAACCAATAAAAAAGGTGTGGGTTGAGTAGGTGTATGAGCACTACTACTGTTGCCCATAAGGAATGACATATTCAAATGTCAAAATAGAAATCATAATATGGTGGCATATGAGCCAAAAATTAAGGAGAATATTCAAATGTTCCATAATAAAGATAACAAAAAATAATAAAAAGACATTAAAGGAAGTGACAATATGAATAATGAAGTATAAGTAACCAACATAAGCATATCATACTAGTCCTTGCATATATGTGTTAGTAAAAATGTCATGTAACATAGCATATCAAGTAAATTATGAAAAATGTAAGTAAAAGTATAGGCATGTGTAAGAATTAGTACATAATATTAACATGATAATGTATAAATGATCATAAAGTAATGTAACCTGTGTTAATCAAGATCAAAGAAGTAGATGCCCCTAATGTAGTATATCACACAAAAAGAGGAAAGGTCCAACACATAAATGTGTAAGTATCAAGGGTTTTGAGTATGCCTATATCACCCTCATGTACATGTGAAACATATATGTATATATAAATGATATTATATCTATTAACATAAAGTAAAAAATATAGATGTTAAAGAGCTAGTAAACATGTGAGTGTTGAATATTTTTAATTTTATTTGAATGTTTTTATATTTTTTAACTTTTTTTTTTTTGGAATATTTGATTTTTAGGTATAATATTTATGAAAATTCATGATGTTCATTAGGATTTTGGGAGGTTTTTAATTTAAATATAGCTAGGTGGTATACTCCTATTAGTGCCCAAAATTGTGTTAGAGCAATTTGGGTCTTTGTATGATGAATTCTCTATGCCTGAGCTAAGTGAGCTTCAATGTTTTATTTTCATACCTTCCCTCATTAGGAGTAGAGGTTGGGACATTTAGTTTGATAAATCATGTCTATTATCTTAAATAGATGAGTCCAGAGGTACGTCTATCAAAGTTGGAAAATACCCCAAAAAATATTGAAAGAGACTGAAGAGTTACATGTGGAACAAAAATCCTATGGCATGAGAATATATAGTGAAAAAATGAGGGTATAACCAAGTATTTTTCTAAGATTGGATCCTTCCCACTTAAGAATGGATATATATCAGTGTCCCAGATAAAACTAGTAGGATACACTTATGTGGTTTCATGATTAAGGTGACGAGTAGTCTGATGAACCAAATGAAAAATATGTATTTGACTTAAGGGACCCCTAGGAGTAAGATTTTATGGGATGGAAAGATTTTTAACTTATCCCCTTTTAAAGAAAGTTAGTATAAAGGGAAAAAGTGGCTGTGACCCTAGCTTCTCTTTTGATTTGGACATGTGGTAGAGTATTGGGCCCTCAGATATTTTAGGCCTCTTTAAAGAACTACCCCACTTATCTTTTTGGTGGGCATGGTGCTTAAAATCTTCAGGGCCCAGATGTCTAGTTGTATAAAGAATATTTGTGCCACATGGAGGCATTTAGGTGTTTATCAGATTTGGGACCTTTTTGGAGATTGCCTCACCTACTTTTATGGACATTTTCCAAGGGGTCCCCAAAGGCCTAAATGCTCAGTTTTTTGCAAAAGAAGGATCATTGCAAGTAGTGTCCCTGGTATCAACAAGGACTTAGGACTTCTTATCCCATAGCACCAGAGGATCATGACAAGCGAAAAGGTGAGAAAGTCCCCAAGAGCCCAAAAAAATGTTTTAAATCTATGATTCACTCATATTTTTCCATGTATTATAAAATTAAGGTCACCTTGCATACAAGGGAAGGCTTTATGTTTTCCCTTTATTTTTCAAATGAGGCTCAAGTAAATAATTAGGTAGGTGCTGATCAGTCACCTCATCTTGGAACATTAATGATAACCATAATTCTAAAATTCAAGGGATTATGATTAAGTTTTATTTTTCATTTAAACTCATCCTTCACATTCAGGGCTAAAGATTTATGCTTCCAAGTGATTAGTTTTTCCAGAGCAAAGAACAAAGTGAATATAGTGAATCAGGGTATGCGTCTCAAAAGATCTCCATTTCCACCTATGTGCAACTTTTTATAATACTAGTAAGTGTTTGGAAACCTTATTATATTATGTTTTGAGAGGTAATTGAGAGCTCAGTCAAAAAGTCTTTTAGTATAAAGAAGTTTATTTCTAAGTTAATACAGTAACAAGGGACTTGAAAAAAGATGGTGGCTTCTTCAGCAACATCCAAGGGAAACATTGTATCAGTGTTGGACTTAATCAAGGACACTAATGTCATGGATTTGTATTTTGAGGCCCTATTAAATGTCTTGAAAAAATCCAACCCCCCATAAGCAATTGCCAATGTTGGCATAAGTTACATTACACTAGCAATAGTGTTCCCTGTGGGTACTCCATACCTAGAGCTCATCATAGCATGTGCTCAAGCATATCAACTAGATACCAGAACCATCATAAATGGTAGTCATGTAGTGGCATGATTCTTAACTCCTAAAGCCCTCAACATTATGCTTAATATTTCCCCTCAACTAGAAAGTAACACACTCAGTGTCAAAGAATGCCAATAATACACTGATAAAGATGAGAGAGCCATCTAAGAAGTCATGAAATCATGTTAGTTGGCCAAGAAGAGAACTAAGGTCTCAAGGATGTCAAAGAACTTGAAATTGGTAAAATTTAATGAGGTACCTCAGTATGTTATAGCTATGGCTGCTAGAATTTATGGGATACTCACTATTGAGAAGTTTGAGACATGGATGTTTTTGATCATGCTCTATGTGCTAGAAGGGAAAAGGATGATTCACTAGGCCACCATCCTCAGTGATAATTTGCATGCATAAATGATGTATCTTCAAGTGGCCATCCTCTCTAAGGAGGAATTCAAAGGTGCATTTTATATGTCTTCCTACTTTATGTATAACCTAGTGCACAATAGGGTTTTGTAGGGACTTACCATGAACCATGTAGGGATGAGAATCTATGAGATATACCTTGAGGTAACCCTGGAGGGGTCTAGGATTTTTTTTTCAAGGTGCATAACTACTTTTTCACCCCCATGATAAGTGTATTTTACCCCCTACCAAGCCTAAATATAATGTTCACTATGGGAAAGCAAGTAATAGAAAAATTTGGGGCCACGTAGATTCAATTTTAGACATTAACATAAATCAGGGTTAGTGGCTACGTGGGGGTACCTCACAAGCTCCCAAGATATGTGGATGACAAAATGGTAGTCATGGAGTTGAGATGGTAGATGGTGCCTCTGCATGATATGATTTCCACTAAAAAGATAAATAACCCTTTCAAATTCCCTATAAAAATTGAGTATTACACATGCCCCTCAGTGGCTAAGGCAAAGGGGTTGGAATAGGAAATAAGCATGTATACATTTGATAAGATTACACCTTGACCCAATTATGAAATTAGGTTGTTGGTGAACATGGTGACAAATGTAATATTACATTAGTATCACAATGAAGACCTTTGGTTTGACTGCACGATGAAGGAAGATGTCTGAAAATGGGAATATATGAGGCTAAAAGTGCATGACATCATAGCCTACAACATCTATCCTATCCCAAAGGACATGGTAGATGAAAAGATAACACTCTCCTCAGCATACAATAGGGATAATATTGAATCTTAGTCCATCACTCAACCAAAATTCACTATGTAGGAAGATAACTCTATCCCCTAGTGAGTGACATGGATAATGAGGAGAACCTTCAGATGGTTGAAGGAAAATGGAATCAACCTTAAGACATATAATACCCTTGCCCTCCAAGAGTTAATAATGGTAAAGGAATTGAATGCCTTCTTCCTTGCATATAGTGGTGAACCTTGAGCCCCATCATCATCTATATCAAGTAAGGGGAAAAGAAAGCTCATAGATATTGAATTCAAATTGGTGGACATTGAGAAGATTATTGTGGCATAATCTAAGGCTGGGTTGTCTTTCTCAAAAATAACAAGATTAGCTAAGAATTGGGATAAAATTATCATGGGGTAGGTCACACTAGCTAGTGCTGCTCTCATATCAATTTTAGGGAGGGAAGCTCTGGTTGTGTCAGCCATCTCAATAGCCCCCTTATGGTCAGTCAAGCATCAATCCCAACTATCCTACCTATACAACAAGCTATAGTCGAGCCTTCTCCAAAAATATATTAAAAGAAGAGAGGAGGTGAGGAACAAGAGGAGACACCAAAGCAAAAGAGAGTTAAGAAGGCCCTCCAACCTTTAATCAAGTCTCTGACCAAGTAGAGGATAGTTATTTTCAAAGACCTGATTGCCAAAGAGTTCCCACTCAAGAGAAGAGAAGATCAAGCTTCCTACGCATAGAGGGTTAGGGATACGAGTGAGGGGGAGGACTTACATGAATGTTGATAGAAGAAGTAATGAAAAAAAAACATGACTTCACTCCCCCTAAGGTAGAACTGAGAAAATAACCCATAGGGAGAGGTGTCATACCTTGTCATGGATCTTAATGAAGGGAGCATCTATAGAGGGGAAACCTACAATAGAAGAAGGTGAAGGTGATGAGGAATAGGTCAAGGCTCCAGATGATCCTTTATCTTTTGATGATGTTATGGAGGTTGGAGTAAGGTGACTACCTAAGTAGAGGCCCCTATTGAAAAATAGTCCCACTTCTTAGAGATAGAGGCATTTGTCCAAAATGTTATTTCTCAGGCACTGGGGCAAGACAAAGTTGGTGAAGTCAATATACCCTAAAGCTATATGAAAGGGATCATGGTGAACCTAGGTATGACATTCAGTCCCCAAACAATAGTGTAAAGGTGGGAGAGCATGAAAAAGATAAAGGAGGAGATGAGGGATCAAGCCTACAAATGGGCACCCCCATTACTTCAAAGGTCAATAAAGGTGCTGAAGAGGGTGCCCCCAAGGGTGATACTTTAATTGATGTCCCCTGAGAGGTCCTCTCCACCATTAAGGTACATGACCTAGAGAAAAATAAAGGTTTTGAGGCCATGATTGGTGAAGAGTTGCCCAAACATGACAAAGAAGTCACCATAGCCTCTGCAGACCCAACAACCCAAAGTAATAAGGAAGGAGAAGAAATTATTATATACTCTATCCAATGAATAGAAAAGGTGAGATCCATTGATAAATTATGCATGGAGTCCCACCAACTAGGGTCTAACTTTAAAATTTTGGAGGTTCTAGAAGAAGAAAAGAAAAAATAGGGAATTAATAAGGACACAATATAGTTTGTGTTGAGTCCTCCTCCCAAACCAGTGGCATTCTAAGTAGCTATTTCCTGATTAGCACCACTCATCACTACCACAAGGCCATCCTTAGCATCAACAACTTTAGCAAGTTTTTAGACCAAGCCCCTTATTTAGGTTATAAACTAGGTGAAGGAAAAGAAGGATGTGATGAGCAAGATAGGGGATATTGACATAACACAAATTATTCAAAAATAAAAGGCTAAGCCACCAAAGAAGGATAGAATGCATGCCCAAATGACATTCACTAAAAAGTGAGAAAGGAATGTTGAATAAGCCATTCTTATTCTAGATGCACTGAAAAAGAATGCTCCCCTAGAAAGCTACTCCATCTATAGTTACAATCTTAAGGAGCCATCAAGGAAAGAATTGAAACATACTTCACAAGTCCTAGTTGACATAGTGACACATAGAATGGACAAAGATAAATACACTCTGAAAGAGCTAAAGCTGGAGAACTAGGCTATGATCTAGTACTTGCAAAATTTACTGAGTGAGCCTCAGGAAATGAATCTAATTACCATCTAGGCTCCCAACCCTTCCATTATCTCCCTTGGATCACTAGACTTTACTCATGGTGATGATATGAAGACCAGAGGATGGGAAACAAAATATTAGCAATAGGACTTGACAACCTGACCTAAGGAAGTCATCCATAAAACCATGGAATGGCTTGAAAATGAGATAGATAGATGAGGAGAGTGTAGCTCCCTAACATTTGTATATGATGCTTATATCAATAGTTTGGAGGCACTCAGTCCCAAAATAGATGAGATATGTAATATGGGAAAAGATGATTTAGTAGTAAAAAATATTATCTCTTCATATGACCTTAAAATGCCTAGAGAATGCTAGTTGTCCATAAAACATAGGCTAGCCATGCTCAAGGATGGCACATTTGATATAAAAGGAGAAGAGTAGTCTTTCAAGACTATGAGGACAAAAATTGAGGCCACTCTAAGAGCAATGGTAAATATTGATGGTGTAGTGGACTTGACAAAAGAATTATCAGAGGATGATTTGAATAACCTCATTAATACACCTAATGGAGCCTTCAATAGCCAAAATATAAGGGACCTAGTATCACTCGAAAAGTCTTATGACTAGTTAAAGGCATTGGTACATATTAAAAAGGGAGTGTTTAAAAGGATCACCAATTGGATAGAAGAATATACTACCAAATTCAAATATCAAGTGGTCCCAAATAGAAAGATCCTCACCACTATGATTGCAAAGTTTGTTACATATAAGAATAAGTTGGTGAAGGACACCATCATCAATGTGGATTCTGCATCATGACTGGATGCCCCTGATTTCTTTCTCAAAATAAAATCATTCCATACCACCCTTTCTCTTCTTTTCTTTTTCTCCATTTTTGTCCCTTTCTCTCTTTTCCCATTAGGAAACCATTGTATCTTACCTGATAGTGACACATCCCTTTCAAGGTCTATTTTATTTCAGAAAGGGACATTTTTGTTTCTTTGTGCAAATGGACAAAGTTTTATTTTATCCATTATGGGTTTATTTTATGTGTACATAACTATAAATATTTTTTGTAGTGGGGATTCATATCTTTCATCATCATGAGAGCACAATGCAAGTTTGAGGAATCAAATTCATTGCAACCAACTCCAGGCCCACGAAGGAATCTTCTAGTTAGGGTATCTTTATAGAATATTCCAAGTATGGATATGAAATTGTATAAGTAAAGGGGGTCTATCCATTTACAAAGGTCAGCTAAGATTTGAGTATAAAAGTTATAGCTCAAAGAGTCATCCCTATGTAGTGCCCTAGTGCCAAATCGATTTCAATTACAAAATCATTGGTAAGCTTTGAGATCATCCATGATGTTGCATTTTTATAGAGTCATTTTGCATAGTGTCTCATGATATTAATTTTTCAATAAATATATTGTAATCAATCCTTTCTCAGTGAATGAATAAAATATGGTCATGGTTTATAGTTTGTCTTGTTTAAGTGCAATGTTTCTTCTCTCAAGATAAATAGATTGGTTATCTAGTGTATGTTTCTTTGTGGTAGTCATTTAGAAGGTACAACTAGAATGTAAGATCCTTTCTATTTTAAAGTTTGGGGGAATAAAGCATTGATAGACTTTTTAAGGGTAGTCCTAGGCTCATGAATACAATATGAAAGAATTCTCTAGGGGTAACTTATAGTGTTACTCATAATTTTTCAAGGACCATCTGTGCGTATTTTCTTCCTATCTGTCTCCAAAATCAAGTAATTTTTCTCAAGGACCAGCTTTGCATAGTTGCTCATAATTTGTCTCAAATTACCCTTAAATTTTATTGAAGGGTCATTTTGTCTCTTTTCATCTTTGAAAGTGCCCTTCAGATTTTTTTTGATGGACACTTTACCTTTATTTATTTCCAAAAGTGCCCTTTGGGATTTCTTGAAGGGTCACATTACTCCCAAAAGTGCCCTTTAGGATTTCTCAAAGGGTCACTTTCCTCCCCAAAGTGCCCTTTAGGATTTATTTAAGGGTCAATTTCCTTCTTAAAGTGCCCTTTGAGATTTCCCAAAGGGTCACTTTCCTTCCAAAAGTACCCTTCAAGATTTCTCGAAGGGCACTTTCCAAGAGCCTGGACAAAATCCTGAAGGAATTCCTTTAGATAAATTATCTGAAGGAATTCCTTCAAGAAGAAAGCCTAAAAAAGTTTGCCTTTGTAAAAATCCCAATGAATATCCCCTTTACAAAAAAGCCAAAGAAATGTGCCCAAAGGAATTATCCCATGACATGCTGGGAGACGTCAAATTCAAGATAAAGAAGTAGCCATTAGGATTCAAATATCCCATGACGAGCCAGGAGACATTACTTTTAACATCATGAACTAACTATTGAGAAGAAATAAAGTTTGAAAGGTCCTAAATCATCAAGCTTGAAGAATCTAAAGTAAGTTGAGCATCTCCAAAAACTCAAATGACTCTCATAGTACAAATTGGGATTATCTAGGTACTTTAATTATGAACTTCATAATTAGAGAAGCTCGAAGACTCTAAAGTAGGTGAGTCTAGAAAACCTAAATGGGTCTACAAGAGCAAATCAAGATTTTCCAAGTGCTTAGCTTATAAAATTTATAAGCTAAGTAGGTCAAAAAAATTGAATGGGTCTACAAGTACAAACTAGGTTTCTCCTAAGGCTTTGATAATAGTATTTATAAGTAAGGAGGTTATGTAAACCTAAATTGCACTATAAAGTGAAAATCAAGTTTACAAATTTTCTTAGCTTATACATTTGATCTAATGGTTGATTGATGATGTATGAGAGACATGAATAGAAAAATGAAAAGCTGCCACATGGAAAGAAAGGAAAAAATGGAGAATGATCTATAGGGATCCATGCCAAGTAGATCGATGACATAGAACCATGATCTATGCCATTCTTTGAGATCTATCAAAAAAGGTGAGAAGCCAAGGAGAAGAGGTTAAGCATCAAGACAAATTTTCTAACATGTGGATCCTTGTTATAACCATTTTGATGTCATTGCTCAAATATATCATTCTATTAAGCAAATATTGGAGAATAATCTTCAAGGGGGAAAATTAGGGGCATTTAAGAAGGTGACATGGATAAATTAGAGTGCCCTAACAAACATATTTAGAAAATTCAATTACAGATGAGGATGGAGACCTCTAATAGAATGGATGCCTTCCCTTTGGCACCAAAGTCCTCCTCATCTTCTCCTCTTTAGCTATATATATATATATATAACCCTTGTGAAAGGGAAAAGGAGAAAAAGAAACATATGGTGAAGCCTTGTTGGAATGATCAAAATTTAGCCCTTTTAAGAATTTAGCATAAATCTATTTCCTTCAAGATTTTTTGGAGTTTTTGGTCTAAGTGTGAGAGAGATGCATAGTGGTAACATGAGATTATTTCACATCCTTCTACCCACTTTGTCCTCCATGCCTGTGAATAAGGATTCTTAGTCTAACTAGTCACATAGTGTGTACCTTAGTGTATTTAATCCCTACATGTGTAATACTGCCTTGAATGTGCAAAACTTGCCTTTCATCTCAATTGCCTTATGTAATTTTTTACATGTCTTGCCTCTACATTGAAACATTTTGTTATAATATTTAAAGTTCAAAAATAGTTTATGCTTTATCATATTGTGCATAGGATTTTGACATTCATGTGGAAAAATAGTTTCAGTGCAACACCACCCGTAGAATATGATTTATTTTCTTTCAATTTTCCTTTCTTCTAAATTCCTAACTCTTTTCCCTTTAAACAAGCTAGTTTAGTAGAGATTATCCTACAAAGACATATACAAGGAGCTAGCCCTTTCAATCTAGAGGTCCATTTCCTCCATAGGCACACCTACAGGCTTAGAAATGTTCCAACATTTCCCAAATCTAGGAGAAGACTGAAAACTCTCTTTTAGGGTGCAATATTTGGATCCAATGGTTCTGGCATGACTGGTGGGACCCTAGTTCTTGGTTATTTACACGTCAAGTTGAATGCTGGTCTTGACAATCTTGAGTTTGTAATCTTAATAAAACATTTGGTGACTCTATTGGGGATGTGAATCCCTAGTTATAGACCAAGTTTTACACATTATAGTTCATGGTCCTCACTAGATAATCTAGGATTTCTAATCAAACCCTTTTAGAGAAAACTCTTCCTGAAGAATAATGCCTTGAACCACTCGCAGCCCTAAGATATCTTTAACAAGGAGGTTTTGGAGAAGAAGAGGAAGAAGTTGAAGAAGCTGAAGAGATAGGAGATCAAGGGGAAAGAAGAGAAATGGGGGAAAGAAGAGAAATGGATAGACATCAAAATTTCCTAGATTTTAACACCCAAAATCACATAAACCTTCCCACATGTGACCCTATTCCTCTTAATGCCACCAAAAGTCTCCCTAGTTTTAATGGTGAGTATCACACCATTTGAACATATCAGAGATATCTCTAAATTCTATAATTTCATAATGTCACTAGAGCCAAAATATCCATTAGATTACTTGCTATGTCTCTAAAAGGTCTTGACTGGTATAGAACATTGGGAGGTGGCTGCATTACCAGCTAGGATGGCTTTAGGGAATTGTTAGTTACAAGATTTGAAAATAAAAGTGACCGTACTTCATTGATTCATTAGCTAAACATTATAAAAAGAGGTCCTAATGAATCCATGAGGGACTTCAATGAGAGATTTCAAAGGACATGGGATAGGCTACCACCTATCATAAGACCTCCTCCTAACTTCATGTTCCCCACCTACCTCAAAGGTATTGGCACTGATGTGGCTATTATGTTGTAGTCAATGGGAGGTTTTAATTTTCTAGGTGTATATGAGCTAGTCATTGAAGCTAAAAATAACTTAATATAGGCTAAAAAACTTCCTCAAAGAGTTTCCATGCCTGTGCTATCTCATATTAGTTGAAGCTCTAAGCATTACATAAGTTCCTGGTACCAATGTGAATCCAAGAGCCTTTCCCAAGAAGGTAGACAATGTTTTCAACAAAGATGAGGAAATCTGGTCATTATGAGCTCAACTCAAACAAGCTTAGTTCTAGGCAAGTACTCCCCCCAGTCATCAATATTATCCTAAAAAAGGATATATATCTCTACCCTAGTACAATTATCAAGGAAGGGGACAAGGTCAACAAGGTTATAATAGACAGCCCAATGCCTATAATCCTTATTTCACTCCTCTTTTGAAGGCTATTATTCTAGTGCATGCTAACCTGGTTCAAGAAGAAGATCATTTAGACCAATGGGGACAACCTAAAGGTTAGTTCATACATGATGATGGAGGATCTTTCCAAGATTTGGTAATGCAAGAGGAGGCCACTTGTTACATGACTTTAGATGAAGCAGGTCCCAGCCAAAGAGATGTTCTTGGAGAAGGGATCAATCAATGTGTATGCATGATGAATTTTTAAGTTAAAGATGACTACATGTTGAATCAAAGCTTGATAATTTTAGCCAACACAAGAACCAAAAAGAGAGCTCTAAGAGATATTATAGGGTCACATGTAACTCTAAGTGATGCCTCTCAAAGGCCACAAAGTGTGAATCTTAATGCTTTACCTACTGCAAGTCATGCTCCTCAACAAAATTAGAGTGTAGGTAGGATTGACAAACCTAAAACATAGTAATTTAATACTCCTTATCTAGCTTAAAATTTCCAAGAAAAGGTGAATTCTCCCTCCTTAAACATTATTGATTCTTTGAAGAATGCCAAGACAAGCATATCTCTTTGGGAAGTCTTGCATATGCCTAGTCAGAAAGAGTTATTACAGGAATAACTTGAAAACATTCATGTAAACCCTCAAATTTCAAATCAAAATGGTGTATTCCTTACCAATGACCCAAGAAATGTCTTATAACCCTCCACTAAGTCTAAAAATCCTCCACCCTTCTATCTCACCCTCATTATGGGAGACAAGCTAGTCCATAATTGCATTGTGGATAGTGGAGCAAGTACCACTATCATGCCTAAAGTGGTGGCTAATAAATTAGGGTTTAAATATGAGACACATTACAAGGTTGTATTTAAAATTTAAGGTACTCCAACCAAGTCAATGGGATTAATTAAAGGTTTGAAAGTCTTTCTACATGACTGCCCAAGTTTTCTAATTTTGCAAGATGTTATGGTGGTAGACCTTCCAACCCATTTTGCTATCTACTTGTCAAGGGATTTTAAAACTAAGATAGGAGGTTACCTTTCTACTAATTTGTCTTTTATATATTTTAAAATAAGTTATAGATCCAAGGCAACTATAAGGACTCATCCCTTAATAAGGTTTCATATTGAGCCATACATGGAAACAAATTCAACTCAAAATTGTCTAATCAGTAAAGAAGAAGGCATCATAAATGGTGAAACATCTTCCCCTCTTGAAGGTATTTCTAATATTTTTATTGAAAAATAAAATACTAAAACACATGGACTTGATCCATATACTTTCATTGAAGAGACTAATTTGGGAGTTTACTGCATGCATGAGAAAGATGTTTCCATTCCTTTACTCACTAATGAAGATCATGAACTTGAAGGAATTTGGGAAATGTTTTTTGATGGCTCAAGAATAAAATTAGGTGAAGGGGCTGGAATTATGTTGGTTTATCCATCAAATAATAAATATTACTGCTTGTATAGATTCCACTTCAGCTGCAATTGCAATGTAGCAAAATATGAAGGTCTAGTCCATGGTCTCCCATGGGCAAAGGGAAGAGGAATCAAGAATCTAAAAGTATTTAGAGATAGTGAGATGGTCATGTACCAAGTAATAATTCAATATATAGCCAAAAATCCCTTACTTAAATCATACAATCATAGGGTATGGGACTTGCTTGAAGCTTTTGATGCCTTCAACATAGAAACCATACCAAGGGATTCCAATAATGATAGATTGGTTGCCATTTATGCAAGGTTTGATACAACTTCTGATGTTGGATAAGAGAAGGATCAATCACACATGAATATCATTGTGAGAGCCTATATCTCAGATAATGAAGTGTCATGGTAGGTGTTCAAAAGTGATGAACACATTGCGCACTTCTTGTAGAATGAGGCATGTTTCTCCTCAAGAAACCAAAGAAGATTACATGATCAATATGTGGAGAAAATCATTCAACTAAAGATGAATAAAATACCTAAGGGTCTAATTACCTTAGAGATTGTTTTCAATGAGGATGACCAAAAGAAGAAGGAAAGAGTGAGCATGTCAACAAAGGAAGAGAACTATGAAAGAGTCATGATTTACAAGGATAAGCTCTTGAATATTGGTAAGTTTTACTCTTTGTCTGAAAGGTAGGCCTTTGTTGAACTATGTAAATAATTCCATGATATATTTTCTTGGGAGTAAAAATATTTGAAAGGGTTTGATCCAAGCCTAGCTCATCACACCATTGAGCTAGAATTGAGAGCCAAACTAGTCAAGCAAAAGTTGAGGCTTATCAGTCCCAAGATTGAAGAACTAATGAAGGAGTTGACCAAACTGATTGAGTCCAATATCATATTTCATAACAAGCACTCAACTTGGGTAGCCAATATTGTACCTATCCATAAAAATAATGGAGAAATCAGGCTCTACGTGGATTTTAGAAATCTTAATCGATTGTCTCTTAAGGATCATTATCCATTTCCTTTTATGGAGAAAATTCTATAGGTTTTTTCTGGTTCCCAACACTTTTCAATTCTTGATGGGTATTAAAGCTAAAATCAAATATTGGTCAATGAAGAATATCAATTTAAGACAACCTTTACTATGAAATAGGGGACCTTTGTTTACAACAAGATAACTTTTGGTTTATCAAATGCTAAAGCCACATTTTAAAGGGCAATGAATATGGATTTTAAAGGTCTGATTAATAAGTTTCTACTAGTGTATCTTGATGATATAACCATTTTTTTGAAGGATGCTACTAATCACATGGAGCACCTAAGGCAAGTTTTTGAAAAATGCAAGGAGTATAGAATATCCCTTAATATGAAGAAGTGCATCTTTAATATCCATGAAGGCAATTTTTTGGGTCATATCATTTTAAAGGAAGGCTTGGCTATTAACCCCAAAAGGATTGAGGCTATCCTAAGCTTTTCCTTACCTCAAGACAAGAAGGGACTGTAAATCTTATTGGGGAAAATAAAATTTGTAAGAATGTTTATTTTTGGCTTTTCAACTATGGTAAAGCCTATAATAACCATGCTCAAGAAGAACCAAGTTTTTACTTGGATGAAGGAAGGTAAGAGAAATTTTGAGGCCATAAAGTAAGCAATTACAAAATCCCCCACCCTCTTAAATCTAAACTACTCCAAGGATTTATTTCTTTATACTTTTGATAACCTAGACACAATCTTAGCTATGCTTATGCAGAGGAATGATGAAGAGGCTAAATAACCAGTTGCTTTTTTCAATCAAGTATTGGAGGAGTATGAGGTTAAGTATTATTTTGTTGAGAAGTATGCTCTAATAGTGATTAGAGGGATGAATAAATTTAGGCACAAGGTTTTCAACAATAAAATACATGTCATGGTTTCCCACCCCAGCACCAAGGAGTTCCTCCTAAGAAAGGACCTCAATGAGAAGAGAGTTGGATGGATAACAAAGGTAATGGAGTAAAACATGGATATCAAAGTGAAAAAAATGGTAAGAGGAAGAGGATTTTGTGAACATCTAGATTTAGATCTTCAAGACACAAGAGAGTAAGTCTTGGCCAACCAAGTTTAACCTCAACTAGCTGCTCAAATGCAAGCTCAAGGTTGGACACAAGACATCATTGGTTTTCTTCAAAATGGTGAGTGTCCCAATATCTTAAACAAGTTTAAAAGGAGATATTTTAGGTTGTAGGCCATTCTTTACTATCTTATAGATGTCATTCTTTTTAAAAAGGATGTGAATAATGTGTTGTTGAGATGTGTTGACAATGACCAATTCGACATGTTGCTAGAAAAGTTCCATGATGGTGTAGATGGAGGCCATTTCTCTCCTAGAATGACAAATAAAAAGATCATGAGGGATGGCTACTACTGGCCTAGTATTTTTAAAGACTATTACCAGTGGGTTAGAAAGTGTTCTCAATGTGCCTTCTTTGTAGGCAAACCAAATCTTGTAACCCTTATATTGAGACCTATCCAGGTAGATCAACCTTTCATGTAATGGGGCCTTAATTTCATTGGCATGATTAATCCTCCATCAAGTGATCTACATAAGTGGATATTGACTACCACTGACTACTTTAAAATATGGGTGGAGGTTGTTGCTTTGAAGGAAGCAAGTGAAAATGTTATCATAGAGTTCTATGACAACATTGTAACAAGGTTTGGAGTCCCCTAGGTCATTATTTCTAGTAATGAAATTACCTTTATAAGTGCTAATAATTTTGATTGGGAAGCAAGAAAGGAGGTTTATTTGAGTACTTCATCCAACTATTACCCTCAAAGTAATGGATTGGCTGAGTCTACCAACAAAAACCTCATCAAAATAATCAAGAGAATGTTAGAGACCAATCAGAGGGCATGACACAACAATCTGAAGACAACCTTATGGGATAATAAGATTACTCCCAAGAAATTAGTTGGAAACTCTCCTTTTATGATTTTATATGGGAGGGAAGCTAGGTTGTCCATAGCTCAAGGACTCCCTACTCTAGAACTTGCACAATAGTTGGAATTGCTTGAGAAAACTCCAATGGAGGTCTAATTAACAAAATTGATGCAACTGTAGGAAATAAGGGGCAATGCACATAAATCCATGGAGCATCACCAAATACGCATAAATAAGTCCTTTGATAAGAGGGAAACTACAAGATTATTACAAAAGGGTGACTTAGTTTTAAAGCTGGATGAATATAGGGCAAAACCAGGTAGGCATACAAAGTTTGACACTTTATGGAGTGGACCCTATATCATCAGCGAGTGCAAGAAAAGTAATTCCTTTTAGATGGAAAAAATGAATGGAGAAGAGATGCCTATCCTAGTAAATGGGATACATATAAAACTTTTATATTAGCCTTACCAACCTATCTTATAAATAGTAGTCTAGGTGTGTATTTCCTTTTTTTTTCTGTTGTGTTCCCTAAGTGATGTGTAGCATAAGTTTTTTCCTTCCTTTTGTTTACTATGTGTGTGATCATCTAGTTTTTGTGTTTTGACAAGAAGATTGTTCATTTATTTTGAGTGCCTTATATGTGACTCCATGCCCAATAGAAGGATTAAGATAACTGGTCTTAGGCATAGCAGGCATGCCTCCCCTATGAATTACCAAACTATTAGACAATTTGCACCCCCTGTGAAAATTGGCTAAATACAGTGTCCTTGTTCACTTTTATTCCATGCTAACAATGTACACATTTGTTTTCTCTTTAGAATATTTTCTCAATATTTTGGCTAAATCCTATTTTTTGTTAGTAGGTTCTTTTCTTCTTCTCCTTCCTTCAACTTTTTTTTCTTTCCTTTCTTCTTCCTTTATTTTACTTTTTTACTCATCTTTTCTTCCTTTCCTCTTTCCTTCACTTATTTATTATCATTTTCTTTCCCTTTCCTCTTCTTTTCTTCAAAAGTGCCCCTTCATAAAAATCCAAAGGGTCACTATTTTTCCAAGTGCCCTTCATATTTTTTCTGAAGGACACTTCACCTTCAAAAGTGCCCTTCAATTTTCTTTGAAGGGACACTTTATCTCAAAGTTCCCTTCAATTTTTTTTCAAAGGGTCATTTTTTTCCTTTCCATCCCAAAGTGCCCTTTGGAATATTTTTGAAGGGTCACTTTGTCTCTTTTCATCTTCAAAATTGCCCTTTAGAAAAATATGAAGGGTCACTTTTCCTCCAAGTGCCCTTCATATTTTTTCCGAAGGACACTTTTTCTTTATTTCTTTCCAAAAGTGCCCTTCAAGATTTCTCAAAGGGTCACTTTCATTCCCAAAGTGCCCTTTGGGATTTAATGAAAGGTCAATTTCCTTCCAAAAGTGATCTTCAAGATTTATTGAAGGGGCACTTTCCAAGATCTCAGACAAAAGCCCAAAAATCTCAAAGAAATTCCCCTTTACAAAAATCTTGAAGAATTTCCCCTTTGCAAAAAATTTTAAGAAATGTGCTTGATGGAATTGCCCCATGACATGCTAAGAGATGTCAAATTCAAGACAAATAAGTAACCGTTGGGATGTAAATATCCCATGATGGCCCAGGCAACGTCAATTTTAACATCATGAACTAGCTATTGAGAAGCAATCAGGTTTGAAAGGTCTAAAGTCATTAAGCTTGAAGAGTTCAAAGCAAGTTGAGCATCTCTGAAAACATGAATGACTCTCATAGTGCTAATTGGGATTATCAAGGTGATATAATTATGAAATTTATAAGTAGATTAGCTCAAAGACTCTAAAGTAGGTGAGTCCAAAAAATCCTAATGGGTCTATAAGAACAACTCAATATTTTCCAAGTATTTAGCTTATAAACTTTATAAGCTAAGTAGGTTATAAAACTCAAATGGGTCTACAAGTGCAAACTAGGTTTCTTCTAAGGCTTTGATTTTAGTCTTTATAATTAAGGAGGTCATGAAAACTTTAATTACACTATAAAGTACAAATCAAGTTTGCAAAGCTACTTAGCTTATATGCTTGATCCAATCACTGATTGATGGTGCATGAGAGCCATGAAAAAATAAATGAAAAGCTATCACATGGAAAGAAAGGAATAGATGGAGAATGATTTGTAGGGATATGTGCCAAGTAGATTGATGACACAAAACCATGATCCATGCCATTCTTTGAGAGCCATCAAAAAGGTAAGAAGCCAAGGAGAAGAGGTTAAGCATCATGACAAGTTTTCTAACATGTGGCTCCTTGCTACAACCTTTTTGATGCCATTACTCAAATATCTCATTCTATTAAGTAACTATTGGAGAAATATATTTAAGGGGGAAAACTAGGGGCATTCGAGAAGGTGACATGGAGAAATTAGAGTACCCTAACAAGCATCTTTAGAAAATTTAGTTATTGACAAGGATGGAAACTACAACAGAATGGATTCCTTCCCTTTTTTTCCAAAGGCCTCCTTATCTTCTCCTCTTCAGCTATAAATAAAACCCTTGTACAAGGGAAAATGAAAATAAGAAGCATATGGTGAAGTCCTATTGGAATGATCAAAATTCAACTCTTTTAAGCATTTAGCATAAATCTATTTCCTTCAACCTTTTTTGGATTTTTTGGTTTGAGTGTGAGAGAGATGCATAGTCGTAACATGAGAAGATTTCACATCCTTCTACCCACTTTGTCCTCCATGCCTGTGAACAAGGATTCTTAGTCTAACTAGTAACATAGTGTATTTAATCCCTACATGTGTAATATTGCCTTGAATGTGCAAAACTTACCTTTCATCTCAATTGCCTTGCATCATTTTTTAGATGTCTTGCCTTTGCATTGAAACACTTTTGTTATAATATTTAAATTTTGGAAATAGTTTATGATTTTGCCATATTGTGCATAGGATTTTGACATTTATGTGGAAAAATAGTTTTGGTGCATCACCACATATAGAATAGGATTTATTTTCTTTCAATTTTCATTTCTTAGAAATTCCTAACTCTTTTCCCTTTAAACAAGCTAGTTTAGCAGATATTGTCTTATAGAGACATATATAGGGAGCTAGCCCTTTCAATCTAGAGGTCTATTTCCTCAATAGGCATAACTATAAGCTTGGAAATGTTCCAACATTTCCCAAATCTAGGAGAGGATTGAACACTCTCTTCTAGGGTGTAATATTTGGAGCCAAAAGTACCCCTTCATGCCCTCAACCAATTACAATCTCTCATGAACTCACACTAACTAAACGTGATAAATTTAACTTATTCTTTAATAAATATCATGATAATTTTACTTGGTCAAATGAGGACATGACTGGTATTGACCCTAACATTGTGGTGCACAATATTATCACTTAACCCAATGCCAAACCTATGCGATAAAACAACATAAATTTCCACTAGAAGTTTCAAATTGTTTCCATAAAGAAATTATCAAGCTTCTTGATGTTAAGTTTATCAATCTTGTGGACTATTCAGAATGGGTTTCTAACATTGTAACTATTTAGAAGAAAGTCACCATGGTCATTCACATCTATTTTTATTTCCATAATCTTAATATTTTTTATCCCAAGGATAATTTACCTCTACCTTATATCGATTCCATTATCAATTCCACTACTGGTTATGAAATGTTATCTCTTATGAATGGTTTCTCGAGTTATAACCAAATTCACATTACCCCTAAAGACCAACATAAGACAACTTTCACCACATAATGGGGCACTTATTTCTAACTTAAAAATCCATTTGGGATAAAAAATGCTGGAGCTACCTATCAATGGTTGATGACTCAAATATTTCATGATCTTATTCATAGGATTGTAGAGACTTATGTGGATGACCTCATTACCAAATCCAAAATTTGCAAGACTCATCTCTCTAATATTTCTATCATCTTCGATTGCCTCATTAATATAAAGTTAGACTAAATCCCTATAAATTTGTTTTCGGTATCATATCTAGAAAATTGATAGGATTCTTAGGCTCTCTTCATGACATTGATGTTGATCCCACCACAATCAATGATATCATCAACATGACCATCCCCTGCTCCATTCTAGATATTCACACTTACTTAGGTAAACTCAAGGTAATTAGATAATTTATACTTAAAATGTCTTATTATATTTATTTTATCAATTCTCTACTTAAGAAAGGTAATGCCCTAAAATGGATGGATCCTTGTCAAAATACATTTGAAAATATGAAAGAATCCTTCCTTCACCCACCTACTCTTTGTCCACCTTCAAATGATCATCCATTAATCTTATATGCCTTTTTCACACCTATATTAGTTAGGGCAATGCTTTCTAAACAAGATTATATTGGGAGGGATTATGCCATTTATTATATTAGTCGAGGCCTCATCGACTATGAGAAATGTTATACAAAATTTGAACATGATTGCTTCACCATATATTTTTTCACTAAAAATCTTGATATTATATGATTTTATCAAACCACTTACGTTATTGTTCATTCTGATCCCCTTTATCATTTATCTTTTAAATCGTTTCTTCATTGTGATAGAATTGGCAAGTGGATGATCTTTCTCATGGAATTTTGATCTCTAAATTATTACACAAAAATCAATCAAAAGAAAAATCATTACTAATCAACTGACTACAGCTCCAATCTCAGCTACCAACCACCTTCAAGATAATCTTCTTGATGATAATATTATCTATATTGAAGGTCTTAACTAAGATATATATCTTAAAGATTACTTCCATAACTTCACTGCTAACCTTGAAGCAACTAATCTAGAAGAGTCTTCTATATTTCATGATACTACTAAACTAATTTTAGTTATCAAAGAGTTTCCTAAAATTAATGTTTATTTAAATGAAGATACTTAGACCCTTCATTTTGATGGCAACAAATGCCATTATGGGGTAGGTTGTATCTTTATGAGTCCTCTTGGTAAAATTATCCCTCTATCATTTTGCCTCACATTCGATGTCACTAATAACATGGAATAGTATAGAGACTTAATCTTAGGCAATTGAGTAGCCCTTGATCTAGATATCACATATCTACATTCTTTAGGTGACTCCTAACTCATTTACCACCAAGTCAATGGTTATTATCAATGAAAAATCAAAAATATCATTTTTTATCATCAAAAGAAACTACCCTTGTCAAATATTTTATTTCTTTTACCATTGAGCCTATATCTCGAGATCAAAATTCTATTGCTGATTCACTCGCTTATTCAACATCTATTTTTAATCCACACCAAGTTCTTACCAAGACCACTTTTATTATCCAAATAATAAAATACCCATCTTCTCTTCAACAAAAAGATTCACTCTTATACCACATTGAGGTTTTTACCCTTTGACAAAGCCCGTGGTATAAGATATTATTTAATTTCTTAAACAACAAACTTATCCTCCAAATATTGATTCCCCCAAAAAACATGCATTCACAAACAAGATTTTAGGTATGTTTTTTGATATAACATCATATATTATCACAATGTTGAAGGTACCTTTCTCCATTATGTTATGAAATAAGAGGTTTCTACTTTTCTTGAATTAACACATGGGGGTATTTTCAATGGCCATTATAGACGACATGTTACAACCCATAAATTCTTATGTATGGGATATTTTTGGCTCATTATTGAAAAGGATGCCATCAAATTTTATAAAAAGTGTACTCCTTTTTAAATTCATGATGATATAATTTATGCACCTCCAACTGAGATTTAAACCATGGAGTCTCCCTATCCATTATCCTTATGGGGATTTGATCTCATAGGCAAGTTACCTCAATCTCAAGATGGACATGTCTTTATCATCACAACCACATAATATTTTACAAAGTGAATCGAGGTTATGCCCCTCATTAATGTCATCAATACCACCATTTCCAAATTCATTCTTAATAAAATCATTGTCCACTTTTGTGTCCCTCATATTATCATTTTAGATAATCGTGGTAACTTCAAAAATAAATATGTCAAATAGCTTTGTGCTAAATTTAAAATCAATCACAAATTTTGCACACCCTACCATCCATAATGTAATGGAGAAGCTAAGGCCACTAATAAAATTATTCAAAAGATAATTCATGATACTTTTATGAATTGGAATCTTCATCTCTACCCTACTCTTTGGGCCTATCTCACTAGCATACACACTATCACTAGGGCAATGCCATTTTATCTAATCTATGGTTCTGAATTAGTCCTCCCATTATAAGTTGAGCTTCTCTCTTTTTGTATCTCTTATAATGGTATCATACCCAATAAATAATTATTAAAATCTCATATTCATGTTCTTGATCTCCTTGATGAACACCATCTTTCTACCTTGAAACACAATCACCAATACAAGGCTTATATTGCCAAACAACAAAACAAAAGAGTTAAAGTTCACATTTTTAATGTTGGTGATCATGTACTCAAACTAGACTACATTCATGATAAAGAAGGTAAATATACCCAAAAATTATGGGCCCCTATTTAGTTAAAGACATTATTGGTCCACACACCTATCAACTTCATACTAATGAAGGCCATAATTTCAAAGAGCCCACTAATATGCAATTCCTTAAGAACTATTTTATTTAAATCCTTCCCTTTTTGTCATGATTTATATATGTTATGCTTATAAATTTTTTTGTGGGATACTTATATGGGTCTCACCTTTTGTAGAAAATTATCTTTTCACAAATCTTAGTCCTTCCTTTTGGTCCTTTGGTTTCCCATTTTCTCACGAGTTACATTTTAATACCACACATAGGACCCAATATTCCTTATGCTTCCCTTTTGTTCTCATTATTTTCTACTCTTCAATAATTTTTTCACCCCTTATGTCTTTATTTTTGTGATTTATAGTGTAAGACCATGGATAGGACCTGGCATTCCTAAAAAATATCTTATTTTTCATTTTACATACTTTTTACACCCTCATGGGTTTCTCTTTTATGAGTTATAGTGTAAGACCAAGGATAGGACCTGGCCTTCCTCATAAAATCACCATATTTCATTCAATATTCCTTATCTAGAATGTGTTTTGTAATGATTTTGAGTCTATGATCCTTTTTCTCAATTTTGGCTGTTGCTTATTTGATAGATAAAATTTACACAACAAACTGTGTTAGCATGTTTTCCTACATTTACCTCATTCTTATGATAAGGAATCATACTCTATTATCATTTTATACCTTTTTCACCCTTTTTCACATTTTTTTTTGATTTGAAGTAATTTAAATTGTTTCATGATTAATTCCTCTTGACTTCCTTTCCTTTCAATCCACATTGGCTAAACCAAGGTTGAAGTCAAGATAACACTTTTATTTTACCTACATTAACAAGACTCTTAGACTCTATGCTCTCCAAGTTCTCTCTCTTAGCAACCAAGTCCCAAGTATTCAAATGAAATTCATATTTAGCACCCATGTTTAGTTTTGCAAATTCATATGGAGGAGGAAGAAAAAAAACCATCAAGAAAGTTAAAATAAAAATCATTTAAAATAAAAGGGAATGATAAAGGATGGATGTCTGCTGTCTATGCTGGTGGAATTGGATGCCAGAGCAACAATTATGCTGAAGCAATGGCTTTACTATGGGGATTAAAGTTAGATATATCCCTAGGAATAAGGAACTTGAATATACAAGGAGACTCTAAGATGGTCATAGATGCCGTTAATAAAGCTTCAAATGTGAGAATCAAGATAAAAGACATCATTATTGATATCTAATTTCTTTTACAATTTTTTTTTGAAGTTGAGATTTCCCATACCTACAGAGAAGGCAATAGGGTCGTTGATGCTTGTGCCAACCTTGGGCAATAATTTTCAAGTTGGAGGGTGTGGCGACAAGGTGTTCATATTCCCTTAAACATTAGGGAGATCATTAAAAAGGAGATGACTTGTGAGGAATGAGGCATATTGATGACCCTGAAAAGACCCCTGTTGATACCCTAGCTCCTTTGTGAGCAAGAAGGGCAAGAAGAGAAAGGTTGATGAAGAGGAAGAAAATATTAAAGAGACTATGGAAGGGACCCACAGGAATCCAGGCAGGGCCATGGGGGGCCAAGGTGGAAAATCTCACAAGCCTTCCAAAATTAATAAGGAAGGATTCCCCTCCAGAGTGTGAAGGTCAGGGCAGATTACTGGTAAACCAGCCCCAAAGGCTAGACTAATTGATTATTTGGAAAGTGATTCAGTAGAAGAAACCTAGGAGGAAGAGTCTGAGGAGCTAGAAATCCAAGAAATTTTGGAGGACACTAGCGGGAAGTAGGCTACTAGGGATTTTGAGGTTACTAAGGAGTAGGGTGTTGACACTATGGGAACTACTGACAATAAGGGGAAAATGTATGTCGAGGAAGCTGGTGAGGGCACTAAGAATGAGAATGATTGGGAAACTAAAATTGGGGCCCTGAAGGATGACATTTAGAAGCTGGAGAAGGTCTTCACCAAAGGGCTTCGTAATACAATTCTGCTGAACATGTTTATGCTAGAAGTGGTGGGTAATACTAGGTATGCTGACAATGTGGAGAATGAGAAACTAAATGATCTTATCAAATCAATAGTTATGTAAGGGGAGACCTCTCTGACTCTGGTCTTCTCATGGTTTGTGTTTTGTTTTTGTCTGTTGTTCTCAGCTGTGCCGTTGTCTCTCTGAAGGCATTTTTTGTTTGTTTGCCTTCTTGTCTTTTTTGACTGTATAGGGTTCGACCCCTAGTTTGTCACCTTACTTTATCAAAAACAAAAGGCAATGATATACAAAATGCAACATACAAATGTCAAAAAAAAATCCAAAATCACACCAAAAGATGTGATTACAAGCACATATCCTATCTCCAATCAAATCTCAAACTCCACAATTGGCCTCAGATAGATCTAAGGTTCATTAAGCTGTGGTAGGATAGTATATTAGAATAGGATAATTTAGGAAACTCTATGGTTATACCTACTTTCTCATGCAAGTACCCAATCTTCATAATAGACTAATTGTTCTATAAGGGGTCTTGAGGAGAGGGAAACACATTGTGGGAAGGTAGGTTCATTTTAATTTTTATACATATAGCCTTCATGGGATGATCTACATAGTTAATTTGTTGACCTGAGATTTGTGTGTCTATGAGAAGTTCTTTAGAGTATTTAAGGTTTAAAGTCCTCTTGTTTTGATAAACTTAATTTGAGTGTTTTGAATTTAATAAAGAGTTCCACTACCTTGGTTTTCCTTCATTATCCCTTCCACCAATTTAATTTCCCCCTTTGATAGGCAAGTATGATTCTAAATCTATTTTATTTTATTTTATATTCCTTATTCTTCACATCTTCAAAACATTATAGCACTACTTTGTTTCAATTTTATGTATCTTTAGAACTAAATAATATGTTTGAGTGACTATGGATTATTTTTACACAATTATTTTACATCCCATCATCAGTTTGGTTTATTTAACCATTTTTTTTATTATGGTACTACCTTTTTTTTGGATACCTAAGTCCATTTATACTTTCATGTACTTTTTCCATTATTGAGTGAGGTTGGCTTGTTACTTATCCCTCCCCAATGTTGTTTTCCCTTTTATACCCTTTTTTCCATCAATGATTGAGTAAGGGTTATTACTACTCATTCATCAATGTTGTTTTACCATTTTACTTGTCCATATTTATTTAAGGATTTCTACTCATTTCACATTAATGTTTGATTACCGTTTTTTGATTTATATCCTTGGTTTGACTCAGTAAGTTTGCCTTTCTTACTTTAGGTTTATTTATTTGAGTTTTTCAGTCTTTAGTAGCCTTGGATTTTTAGTTACCCAGTCTAGTCTAAAAATTTTGACTTGGTTATTTGGTCTAACATAGCACTTATTACCTCAACTTGCTAAATTTACAAGTACATCCCATTCACATAGTGATATTTATTTTGGCTTTCCTACATTTATTTATTTTTTCTCTTTAGTTTTGTATCCTTGGGTTTGTCAAAAGTAGTCTTTGTGCCCTCTATTATCAAAACTACAAACATAGTAGACAAACATCCAATGATAAAGGTAAATCAAGGTACACATACATTACTTTTATTTTTTATTTATTTCCCTTCTAGTCATTTAAATTTTAGTTATTTTTGATTTAAAATACTACAATTTTTTTAGTTTTAGTATTGTGTGTTGCTATGTTCTTTTTCGAAGCACCATCCCTATTTTACCTGAGTGACATGTGATGATATTTGAGTGGCAAATATGTATACATATAATATTTTCAAACTTTATCAATTACTAATGCTTTCTATCTTTCAAAAACCCATCGAGTCTCAATCTCTTTGAGTACATGCCTTAAGGGGTACATTAGGAAAGGGGAGGACATACCATTGGTGATTTAAAGGATTTTTGTCCCTTATTACCACTTGATATATACACACCCATCTCTTAAAAACATTCCCTTAAACTTTGCCTCATATTTTATACCCTCTTCTAGTCATTTTATGCCTTCATTTGCCCTTCTCTAGCCTAAAATATTTTTTTGATAGTTTACATTACACTGTCAACCCCATGGACCTTTTACTCTAATTGATAAAACTTATTTATGGTCTAGGTAGGCCCCTAGATGACCTAGACCAAGACCTAGTTTGTTTTTGTCAATAATGATACAAGGTCAATTGGGTCAACCTTATTGACCTAAACTTTTAAAAAGGACTAAGGTTAGATCTGCCTATATAAACACATCCATTTTGTCATTTCTAAGGGAAGAAAAGAAGAAGATATATATTTTGAACATATTCTTATCCACAATTATATTTGAAGAGCATAGCTTAGGGTTTCATAATTTCTTTAGAGATACAAATATTTTCTTGTGAAGAAGTCTTTTAGATGCATTGATAGGTTATGTATCCTAGAGATGATTTATCTTTGTCATCCTTACATACCACAACCACCTCTTGTGAATCACCTTGGCCAAGAGATATATTGAGGCTTGGTGGGTTCATATTCAAAGGTAACTATTCCTAACTTTGTTCCTTCATTAAAAGTGTAGATAGATATGTATTTGTACTTCTCTCCCATGCATTAGGATTTTGTATACATTGACGTGAGTATATGTCTTCTATGCATATTTCTTTTTTATATTTTATTACCCCCATTTTGTGCTAAAAAATTTGGTGAGCACTAGATTAGACTTTAATTTACTTGTTATTAGTTTAGTGAATATAAAAACATAAGACCTATTGAGGGTTATTGCATAGTTTTACTTGATTGGAGGCTTTGGAACCCTCCCTAGTGATATTATTGTGGTAAAATATCCCTTAACTAGGTTTAGTAGATCCATCTTAGTCATGACCATGAATATATAATATATCTGTAATCATAAGTTTAAGTAGTATTTATCTTCTCTAACCTATGATTGATTTATGGATCTGATGTATTTCCCATTGCATACAAGTTGAGCCTTATCCTTATGGGGAAATGGCTTGGAGAGGTATTATGATGGTTTACGTGTGTATCTATTTAATGTCTATGTATCAACTATTTAAAATATATAAAAGGAAATTATTGGCCTTATGATAGCTCTAGTGATCTATCACAAGTTCAATGAGAAGGTGCCATAGTACATGTTCACCTTGTGTTAGTATATTCAGGAGTAGGGCACTTTATATGACCCAGGATCAATGATTTGGGTATAAATAGTGCATGGCATGTATAACATTTTATCTAGGTAGCAGACTATGGGCCTCATTGTTTTAGTGAGTATATATATATATGATATACTTCCTATGTATTATCTAGTTGGGTTACACCATACTATCGATGATAGTTTTCCTCATGTTCTTAGATAGTGGTAGGATCATATATTACATGTTATGCCACATACTCCATTACTACAAATTGTTACTTGTGGTGATATTATATGGTGGCCTTATGAAAGAATCATACTTATTTGGCTAACTTAGACTAATATTTCTCTTGTATTTTCAAGTGTGAAGATTTATAGACACTATACATGGTGGGTAGAGCCACATATTATTGTTTTCCTACATGGAGAATTAGGATTTATACCTTCGATGGCTTTGATACTAGTGTTAGAGTATTGGGCATGTCATGCTAAGAAGTGAAGGGGTAATGGTGGTTAAAGTGTTCCTATCAATGTACCTATGATTTTTACACATTGATCAAGACCTTAGAGTAGATGATGATGATGGTAGAGAGAAATGAGAGCTATTTTTGAGGAGGTAGTAGTGGCAGATGTAGAGATGGCTGTAGTGGATGCAAAGGATGTGAATGTGTGATATAGAAGAATTAAGTATAGTTATTTATTTTAAAAATTTTAGTCTTGTATAGGTTTAAGATGTCATATATTGTATAGTTTATGCTTTTTCATGCTTCATTTTACTTTATTTAATTTTGGCTTGTTTTCAAGTTTTATGCCAAAATTGGAAATTTGAATTTTCAAACTTGTTTTGGGCATTTTTATAGTTTTTATCATCTCCTAATACTTGTTTTTGTTATTATACTTCATGGAGAGGTCAAGGAAGGTCTTAGGACATGTTTGGAATAGTTTTAAGGTCTCAAATCACAACTAAATTGTCTAATTCAACTAAGGTTTTTATTTTGAGTAAAAAAATAGGTTGAGTTTATGAAGTTAGTTAGACAATTTGGGAGTTTGAAATGAAGGGGAGAGAATAAGGAGAGAGAAAGGAATGCATGGAGATAAAAATAGGGGAGAATATAATAAGAAAATAAAAATATAACTCCAAGAAACTAAAGAAAAGGAGAGAATAGTTCTAGAAATAGGGTTGTTATTGTACTGCTATAAATCATTTACATTAGAATCAATGAAAGAATGTCTTAATTGAGCTCATTTCTTCAATTTAAGGCTCATAAATTATGCCTATTCTTCCTAATCCTCTCAATAATTTTAATTCTCAAAGTAGGGGTTGGTTGTACTTTAAAGGTGACCTAAGGAGAAAGACATTTCATTAAGAAGAGTGATGAATAGGTTGTGAAAAAGAAAATTGCAAGAAGTGCAATAATTGCAATTAAAGGAGTATCCAGAGGTGGTGCTAGAGGATGCCCAATAAGAAAACCAAGATATGTATTGTTGGAAGAGATGAAAAAATTTCAAGCTCATTTAGAGGTAATAAAAATTGCTCAAAGAAGAGATATTATGATAGGTGATGTGAGTGAAGGGGAGGAAGAACCACAAGAAGAGGTTATAAAAGAAGAAGAGGATGAAAGATCAAAAGAAAGAATATTAAAATCAATCATAGGAGTAGGTTCCAATCCTAAATTGGAGGTTCTAATATATGGAGGCATCCTAAATGTTGAATAACTTGTGGATTAGATAACTACAATGGATAAATACTTTGGTTATGAGTGAATAACTAAAGATAAGAAGGTCAAGTTTGTTTTTTACTAGGTTGAAGCAACATGCATCTATTTGGTGGGATAGTATCCAAGATAAAATAAAGAAAAGAGGTAAAAATATCATGAAATAATATATAATGATAATAAAACCTAAATCCAAATTCATGCCTATAGACTACCAGACAAACTTGTTTAAGAAACTCTAAAAATTGAAGCAAAAAGACATGAGTGTAAAGGACTACACTGAAGAATTCTACAAGATTACAATCAAATCTAGTCATGTAGAAGAATATGTTGAGAAAATGGTAAGGTATATGAATTGATTAAGGTTTAACATTCAGGATGAAATCAATTTGTTATCTAAAATATTAATGGAAGAGGCTTATCAGTTTACTCTAAAAGTAGAAGAAAATTTAGCTAGAAGATAAACTTAGAAATCTAGAGGAGGAGGTAAAATTTTTAGATTTAGAGGACAAAAATGTGGTATAAGTTAGATAAAAGTTCATAATGAAGAAGCAATAATATCTCAAGGTTAAGACAAAACAATAAGAAAATGTTCTTCATATAGAATAAGAAGGCCATATACAAGAGGCATAGGAGAAGATTTTTGGGAAAAATGTTTCAAATGTAGAAAGTATACTAGCCATAGGTCATATGATGTCCTTAAAATCTACAAACAAGCCATAAATTAACTGAAGGAAACAATCAAGTTATTCAATCTAAAGAAGAAAGTGTGGGATCATCATCAGATGTGGAAGAACTTGAAGTGGGATAGTCCATATTGATGGATAGAGTATTGATAAATCTAAACAAGGAAGTGAAGGAACAAACCCAAAAAAATACAATGTTTAAGACTATATGCAAATCAAAAAGGTAAATTTTCTTAATTTATCATTAATAATGGTAGTACAAATAACTTGTTTTCTTTAAAAATGGTTGAAAAACTAGGATTGGAAATATTGACACATCCTACACTGTATAAAGTATCTTCGCTCTAAAAGGGACACCAAGTACTAGTCAATGAACAATTTAAGGTTGATTTTTATATTAGTACCTATAATAATGAATTACTTTATGATGTCATGACTATAAATGTTTTCCATGTGTTATTGGGTAGACCTTGGTAGTTTGATAGAAGCGATATACATGATGGAAGGAGTAACTCATATACATTGGAGAAGGATGGCAATAAACATACATTGAAACCATTAAAATATGGTAATGAAGCAATTGAGAACAATGATAAGGTGCTGATATTTAGTGGAAAAGAATTTTTATAGTTGATAAAGGAAGAAGAGGTCGATTGTGCATTGATTTCTAAGCCTAAGATAATCATTATAACTATTAAGTTCACTGATTTACCATTGAAAATTTAGAATTTGTTGAATGAGTATGTGGATATAGTGGTTGATGAGTTACCACCAATTAGGATCATAAGCCATTATATTTATTTCATTCCATGAGATAATTCACTGAATAAAATAACCTGTAGAAAACCACTTAAGGAGAATGAAGAGATAAAAAATTAAGTATAAGAACTATTAGATAAAGGTATCCAATCAAAGGAAGTTGCCATAAAATTAAATAGGAGAGGGAAGTTGTCATGTGAGAAACTTAAATAAAATTTTAAAAGTAGAAAATAGAATCATGTGAATGAGGAGAAAAACACTGTATTGAAGGATAACCATAGAGTTAGGTTCTCATGTGAAGATCTTCACGTTGATTTAAAAATAAAAAGAAGCAAGAAAGTTGTGAGAAACACATAGAGGAAGGAGTTATCATGAAGGAGAATATATTTGTGATAGATTTAGAGAAATAATATATAAACTATGAGGGGTTTAAAATAAATGAAAGGATCATCCAAGTAGTGTTGTGAATTTTTGTGAAGGAAACTTGGGTGATAAAAGTTGTATAAGCTAGTGTACACAAGAAGATGATAGTGGAAGATCAACTATGCAAAGGAGTTGAAATTAGATATATAGCTAAAGAGAAGATAGCCTTAGAGATAAATAATATGGAATATTGGAAAAGCCATAGTGTTAGTGGAGAGCATGAACAACATGTTAGAAATGGAGAAGAATTGAACAACATGTCTTTGAGGCATGATGAAGTGGTTGAAAGAGTATTTTTGGGAGATATTGATTACCTTAATGTATTTTTTATATATGAATATAAAAAAATGGCTAAGAGGGAAAAGAAAAGACATAAATATGGTTGTATTCAACATGTTCATACATATGAGAAGTAAAGTGAAGAGATAGAACAAAAAAATATTATTGTGAATTGTTGTAACAATAGAGGAGTGTCTTTAATAGTTGTAGAAATGATTGGTATGGATATGGAAGTAGTAGAGGAGTGTATTTATATTAACATAGAGATAAAAGAGAGTGAGAAAATGATGGTAAAAAAATGTTCTCAAGAGGACATATAAGAGGGATTTTATCTGTAACAGTTGGAGGTGAGAGAAAAGACTCTCACAAGTACAAGTGAAAGAGATTAGAAAGAAAATGAATTATTGTAACAACCTGTCTAGTTGTTCTTATAAATCTTAGTAAATTAAAAAAAACAAACTAAACATTGAATATGCATTCGACCATGATTTCTAGAATACTTTAGTCATTCAAATAATCAACAACTTCAAGTAGTTATAGTTTCAACATTCCAATACTGCTAGCCATAGAATAAAATGTAAGAGACAAAATTTTTATTATCTTGTTAGGGACATTAAAAAATACTAAAATCCCATACTAAGTACTGGTATTAATGCAACTAATTACATGGATTTATATCCTATCAAATCTACCCTATCCTAGCCTAAGGATCTAGACCTGATGCCCCCACCACATCTTGAGTAGCCTACATATATGCTCCTCAGAATCAGCGTCTAATGTAGTTCTCCTTTCAAATGTGATAGTCTCCTCCATGAGACATCATCACTAAAGGGGTTTAAACTCTAAGATAAAGAGGGAAAAAACTACTCATGACATAGGTGAACTTATAAATCTTAGGTCTACAATCCCACAGCTAAGAGACACACTATAACATAACATCTTACTAATCCAGGCTTATGTGCTTACCTAAACACTCTCACATAAAAACTTAGATATAAGCAATGATGAAGGAATCCACATTCCTAGTTCCATAGAAAGTCAAATTATAGATATAAGAGTAAGCTAAGTATATAGAATAAAGTAAGACATACAATACATAACAGTTGAACCTATCATTCATTTATACTCTCAATATTGTACACACACATACATGTTATCCTGCTAACTACTATGAATATATTGCTCAAGTAATACTCATAAAATCATTTGAACAATCAATTTAGGTAAGAGACTATATATATAGCTATAATATGTACCACCTGGGCATATACATCTAAGCTGAAGGATCCTATGATAACCCATACTATCATAGTTTATGATCACTCTACCCAACATTATCAACCTTAACATCTATATTTATTTAGGTATGGGTCAAGATATAAAAATTATAGTATATACCATCTAGGTATTTTTTGTACTATAAACCACTATGACATATCATATTATCATATGTCTTTATGTTTGAGTATCTGACTCAAGATCAACAACAATCTTTACCCAATCATAATAAATAAAACAAGTTAGGATTATACTATCTGAGTATACATTCAAAAATAATCCAATGGGAACATAATATCAAGGCACACTTCATGAAGAACTATGCTATTATATAAATGTCAAATCACTTACACAATTAATTTCCTCACAAAATATACCACATACAGTGTTCATCCTATAAAATATGATAAATTAGATCCTGCCGACAAGTTTGCATAATAATACTATACTATATAAAGGTTATTTGCTTTTACTAGCATTCTAAGCAAAGCTATAGTAAATATCACACTAAGGAACACCTATAAAGTTAGCTTCTTATACCTGTTCTCATTCCTTGAGATGCCATACATATCTATGATGTCACTTACATACGTGGAATCAGGGTTAAATTTAGTTCTACTAAAGCTACTAAAGGTATAAAAGTTTACTTAATAGTTTCCTCATATGAATGCATACAAGGAAAAGGTATAAATACATTTCTTTATTACATAGAGAAGACTCAATGGTATTTACAAACCTAACACTTACATATAAAAGGTATAAGTTAGGACTATTAATGTCCAACATCATTCTCATAGCCTCTTATATTGCCACACTATGAATTTTAACTCTAATATAGAAAGGGTATCAAATAGTTTGTATATCGCTAAGTAAATCTAGATCATAATTTTATCTTCTCAAGTATAATATATACATATAGATGGGTTACATAACCATAGAGTAATTATTCTTTGGTTCTTGATTTGAGAGTCCTTACATAACCATACTGTCTGGGTATACATATCAAAGGACTTTAACATCATGAATGCAATATCAAATATCAATAAATGCTACATGACTATATCATACTAACCAAGTATGATAAAAATCAGTCAATAATTAGTTAAAGTAGAGTCCAATAGTGATCAAACTAATTGAGTGAATTAATTGAAAAGAGCCTCTCTTGATGAGACATGCTAGCACCCCTATGTGCTGTAAGATTCTACTACATGATGTGTATCATAAAGAAAAGTACATTTCTATTATGATATCACACAACATAAAAATCATACATATGAATTAATAATGTTAACCTAACATTACTTTGGCTAAATATCATCTAGATTAGTCAAATTCATAACACATCACTTAATTGGGTTATCCATACCCATCATTGGTGATGCCAACCAGGCTTGAAAAACTATCTCACTACTTGGGCAATATCATCAATGTGGGCCCCATAATATACATAACAGATGAATAATCCAAAGCATAAGCTTACCATCTGGGTAAAATAATATAAGGGTCATCTAATATCTGATAGTAATAAGCATAAACATACATTGGCAAAACCATGCCAATTGAATATGAACACAAAAATCTATATAACAGATAATTTTAAGCATAATTCAATTATTTGTTCTAAATAAGTACATTTAAGAAAGCAAAGATCTATCAGACATTTTTGAATGGTTAAGTTTGGTTTCCCCTAAAATAAACAAAATTAAGGAAAAACTTTAATTACCTATTTTCCATAATTTTAAAATAACAAGAAATATGTATTGCCACAAATCATCATTTTCAAACATATTCTAATAGTTTCCTCATAATATTTATAATGTTTTCATTGCATATACAAGAAAAATCCCTTATATTGGGAAATGATATAATTTTCCCTACACTGGATAATTTACATACGAGGTTTAAAATAATGCCGACAACTAACTTGCATGAGACAAACAATTTATTTATTTTTTACCTCAATAAAATATAAATGATATAATTTCCCATCCCTGGACAATTCAATCACAAAATATAAATCAATCAAATTATATATTTCCAGGGCATTTTGATTTATATTTATTCTAAAATTCCAACAAATTTCATTTATGATATGTTTTAAATACTTTAAATGAAAAATCATGTTATAAACACGTAGAAAGATCACGATTAGATAACTTGCTAATATATATATATATATATAGTTTATGAATATATATATTATACATATATATTAATAATAAAATTAAGATTTCTAACCATCTATTTAATTTTTGGATTATATATATACAAAAATTAATATTAAAATATATTAAAACCAACCATATAACCTTTTATTTATAAATTATACTTTTATATTGAAACAAAATTATTAATCAATGAAAACTAGGAATTTCCCCTTTATTATACTTTTTTTGTCTACATACTCCACCAATTTGGGACTCAAGTTGTATAAATTAGACATAAAATAAAATATGATAGGTAATTCATAGGTCCACTCTTAGAACCATCAACAAAAGCCAAAACCAAAACCATAGTGGCAAGGGGCGATTAGATCCATAGTTTTGGAGAACTACAAGAAGAATCAGAAAAAGCCAAAATGCATGTCATCCAATCTAAACATAGCCCAAAAAAATAATAAATATATTTAGAGACTCAAAGGAAGTCACTTCCATGATATAATTACTAAATGTAGGAACAAAAGTGGATCAGCTCACACCCCTAAAAATAAATACGAACACTGTACATATACATTATATTTATGTCAAGTTTGGACATGAAGATAAATGCGTATCATAGTCTACTAAAAGTGTAGAGGCTTTCTAAGTCTATTGGGAATGCTTGACTAATTGGAATGTTATTCTATTGAATTGAAAACAAATGAGATATAAGAATGGTGGCATATCGCTCTTGGGATGGTATATGAAAAGAGTGTTGGTAGATCTGATCTTCAGCTGAGTTAGAGTAAAGATGGTATTGCCTTCATGATCTAAGATAAAGAAAGAAAAGAAAAAAACTTCATATGGTAACAATGTTAAATATGATGGATGAAAAGGCTACTCTGACTGACATTCTAAAGATCCTCTATGGAAGTGACAAACAAAAGCCAAAGTGGAAGTGGAAAGGGTGGTTAGATCAAATGGGTTTTGAGAATAATTTTGGCTAATTCAAAAAAAGCTAAAAAAACATAATAATAATGATATCATATCGACATAACTTGCTAAATAAAGGAAATGGAAGTGAAGTGACTTGCCTTCTCAGGGAGAAATCACATCCTTCTTATAGAATAAATATATATAATTATTTTGACTGATATATATATATATATATATATATATATAAATGAAAGTTGGTAGTCTTAAGAAAGGGTAGAGATTCATTTCAAGTCCATTGAAAAGATTAGATTAATATGGGATGTGGTTCAGTTTATAATAGAAATAACACAGGTAAAGAATGGTGATGGTGTTGTTCTCATGATGAGAAGGGAAGTATTGTTTTGTTTATCTTACCTATCTTATCGAGTCACTATAGGATCTAATAAGGAATAAATTCAAGAAACTATAATTATATATTTCCACAAATTTCTATAGGGGTTACTCACATAATTCATTAAGTTTCCCTAATTTCTAGCATATTGTGTATATATATTTAAATCTATAACCTAAATTAATTTTATTATAGAATACATCATTAAATTAATTATAGTACCAGCTGGGTATGCTTTTTCCATTCTTTGTAGAGAAATTTCATTTCTTGCTTCCAAAACTTCTTTCATCTTCCTACTTTCGCTTCCCATTTTCCATGTATATTTTGTGTCTGAATCCTTATCTTTATTTAATACTATTTTTCTCATCATTTCCCTTTTTCATGCCACTTGTAGGCTTTGTTCTCAAATAATTAACTAGAAGTGCCACCAGTAATTATCGAATAAATTCCCAATTTATCACCCTTGATTTCCCTAGTTTAATATGAAGGTAACTCAACTTATCTTTCCAAGAAAAATCATCATAATATTTCATGCATTACTAATAATCAATTCTAGATAAGTCTTTTTAAAGTATGAGTTCATCCTAGTGTTTAATTATGATTTATACCCATAATCAATTTAGCATAATCAATAAGTTAAATATCACAATTTAATAATTATCTAATATAATTAAACAATTTAAGATTATATAAATCTTTATTTTGACAAATCAAATATAACATTACTACTATTTTAATTTCTCATGGAAAGATGCATTAATGACATAATTTTATAGAGCACAATATAAACTGTGATCTAATAATTTGACTCAAGAGAGGATGGTTAGTATGGTGTTAGTTCCAAAATGAAAACAAAATGAAAGAAACACACTAACTAGAATAACACTCTAGGCCTAGACACTAGGGAGAGCTTAGTTAACAAACATGAATAAAACACACAACTAAAATGCAAAATAAACCCTCTTTTACTTCCTTGGATGTTCCAAAATTCTTGTTGTAGTGGCTTTCTCAGCTTGTGCTCATGAAGTCTTTGGTAATGGAAGCTTGGGTACCTCCATTTCTCCTTAGCACCTTTAGCTTGTGGCTTGGATTGGAATTAATTTGGCATGGTAACACTAGTTGAAATAGATTTTGGAATCATTTATGCATTATAACTTTGCACCAAAATAGCTTAGAAATGATGTTCGTGGCCTCTCTATTTATAGATTTTTGAGAATGTCTAGAATCAACTTAAACCATCCATCTTGAGATACAGATGTGTGGTTAAAGATTAACTCAATTTTTGGAATTAAGTTTATAATTATATTCATCATGAAATTAGAAGAAGGGGAAATTAAGAGGCATGGAGGGCATCATAGAAGGCATTGATGAGGCATGGAGGGCATGAATCTTGATACTTGTGGCATTTATGGCCTAGGGATGTCTTCCCAAGAAATGAAGTCACCTGATGATGTAGATATTAAATATTCATTTCCAAAAATAAATTTTCAAAAAATTTCCATGGAATTATTAATTATGCATTTATTTGGGTTAATTAACTCTTAAGCATGTTTAAGTACTTTGTGCACAATTTACTCAAATTGATCAAAATGTCTTATTATTGGTCTAAAATTTTATTGGATTAAAATTTAAAGGTGATGTCAGATGCATTAAAACTATATTCACATTTAGGATTTTACCAATAGAAAATAACAAAGGCATGTATCTTGTGTAAGAGATTTGATAGGAAAGAGCATTTCAGAGCACCTAAATGCAAAATTGGCATTTTGACTTAGAATGATTTGATCAAATTTAGGTGGCCCATAAATTACATTACCCCATTTAGTGATACCCTATCCAAAATAAGTACTTGAATATGTCAATTTCAAATCTTTTAATGTGTTTTAGTGTTTTTCGGCCAAGTTGTGCATTTTAGTGGAAATTGGTCAAAACCGTGATTGGAGGTTATCGATGGCCAGTTTTAGGTGTCTATAGTTTGCCCCTATTTGGGAAGGTGTTATAAGATATAAGCATAGTAACATCTTCTAAAAGAATGAAAAGGTCCTATATGCCTACAACTGCAATGATGATAAACTAACTATAAAATGCCCCCTCAAGGGAATAGTTGGCATAAGTAGGTCAGTAAAATCATCCCTCAAAAAGAAAGAAGTGAAATGAGGGGACCAAAGAAAGGAAAGATGATGGGGTGAAAACATAATGATATTTAAAAATTAGTCAAAGTAATTGATAATGCAAGTAGGATGGTGTGCAATGGTTTGCCCAAAGGTGGTTATAAGAATTTCACCCTAATAGTGGCAATGTGGTATGATAACACAATGATTGCCCAAAGGTAGTTATAATCATTGAGAAGACGGAGCTGCCCTAGTTAGGATAGAAAAATAAGATAATAACTTTCCCCTATATGGGAAAAAAAGGGAAGTGATGACAACATAATAATTTTCCCAAAGGTGGTTATAATCATTAAAAAATGTAGGGGGGACAGTGTGTAATGATTTACCCATAGGCAGTTATAAACATTATACCCTGATAGTAGCAATGTGATAAACTTGGTTGAAGATGATGATAACTTAACATAGAGGGTATTGATGAATTAAAACAACCTACTAGTAGGGAGATACTCATCTGAACTAATAAAGGGTTAGAATTATTTCATGGTTAATTATTGTGTGTGGGATATGGTTGGGATTGAATCAAGATGTCAGTGTTGAAGAGATTCCACCATTATTGAATAAACTTCTTGAAGCTGAGGTTTATTGTAGCACATGTTGGTAGGCATCATGGTATAACATCATGAAGACTTGGCCAAAATATGCATGAGGACTGACTCCCGTAATCCAATACTCAATAGAAAATAATGCACTAATGATAGAAACCATGATGAAAATGTAAACATATGAATATGAATGGATTTGAGTATAAGTGTGGGCAAGGAATCACCCAATGAACACACATAAACTAAATCATGGCAACAGTGATGAAAGCAAACAAATAGTTAGATAAATAAATAAAATAAGTAGAAATAAACAAACAAACAATATAATAGAAACCATATGAACATTACCTCTAGAAAATAGGTGACAACTTAACAAATGAACAAAAAGGGGGAATATAAAAAAAGGAAGGGGGTGGTCAAGCTGTATCCATATGCACTAGGCAAGTAGATGCTGCCTACATAGTTCCATGGATCTAATATCCAATAAAAAACTTTAGGCTAAATGTAGTTCTTCCAGGGAATGGGAAGAATGTGATAACTGATTAAAAAATTGGAATGGATGTGATATAATAAGAGGAATGGTCTTGAAAAATGGCAAGTGCATGAGATAAAAAGGCCAAAAAGTATGGGGAAACTAAATGACAAGTGATTTGCTTGTAACTTAGTAAGGGTTCCCAGAATCCTTAAGGTAAAGAAGTGGTCAATGTTTTTGTTCTTTTCTAATGATTTTTCAATTTTTTTGGAATTGTTTTGGAGTATCTTAACTCAATCAAGAATGACAAGACACTAAATTATTTACACTCATAAAATGGTGAGAGTGTGGCTTAGGTTGACTGAGTTGACTCAATAAGTATCAAGCACTACCTACATAGTCCTAGAGTAGGACCTCAACTCACTGTAGTTTTTCCCTATAGTGGAGAAATTTGACTAGTGTAGTAGTCAATTCAAACAAAATAGGTACAGTTGGTAAAAAGGCATAGTACAACATAGGAAGGGGCAAGTTGGTACATCAAGGCTTAATGTTTCCCCTAGTTTTTCCATAGGAATTTATAACTAGGACACAATGGTATAGATCAATGGTACTAATTTTATGATTATCCCTAGGTTTGGACTATAATTTTTCTATCTCAATCAGGATGTCCTTGGCCCTTTTTGTCATTTTGTATAGAATATCCACATGGTAGTCTATGGTTAGTTATGATCTCCTAAGGCTCTGACATATCTAATTCCCTCAAGAGACTGACAACTGTGATAGGTTCTACATGGTATTTTCCCACTTTTCAGGCTCTTCTGAGGCTTTCACAGATCTGATGCCTTTGGGAAATTGATAAGGCTTACAAGTTTTGTGCATCAACTTCTCACTCATTAGGATCTCCTAAGGATTTGGTAGTTTTCACACCATCAAGATATTAATAACTTTGATAATTTACATGTGGTAACTTCTCACTTATTGGACTCTCTTAGGACTCATATATATGACACCCCCAAGAGATTAACAACTTTGATAGGTTCCATATGGTATCTTATTGCTCATTAGGCTCACTTGGGGCTCTAATATATCCAATGGCCCAAGAGAATTAAAATTATGACTCTGGTTCCATGTAACAAATTCTCACTCATTAGGCTTTCTTAAGGCTCTGATAATTCTGACACCCCTAGGTTGCATGTATTATATTATCACTCATCAAGCTCTCTTAGTGATCTTATAGCTCTGATACCCCCTGAGAGGTTGATAAGTTTAACAAGATCAATGTGGTAGCTCCTCATTCATTAGGCTCTCCTAAGGCTCTAAAATTTTAATATTTTATTTCAAATGAATGGGATGAATACATATGGATGGTACTCATTTAATCATATTGTGAGTTGTTCTTGGGCACATGTGAAGATGATTATGACAAGGGTCATGATTTCATGAACTTAGTTCTTCACTGAAAAAAATGACTTAGTTGTTTTGAGTATATTTTATAAGTAATATAGATGAAAACATGTGGCATGATCCACTATTTTTATAGACTTATATTTTGGAAATAAAACTACTTCCCCACTCTTAAATTTAATGTTTATCTATGTGAAGAAGAGGTATGTGCCCTACAGAGATTTATGAAGGAACATATAAGTATGAGGACCATTATAAGTGAGATAAATTAGCCTTTGGTAATTTTATCATATAGAGTCTATATAATTATTTAAATATCAAAAAACTTGGGATGGATATTGATTATTAAAGTTAGTCCATAAAATAAATCAAAGCATAAATTCGATAAACGTCTAGACTTGAAATCTAGATAGGTGCATACAATGACTTCTAAAAACATGCCCATTTATAATTTTAGACTCAAATATGAATACATTTTTTAATTCAACATTCTTATAAATTCATTCATCTTGGATAATCTATAATCTGATAAGACCTCATTCTAATAAAAACTCAGATTTGAAAATTAGGGACCTATGAGAAGAATTCAACATCAATCTAGATATTCACTAAGACTTAAGATAATAGCTCTTATCTTGAACTTATATTGATTAATTTCAAAATAAAACATGAACATGGGATATTAAACTTAAATTGGGTCCTCATTTGATATTTTGAAAATGGGGTGTGTTGGTCATAAAAAATGTTAACTACTATGGGGAAAACATTGCCCCATCATTTAGAATGTAGACTATGGGACTCCATTATCGAACTATGAGATGAGCAACCAAAAATCTAATAGATAAACTTATATAAAAAGATATTTATCAATTAATCTTTAGTAAATAACATTCTGGGATCTAATTTAATTAAAGGGTCATTTTTTGTAAAAAGTGATTCATTCTTTCATGTTACTACTTTGAATCCACTAAGAAAATTTAGACACATCTTAAGTACTCAAAGCTACTTGAAAGCTAATTTTTATATAATTTAGATAAATAAATTAAATATTAGGAATTTATCTAATACTATATAGGATATAGTACTATATGTCCCTGACATATATTCCATTATTCTTGCTATAGGCCTTGCTCTATTACCAACCAATCCAGAAAGCTTGTGATGAAGATTACCCAAATAGTCCTTCCTAAGGAGGAAACTTAGCATTTTTCATGAAATTAAAACTTCCTTTATTTTTATATTTTAATGTTTGATCCATAAGGGTTTAATACCAATGTATTGAAGGTGATGGATTAGTTTGAATATATCTTTACACCAAGAAGATTGTGTAATGGCTCAGTCATTTTACCTTAGTTGATATGTTTATTTTAAATGTTACGATGAACTTTGTTGAAACAATTTTTTTTCTTAATTTACTTGATTAGTTATAAATGAGTGAATCCTAATATATTCAACATCTCAAGGGGGTTTATTTTTATTATCACACTATTTAATAATAGGATCTTACCTTTTATCTTCCAATTTTAGGACTATATTTTTAGTGCCTTGTCAACTTTGAAGTGATTAGGTTTGAGAGTAAGAGGAAAAATGCTTGGATTTATCCTTATTTTTATATAATTGGCTACCTATTTATCTACATCATGGGAATTATAAAAAAATAATGCAATATTTAAAAGGGTGAACATGGGGAAAATAATGGAAATCCCCTAAATCAAACAACACAAGTAAATAAAAAGAACAAAAATAAACCAAAATAGAATAGGAACAAACACAAAAAAACAAACAAACTATAATCTAATATAGTATATACATCATTATCCTTTGCCTAGGGGATAATATGATATTTAATTATAAGGGATAGATTAGAATCAGTGCTTGAGGAAATTTCCATTCATAAGTAGCGAGATATCATTTCCTTCAAGATATGTCAATCTAAATGCATTACGCCCTAGCAGTTCAGAGATTTGGTATGGCCAATCAAGAGTGGATCAAACCTAATATGATACTCCTTATTCATGTGTTATTTGTCCCATAATAAGATTATGTATACTATTTGAAATTATTTAACCTATGTAACCTTATTAAAACATCTTTTAATATTTGTATGATGCCCATTAACATTTTCAAGAACCTCTTCTCATGCCTCGTCTAAATGTATGATGTCCAACAGCCTCAAGTTTATCTTCCTAACATACTCCATGTATTATTTCAAGAATTTTTATGTATGAAACTTTAGGGTCATTGGTAAAATAGGATGTAAATTATAGACCAATAGGAAAGGTGAACTTTTAAGAGCTTGCTTATAACGAGTGTAGTCAACCCAAAGAGCATATTTCAATAATGATTGTCAATTAATAAACTTAATTTATATTGAATTATTTATTTCATGAATCAAGTTATTGTTTGTTTACTCAAACAAACCATTCCTTTTTGGGTAGTATTTAGATGAGAAATTCAAGGTAATGCCATTATCATAGGGCCATTTAGTGAGCTCAACTGACTAGAATGTAGGTCTGTTATCATACACTAATAAAGCTAGGGTATCGAATGATGTGGTTATGTTGTTTTTCAATGAATTTAATGACTTATTTGGTTCTGATGTTATTTTATGTCATGGATTATATATATTTGGTTTAATATTTAATGGCTATAAGTATGAACTTATGTCCAATTGATGAGTTTGGGTTGATGACTCTAATGAAGTTATGTCCCCATTGAGTGAAAGGACACTTTCCTAATATCAAATAAAAGGGATTTTTTGTGTGTAATTCATTCATATAAAAGGTATAAAATTCATGAATGTATGAACATGAGAATGGGTATATTTGAAAATAGTGGTCTTGATCATTTATCATCCCATAAGGGTGGCTACTACCTAGTTTATCATGGAAGATAGTCACAACTCTTCTTGCTTCACATTTTGATATACATCTAAGATATATGTATTCATAATTATTTTGTTTTATAAATTGTTTATTAACCATGTAATGAGTTTAATTTATCCTAGGGGATTTTTTATACATTTGTTTTAATCCTAAAGGAGTGTTTCCATAAAGGAGATAGTGTACAATTGGATCATACCATCCTTCATGGAATATTTATGATTGGTCAAATTACACCATAATTATACTTATGCCAATTTTATTGATTAATTTAGTAATACCTTGGCCTTATACAAATATAGAAGGTTTTATCTCAATGTCATACTCTTCAAACATAACCATTTGTCAACCTTTTAGTTACCTTAACTCATGTTTCTCCAACATTAGATTTATAGTTTGGTATGTGAAGGTAAAATGCACCTTATTTTTGATAATTTATTGTCTTAATTTATTCATAGACTTGACCAGGACATAGGTGTTTCTATCTAATTTTTTCTTTTTCTTAAGTGTGAAAAAAAGAAACTAGTTAAGAAGGGTGTGTAGAAGAATACCTATTGAATGCACCTATGTTAAATCAAGACTTTTTGAGAACTCCTCTTTGGATAGGGAATAATGACCTATAATAATATATAATTACAAAAAAACTTGTTGGTTAGACAAGTATTTGGGTGGATTGCCTAGTGTAAGCTAGATCCTAGAAGCAAAAGCTTTCTAGGAGGCTGTCAATCCACCTTATTTTAACACTTAAGTTTGTGAATAAAAAGGAAAGATACTTGAATTTTAAAAAACAAAATAAATTAAATTAAAAATAATTAAATAACAATAAATAGATAAATGAACACAATAAAGTTAATTTATTTTAAAACAATGACTAAATAGAGCAACTAATGCTGAAAATTAGTCAAGACAAGGCTATGGTTTTGGTTTAGAAATTTAACAAGGGAATAAATAAAGGTGGTTTGGTTAGTTTATAAATATTTAAGGTAATAAAAAGGTAAATATTCATATGGGATAAATGGGTTAATGGTTGATAAGGTAAGAAGGTAAGTAGTTAAGATGGCAAAAGGGGAAGAGGATAAGAAGGGTAAAAGTGGCAAAGGTGTGAATGGATAAAATATGGCAAGAGAGAAAATGGATTGAGATAATGAAATGACAAAGGGATAAATTGGATAAGTGATGATGAAGAGATTAAAAATCCAAGGGGATGATAAAATAAAATTAAATAAATAAAATCAAATGTTACCTTCCAAGCTTGAATAAGAATATTATTGTTATTGATGATGTTATTGAAAATTGTCTTAAAGAAATTTTAGTAGAGCTTCGTTACTTTGAATTATTTTCCTCTAAGATGTGGATGAACTCCTTAAAATACATAAAAAAATATGTTAATAACCAAAGACTAACTTACCACTTAACCTTGAGTGAAGGAGGGGGGTATTCATATCATTTGTTGTCAATAATGATGCCAAAAGAGGGAATAGTATAAGTATGGCAACATTTCCGATGTGGTACATTGATGATTCAAAAGATGACGGTGGTGGGATTCCCACCTTGATCATGGGTCTCCCATTTGGGTTAAAAAGTCAAAAATGGGTGCCCTTTGTCTTTTTCAAAGCAATAAAGAGGTAGGTATCTCATTTTGAAATCCACTTTCATGTGTGAAGGAAAAATAAATGTTGAATGATTGCCTCTTAATGGGAAATTTACCATATTTCAAGGGGATACCCTTGTGATGCTTAAATGAGGTCATTAAGCACCTTGGGAAAGGGTCCCAAGTGGGGTATGACGTCCCGCATCAAGACACCTTACTTCTAAGCCATGTAACTTGCCATATCACCTCCCAAACCACTATCTATGTCACTTACCATGTCATCATAAATAGTGATAGTGGGTCCCACAATGAATACTGATAATGAATAGTACTTTTGAATAGTGCTTTAAAATAGTTGTTTTGAATAGTATTATGTGAATAGGAAAATAGAGATTTGGTTAGGTTAAGAGTGGTTTTTTAAGGGTTAAGAAGGTTTAGGGGGTATTTAAGGGGTCTTGAGGCATTTAGTCATAAAAAATTGTAAGTGTACAATTTTATAGTGTCTACATTTTACCCCTTTTTTCATGCAACTTTGAATTAACAAGTTGTAAAACAAAAATGAATCACTTGGTTGAAGGTCAAGGTGCTTAGAGTATGGGAAGAGGTGTTCCCCCTAAAATTGAGAGTCGATGAGGAAGGTTTAATTAGGTATATGTTTGATAAGTAGTTATTGGGGAGGCACTAGGTGGTGCCACGAGGTAACTAGGCATGTGAAATGCCAATGGGTTCACAAAATGTGACTAAGCATGATAATTAAGATTACATAGAGACTAAAGCTACCAATATTGATAAAAATAGGGTTAGGTTCTTGATAGACATATGAAAGGGTAACCAATCCATAATGTTAGTCATAGTTTATTGAATTAAGCCTATCGAGTCATCTAGATGAAGTCAATGTTATTCATAGGTATCTAGGGTAGGACGTGCTCCTATAAAATAATAAAAATGGTCTAATTTCACATGAGGTAGGGTGTAAAAAGTGAAACATAGAAAGTGTAGTTAGTGCAATAAAAAATACCAAGGTAAGGTTACCATAAAACATGCTAAGAGTTCAAGTCAAAAATTGCCAACATTGAGGTAGACATGGGCAAGTGGGTTTTTTGGTTGGAATGTGGTGGCTGAGTGGACTCCATATGCACTAGGGAAGTGGAGGCTACCTACATAGTTCCATGGAAATAATGTCCAAAATGAAATTCATGGCTAATGTAGTTCTTATGAGGTGGAGAATGTTGGTTAACTTGGTTTCCCCAATTTGATGTATCATCTAGTTAGGTCTAGTTGAAGGATGTTGGTGAAAGGGAAGCTGTAAAGGGTGGAAAAAATGGCTATCAAATAGTCTGTTGATTGGTTAGGTAGAAATGGTGGATGAGATCACCTAGGAGGCAATTAGATGCTCACTTAAACTATGTAAAATAAATTTGTATCCATGGATAAGTAAGTTAAATCATGAAATTTCTACCACCATTTCTTAAAAAATAAGGAGAAATATGTTTTACCAGGATTTAGAAAATTTAGCACTACTCAAATTGTCACGATGACCTGACAGGTTCTTTCATCACCATCAAAATAAACTAATATTTTTCACACTCCATAATAATGTCATTAACAAGATATGGAAGGGTATTATTCAACTATTCAAGGAATAAAAGTAGTAGAGTGGGTAAACAAGAAGTGGTAAAGATTTGAACCCTTAACCTTGGAGCTAGTGGGACCCCAAAATAAGTAAGCATTGAGTTTTGAGGGAATTCAGAGAAAGAATCTAAGGGGTTTTAGAATATGGAGTGAGGTGAATAATAATATTAATTAAATGAGGGAAAAGGTTGAAATAAGAAGGAAAAAAAATGGTATAAATGGAAAATTGAGAGGGAAAATTGAAGAAAAATGTATGAAGATAGACAAATTGGGGAGTTGAAAAGGAAGGTGGAAAAAATAGGTTGAAAAGAGATGAGAGAGAAAATAGTTTGGTGGAAGAGGTGACTCCTATAAAAGGTTATTAGGTGGAATGTTATTAAATAACATGGCTATTATGGTGCATAAGAGGATGTAGGTTGGGTAAGGAGAATCAAGGGAAATTATTGGTTGGGAGGTAGGTCACATGAGAGGGTATAGCTAGCATCCACACATGGGTACCCCAAATATTCCATTTGAAGGTGGTTTTAGTTTTGATTCTAACATCTTCGAAGGTTAGAGTAAAAGGGTTTCAAAATAAGCAAGAATAGAGGGGGTGGGGAAGGAATCTTCATCTTGATGGCTTAGTAGTGCTTATGCTCACTTGTTGGTTGTATGACCCTATGGGCGTAGCTAATTGTGAATTAGAGCTATAGGATTGGTATATATCTCATAGTAAACCAAAATTGAATGGAAGACATTCATATCCATATCATGATACATGTTTTTATCATATAAGCTCAAAATGGGTAGAGGGTGTAAAAGGGAAAAATGTGATAGGTAGGGTGAAGGGAGTAGTTAGAGAGGGACAAAAAAGAGGATCCAGGCTCAACATGTAAAGGCATTAAAGGAAGAAAGTGATGAACTTTAAGTAGTGAACCTAACCAGATTTTTTGCATTAAAGCAAGGGGATAGAGGACATAAGGAATTAGATAAGGAGATGTACATAAAAGTGGAACAATTGGTGACTGCACTCTAATGAGTGAGAAATTGAAGTGCCAATGAGAAAAAATAAAGGATATTCAACAAGGGATGAGGTGAAGATGGACCAAGAGATGGATGAAGAGATAGGTATAGAAAAAAATGAGGTCATAGATAAAGATGAAGGTGGAGAAGGATGGAAGGAGGTAGGAATGGACATATAAGAATTAAAAAAAGAAGGTTTGGAAAAACAAGGAATGTCATTAAGAGAGATGAAAAAAATGAAATAAAATAGAGAAAATAGAATAAAACTAAAAGGTAAAAGATGGGGGGGTGAGGGATGCACTAAATAATGACAGTTTAGAGAATTGAAAAGGATGGGGAGAGAAGTGTAATAATCATGAAGGGTAAGGGGAGGATGAAAATTATGGGAGGCCATGAAAGGTTTAAAGAAAAGTCTAAGAAAAGAACAAGGAGAAAATAGTTTGGTGATGAAAATGAAAAATAAGGAAATACAAGGAAGAAAAGGAAACATGAAGTAAAAGGAGTGAAATGTGCACACAAAAAGGATGATAGGAGAATGAAGAAGGTGTTATCTTGACCAAGTAATCATGGATGATGATAAGAAAGGAGAGGAATAATGAACCAAAATTAGATGGTGGTTTTGGAGATGAGAACGGGATGGAAAATGGGAAAGGGGTTAAGAAAAACAAGGGGAAGTGAAGGATGGGCAGATAAGAAGCTAAAGAGATAAGGTATGCATCCATCATCTTGTTAGAAGAGATTGATAAGCTAAAAGGGTGATTAGAAGAGATTAACAAGCTAAAAAGTGGTGAGATGGTGAAGAAATAGGGGAACACAATGAAAGGGCATGAGATGAAAAGAAGGAAAAGGAAGAATTGAAGTAGGGATATAACGCACTCACACTCACACTGATGCAAAAGATAAGTGAGTAGCGAGATGGAAAGAGGAAAAGAGGAATGCAAAGTTAAAAAGGTAAGAAGAGATAAGAAGAAAAGGAAAATTATGGAAGGCTTCTTAAAGGATAAAGATCAAATTAAAAGCTAATTGTAGAGGAAAAAAATGGAAAAGGTGGGAAAAGTGTCAAATCGATAGAGAGTGGTGGTACACATAAGAAAAAAATGGGATGTTAAAAGAAATAGAAGAAATAGAAAGCATGCTAGATTGAAAATATGGGAAAGAGGAAAACAAAAGCTGAGAATTGGAATGAAGGTGGTTTAGAATCAGTGGAAGAGTAGTAAGAAGGTGGTAGAAAGGAGGAGGTAAAAGTGTCCCTCAATGTGAAAGGGAACAGGATGATGTGGAATTGGTGAGGAAAAGAGAGTGATAAAGAGGGTACAATAAATAGTCAAGGGCAAGGGGAGATGATGAAGATGAAGAAAGAAAGCAAAGGGGGTAAAGGGAAAAGTTGGTAATAAGGGGAAAGAGAGACAAAAAAATGCAAAATTTGGGTGGGAAAGTGAGCTATGAAGCATGCACATAGAAAGGTGATGGGGAGGATAATGAAGTAGAGTAAGTGGTGGCTTTATGGAAGATAAAGGGGGATACTAAGTAAGGCTATCAATCATTATGTTAAATGAGATTTACAAGATAGAAAAGTGGTTAAAAGAGATTAAAAAGCTGATGGGAGGGAGGTGGTGAAGAGATAGGTAGAGAAGTGGAGGAAGAGATTTTAGGTGAGAAGGGAAAACAAAGTAAAGGATGTGGTTGAGCTGACCTCAGTAACCATGCAGTTCTCCCACCAATTAGGGAAAAATAAAGAGGAACTATTAGGTGATGTTAAAGTATAAGGATGCTAGGAAAAATCTAAAGCTTTCCTAATATATGATGCCCTAAGCACGAGGGGGTTATTAGAAATGGAAATTAATGAGAAGAAAAAGGGTATGGTAAATAGTTGTTTGTTGTTGAACTACCCTTAGAAGTCAAGAACCACCTACATAGTTGATGGAAATCAAGCCAATGTAGTTCATCTAGGGTTGGAAAATGGTGCTCAAATTGGCTACCCCAATTTGACAGACCACATGGGTTGGTTTGGGTTGATGGAGAAGGTTTTGTAAAATAGAGGTTTTGGGTTTTGGTGAAGGTGACAGTGAAAGTCTATGGTGTAGGTTAGTGAATAGTTACCATAATAATCCCACATTTAGTATGATAAGAAGCATAAAAGGGTAAATCAAGATAAATAAGAAGATAAAACAATGCTTGGCACCAAAAAAACCTTCAATAGAGATAATCCAAAGAAGAGGTGCCTTTGTGAGGAGGTTTTACCTTCTAAAATTATGTGAGGGTAGAAGCCTAGAGATAACATCTACCGCTACGAGCCAAGTTTTAGTAAATGGTCTTCTATCAAGATCCACATAGTCACTTTGGCCAAGGTTCATCACCATTATGAGCCAAGTTTTAAGGGTAGTAGAGAAGTGACTACTTGAAAATAATTTATTTGATGTCTAAGTAGATTATATAATGTACAAAATTTTTAGTGTGGTGAGCGATAGAGGATAGACCATGCATGACCCAAGAGATACATGGGTAAGCTAGATAAAAGGCATCCATGTCTTCATCCTCTATCCAAGTACCTCAAAACTAATGACCTTGGATTCAACTTAGAAGAGTCTCTAGTAACAGGGAGCTATGTGGTCTAGGATATTGGTTATATAGTTGGATCAGATGGGGGAACTTATATAATGGCAAGCATTTTGGAGTTACCACTACCAGCAATAACGGCAATTTCAAAGGCATGATCATTATAGTGGCTCATGGTTGGAAGCCAATTTATGTCAACTAGGATAAAGGTGACAATGATGCAAATGACCATTGGGCCCATAAGGACCATAAGATGATAAAGCAAAGAAAGACATCAAATGTGGATTAGATGATAAGGGAAACAAAAAGATATCATAATGGTGCATAATGGCTTCATCGAGATGACCAATTAGATAAAGTGTGACATGTCCATATAAAAAGGTAAGTATACATGACCATTTCAAGTGGGAAGACTATTCAATGGATTAAATGACATCATATGACCTTCCCTATTAGTGGAATGGAGAATCATGTCAGTGAGGAAGAATGGTTAGTTATTCTATTTAAAGAATCATGATAATGATGAGTGTTTATCATTGAGTTGTTTGGTTTTTCAAGTTATATAGAGTGTAGAGAAATACATAAGGTTGAAGATGGTGAATAATGGTGGAGATAATTAATAACCCCCAAAACCTAAAATAATCAATATGGTGAATGTGTAAATATACCAGATACTATAACATGTAATAGTGATAATGAAAGTACTATTAGATCGAAAATAAGAGGAAAGGCACCCATGACCTGAGCTTGAGCCTAAAATATTACCTCTACAGCAATAAAGAAGCTAAGAATTTCACTATGCATGATGCAAGGATATATAACATGACCATTGACCTGTATATGGAGGGAACCCTCACTATCTAAGGGGATGTATAGTAAGGTAAAAATCAGTGGTACCTATGCAAGTAAAAAAACCAGAGTAGAGGGATGCAATGGTTACAATAGGTAAGTAGGGTGAAATACCTAGAGTGGAATATGATTCTAAATCTATGGGGATGAATGTAGAAGAGGAGAATAGAGTACACCCTTTAGCAACTACTAAGATAGGGAATATTATATATGTTAGTTTAGGGATCAATCAAGTAAAAGGATGGATTAACAAAAATCCAAAGTCACTATACAATCAGACTTGTGCTTAGGTAGGAGAATAATGTATGTAGGAGCCTCAAGAAAAGTGTGGATAGTTTGATAGATTTATATGTGCCATACGACTCCTCGCACCCTAAATAAAATATTACATAGTTTGTTGTAAACATGTACAAAATGTGTTGGATGTCACCAATTGAATGTTATCATGCTTAAGGTTGTGTGGATACTTATGAATGTTATGGTTATGATCGTTATGGTTATAGTTTTTATAATATCAATTCATGTAAAAAGAATGATTATTATTATTACAACACTAGATGGTAAAAGTCATGATGAAGACATCAACAAAGCATATTAAAATAAGAATAGGGTAGGATGCTTTTATTTTTGATAAGGACTGAAAACAAACCCAAAGTGGGATTGTATTAATGAATTTAAGCCCTTTAAATGATGTGCATGAGTGGTCATTAGTTGATAAAAAAGGTTTCTTGATCATAAGTTGTCAAGTAAGCTCTATATCCTTTGATTTACAGATAATCTAAATGGAAGATGAGTGAGAGGTGGTGTGAAGGATAATGGGTGATATGTATGATAACCTCATGTGAATTAGTTTAACCCTTATATAGGTGACCTAAGAGTGGTAATAGACAAGTCCATGTCATATGCTAGATGTAGACTGATCAAAGTGGGAAATCTACATGTGAAAGTTGATTGTGACTTCTATCTTATTATGTTATTTGAGAGCTGATTGCGGCTTTAGATTTTATTTTGATAGTGGGTATTTTGATTTATTATTGTATATGGGAAGTTAATCAATATGGGAAGATTCCAATAAATTACTTTGCATTTGACAAAGTTAACTTAGCCATCCTTCAAGGGAGTGGTCTAAGTTTATTGGCTTTGTTCAATGCTCTTGATAGATATCCTTCAAGGGAATAGTCTACCTTATATCTGTCAATTTGTATTTTGTTTTTGGGTAGATATCATTCAAAGGAATAGTTTTCAATTCTTAAGATATTGACCCAAGTATTATTTTAGTATCCAGATTAGTTTTGGTTGCAATTCTTTTAGACATAGAAAAGTTTAATTAGGTTTAGAGATTTACCATTACGGGGGAAAAATTTTAACACAAGAAGGTTAATGATATAAAAAGGTGTGGTTTCTAAGAGACAATGACCATGGGGTTCCATCTTGTTAGAGATGAAAAGTATCCATGAGAACTATGTTATGGGTAGATCCATGGTACCCACAGTTAGGATTAGGCTATGACTATGATGTTCAATAACATCATTATATGTTTTAATTAATTGTCCTCCAAAGGAGAGGAGAAATATGGGTGAAGGTTAAAATATTATAATTAAAGTATGAGCTTAAGCTAGACAAAATGAGTGATCTTGATCCTTATTTTAAAAAAAATGAATGCGAATGTGAAGCATTGAGAGGCTTAGGTTATAGTTTGCATTTAAGAGAGGATAAATGATAATATCCTAATCCATACTTATGGGTAATGATGTAGGGTCCAATCTAATTGAAATAAAACTTGTGTCATTTACTCTTCTCCATATTGGTCATGTGTTGGTGTTCTTTTAAAATGAGGTCTCTAATATTGAATTCTTGCTGGTTGACATGATTGCTATAAGCACATTTGATATTCTCTTAATATATGTGGAGGTGGGTGAGGGTTTATAAATGATGTTCATCAAGTAGCTCAAGCTGACCTAAATGGTACTGACAAAAATATTCCTTAGAAATAAGCTCTTACAAAGATATGTGAAGAGAGGGCATTTAGACTTCAAGAGGCAAGACTACCTCTATTTTGAAGACTAAAGATAAAGGGGTATCACCGATAGAGGTTCAAATGCTAGTTTTATAGGCCCATAAAGTGAATGGGATGTGTAAGTTCCAATCTTGACTTGAATCACTGACTGCTTTAGTTAACATTTTGTTAAGGATTTTGTTAGAGGCTTCTACTTTTCCATTTGATTATGGAATTTAAGGTGAGGAAAAGCTTAAATTGATGCCAAATTCATCACATATCCCTTATACTTTCTTGTTTTTGAAAGATTTACCATTATAGATGATGATATTGTGAGGAACATCGAAGTGACATATGATATGATGGTTGATAAAGTCCTTCTCTACTTTGGTTAAGATAAGAGGGATAGATTCCACCCACTTGGTGAAATATTTGGTGGATATGATTATGGAGCTATGCCACTATGAATAATGGGGGTTAATTTACCTAATGAGATCAATCCCCCATTGATAAAAAAGTCAAGAGTCCTTAGATACCTAGAGGCTATTAGCTGGTGCATGATGTAAATTAACATGTTTTTGACATTTAACACGCTTTTTTACATAATAAAAATAGTCTTGGATGAGGGTGGGTCAATAGTATCCAAGGAAAAGGATAAATTTAGTGACCACTAAATTTCTAAAGTGTCCCCCATAGGTCCCATCATGTGTTTCCTTGATGGCATAGGAAGCTTCATGGTTGTGTAGGAAAAGAATAAGGATACCATCGAAACCATGTTTGTAAATAATTCCCCCTAGTATGGTGTAATGATAGGTACTCTAAAAAAAGGATCTTCAAGAGTTCTTAGAGAGGTTGGGAGGAATGATGCGTAGGTTGAGGTAGTTAAGAGTTTGGTCATACTAAATGTCAGATGAGGATTCCTCCACACTATAAATGGTAGGAATATAAAATTGGATATAAGAGGGAGTGGTAAAATGTTGAATGGTGACAAGGATTTTGGAATTGGAAGGCTGAGAAGGGATTTTGGAAGCAAGGCAAGCCATCGTATCTATGAATATATTGGTAGATTCAGGAACAGATTGGACCATGTAATGTTTAAATGATGCTAAGAGTTTGTCGAATAAAAGTTTATAATTTTTCTAGACATCATTCTTATATTGATAGGATCCATTGAATTGGTTGACCATGAGCTAGGAATCACCAAAGACATGGATTATCTTAATTCCCAAGGCTAGAACAGTTTAGAGACCTATCAGCAGGGCTCAATACTCATCCATATTATAGGTGCATTCAAAGTCAAGTTTGAAGGAGAGAGGAAGGGGTTCACCATTGAGAGGAATGATAATAACTCTAAGACCCCATCCTTATTTACACTTTGAGCCATAAAATAACATAGTCTTTTGGTAGGTTATGTCATCATCTTGAAAAAGAGTCATCATAGACTCATCTGGAAAGGCAAGAGGAGGTGGTTGGCTATTTGGTAAAGGATCTTTGACCAATTGGTTGACAATGAAATACCCTTTAATAAAATTTTATTGGAGGAATTCAAGGTCAAATTTATCTAGGAGCATGAGCCACTTATCCATACACTAATTTTGGTATGGTTTATAGTGCAAATACTTGAGCGGGTTAGTATTAGCTATGACATAAGTTTTATGGTTAAGAAGGTAATGGTGGAGTTTGGTGGCCATGAAGGTTAATGCTAATCAAAGTTTATTAATATGTTTATAATGAGTTTCATGTTCTAAAATAATGTAACTAATGTAGTATATGGCTTTCTCTTTGTGTTATTCATCTTAGTGATCCAACATTGCCCCTAGGGAATGGTCAGTGGTAGAGGTATATAGGTAAAAGGGGTGGTCATCCTTAGAAGGGGTAAGGATAAGTGGTGAAAAAAGTTACTATTTGAGTGAATCAAAGGCCTTTTGATAATCATTATTACATTTGAAAGATATGTCCTTCTTTAGAAGGTGATGGAAGGTTAGCACTAGTTTGAAAGTTGGGAAATGAAATGGTCAATAGATTGAAGTTTTCCCTGTAGGATAGAAATATGCTTAAGGTTGGTTGGAGGAGGTATGTCCAAAATTGCTCTGACTTTAGTAGGGTCTAATTTGATTCTATGAAGAGATATGATAAATCCAAGAAGCTTTCCTGAAAGTACCCCAAAAATGCATTTCTTGGGATTAAGGTGAACATGATAATAGATGAGTTATTCAAATATGATCGTAAGAATAGTCAAGTGATATTTTCAAAGTTTGGATTTCTTGAGAAGGTCATCCACATAGTCTTCTACAATATTATGGATGATATCATGGAATATATAAGTTATGGCATGTTAGTAGGTTGTACTAGCATTCTTTAACCCAAAAGACATGACCCTATAGCAAAAATTTCCCCAAGGGGTGGTAAAGGTAGTTTTATGTTGATATTCAAGAGTAATCAAGATCTGATTATAACCTAAAAATCCATCCATGAGAGATAACATCTTATGGCTAGATATAAGATCAGTAAACTAGTCAATGCTAGGTAGAGGAAAGTCATCCTTGGGGCAAGTGAGGTTAAGGTCATGAAAGTCCACACAAATGCATAGACCCCTAGTGACTCTAGTGATAAGTATGATATTTGAGACCCATTGGGTGTAGTCAATGGGTTGAATAAAGTTTACAAATAGGAGACACTAGAGCTCTTCTTTGACGAGAAGGGTTATGCAAGGATGCATGCATTAAAGTTTTTGTTTAACAGTCTTGGTATAATGATGAGTGATTATGTTATAGGTAGTAATGATGGGGTGAATCTTGGGCATATCACTATAAGACCAAGTGAATGCTATTTTGAGGTCTTGGAGGAAAGAGGAGAAGTCTCAAAGTTCCTCAAACATTTAGTGATTGGCCTAATTTAACAATGTGGGGTTGTCTAGAGTGCCCAAATTGATATGTGTGGTGGATTAATTTGACATGGTTAAGGCCTTAGGAGGAAGGGATTTGTCAATAGAATAATCTCCCACATGAAGGTAGGTAACAATGGAATCATCATCTTGACATTGGCTGGTGTTGATGGTATGAGAATAATGGTCTATCATTTTAGGGTGTATGAGTGGAAGGACTTTGGTTTGACCACCCTTTTGGTAGATGAGAGGGCCCAAACTAACAACATTGACTAAAAAAAAGTTTAGAGGGGATGATGTCAAGATATTCAAGTGGGGAAAGTGGTTGGGTTGGTGAGGATGGTATATCTTCCTCCATGTTGGCAATGGGTTTGGGTGAATTCATGGGTTATTTAGGTGGTTCATACCCAATGCTAAATGACTCATGAGGTTGCAAAGTTTTGATATGGGGTAAATCATGGAGCCCTTATTCATAGTGACTAAGGACAAATCATTTCTAAGCACATCTATGAAGATATAACTTAGTGAACTCTAGTTTGCTAAGATATGAAAATTTAGAGGTAAATGATTAGATAGATGAAGTAGTGGTAGGGGCTATAAGTGTCTGATCAAGCTCCCCATAAATGAAATTTGTTTGATGGTTAGGGAGTCTAAATGGGATGATAGTTTTAATGTTAGGGTCATAAGAAGGGTCATATTTGAGATTTCCATATTCTTGGGGAATATAGAAGACATCTAAGGCTACGAGTCTATTTACTCAAAGGAAAGAATTTGGAATGTGGTTGTCATGGGGTCCTCTATCAGAATCTAGGAAGATGGGATATATGAGCTAGTGGAAGCTTCATCAACATTTGGTGTGAAAATTTCATAGGTTTTAGTTGATGGGGTTGTGTCATTAGTAGATGGTTGTGAGGTGGATGAAGGAGGAAGAAGGATGTCATTAGGTTGATATGTCATATTGAAATATGTGAAAGGAATAAGGTCATCCTAGATAGTCACAACTTGCCTTTCCTATTCAAATTTGACACATGGAAGTAAGGTTGAAGGGATGCAACTCATGACACAAATCCAAGGGTACCTAAGTAAAACATTGTATTGGAATTATCCTTCTACGACATAAAAAAGTTTGGGAATAGTATAGGCCCTACATAGATATAGAGGGAAACTATGCCCAAGGTAGTATTTATGGTATGATTGAAAGAATGAAGGACTACTATGTTTTCAAACATGATGTTCATGGGTAATTGTAGCTGGTAATAGGTGTGGAAGGAGATAATATTGATGCTTTCTCCTCCATCAATCATCACCCTTTTGATGTAGGTTTGATTAATGTATGTCATAATGAAGAGGGGGGATCAGGATCTTCTAGATGAATAGAATGTATTTTTGAATATTTGAGAATGACAAGGTTGGAAGTTCAAAGGGAACCAATAAAGGTGCCTAGAGGTTGAGGGTCATTGGGTTGGACTTCTATGGATTACAAGGATTCCATGAGTGCTTGGTGATGATGGGGAGAGGTAGAGACTAACTCATATAAGTTCATTTTTTCTATATTTTGGTAAAGCTTCTTGAGGATAGATTTCTAGATGGATATTACATATGGGTTAAGGTATGGAGGGTTAGATAGGGAGGCACTTAAGATAGACACCATGGGTTTGATGAAGATAGAGATGGTTAGGTATTATTTTATTGGGAGTTTAGGGAGGGGTAAGTCCAAGTGATGGATGTATTAGCCTTCCCTTTATCCTTCTATTGGGCCCAAGATCAGGTAACCATGTGAATAGTGCGGATAAGGGGGTTTTCTAGATTAGAAGGTTACTTTGATTCCTCCTCTTCATTTTTGGGTGAGACTAAAGATTCGATGGGTTGAGTTAGTGGTTGAATTGGTAGTGGGGATGAATGAGGTTTATCTGATAATAGATCATCATCTTAATACAGGCTATGAACAAGTTCTTAGAGATATTTATAATTTTTTGTGTCATGTCCTATTACCCTATGGTATGCACATATCAAGTTAGCATTAAACAAGAGGGTTTGGTATGTGAAGGGTCAAAGGGTTTGATGGGTGGTAAGCTCAAGGAAGAAGTTTATAATAACTATTGGAGAATAGTTAAGTATGATTAGGATAAAGGTGGTAAAGTTTAGTGGTTTTTATTTTGGGTGTTGAAGTAGATGGTTGTGTAGATGTAGATTTAGTGGTAAGTTTCTTGGGTAAAGTGGTATGCTTGGTTGATAGTTTTGGTTTAGGAAAGATGGTTGATGAGCTAAAGGCAGAGGAAGGCAAGGTAGGTAACTTAGGAATTATCTAGGTAGTGAGGAAAGTTGTCTTAGAAGAAAGTATGAAGGTGTAACCAATAAAGGTGGTGGGGTTTTGGTAAAAATGATGGACTTTATGTTCAAGGTAGGGAGTTGAGGACTCAAAATGGAGGGAAAGGTTGAGGGAGGTAAAATTTAGGCTTTTGAGGCTTTTGGTGGTTTTACTTCTTTGGTTATTTTAGTTGTTCATTTTGGAGGAGATTTGGTCACTTTATCTATCTTGTTAGGTTTAGGTGTTTGATATTTGATTAATTTGGAGGAGGTTTTGGTTGGCTGGGTGGAAGTTTTAGTTGGTTTAAAAGGGATAGGTTGGTGTACCAAAGAAGGGGTTAGAATTTATAGTTTGGTTCCCTTACCATTGTCTTAACCTCTACTAGAAGGTTCTAAAATTAGAGGTTGGGTGGATGAAGTCACCTTATCTTGTGAGATAGCTTCCAAAGAGGGGGTGGATGGTTTTAAGATAGGGGAGGTAGGTGTGGTATCCTCTAATGGAGGTGTGGGTATGGTGGCTCCTTTATTTAGGTGTTTAAAGGAATAGAAGCCATTTTTTTCTTCCATTAGGGGAATAAGGAAAGAGGTGGTTAAGGTAATGTTTTTTTCAACAATGGGTTTGTTAGTAATGACATTAATAGTATGTGCCTCATGATATGGGTCTAGTTTATTATCATGGTAAGGGGTAGAAGGAGCATGACTAAGAAAAGGCTTGTAGAATATGTCAAGGGCCTGGTTCAGTGGTGCATTAAGATTGTCCAACATAAGCTCCCCCTTATTAATGAGGTATCAGATAAGGTATTTGAAGGTTTTGCACCTATTGATGTCTTGTCTTATGACTCGGTCAAAGGCACAATGGTCATTCTCATTATACCAACCTAGTATGGGGTGAAAAGCATCAGATTGTTAGGGTGGTTTAATCAATGTAAGTTGGATGATATCAACTTTTAGTAATTTTTCCAAAATAGAAGGATAGAGCTCCCCAAGTGGGGTTAATTACTTATGATTATTCTAATTTTATTTCCTTTAGTTTCAGTTTGAATAATTAAAGGAGTTGAAGGTTTGGTTCCTTGGGTTTTGTTGGTTGGTAGATGGTGGTGTTGTGGCTTTGAGGATAATGGTATTGGTAGTTTCTTTATTTTTAGTGTTGGGATTGGTTTGGTTTTTTGTTTTAGAATAAAAGGGCTCATTGGGTTTGTAAGTTGAGTTCTTGCTCTTCAAATTTAACCTTCCTTCATCAATGGATTTGTTCTCTAGTTTGTGAGCAATGGTAAAAGCATCATCAAAGGTCTAAAAGCTTTGGACACATAATGTGGATGAAATATGTTTTTGCACATGCCGAGGTGAAGATATCTATAAGCTCAAGTTGAGACAATGAAAAGGAAATTTGGTTGATTAGGCTCCTCCAAAAAGCCACAAAATTGTCAATAGATTCATCTTCAAATTGCTGAATTGTGTAGAGGTCAGTAATATAAACTTTCTTAGATATATTGATTGAAAAGTGATCTAAGAAGTTTTTGGATAATTGGGTGAAAGAGAGGATGGAATGGTTGGGTATGGCATTATACCAATCCATTTTTGGTCTAGATAATGATATAGGAAAAGTACAGAGGAAAAGAGCATTATCATGGGAAATCAAGTAAGATGAATGCATAAATTCTCTTAAATGTTGTTGAGGGTCTTCTTTATTGTTAAACTTGGTAAATTTTTGAAGTTATCATTGGGTCAGATAAGGTCTAAAGGGAACTAAAGGGTGAATAGGATCATTGAAAATTTGATCATAAGATAAGAGATTATGAGCTCCAAAGATAGATGACTCAAGGTTAGTTATTTTTTCTATGATCAACTTCATGAAGTTTTTTTGAGGTTGTTTGGATGCATAGTTATATGGTATATTTTTTTAAGGTTGGGAAATGCGTGAATAGCTAGTAGATGGTTGAGATGACTCCAAATATTGGTATTTTATATTTAGAGGTTAGGTGAAAGATACATAATGGTATGTGGATGTTAATGGTTGGGTAGAGGTGGGTGCTTGGATAGTGGGAAAATGCCCCTGTGGGTTATGAATATAACTAAAGGTTGTGTGTTGGGTCAGAGTGGTGGTTGGGTTAGTGGCTAATGGAAGGGTTATGACTCTTATGCTAATTGGTGGTAACATGGAGTGTATGGACACCACAAATCATGTAAGTGGAGTAGTGTTTGATGGATTAGAGGTACCTAGAGGAAGATGGATAGTGCTAGAGGTAGGGACTCTTATTATGGTGGAGTGATTAGTAAGAGGTATAAGGGTAGTGGTAGTTTGGGTTGGTGGGTTAGTTTCAAGGGATTTATTGGTTGATGATAACATTTATGCAATTTAATATTGAGTAGTTCTCATGGTATTGGATTTATTCCCCATGAGTTGGAGAGGCATGCCATAAGACATATATATGGGTGGGGTTGAAATTGGGATTTAGTAAGATGTGGTTCTTAGATAGTGTTTTAAAGTTGCATGATTGTTGTTTAAGAAAGAAACAAAATATAAATATCCTAATACTACCTAATTAGGAATTCACAGAGAGCGAGGGGAGTCTATGGGTTTGAAAATGTGTTCGATGGATGAAGAGGTGGAAGTTGGTGATGGTTGATTTAGTGGTGTGTTTTGTTCCTCAAGGTCTTTTTACTGTTGGAAAGTGAGAACCATACAAGAAAATAAGAAAAGGATGATACGTTCTCACACCTCAAACAAAGAGAAATAAAAAAATACTCAAGGCAAACAATGAATTCACTAAGGGTGCATTATATCCTAGGATTCTTTTTAATCTCTCTTTTAGCTTATGCCTTAGAAAAGTGTGAAGATGAAATTGGCTTGAATAGGTCTTAAAAAAGGTAGTCTATGTTTAGTTTTGGGTTATGTTTAGGCACTTAATATAAGTTTGTATTGGTCTGAGTACATGGCTTGGTACTTGGGTCTTGCTTCCCTTACATCACAATCTTACAACCAATGTAGGTGCTTAGCCAATATGTACTAATTTCTAGAGTTTATACTCAGTGAGAGAATTGAGTTGGTTATCCCCTTGATGATTAAATCTAAGTAAGCTAACCAAGAAAGGGTATGGTGATCTACTAGGTGATGAAATCCTAGTTGGGCATTATCTCAAGTATTTTTTGATGTTTTATTGTGTAAATGGTTTAGTTTGTGTAACATTTATGAACTATGATTGATTCATAATGCTTTTAATTAAACTAGGTGAGCTAAAATCAAACAAATAGTCAATAAATACACTCAATTTTATCTAAAAGATTTTTTTTGAATGAATACAAGAAAAAATAAAATACACCTAAATGCAACATCAAAATGCAATCGTATCCTAGGATGAATTCTCTTTTCTTTCTTTTTATAAATGCAATAAAATTTAATTTTCTAAAAAATGCACATAATTTTTTTTTCCTTTTTTTGGTAAAAAAGAAGATTAATTTTATAAGAATTCAAATAAATTAATTTCACTGATGCAATTGTAATTTCCCTAAAAATTTTAATAACTAAAGAAAACTCAAGGGTCCCACCGGGTGTGCCAAAATATTTTTATCTAGTTTTCAGTTTTTCTTAAGTGTGAAAAGAAGAAACTCATTAAGAAGGGTGTGTAGAAGAATACATGTTGAATGCATGCATGTTGAATCTATAATTTGTGAGATATACTCTTTGGATATAGAAGAATTACCTGAAATAATAAATAACTACCACAAAACTTGTTGGTTAAACAAGTAGTTGGGTGGATTGCCTAGCATGAGCTAGATCCTAAAAGCGAAAGTGTTCTAAGATATTATCAATACACCTAATTTTAACACTTAATTTTGTGAGTAAAAAGGATAGACACTTTCATTTAAAGTAATAAATAAATTAAATTAAAAATAAGTAAATAACATCAAATAACTAAATTAAGAAAAGAAAGTTAAGTGCTTTTAAAATAATGATTAAATAGAGCAACTAATGCTGAAAATTAGTCAAGACAAGGCTATGGTTTGGGTTTGGAAATTTGACAAGGGATTAAATAAATATGGTTTGGTTGGTTTATAAATTGTTAAGGTAATAAAAATCTAAATATTCAAATGGGATAAATGGGTGAATGGTTGATGAGGTAAGAAGTTAAGTAGTTAAGATGGCAAAAGCGGAAGAGGATAAGGAGGGTAAAAGTGGTAACTGGATAAAAGATGTCAAGGGAGAAAATGGATTGAGATAATGAAATGATAAAGGGATAAAATGGATAATTGGGGATGAATAGATTAAAAATCCAAGGGGATGATAAAATAAAATTGAAGAAACAAAATCAAATGTTACCTTCTAAGCTTGAAGAAGAATGTTGTTATTGTTGAAGATGTCTTGAGGAAATTTTGATAGAGCTTCATTGCTTTGAATTATTTTCCTCCAATATGTGGATGAACTCTGCAATGATGACCTCCTTGAAATACCTACAACAAGATGTTAATAACCAAATACTAACTTACCACTTAACCTTGAATGATGGAGAGGGGGGTATTTATAGAATTTATTGGCGAGAACCATGCCAAAAGAGGGAATAATATAAGTATGGCATCATTTCACATGTTGTGCATGAATGAGTCAAAATATGAGGGTGGTGGGATTCCCACCTTGATCATGGGTCTCCCATTTGGGTTAAAAAGTCAAAAATGGGTGCCCTTTGTCTTTTACAAATCACTAAAGAGGTAGGTATCTCATTTTGAAATCAAATTTCATGTGTGAAGGAAAAATACATGTTGAATGATGGAGACTTAAGGGTAAATTCAGCATATTTCAAGGGTGAGGTCATTAATCACCTTAGGAAAGGGTTTCAGGTGGGGTATGATGTCCCACATCAAGCCACCTCATTTCTAAGCCATGTCACTTTCCATATCACCTCCCAAATCACCTTCCTTGTCACATGTCATTTCACTTACCATGTCACTTTCCATGTCACTTGACATGTCATCATGAATAGTGATAGTGGGTCCCATAGTGAATAGTACTTTTGAATAATAATTTCATATGGTATTTTTGAATAGTATTACGTGAATAGGATCATAGTGATTTTTTAGGTTAAGAGGGTTTCATTAAGGGTTAAGAAGGTTTAATGGGTCCTTAGGGGGTCATGAGTCATTTAGTCACAAAAAACTGTAAGTGTGAAGTTTTTTAGTGTCTACAATAGGCATTATTTTCCAAGGTATAATAATTTAAATCTACATATTTCAAGTTTGTACTCATGAAACTAATAAGGTTTTCTTCTCCATATAGATTTTGTGTTATCATGATAGCTATGGTATGTGTTGACCATTTTTTGCCCAACAGGCCAAAAATTGGTCCCCCTTCTTTTTTATGTTGTTCTGAGCCAATACTTTTGATTTTGCATGAGTCTTGCAATTTCTATGGACTATGTAGATTTTCTATGGAGTCTATAGGTCCATTTCTATAGACTCTGTGGAGCTTGAATTTTTATGAACTCAGTAGTAAAGCTTCTTCGAACTCTTTCCTAGAAATTCACAAGGAAGGTTAGCATTTTTGAACCATTAAACCAGTTCAATGCCTTAGTTCAATGCCTAAGTTCATCAGCTCGATTCAAAGGCTTGGTTCAATTTAGTTAGTTCAACGCTTTGGCAAATTTCAATGCTTTGGTTCAATGGTAGATTCAATATTTTTGGTTCAATATTAAAGTTCATCGGCAAAGTTCAACACAAAGTTCATCGACAGTTTCAATCAAATAGTTTGATGCCTTGTTTTAACAAATGATTGAACTGTTGAACTAGTTCAATAGATTGGTTCAATGGTTGGTTCAAAGGAATGGTTCAAACACTTGGTTTAAGTGGTAGGTTCAAAGGCTTGGTTCAACAAAGGAGTGGCACGCAGTGTTGAACTGTTAAACCATTGAACTGTTGAACCATTTTTGGTTCAATCGATCGGTTCAATGGCTTAGTTCAATTGGGTGGTTCAAAGGAGCATCCCAAAAAGCTAAAGGGAAAGTGCCCTTGCAAAGGGCAGTTTTAAGTTCAAATCCCCTTGCAGAGGGTAGGGAACATTTTGAAGGTAGTCGAAGGATTTCAAAAATGCAAAAAAGTCTTAAGGCATTGAATTCTTTCAAACTTTTTATCCGAAGGAATTCCTTCAGATAAAAAGTTTGAAGGAATTTAGGGAAGCTATAGCCAAAGAACTTAAAGGAATAACAAGCAACTGAAACAATTCTCATGAACTTTTTGTCTGCAGGAAAATTGTCTGCGCAAAAAGCCCAAAGAAAAGGTGCAAAGGAATTTGCCAAGGACGATGACGTCCCAAAAGTCATCAATTTTAAGAAGATGGATTAGTCATTTTTTTTTAAGTGATGATGGGTGCATGGATGTCAATTTTAAGACAATGAAATAGCCATTTGATTTTAAATTACCTGAGTGCCAACCATGAAAAGGGTCCAAAGAACATAGTGACCCACCAGAAGATCACCCCTGAGGGCTAAAAGAGCAGAAGGAGACAAAGTAGGAAGAAGACAAGGTGTAGAAAGAGACAAAGCCAGTCCAAGTGGTAAAGGGGAGGCAAGTTATTGCCAGATGATCATCAAATGGTGCAAATAGTGAGTAGTGCGGCCTAACTTCTCCTGTTTGCATTTATAAGGGGACAAACTACATAAATATCTGGAAGAAGCAGTCTGTTTGCAGAAAAGAGGTGCAGCCCATGTTTTTAATATTAATGCCTAAATGCCAAAGTCAAATTCGGTGATTATACAGTATGGTTCCAGTAGGCCTCTTCTAGAAGAATGACATCAGCAATAGTGACTTCCTCTTCTTGATGTTTTTAGTGCACATGGGCCAGCTTGTCAAAGAATCACCAAGTTCTCTCCCTCTTTCTATATATTTTAAAAATTATCATTTGAGAAAGGGAATCTCTTAGACTTAAGGAAAAACTCTACCCAAAAAATCTCTTAGGCTTATAAGGTAGAGCTCTGCCAGTTTTTACCTTGAATCAGGACTTAGCATTTTTACCTCTATTTGGACTTGCACTTTAAAGTATATGTCTATGTTCTTCTTTTATGTTAAGTCATTGTCTTTCATGCTTCTCACAGATCAATTACAACATGTCCAATGCATTGTGAAGTCTCTTTTATGTAGGTCTACTAGAAGTGTTCCTAGGGGAATGTAGGTGCCTGTGAATAGGCTACCATAAGTGTGTCTGAGGATGCCTCTGGTAGTTTCTTCCTCCCTATATTTCCATGGACCCCTAGATGACTATTGCAGAAGAGATCCCCACTTCAGATGAAGTGTATGGGCACTTCTTTTTGGTGAAAAGTGTATATTTGGGCTGGGTGGGTCAACTTTTTTGGTGTATCACCTTTTTCATTTTGTTTAGGCTTAGGTTCTTTTTCAGCATCTCTCTCTCCCTTTTCATTCCCCCCCTTTTTTTTCATTTATTTGTTAGCAGTAGGAGAAACTAGGGCCTAAAAGATATATCAGAGGGAGGTAGCCCTTATCTAGAGAATCTCCCCTCCAACTTTGTTGATCCCACATGCGAGAGGGGAGTTTCCATTATTGTGTGTGGAAGGGCAGGAGCTAGGCATCCTGCCCCCGAGTGCAATCCACTGCGTCAATAGTTTTTGGCACACCTGATGGGACCAACTAGGACAAGTTGTGTCCATAGAGTTGAAGAATTTTTGGTGTGTTCTTCAACCAACTAGCCTTTGGAGGCTTTTGCATTAACACCAATTGTGACTCCACATTAAATCAACTAGTTAAGTAGTTCTGGTGCCATCAAGAAACAATATTTTGGTATGTATAATTCCATCATTTAGAGCCATGGACCCTGTTTTCCTTGGCTAGCCTGGATATGATCCTTACTAGCCTTATGTTGATCCTTATCAAGTCTAATATGACCATTCTCAGCCCTGTCATGAGCTGTATCAACCTTATGCCCAATCTTCTTAATGTGTCACTTTTCCTACTTAACTCAGTCTCTTTTCCAATCAACCCATTTCCACCTTCAGATAGGCACTGCTGGGATATGAAAGTATGTAATAAATCTTGACACCAAAAGGGGATGTGGCCAAGAAATCCCTGGTTAGGTCATCCATCAAGTGAGAAATGCACTAGATCAAGTTAAGAGTGAATGGGCTCCTATTGAAAGAGCAAATTGGCAAAGGCTTACAAGTGAGATGCTAGATGTGAGTGGTTTGATTACATCTTTGGAGGAGAAGCTGAGTATTCATGGGAGGCAGCCTTACCAAGTCTATCAACCTACATACTCATTGCCCCAAGTATCATATCAGTCATATATAGCCCCTGCTTATGAGCCAAGTCAAGCCTGTCAAAGTCCTTTCCCCAATCATGTTGAGGAGAGTTCTGAAACAATAAATCTTGTGTTTCAAGCTAATCTTGATAGATAGATTGAATTGGAAAATATTCAAATGCAGCAGTCTATTTTGGTAGCACAAGAAGTGGAATCCAAAACCTCACTATCCTCTCACATTGTGGCCTCATCACCCCAAAAGGAGATGCCCAGTCCAAATATCTTGAGTTAGAATAAAGTGGTTGAGTCATGGAACAACAAGGAGGAGAAAGACATTGTCCAAAAGTGTGAGGTACAAAATGAGGTTAGTCCTTTTCAAGCCCCTCCCACCCTTCCTCAAGAAGCTTCTTACATTTCATGGTAACCTTCATGCACTCCCCATCTCTATAATAATTCTTATGAGCTCCAAGAGGTACAAAATGAGGATAATCTGGCTAAGCAGATTGAGGAATTAGAGGCTAAGATGAGACTATTTGGAGAAAGAGAGATGGAGTTTTTAGACCTTGTAGGGGGGATTACACCAAAATATACCCCTTCTACCAATCCTCAAGCTGATTTCAATATTGATGAAGTGTTGGTAAAGTGGAGAGACAAAAATCAGGTGATTTTGGCCCAAGGTCTGCCCCCTTTTTCTCATGAGGTTTTAAGGGGATCCCCTATTTCCTTTTCCCAACCTAATTTTGATGAACCTTGTGTGCCCCTTCCTATTCTAGAGAAAACTCCCTCTTATGTGCCAAATCCTTTCTATCAGATGGTACTTTCTCATTCTGACTCATTCGATGCATCAATCGATCTTGCCTTTAATCCTATACGCCTAGCTTTTAAGCATGCCTCTTTTCAGACAACTCTTCTTATACATGAGCAGACCCTCCCAAATCTTCCCCAAACTCCTCAAGTATTTCAATATGCTCTCCAAATTCCAAGTTGGAAGAGGTAACATCATGAACTAGCTTAGGACCTTGAAGAGGATAAGGTTGCTGCTTGTTCACAGGAACAAGATTCCAATCCCAAGATCATGAGTTAGAAGCAAACAATGGAATCTTGGGGTAGAAAGGAAGAGGAGGAGAAAGGTTTTGCTCTAACCCTTAAAGAAGATGAGGCTACTCATGCTCTCGATGATGATTGTGACCTCTAAAAAAGGCTCTTCTAATGAGATATAGACAAGCGGATTGCAGAGTTGGAGTCTAGAGTGAGTTTATTTAGTGAATGTGTGATGGACATTTCAGACCAAATAACAGATTCCATGTCTGAACACACTCCATATACACACCTCCAAGAGAGCTATCAGGCCACACCTGATATAGATGAAGTGTTGGCCAAATGGGAAGAGGAGAATCATTTGATTCTAGCTCAAGAACTACCTCTTATTTCACATGAGTTCGTCTATCAGCCTTCCTTTTCACCCCTTTTTGAGGAGGAACTTGTCTTGGAGGAAGCAAGTGAAGAGGAGTATGCTCAATTCATGAATAATTAGGGAGACTTCATGAGTATAGATGAGGAGGAAATCACCATAGATGTCATGGGGGAGCATGGAAAATCTCTTGTTCATGTTTCAAATGATTCATTTGAAGTCATTGGGGCAGGCTGCACTATTGTTCAAGGGGGCTATGAGATGGATAAGAGTGGAGAAGGTAGCATTGGGACTCAAATAAGTATGCAAAGGGGCTGCAGGCTTTCAGATTCATCCTTTCAAGAGCATGGTGAATCCAAAGATACTTTCTTTGAAGTCATCAAGGAGGATGATCATAAAATGGAACCTGAGCATGAGGCAGAAGAGAACAAGCCAGACAATGATGCATATCAAGGGGCTTATGGTGATGAGCCAACAACTATTGATTTCTTGACAAGATACACTAGCATGAAGAACCAATAAGAAGCAAGATTCCAAGAATAAACAAAGTACATATATGTTGGAAGCATGTTTGAATATGATCCACTCGGATACAAAGGTGGCAGGCAAGAGGAGCAGGTCACCAAGTCTCCACTTCATTCAGCCACTTATTTGGCACCGTGAGTTTCCTAGTCAGGGAGGAGACTTAAAAAAATTTCCTTTTAATCCAGGGGGGAGGTAGATGTACCTAGTTAGTTGTATATAGTAGTTTTCTTTCAATTTATTTCGTGCTTTTTCTAAGTGCAGTTTGCACAGGTAGTGTTTTTTAGTCTTGTGTGTGCTTTCCCTTATGTCTGGGGTAAAAAGCTTCATGTTTGATTCTTGGATCTCTAGGGATATTTCTAACTTTTTTAAAGTTGCATCTGACTCTGTGCCCAATGGAATTCAAGGCAACTGATATCTAATCATAGCAGGCATGCTTCCCCTGGGAGTCGCCAATTTGTTGACCATTTTTTGCCCAATATGCCAAAAATTGGTCCCCCTTCTTTTTTATGCTGTTCTAAGCCAGTACTTTTGATTTTTCATGAGTCTTGAAATTTCTACAGACTCTTCAGATTTTCTACAGAGTCTGTAGGTCCATTTCTATGGACTCTATAGAGCTTGAATTTCTATGGACTCAACAGTAAAGCTTCTTCAGACTCTTTCCCAAAAATTCACAAGGAAGGTTAGCATTTTTGAACCATTGAAATGGTTCAATGCCTAAGTTCATCAGCTCCGTTCAAAGGCTTGGTTCAATGCTTCGGCAAAGTTCAACGCTTTGGTTCAACAACATAGTTCAACATTTTTAGTTTAATATTAAAGTTCATCGGCAAAGTTCATCAATAGGTTCAATCAAATGGTTTGATGCCTTGTTTTAATAGATGTTTGAACCATTGAACCAGTTCAATATATTGGTTCAATGGTTGGTTAAAAGGAATGGTTCAAACACTTGGTTCAAGTGGCAGGTTCAAAGGCTTGGTTCAATAAAGGAGTGGCACACAATGTTGAACCGTTGAACTATTGAACCGTTGAACCATTTTTGGTTCAATCATTCAGTTCAATGGATTAGTTCAATCAGGCGGTTCAAAGGAGCATCCCAAAAAGCTAAAGGGTGAGTGCCCTTGTGGAGGGCAATTTTGAGTTCAAAAGCCCTTACAAAGGGCAGGGAACATTTCAAAGGCAATTGAAGGATTTCAAAAATGTGAAAAAGTCTTAAGGCATTAAATTCTTTCAAACTTTTTATCTGAAGGAATTCCTTCAAAAAAAAAGTCTGAAGGAATTTGGGGAAGTTGCAGCCAAAGAACCTGAAGGAATAACAAGCAACCGAGACAATTCTCATGGAATTTTTATCCATAGGAAAATTCTCTACACAAAAATCCTGCATAAAAGGCCTGAAGGAATTTTCCAAGGATGGTGACGTCCTAAAAGCCATCAATTTCAAGAAGATAGATTAGCGATTATTTTTTAAGTGATGACGAGTATGCAGACATCAATTTTAAGACAATGAAATAGCCATTTGATTTTAAATTGCCTAAGCACCAACCATGAAAAGGGCCCAAGGAATGCAATGACCTACCAGAAGATCACCCTCAAGGGATAAAAGATCATAAGGAGACAAAGCAGGAAGAAGACAAAGTGCAAAAAGAGACAAAGCTAGTCCAAGTGGCAAAGGGGAGGCAAGTTATTGCCAGATGATCATCAAACGATGCAAATTGTGAGCGATGTGGCCTGTCTTCTCTTATTTGCATTTATAAGGGGAAAAACTACATAAATATCTAGAAGAAGTAGTCTATTTGTAGAAAAGAGGTACAACCCATGTTTTTCATATTAATGCCTAAACACCAAAGTCAAATTTGGTGATTATATAGCATGGTTCCACCAGGCCTCTTTTAGAAGAATGACATCAGGAACAGTGACTTCCTCTTCCTGATGTTTTCAGTGCACATGGGCCAGCTTGTCAAAGAAGCACCAAGTTCTCTCCCTCTTTCTATATATTGTAAAAATTCTCATTTGAGAAAGGGACTCTCTCAGCCTTAAGGCAAAACTGTACCCAAAAAATCTCTCGGGCTTGTAAGGCAGAGCTCTACCAGTTTTTACCTTGAATTAGGACTTAGCATTTTTACCTCTATCTAGACTTACACTTTAAAGTATATATCTATGTTCTTATTTTGTGTTAAGTCATTGTCTTTCATGCTTCTCATAGATCTATTACAGCATGTCCAGTGCATTGTGAAGTCTCTTTTCTGCAAGTCTACCAGAAGTGTTCCTAGGGGAATGTAGGTGCCTATGAATAGGCTACCATAAGTGTGTCTGAGGACGCCTCTGGTAGTTTCTTCCTCCGTGTATTTCCACGGACCCCTAGCTAACTATTGTAGAAGAGCTCCCCACTTCAGATGAAGTGTATGGGTGCTTCTTTTTGGTGAAAAGTGTATATTTAGGCTGGGTGGGTCAACTTTTTTGGTGTATCACCTTTTTCATTTTTTTAGGCTTAGGTTCTATTTTTAGCATCTCTCTCTCCCTTTTCACCCCCCCCTTTTTGTCATTTATTTGTTAGCAGTAGGAGAAACTAGGGCCTAAAAGATACATTAAAGGGAGGTAGCCCTTATCTAGAGACTCTCCCCTCTAGCTTCACTGGTCCCATAGGTGAGAGGGGAGTTTCCATTGTTGCGTGTGGAAGGGTAGGAACTAGGTGTCTTGCCCCCAGGTGCAATCCACTGCGTCAACAGTATGTTTAAAAGTAAAAGAGTAGAGGAATAAATATTTGGTTTTGTAAGAACCCCACTAGGTTTTACTAACATAGGGTAATTTTTTTTAAAATATTTACACAAATTCAACTAATAGATTATATCATGATGAAACCTACATAGAGTGATCTTTAACTAAATACATTAGTTTTAGATAATTGTAAAAATGTCTATAGCAAATATATTTAGCTAATGATCAAAATAACAATATCAATATCAATATAAAGAGTAAATACAATGCTGAATATAGAAATGAAGACTACATTCATTTCATAATATATTATTACAAATTCATCCACAATTGATACACTATTAAAACCACTATTTTAATGTACATATGAATAAAAAATAAAATTTTATCATAATAAATGTCTTAATAATAATATATAATGATATAAATCTCGATGGAGATTGTGAGTCTTAATGAACTTGTAATATCCATAAGTAATCTTAAATATAGTCGCTAGTGTAGTATTATTGAGGGGAGGGAGAGTATCATCTTAGTGATTTTTCACACCAACCATGGACCATCGATCCCCTACATAATCTCCCAAATAGGGAATGGCCCTCTCTGTATGGATGGGTAGATAATGACTTGTGTAATCTAGAGTGACAACTAGAAGCTTTATGTTGTAAGATAGCTAATACATGAAGTATATCATAAATAAACTTGTTCTAACAATATATCATACTAAACATGTAAACTAAATCAAATAAATTAAATGATAATGTTTAAATATAAACACTACTTTGTCCAAAGTTTTCATATAGTTATTGATATTTAGTATTAGTCAATTTCATACACACCACTCAATCAAATTACATCATCTCTATGTATTGGTGACACTATATAAGTAATTTAATTCCATATAACTTGATTATATAGGTCATTAATGTTAGATTAGTTTTATATACCTAAGAATAAAACTAAAAGATACATAATGAATATTCCCTATTAACAAACAAAATATATGCCAAACAAGGAAATATCAAATACATTCATTTAGTCTATCAAATGTAATGTAATGAATACAAACATATAATTTATTACACCATAATAAATAGATTTCACAACACTCATCAATAAAATCAACCATCTAGGTAAGATATATATCAATACATCAAGTTACTAGTATTAACATGTAACTCTAATTCTTATGTTATTCATTCATATGATAATATTTACCATATTATTACTTTATGTCTTGGTAAAAATTATACCTCAATAATCTTATTCAATTACTAAAAACATTATTATGAATTATATTTAAATCTCAATTACTTCATAATTTAATGCTCCTTCTAACCATTAAACACATAACAAAAGCACCTAAATTTATTTGCTATATCATGTAATATTTAGAATAATTAACATAATGTGTATATCTATATATGGTATACACATATTATATTTATAACAAATCAACAAATAATATGTAACCCATAAATTTATATACCAACAAACACTTAGCTATATATATATATAATGAATTAAGTCAATAGATAGTATTTTCATCATTGTATATAGTATCCTCAAAATAGACATGAGTTCAGTCTATGATCTATGAGTATTATGTATACTATCAAATCATATTTATAATTATAACTAATTACTTTTAATTATAATAAAACACTTAACTATAGTGGTTTTCACTATGTTTTATTTCATTATATCCAACAGTCCATAATTCACATAACAAAATTTACACAGTCCTATATACAACTTAGTCAACCATATCATACATATTATTTTATATGGCAAGGTATTATGACTATATATGAGCATAGTTGTTTAAAACATAGGTCTACTCATTATAATGTAGTTTTATACTTCTAACTATAACCATTTTCCATATGGTTCAATAAAATATGGTACATTTATATATGTAAAGAAAAGAACTGATATCCTAGATGTATCTAAGTATATATATAAATTGGTATATGCATACACATAGGTCATCAAATAACTCATTCAAGACATGTAGATTATATGTATATACCCCTATATATCTATACAATCTGGCTACATAGGTTTAAATTTCATCAAATGAAATTTAAATAGACCTAGTATTTATACTAGAAACCTTAGTCTTTATTGCAATTTATGCTAAAACAAACTCACAGTTAAAATTAAAGTGAATATCCTTTAATATTCAATCCCTATTTAAGGTTCATTCAATATAAAAGATATATAAATGGAAAAATATGTAATACAATGATATATTCATTCAATAAATTATCTAGAAAAAGAACTAAATTGTTTATGAATATACCCCTGTATGTTTATATTAATCTCTACTACCTGTATAATTTTCATCTCTAGTTAATTTCCTACATACATGCATGAATAAAATGATATAGTTATAATAAAAATAAATCCTACATTTTGTATAAGGAAAGGAACAATTCAATTCAAGTTCTCTAAAATTGAATTTAAACTTTCATACTCATTCGTATCCTATCTTGGTTTATATATACAAAATTTTGCGTCTATATAAACTACCTAATATATTTGGATAAGGACAGGTATGGTGATAAAACAAAACCCAAATTTCTATCTTAAAACTCAACTGTTAAAATCAACACAGTCACCAATTATCTTAGGGTTTTCAATCTTTGAACCCTCTACTAAAAAATTACTTACAAATTTGACTGTAAATTTTACCAATCTAGTATATTTTGTTCATAAGACCAACTTTTTTTCATTAAATTTAGCTAGTAAATTATAGTAATAAAATTCATAGTTTGTAAACAAATAACTAGGGTTATTGAGTCACATGCTTAGTTTTGGAGAATGCTAAGCCATCTGTAAAACCAATAATATAACCCTAGTTTTATATATTAGCAAACAACAGAAAAAAAACTCTCAACCCATAAAAATTTCATTTATTTAACTCATATTAAACTAATATGAAATTATCTAATAGGACTAACCTAGTATTGAGAACCACAACCATTCCACACTAGTATTTGGGTTTTCCAATCTTGCTCCAAACTTCCACGCTCTTCTTTCTACCTATTATCCCCAACATATCTTCCCTCTTTCCTCATTTAACCTTATACATGCTATTTTCATGCAAAATAGAGCTACCACATTCTCTAGCAACTGCCAATGATAGTAATGAACTCAATGAAGAAATATTCACATGAAAACTAACTCATAAAATACTGAGGTAAGACTATCCATACCATGCAACATATAAATAGAGTGATTATTTTTCCTAATATCTTATTAACACAAGACAACACCAATAAAAAACCCTAATTTCAAACCTTCCAAGAATATAATAATCATTTTAAGCATTATGTATTTTAACATTGACTTTATAAAATTCATTTAAACATGGGAATTTCAATAACAATATTAACTTTCCCATGACCATCCAACCATCATGATTATTAACAATAAAAAATATTTAAGTATTATAAGATTGTATTAATACAAGATTATACCAAATTATAATAATCATGGTCTGAACATAATATTAGTGTTCCATTCAACTTTAAATATGCTTTGCTATCTAGGCTTAAAGCAAATAAATTCCATTTTATCTTTATAATTATTCAATTATATCCAAAAAACTATTATAAACACATTCACTTATATAAAAATCTAGTAGAAGAACATACTAAAGATATTTACATATTTCAATTACTCATTATAAAAACATAAACCTATGCAATAAGTTTAGCAAGACAACATAATTACAACACATAAATAGATTAACATGAGAGTCAACCATTTCAAATACAGATAACATATTAGCAATTAAAATCATTCTAAAATATATCTAAATCAAGTACTGATCAAAATCATATTGAATATAATGGTTTGTGTAGGTTGATAGATTCTATTCTGTCATCCCCCAATGCCTCCATCTATACCACCTTCTTTGATGATGTCTTCCCTCTATAACAATGTAAAGGACACATTTATCCTACATCCATCTCACAAAAAATAAATATAGTTAGTATGAAATAGTATAAAATCCATATTATACTTCTATAATGAACTAATTAAACATTTTTATTATATACACAACACATAGGTATAACTTTCTCAACAATTTAACAATCATGTAAATAAGCTAAATATAAATTTCCATCAACTATTATATGAAATATAGCTTAACTAAAATATATTAGTCGAATAATAACCATAAAATACACTAATCAATAGGTTATTAGGTTTAGAGAAGAATTGGGATGTGACATCCCTCCCCTTAAAGCTAGTCATTGTCCTCATGACACTTATTCCAGTAAAAATTTATAAAATTCAACATAATTCAAGATAAAATAAATAATATCCAACAACATATTAATTTTAAAAATATGGAAAGAGCCTATAAAACTCATCATAATCCTATTAAATGACACTATCTTCAAAATATTAGTCCCACTAGACCTTGCACTATGACACTTCTCTATTATGCAAAGTGAGTTTGTGAGTGTCAATTATTCTAATTGGTTCTACTATGACCACTCCAAGATCCAAAACCTATAAAGCATTCTAATTCAAAACATGTAAATGATCAACAATTTACATTTTAAGATAGGATACATAGAAAACATTATGTAAAAGAGTTAGAACTAGTGTAATGTGAGCCTATACACTACAGGATTGATCACTTATAGAACCTCAAACGGTTGCAAATATCTTGGTGAAAGATTCACTAATTTCCAAAACATAATCTAGCTTTTCTAAAGTTTCACTTTTGAATAAAGACTTTATCACCAACAAAAAACTACCTTCCTATTCTCTTTAGATATGCATAAATCTATTTTTATTAGCCTCGGCCAACCTATACCTGATTTTTATAGCTTGATATTTAATTTCCACAAGAATTTGAGGTCCAAAAACTACCATGTATTATAATCTATCCCAATTTATTGGTGTTCTATACCTCCTATATAATGACTCAAATGGAACCATCCTTAGCATTGATTGGTATGAGTTTTTGTAGGAAAAATCAACCAATGGAAGGTACTCCTCCCACTTATACTACCAATCCATGAAATACATTCAAAGGAGATCTTATAAATCTTGGTTAACTCTCTTTGTTTACCCATTTGTTTCTAGGTGATGTGCAACACTAAAATTCAACTATGTACCGCAATCTTAATTCAAAGTCAACCAAAATCTAGAATTCATTCTCAGATATTAATTAGAAATGATATTTTTTGGAAATCCTTGAAATTGGTAGACCTCCTTCATGAATCTCTTTGCAAGCATAGGTGCATCATCCATCAAATTATCTAGTATGAAGTGAGCTACCTTGGTTAGTTTATCAACTACCACCAATATCATATCATGATGGTTCTATGATAATAAAAACCCTTGGAAAAAATTCATGACAATTACCTACCACTTTCATTCTTTTAAATCATGAGTATATAAAAATCCTACTTGATGCACATGTTCAACCTTTGCACGTTGCCATTCCAAACAATGAGACACAAAATATGTTGCATCCTTCTTGATCCCTTTCTAAAAATATAGAGGTATTAGCTCATCCATGAGCCTAGTTACACAAATATGTCCTGAATATAGGGCATTATGCAATTAATTTGTCACCATGATCTTTAAATTATCTCTATTAGACACATACATCCTACCATTGTACCTTAAAATACCATCAGTCTCCAATATTAATCCTTTAAACTTGGGATTGTGAGCATTTTATAAATATGTTTTCTTGACCAAATCATATAACTCATCCCTTATTGAGAATTTAATTACTTGATTGCATAAGTTAGTCCTTATAGTAGTTAATACTACTATGTACTTTCTAAAACTATGGTATCTACAACTCTATTTTCCTTTCACTTGATATAGTTAATATCAAAATTATAATTAGATAAGAATTCTAACTAATGTCTCTAACATAAAATTAGGTTCTATTGGGTAAAGATATAATTGAGTCCAAAGTTATCAGTCTTGAGTTTAAATGGTTTCTCCAATAGATAATGCCTCCAAACTTACAAGGAATTCACTTTTTCAACATGTTATAGATCATGAGGGGAATAATTCACATCATATCAATTTAGTTTTATGGACTTGTATGCTAAAATTTAATGATCCTGAATAATAATTTCTCTAATTCCATCCCTATATGAATCTATGATCACTAAAAACTAACCATTAGGATTAGGAACTCTTAACATAGGTGCCAAAGTAAGCCTCCTTTTAAATTCCTAAAAGTCTTTCTCACACTTTTTTAACCAAACAAAACTCTGATTCTTCTATTGAAGAGAGGTAATTAGGCTAGATATATTTGATAAATTTAGAATAAATTTCTTGTAATAGCCTTCTAGACCCATAAAAATTCTCATCTCATCCACATTTTTATATGTTATCCATTTCATTATGTCTCTTATCCTCATTGGATTAATGAAATTCCATTCATAGAGATAATGTTGTAGACACCATAATTACATCACACATGTGTGTAACTCCCTATGTTGAAACCCCCCTTAAGCCCCTTTTCAATAATAATAATTAGCCTTCCTAACCCATGCTTTTACCCCTCACACATTTAATTAATTTATAGATTTAATTAAGTTTATTAAAAACCACTTATGCCACCTTACCTGGCCACCTCATCCTAAGACTAATTCTTACCCTCTAAGTCACCTCAAGACTTAGTCCCCTAATCCTAAATACCCATGACTTGTTCTCACCTCAAACATAAATTCCTAACTAATTACATCCTTTTTAACCTTGCATATATATCATTTCCTAGTAGATACCACACTTGGCAAGAGAAGGAATAGAAAATAGGATAAAAATAGTCCTTTTACCTATTCTCATGCCATTAATATCAATCAACCCATGGCTGACATTGGTAAGATCACTGATGTCAGTTACTTAAGACAAATTTCAAGCTAATAATCAAGTCAGTAGAAATCAAGAAAACTCATTTTATTCACATATAGGCTTTTGGGCATCCAACTTTCCACATGTTGGATTTTTATTACCCTATATAAGTCAATCTAGAATAGGAACCAAGCTCTTGAGAACAAACAAAACACAAATTTTTTTTTATCTATTCAAGGCATTAGTTTGGCAAGCCTTATAGGAGCCATCCATTTTAAACTTATCATTCAATCACCTCTTCAGCTAACTACATCACTTATTTTATAAGTCTTTAAGTAGTTAATTTATAATCACTTTATATCTATTATTTATTATTTTACACATTCTTGACCGAACCCCTATGAAGGAGTTATAAATATTCCTAACTTATTTCCCCTTGTTACAACACACCAAACCTCTGACGAGACCCATCTAAATAATAATCTCTCTCTTACAACTCTTTCCAACCTTCCAGACCTGACCAAAACAATTTAATAGACTAAAAAAAGCCTTCTACAAGTTCCTAAGAAATTATTTCCCCTACCAACATCAGTCTCCCAACCAATATTGATCACACTTACTCACCGACCTCGATAGCCTAACCAAAGTCAACAACTATGGATTTTTAGAACCACTCTAAAACTTACCTAGGCAACTTCCAAAATACAATCAAAATATACCACATGCACTTTGTTACTCTCTATTGCAATTAGGTTACGAATAATGCTAACATATCTCTCTTTTACTCTCTCTAAACTATTTATTACTCTTTTGTTTCTCAAAAGTGGATTGTCATCCCTAAGGAATTTTGACACTCCTTGGAACAAGTGTGTAGCTTAGTAGCCCACTCATAAATCTACTAATAGGTATTTTTGAGGTAGTATTTTCTTAACTGCAATTAGTCTTCCCCAAAAAAAGAGGAGTGCTCACAATGTTTAGATACAGTTCACAAACCAATATGGGTTCATTATAATCACTTATCCCTATCCTTCTCTTTTTTTCTTTAGACTTAAAATAGACACAATTTTAGTGAAACAAATGTGTCTCAAATATTTCACTTTATTTTATAAAAATGCACACTTAGACAACATACAATACAATTTGTGCTTTCTAAACAACAACAAAACTATTTTTAGATGCTAAATATGTTCTTACCCATCCTTAGAATATAGAAGATGTCATAAAGAAAAACCAACACAAAACAATCTAGATAATTCTTGAACACATTGGTCATGAGATTCATAATTATTGCTAGAGAATTTTTAAGTTGGAAGGTAACACTATGACCTTTTAGTTCCCATATCGAGTTTTGAACATTGTTTTATAAATATCCTCATCTCAGATTCTTAGTCGATAATACCTTGCTCTAAGTTCAACCTTAGAAAGATGGTTTTCCCTCACATTTGATCAAATAGATCATCAATGTGAGGTAATGGATACCTATTATTAATTTTCACCTTGTTCAACATCTTGTAATTAATACATAGGTTAAGAGTACCATATGTAATCAAAAATTCATTAGATCTACAAATCAATCCTATCTCAGAGAAGATAGATCATACTTATACTTCTGATTGGGGATACAATACATAATCATGAATATGACCAATATGGATCTTCTAGACCTATTAGAAACCTAGATAACACCATTTTAAGGCTTATTTCTTAGAATATCCTTCACACTTAAACTAAAATTAGAATGATCTATGGTGTGGGATACCTACTCTTAAACTAGACCTCTATATTTGTGAGACTATCTCCTTTGATGTATCACTTTGATTTATTTACTAAAAACCTACTATGTATTTTTAGATGAAAAGGCTTAGAAGGATAACTAAAATGGAAATTTATTCTACTAACTATGATACACTTTTGTTGTTGGTTCATCCACTCGATTTGAGCTCATAAAACACTAATATGACAATGTAAATAACTAAATCTACAACTCCAAAAGACTCCTATGCAATAGTATTTCATATGAAGGTTTTATTAGGTGATCAAATAATGAGGGAAATGATAGAATAGGCCTAATTAAATTCACTAACCATTTAATATAACCACTATAAGCTCAGTCAAATGACATCAAACATTGTATATGACTTGCATAAGATGGCATACTAGTAACTAGGTGAGACCAAGACCTACCAAGGGAAAAAATACTACCACATGTGCAAATCAAACCTATGTAACACACTTTAATAGAATACAAGATACTAAAAATAGACATTTTATTCATCTCAAAAGGTTACAATGCTCAATCTTGGTAGAGTTTAATCATGCCCAAGAGAGGGATCTTAAAAAATGGCTTTAAAGCCTAAATATATAGACATAAGAAGAGAGAAAGACATAATATTGGTATAGAAAAGAGAAGAGGAATACATATCATCCTTAACTTAAGTTAAAATTGGTTTCAACTTGTAGAAAATAGCCTTGAGATATCTCTTCTTGTCTAATGTACTTGCATGAGTTCCTTTAGGCATTTGAAAGAGATGGTGGGCCCTTTTGACTTATTAAAACTCTTATTTCATGTATGTTATGCCACACATAAATTGAAAACACCACTTAAATTGATTTAAAGTTAAGTGAAATTCTTCTCTTGCATGAAAACCATGAGATATCCATTGATTATTAGTCAACTAGTCAACTCATAATGATTGGCCTTTAAGACAAGTTATCTCCCACCTAAGCCCTCCTTTGCATGAATTAACACTTGAAGACAAAATTTGCATGGAATATACAATTCAAGAGTAGATATGTGGAATTATAACTCAAAATTAACTCTTTTGATAGACTTCCAATACCATTTTCACTTCCATTATCTGACCAAATAGGCCTACTAGGCCAAATAGGCCTAGTATTCTACTTTATGATACTTGATGGATCTTGAAAACCTATATTAAAGCATATAAACCTAAAAAAATGGTTATATTATAGCTAAATAAGCCTTACATATCATGAATTATATCCTTTTGATGAAGAAACACCTATAAATTACTCCAACTAGTTGACTAGATCATAGTGCCTTGAAATTTTGTAGACTACTATTTTGGATAATAAGGATTCTTCTAGGTATAGTTTTGATCATATAATGATTTGGGGATGAATAAAAAGTATCATTATTCACCCTCTTTGGATTATATTTCATTGGACTGCCTTTTGTTATTCTTTTTAGCACTTTTCTTAGGAAAACTCTATTTTATACCATGATCTATATAATTCTATACAACAAAAGTACCATTTATGGGATCCTCTCTAATTTTAATTCATGTTTAAAGATTTTTAAAGTTGATTCATGAGGTTTTGATTGTAATAAAATTGATTTTTCTTAAAATTTTTTGTTATCAAGGTTTGGAATGGTTTTAGAGGTGAACCTTCTTAATGATGGTTCACAAAGTATAATCCTCCAAACCCAAACTTATTTCCATGAATATTTAGTTTATATAACCCCTCAACTTCTTTGAGAATATTGGGATCCCATGTAATTTGTATAAAAAGATACATAAATAAATTTACCTGTAAGGTTTTAAAGCATTATGAACATGATTATGCTAATATTGATTATTCATAAAGTACATCCCCTCAACAAACATCAACTACTCATTAATTATACATTAATATGGTTCCTCAAAACATGATAATATCATTTGGACAAACTCTTCATGTGCTAAAATATATGAGCACTAGATTAGGTGGCTCAAATGGCTGTCTTGACTATAGAATTTAAATTTATCCTTATGGACCAAAATTTGCTTTTATCCTACTCTTATTTTCTTTAATACACTTTCATAATACTTTTAACATCTCATTATACCTTATCATTATATCATCTTGCATTGGAAAGGTATAAAAATATCTTTATGTGATATAGGACTTATAGGTATTAAACTAGATTTTTGGTCTAATTGGATAATATCTAAATATTAGAGTTATTGACACACCTATATGATGATATGGGTCTGAAAAATAATTGTTTCCAATCAAATTTCACCCCCTGTGACCTCCTTTTACTCATTGAATACTCCATTTACCTTAATGCCTCTTAAGACTGCCTATGGGGATGACTATCTATTTGTGTATTTTTATCAATTATTGAGTGTGATCACGTTTCAAAAAGGTTTATGGATACTTAAAATAACTATTTCATTCTTTAAAATACCTTCCATGAGTTTTGAAACCCTCAACCACAACTAAAAATTCCTCAAGAACACTACCTATTTGCATTTTGATTGTGTTTAGACATGATGATGACTATATAAAAACAATGATTATTTTACCTCATAAAATAACCTCAACAAGATTTTTTATTGGTTTATAAATTCACACTTACCAACTTCAGCAAATTTCATTCTTAGAGGATACATATTTTATCTTGTAGGCTCTTTTTACTAAAAGCTAGTTTGAGTTGCCTACTTGGTCTAGTCTGACTAGGCCTATGATTGTGTTTTTCATCTTTTCAACATTGGTTTGAGATATATAAATGTTAATTATTTTTTTGATGTATCATTAATAACCTCTTTCTAGTGGTTTCATTCTTCATCATTTATCTCTTCACCTTATGTAACCTATCTTAGATCCTACTCCTCAAGAAGTCTCATCATGATTGTATGCCAACAATAATGAAGGTGCTATTGATGAGATTTAGAGGTGTCTTATTGATATTTAAACATTATTTGGTTTTTTTTAATATTAATCAAACCATTTTAAACCTCTTTTCATTCTCTTTCATATCCTATTGACTCTTAAACTTTGTCTTTAGGCCTTAAACACTATCATTTATTTACAACTGTTGTATTATCACCTTCAAATTCATGTTTAGCAGTGTCTTAGTGGTTTGATAAAGGTTTTGAAAATTTTATTTCCACTTTTATTTTTTCAATATATCATCATGGGTAACTTTTCTTTAATATCTTAAGTTCGACCCTTAATTGCATATGACTATGCTAGAAGAATTGCCATGTATGGCTATAGGTGATGGTTTCAATTGACCTTAATTGTATCATCTTGGTACTTGGATTCCCCATTATGATCTATATAATCCAATTTCATCACTAATTACTCCTATGACCCATTAATTATCAATAAACTCAACCATATACCAGCGTTTTCTTATCTTTCTTCATGCTTAGAAACACGAATGTGTTTTTGTGGATGTAGGTGTAGGTTTATAAGGTGTATAACTATACCTCAATGTGTTTGTTAACTCTCTCATCCTAATTATGATATTATAACATCATTATTCACTTTATAACTTCTATTTAACGTCAAACTAAACATTAAACCTCATTAAAGGTCAGTATACCATCAACTTACATGAACTAGCTTGAAATAAAGCCTATGGATGATGGTTGTAGGTGTGTTCATGAGGTTTAGAATGAATATAGAACTAGGTGTTTATAGTATCAATTTGATCCTTTTTCCTCAAATAATATGATTTATCATGTTTCTATGAATCCTTAAAACATTATAATCCACCATATACTATTGATTCATCCTTTTGCTAAACTTTTTGAAATAGTGATGCACCCTTCCTAACTCTAGGCATTGATTTTCAAGGTGTATAGTTGTAGCTCAATATGCCTATTCATTGAATTCCCTTGTTAAATTTTTTTGCGTAGATCTCTTTATAATATTATGTATACTTCATACCATACCACCATCTCTTCACTATGAGGACATACTTCTATTTATCCTTTTTGACTATATCTTATCTTACTCTCCTTGTATGGATAGAGTTATGAATTAAAAATGTTTGGAGAGTTTTAAAAAAAAGTAACACAATGCTCAAGATTCCTTCAATTATAAAAATATCTCTATAAATTCAACAACCTCCCTTGAAGGTTTCAAACCTTGAAAACCTCTTCCATAATATTGCTCATCTCATTAATTATAGTATACTCTTGGGGCTAGTTATAGGTCTCCTTATGAGATTCTCGAGCCACTTAAGGCTTGACATGTGTTGTAATTTTTATCTATTCTTAGTATACACTTCATAGTTTTTAATTATGTAGTATAATAAATTAACTATCCCACAAAAGCCTATGAAAGCCTAAATACTTGTCAAGTCATATGCCTATTATAGGTGGGTATCTCCATTCAAGCCTGTAAGTGTCTCAAGGAAACTTGCTTGATTAATTAAAGGTTGATCATTGGGATTATATAATGAATTAAGGATAATATGGATTGAAAACCATATATAAAATTGTGTCTTTTATCATTGTAGATGACTATAGCTTATACCATCTATACAAACAAAGTGTGAACTTATCCTTAAGGAAGGATCAAAATATGATTTGATCATTGTCTCTCCCTTGTTTCAACTTGATGTGATAATTTTTGCATATACCTTTAATATGAATCTTATAAAATGCCCATCCATTTTGTGTTTTCATGAAATACTCATTATTGTTGGTGTATTTCTATAGGTTACCTTCTTGGGCTTATGATGATGCCTTCTTGGTCAACATATCCTCTTCTTGAATGACCATGAAAACCTTCACTTATTATTGCCTCCTCTTGTGATGGATGATGATATGGAGATTAATGAAAGTGGGAAACCATGAATGGAGGATGGGAAACCTAAATGAAGGTGAAAATGAAGTACAAACATAATGAGAAATGGTTGTGTATGATAGAAAGATAGAAGCAAAAAATGGAGGTGAAAATGGGTGCTAGGAGCATGTCAATGCCAATATTTAAGAGTCATATGAATTATTAGGTACATGTTAAATAAATCATATAAATTTCAAGTATTTTGGATGAGGTACATGGTGTTAAAATGAAACCTAGGATTCTGATAAAACCTTAAAATATGCTAAGAAACCTTAACATTTGCTAAACATAGATTTTCAAATGCTTGAGAACATAATGATTGAATTTGATATGTATATTTGGAAGAATATATTGAGAAATATTACTTTTAAAATATGAAAACATGAAGGATATCCCTACTAAGAAGAAACCAAGAATATTGACTATTTCTCTCCCATAGACTATACAATTCTTCATCTTTTGCTTGTAGACTATAAAATTTCACTCTCTTGCCTTAATGAGATTTGATTAGCCCTAACCCATGTGGAAAAATATTGATGTCAAAAATATAAGTGTGATTCATGTCTTGAGAATCTCCACAAACTTAAATTTTCTTGATATGATGCTCAGATGAAGGGAAATTATAGAAAACCCACTGGCTCCCTAGATGCAAGACTGGTGATGTATATCTTAAATTCAAATGGATGAATCATAAGGGAGAGATAAAAAAATTTGAGAACCACTTTAGATATTAAGAATATCTCTGACTCTACATTCTTTGGCCAAAATTTTAGACTTTGATTTTATCTCTCATGACCGTACCACTTGCAAACCTAAAGATCCCTCCTTATGTGAAAACTAGAAAGGTAAAGGGAAGAGACTAGTTTTAATCATATATAAAATTATATTTCCATGTAATTATTTTGAAACCTATGTTATTCCCTTATTCTCCTATTCATGATCTCTATTGTAAGGATGGTTGTACAATTCCCTAATTTTCCTTGTAAATATGAATGAAAATAGCCTTTCTTTGCCTTTTATTCCCACTTAAAGATTATCACCACCAAAATTAGTGTATTTAAAGATGAAAACAAGTCTTAGGATGTGTTATAGAAAATAATTAAACTTTTTACAACTTTAAATGGGTAAACTTGGCACACGAGAGTTTAAAAATGGGCCTTTTGGGCTTAAACTTGCATAAAATGGCATTTTCAAGGCATGAAACTATAGGACTAAGCTCAATTCATGTATATGAATGTATTTAAAGGTAATTTGTATGATTTAATATCCTTTTGACTCTGTATTTATAATTTTAAGACCAAAACTTGTCATTTTTAGTTAAAATACACCTAGTAAACCAACTTACAGGGGCTATTATTAGGGTCCTATAAAGTTTTGATTTACAAGGGTTGGAATTTGGCCTTGAAAAGCCAAATTTCTAACATTTTTGGTGACTCATAAGGGTTGAGTAGCCTGTTGGTCAAAATAACCTACTAGATTTTATATGATAATGGTAATTTGAAACACAATAACATGACTTTATGTCTTGTTTGACTGCCAAACAAACATTTTGGACTTTGTAACACCTCTTTGATTGTAAAAACAACAAGACCAAAGGAACACCAACTAAAATAATAACCAAGGATAACTAAACTAAATAAATAAGAAAACAAGACAAGATAAGTCAATAGACTAATGCTTATGGTATTCACTTATTGAAACATGACAAACCTAAAATAACTAACCTAAAATGAAAATCTTTCTTCCAAGGTCAAATGGAAAGTTGGATTGTTCACCATGGAAATTTGAATCATGTTTTCCATCTCTCGGCAGTGTCTTCTTATAGATATGATCACTTTTACATTCACAACTTCTTGGTGATGCAATTGGGCCTTCTAATTCCATTCTGATGTGTATGGATTGTAGATGTTGATCCAAGACCCAATCATCCTCATCCAATATTATTCAAATTTATAATAATAATTTTAATTTTTATTCATTTATTGGCTACCAATGATCTGATATGCCTTGGTTAAAACCTTCACTTTGCTCCACATAGACAAGTGACTTGTCAAGATCTTCATGATTGACCTCTTATATTTTTTTAGACACACTAAATGATAATATATATTAATTTGATTTTTATTCAAGAGTAATGATTTGAGGTAATACTTCAAGTAACACTTCTTCCTTCTTCTCATCATCATGAACTTGCTCTTCTTGTGGGAAAAACTTGATAGGTTCAACAATTGGTTGGTCTTTATCATCCTAAATATAAAGTGTGAGACCTTGAATAGATTAATATTCATTTCAAATATCCATATATTTATACCAAATTAATCATACTTACCTTTACTCTCATCCTCTTTGGTTGGACTGCACTTATCAATGGTAACTAATGCAAGTTCTTGAAGAACATCTTGATGAAGAATAACTTCTATATGATCAAGAAAATCTTGAGAAATAACCTCTTTTTATTCTACTAAAACTTGTTCTTCTTGTGTGTTATATTGCATCTATAATTCATCTTGAAACTCATCTTATTTGAATTTTGAAAAACTAAGTCATATCATTCCTTACCTACAAGAGTCTCAATGGTGATGTCCTCTTTATCTCATTTACTCAAGACTCTCTCATATTTATTCATCTTAGCTTAATTTTATTCATTAAATTAACAAAGGAGAGGCTCATTTTCAAGAATTGGCATGGTAGACCCCTTAAAATACTCAAGAAGATGAGAAAGGTCTAAAGATGTTACCATGGATGCCTAATTCTACTCTTGGGGATGCTCAAATTGAGTCACCTTCACCTCCTATATCTCCTATAAATTCTCTTGAATAGATTTCCTTCAAGGAAAGGACTTGGGATTTTGAGGAGGAAGGAGTGAAGGCTAAATGAATTCCTTATTGCTCTTGATTTCAACATCTTGATTTATGCCTAAATTCTCTTCTTTCTCCCTTGACTATTGTATATGTTTTCAAGTCATGAACCTAGGTTTAGAGAATTCTTCACTTGTACTTGTTTTAGACATGGGCGTGAAAGAAGGAATTTAAACTTGATACTAAGATTGTGTTGCATTTACATCTACTATTAACTACTAAAGATGATGATTTGTAAGCTTAACTAATTTGGCTAGATGAACCTTAAAATCATGAACCAACTGATTAGAGATGTCTCCCTATAAAACTAAAGATGAAGGGTCATGTATGATATGATGTGAAACATGAATATTAGCCTCCTCAAAACATACTTATTCAACCTTTTGAGGTATCTCTTAGATAGACTTCCAAATAGGAAAGCTTGAAAAGGTTTGGATTGAATATTGAGGTTTATTATATACATTTGTCTAATAGTCATGAAGATAAAAGGGGAGATTTATGAGAACAAATTTCTAATTGTGGTGACCCTGGTGTTCCTCATAGACCACAAACCTCTCTTCGATGCCTATAATTAGACCACCTATGTCTAGGATATCATCATTGAAATTTGAGTGGCCTTGCCTTATGGAAGATGCACATACCTCTTTGGTTTACTACAAATGATTTCTCATGTTCTCAATATAATGCTTGGAGATATCCTGTCCATAGCTCTTTTGAGTGTCTATGCTTACCATTTATTTCTCATAGCCAAACATGGTTTATTTAAAACTTGAAATAGATGGTTCTAGGACTTGATTAGGTTTATCATGAAGATAACCAAGCTAATGAGGGTTATTATAAGACTAGTATGGATCACCATACTAGTGATAATGCTATATATATGGTTAGTGATGGTCATTATAAGGCTGATATGAATCATGGTAGGGCTGATAGGGGTCACAAGGATAATAACAAAATGTATATAGATCATATTAGAACTACTGATAAGGAGATGAATGATATAATTCTTCTCTATAGGCTGCCATATCCTAGAAAACACATGAAAACCAACAAACATTTGAACAAAAATTTCCTTTTACCTCTGAGATAAGGACCATATGAGTAATTGAAACCACTTTTGAAGATGAATATCATATAAATGTGTATTACAATTACTATATTTATGTCCCATCAAGTATGCCATAACTGTTATCAACCTAGATAACACCCTACTAAAGGTTGAGTGCTTAAGATCTCCTTCACACCTGGACTAACATTGTAATAATCTAAGGTGTAGGACACCTACTCTTAGACTATACATCTAGATTTGTGAGGCTAGATCCTTTGATGTATCACTTTTATATATTTACTAAAACATACTATGTATTTTGGGATGAAAAGCGTTATAAGGATAACTAAAAGGGAAATCTATTCTATTGATGGTGATACACCTATATTACTAGTTCATCCACTTTATTTAGGCTAATAAAACACTGATAAGGCAATGTAAATAACTAAATCTACAACTCCAAAATACTCCTATGCAGTAGTATTTCATATAGAGGTCTTATTAGGTAATCAAAATATGAGGTCAATTATGGAATAAGACTGATTAAAGGCACTAACCAATCAATATATCCACTATTAGCTTAGTCAAATGACATCAAACATGATATATGACCTGCATAAGATGGCATACTAGTAACTAGGTGAGATAAGGACCTATGTAGGGAGAAAATACAACCATATGCACAAATAAAACCAATATAACACATTATACCAAAATATATAAATCTTAAAATAATCATTTTATTCATCTCATAAGGTTACAAAGCTCAATCTTAGCAGAGTTTAATCATGCCCAAGAGAGGGATCTTTAAAAATGGCTTCAAAACTTGAATATATAGACATAAGAAGAGAGAAATCCAAAATATGAGCATATAAGAGAGAAGAGGAAGACTTCTTATCCTTAACTTAAGTCAAAATCAGTTACAACTTTTAGTAAATAGCCTTGAGATATCTCTTCCTATCTAATATACTTGCATGATCTCAATTAAGTGTTATAAAGAGATGGTGGGCCCTTTTGACTTATTCAAACTCTTCTTACATGTATTCTATGACACATATTGATTGAACACAACACTTAACGTGAAATCAAATTAAGTGAAATTATTCTCTTCTAACAAAACCATGGGATATGCATTAATTGAGCATCAACTAGTCAACTCAGAGTGATTAGCCTTTAAGACAAGTTAATTCCCACTTAAGCCCTCCTTTGCATGAATTAGCGCTTGAATATTGAATTTTCATGAGTCTCTAATTTTAGATTAGGTAGGTGGCATGACAAATCAACATGAGATTCTTTTATAGCCTTCTAACACCATTTTCACTTTCATTGTTTGACCAAATAGGCCTACTAGGCTAAATATGGCTAGTAGCCTACTTCATTGTACTTGATAGCTCTTGAAAACTAATATAAAACCATATAAACATGAAAAAATGGTGATATTAGACTTGAATCAACCTTCCATATCATGAATTATGTCTTTTTCATGAAGACACACCTGCCACTTTATATAACTAGTTAATTAGGTCAAACTACCTTGAAATTTCGCAAACTAACTATTTTAGATGAGCTAATAAGGACACTTTTAGGAAGTTTGTTGATCATCTGATAATTTGGAGATGAAGAAAAAGTCTCAGGATTCACCCTCCATGGATTGGATTTCATTGGATTGATTTTTACTACTCTTTTTAACACTTTTTATTTAAAAACTCTATTTTTTTCCACACTCCATACAATTCCATACATAAAATACCATTTTTGGGACCCTCTTTGAGGGTACTTCATTTTTAAGAGGTTTTATGTTTATTCATGAGGTTTTGATTGCAAGAAAATCAAATTTTCTCAAAATTAGTCATTATGAGGGTTTGGAAGGGTTTTGGAGGTGAACCTTATTATCAATGATTCATAAATTAAATTTATCCAAACCCAAAATTATTGGCATAAATATTTAGTGTACATACCACCTCAACTTCCCTGACAAGATTGGATTCCCATGCAAATGGTATGAAAATATACATACATAAATAATTTTGCCTATATGGTTTACAAGCATCTTGGACATGCTTATGCTATTTTATCCATAAAGTAAATACCCTAAAAAAATATAAATTATTACTTAATTATAATTGCAGAGGGGTCCTCAAAACATTATAAAATCATTTGGCCAAACTCTTCATGTAGCTAGAGATATGAGCACTGGATTAGGTGGCTCGAATGGGTATCTTGACTAAAAATTTCAAATTTATCATTATGGAAAAATATGACCTTTTATCCTACTCTTATTTGATTTAATATACCTTTAAAATATCATGATATCATCTTGCATTGGAAAGGGCTGAAAATGTCTTTATGTGATATAGGCCTTATAGGTCTTAAACTAGTTTCTAGGCCTAATTGGCCAATATATGAATATTGGATTTATTGAAACACCTTTAGGATGATATGGGGATTAAAATTAATTGTTTCTAATCTAATTTCACCCCATGTGACCTCATTTTACTCATAATACTCCATTTGCCTTAATGCCTCTTAAGACTACATGTGGGGATGACTGCCTATCTGTATTTGTACAGATTTTTGAGTGTGATCACCTATAAAAAATGTGTAAGGATACTTAAAATAAATATATCATTCTTTAAAATACCTTACATGCATTTTAAAATGCTTAACCACACCTTAAAAATCGTCAAGAACACTACATATTTGCAGTTTGGTCATGTTTATACAAGATGATGACTATGTAAAAATAGTTTGTATTTTACATCCTCAAATTAAATAAACAAGATGTTTTATAGGTTTATGAAGTAAATATTACTAAATCCACCAACTTTAATTCATATAGGATGTATATTTCATCATGTAAGCTCTTTTTACAAAAAGCTAGTTTGAGTTGCTTGCTTCGTGTAGTCTCACTAGGCCTATGACTATGTTTTCCTCTTTTCAACCTTGGTTTGAGATAGAAAACATTGAATCATGTTTTATATGTATAATTAATAACCTACTTTCAATGGTTTAATTATTTCTTGTTTAAATCTTCACCTTATGCAACCTATCTTAGACCCTACTCCTAAAGAAGTCTCATCATGATTGTATGCCAACAGTACTGAAGGTGTTCTTGATGATATTTAAAGGTGTCTAATATTTATTTAAAAATTATTTAGTGTTTTTAATAAGAATAAAACCATTTTAAACCTCTTTTAGTTCTCTTTCACATCATATTGAATCTCAAATTGTGTCTTTAGGCCTTAAACACTATCATTTATGTACAATTATTGTACTATCACCATCAAATTCATGATTGGCAGTGTCTTAGTGTCTTGATAAAGTTTTTGAATACATCCTTTCAAATTTTAATTTTTCAAGATCTCATCATGGGTTACTTGTCCTGAATATCTTAAGTTTGACCTTTAATGGCTTCTGATTGTGCTAGAATAATTCCCATGTATGGATGTAGGTGATGGTTTAAATTGACCTTGATTATGTTATCTTGATACTTGGAGTCCCCATTATGACCTCTCTCATTTCATTTCATCACTAATTACTCCTATGACCTATTCATGATCAAGAAACTCAAACATATACCATTGTGTTCTTAGCTTTCTTCATGCTTGGAAATATGACTGTGTTCATGCAGTTGTAGGTGTAGTTTTATAAGGTGTATGGCTATAACTCAATGTGCTTGGGAACTCTCTCATCCTCTTGATGAGATTATAACATCATTATTCACTTGATACCTTCTTTTTAACATGAACTTAAACATGAAATCTTCTTGAAGGTCATTATACTATCAACTTGCATGAACTAGCTTGGAAGAAAGCCCATAGATGATGGTTATAGGTGTATTCATGAGGTTTAGACTGAATATAGAACTATGTGTTTAGTGTCTCACTTTAATCCTTTTACCTTAAATAAGATTATTTATCATGTTTTTATTAATTCTTAAAACATTATAAACAAACCATATACAATTGGTTTATCCTCTTTACTAAACATTTTTAAATAGGCATGTACCCTTCTTAATTATAAGCCTTGATTTTCAAGGTGTATGGTTGTAGCTCAATGTTCCTATTCATTGAATTCCCTTATTAACAAAATTTATCTATATATCTTTAGAGTATTATTTATCATTCATACCATACCACCATCTCTTCACTATGAAGACATACTTCTCTTTATCCTTCTTGACTATAACTTATCATACTCTCCTTATACGGACAAAGTCATGAATTGAGAATGTTTGGAGATTTTTAAAAAAATGTAGCATAATTATCAATAGTCTTTCAATTGTCAAAATATCTCTATAAACTCAGCAACCTCTCTTGAAGCTCTCAAACCTTGAAAACCTCTTCTATAGTATTTCTCATCTCATTAATTATAGTTTTCTCTTAGGGCTGGTTGTAGGTCTCCTTCTGAGCTTCCTGGGCCACTCAAGGCTTGACATGTGTTCTAATTTATCTCTCTTCTTGGTATCTAATTCATACTATTTTTTTATGCATGAGAATGAATCAAATAGCCTCCACACGCATAGGAAAGTCTAAACACTTGTCAAGTCATATGCCTTCTATAGGTGGGTGTCTCCATTAAAGCATGTAGGTGCCTCAAGGATACTTGATTGATTACTTAAAGGATAATCATTGGGATTATATCATGAATATATTATAAGATGGATTTAAAATCATATATAAACCTTCACTTATCCATTGATGTTATGACCCACATTACTGTGTCCTCTATCTCTATAAATGACTATAGGTTGTGCCATATATATGGATAAAGTGTGAATTCATCCTTAAAGAAGGCTCAAAACATGATTTAATAATTTCATCTCCCTTGTTAAATATTTACGTAATCATTTTTTCATAGACCTTTAAGAATCATATTCTAACATACCCCTCCTTTTGTACTTCCATGAAAGGCTCATGACTAGTGGTGTATTGTTGTATGTTACCTTCTTGGGATTATGATGATGCCTTCTTGGTCAACATATCCTCTTATTGAATAACCATGACAAAATTCACTTGTTATTGCCTCCTCTTATGATTGATGATGACATGGAGATGAATGAAATGGGGAAATAATGAATACATTATGGGAAACCTGAATGAAGGTGAAAAAGAAGTATGAACATAATGAGAAATGGTTGTGTATGATAGTAAGATGGAAACACAAGATGGAGGTGAAAATGGGTGCTAAAAGCATGTTAAGACTAATATTTAAGAGTATTATATAGGATTAACACATGTTCAGTAAGGCATATCAGTTTGGAGGATTTTGGAGGAGGTACATGGTGTTAGAATGAAACCTAGGATTTTGATAAAACCTCAAAATATGCTAAGAAACCTTAACATTTTCTAAATAAGGATTTTGATATTCTTGAGAACACAATGATGGAATTTTGTATAGATATTTTCAATAATATATGATGAGGTCATTAAAAATATCCTTGATGATGACAAAGTTAAATGCAAGTTTGATGATAAGGTCATTCAGATGAATGCCAATAAAATATCCAAATGAATGATTTCCCTATAAAAGTTGTTTGATTCTAAAAAAATAGATAAGACTATAAAAATCCCCAAAGTATATGGGAAGGACTACAATGTAGTTAACCTAGGTTCCCAAGATCAACCTCAGCTTGTGAACATTGGTATAACTTGTACAAGAATTGAAACCAAGAGAGTCAAAGATTTATTGACCAAGTATAAATATATAATAGCATGGTCTTATGATGACTTAAATATCTTTGTTCCTAGGGTCATAACCCACACCATACCATTGAAGGAAGCCAATAGACCTTGTAGGCAAAAACAAAGGCTAGTCAACCCTATCTTATAACTAATGATATACAAAGAGGTCAAAAAGTTACTAGATGATAAGATAATGCCCTTAGACACTCCACTTGGGTGGATAACTTAATATCATTCAAGAATAAAAATGGTGAAATTAGATAATACTTTGACTTTATAAATATGAATAGAGCATCTAAAATGGATAATTATCCCATACCTTCTCTTAACCAAGTAATCCAAATTATTTTTGGTTCTACTATGATGTATTTTCTTAATGAATTTTTAGGGTATAATCATGTGCTAGTGAATAAGGAAGATAAGATGAATATTTCATTTACTACTAAGTGGGGTGCATTTGCCTACAAGATAATGCCCTTTACATTAATAAATGCAAGTTCAACCTTCAAAATAGAAATGGATCATGCATTACAAGGACTCATAAGTAAGTGCACTATTATTTACATGAATGACCTAACTATCTATTCTAAAAATAGGGAAGATCATATCATACACTGGAAGTAGGTATTTGAAAGGTGTAGAAGATATGGAATTTCTCTCAACCCAAAAAAGAACACTTTTTGTGTAATCGAGGAAAAGCTATTAGGACATGTCATAACCAAGGATGGGATCTCTATAAACCTGGATAGAGTAGATGTAATATAAAATATATAACCCCCTAATAGTAGGAAATAACTAAAGTCTTTTTTTGGTAAAATAAACTCTATGAGAAAGTTCATTTATAGTTTTGTAGAGATTATGAAGCCATTGAATGACATGTTGAAAAAAGATGTCAAGATCACATGGAATGAGGAGACAAAGAAAGTTTTCAAGGACTTAAAGGAAGAAATAATGTAGGCACTAGTATTGATAAGCCTTGATTTTTAAAAATACTTTTATCTTTATTCTTTTGCTTTTGATAACATAATTACAACTATCCTAACCCAAAAGATAGATGGATGTGATCGTCGTATTGATTTAATGAGTACTAACCTTAAAAATTTTGAGTTGAACTATTATTTGATTGACAAACAAGAATTTACTTTATTCAAGGCATTGAAGAAATTTAGACAATATATCCTTAGAAATAAAGTGCATGCAATTATGCCAGACCTTGCCACTAAACTAATGTTGAGTCAATGTGAACTTGGATAAAGGAGAGTTAAATGGATGTCTATCCTTTAAGAATATGATCTATAGATTAAGACTAACAAGCTGGTAAGGTTCTAATATTTAATTCATTTGATTGCTAATACAAATCCCAAATTGAGTGTTATGTAGGTAAAACCATAAATTTTTAAATCCAATGATTGGTATGATCCTATTATTCATTTGATAATCAATGGATATTGTCTTGCAGGATTAAGTAGAGAGAAAAAGAGAGATTTGAGGCTTAAGGAAACACATTTTTTGATCAAATATGGAGTGTTTTATAGGAATAACTCTGCATGCATTTACCCAAGGTGTGTGTCCAAGGAAGAAGCAGTTGAGATCCTGAGAACCTTTCATGAAAAACTAGGAAGTAGACATCCATCTAGAAGGACCACAGCCCACAAGATCTTTAGTGCCAGTTATTATTATCCTAATATATTCAAATATGATCATTGGCATGTGAGAGAGTGTTGTTCATGTCAAATATACAACACTAAAGAGCCTAGAGCATCCATTCCATTAAATATAGTAATCATTGATAAACCTTTTGCACATTAGGGATTAGAATTTGTAGGGGTCATGAACCCTAATTCCTTTGATGACTGCAAGCATGTTCTAATTGATACTGAATACTTCATAAGATACAATAAACTCATGGAAACCAAGCAATGTAGGATGGAAGAGGTGATCAAATTCTTGGAAGAAAACATATGCACAAGGTTTAACACATTAGTATCTCTAGTCTGTGATAATGGATATGCCTTTATATCCATTAAGATGACCTAGTAGGCATATGACAATGATATTATACTCAAGTTATCATCAAACCATTACCCTCAAGGTTATGGAGTTTCATAATAAACAAATAAGAACTTGATGAAAGCCATAAATAAGTCTGTAGCAAAAAAACCAAAAACATGGCATAAGCTACTTAATTATGCCCTTTGGGTAGATAGAACTAGAGTTAAGAAAGCTCTCACAACATCACCATTATTAATAGTATATGGTTAAGAACCTATATTCCACATTACCCTTAAGCTACTAGCATATAGGTTCATGCAAAATTACATGGAGGAAAATTAAAAATTTGTATGTTTAAGGCTACTTGACATCATATTGATGGAAGATATAAGAGAGGAAGCTTTTACCAATTTTAGCAGACATCAAACCATAGTCAAGAGGTGGTTTGATAAGTGTTCAAAGATAAAGGTGTTTATATAAGTCTATTTAGTTTTTCTTTGGGATAAGGCCTTATAACCAAAAGGAAAACATGGAATGTTCACACCTTTTTAGATTGGCCCATATCAGATTGTAGAGACCCTGGGAGATAACACCTTCAAACTAAAATACTTGTAAAGAGCAGAGTTTATATTACCAACCAATGGGAAATACCTCAAACACTATTTCTCTAATATCCCACCCAAATTCTTCATGGATTGAACTGTAAGACTAGTTAGAGTTAGTTTAGGTAGGCTTATTTTAGTTTCTTTCCTTCTTGTCCATTATTTTTACATAGTGTGTGTATATATTTGTTTGCTTGTTTCCTTTGCCTTATTTGGTGTGATTTCTATTTAGTGTGTTTTCTTTCCATAATTTTTTCATTTATTTTAATAAGTATTTTATAAAGACAACCCTCATCTTAAAATACATTTAATTACTCAAGAAACTTCACCAATCAGGAATTTAGGTATGACTTCTCAATATTGGTTGATCATGGGTTATTTAAATATGAGCTTGATGTTATAATTTAGATAAACTAGTAAAGATTAATAGTTGGGTTAATTGGTAATTTAGATTTAAAGCCTTTTTTTCAATCTAAACCTAGTTTCAATAAGGATTGCATATGTAGGATGAAACATTGAACTATTAGAAAATAATCTTTTTTGCACTTAATAAACTTTATTATTTGAGACAAAGTTTACAGCCAAGGATGGTTGTATAAAGATCAAAAATTTGATCAAATCCCAAAACCTAACTAAGATAGTTCCCAACCCTTGATATAAAGTTAAAAATGATCTAAATAAATACAAAAATAAGAGCTTATTGCAAAATTTAAGGACTATCTAAGCAAAAGTGATTGTAGTAATCTCCACTGGGGATATCGATGCCTAGATGGTAGTGGGTCAAGGTTTTTATTAGAGCCAAAGGAATATTTTTTAGGGATATGAACTCATATCTAGTATCATAGTAATTCCCAAGACTTCCCTAAGCTAAAGCATGATTTTTAATGCACATCCAAATATGCTATAAGTCATTGTTAATGGTTAAAGTCATAAAATCTGGAAGTTGTTCCCTAAATCCCATGGAAAATAGTAAGTGAAATCAAATTACACATACATCATGACTAGGTTATTATGTTTGACCCTAATTATGCATGTGTAAGACTTATTTTAACCATGAATTAATCTTAATTAGGATACCTGATCAAATGGAATGAATAACCTAGTTATTAGTCTAAACTAGAGTCTCTAAATTCTAACGTATTTCTATGTTTCCCCCAAAAATTGATATTTATTGAGGTAAACATACCCCCATTTCTAAAAAATAGATACCTTTATTTTAAAATTTACAAGATTGTGCTTTAAAATGAAAAAATGCATGATTAGAGTACCCCTAGCATATTTACACAGTCTTTATTTAAATATCATACACACTTGGTCTGGTTAGCATATTTATTCATAAATTTGGTTTGATCTTATTTAAATTTTATTGCATTGGATCTCTATGTTTCAGGTTATAGGGTTAAGGGAGTCTATTTTGAATGGACAATGTCTAGGTTTAATGATTTAAAGTTAATTTGGTCTTTTACTAGCCTTTGGTCTATTTAAAACCAAGTTTAATTCATCTTTAAGCATATTGAAACCCTTATTCTAATTACGCTAGCTCATGTCATTTTGAATTAAATTAAAATTTTATGTGGGAATAATTTACATGGGAAACATTAATTAAGCCATAGAGTTAGACTAATTTTTTATCCTAAGGATTAGTCTTGTTTATCAATATGACCAAACCTTAGTCTAAAAATTTACACTTGGTCATTTATGTCCTCATCCAAAATTTTCTTTTTATGTCCACATGGTCTAATTAATCATAATATACCCTTTTTATATCCTAGACTTAGCCTAAATCCTTGCCCTAAAATTTTAATTGCATTTGCTATTACAATAAAAACCTTAGGCTAAATCTTTATGCCATATCTTTCATTTTGTGGGGTCCACTTTATTATGTTTTAAAACTTAGCTTAAATATTTTATCCTAAGGTTTTATCATGTGTATAAACATAAATAAAACCATATTTTAAATATTTAACCTAATTTATCTATATTTCCTAACCTTGGTTTAATATTTTTTATTCATAAGATTTGATGGTGTGCATTTTCTTGGGTGGTCAAGATCTAATGATGCATATAAAGTCAACAATTCAATATCCTTGATCGATCATGCACATTTACTTAGGTGATGGAGATCTAATGGTGTGAAATTAAAGTAAAAAATTCTATCCTTGTCCCTAAGTTAAAGTTTGAGCATCTTCCAAAGATTGATGATGGTACACACCCAAAATTACACCTTTTTATTGATAGTGTATGCCAATTCAAAAATTTAATAGGCCCTAAGACAAGTGAGAAGGTGACAAGTGTCACACTTTTAGTGAGAGAATAGTGAACAACCAATGGCATTCTACCCCTTGGATTAAGATATAATGAAGCACTTTGATTTAGCTGAATGGTATCTAATGGTGTGTAATGAAGGTTGAAAAGTCAAGACCCCTATGAAAAAATATAGAGATGAAAAGTGGCATAACTACAAACCATAAATTAAATATTGAGCATATTTTAAAGATCGATGATACATGGATGAGCATACACATTTTTATGGATGGTCCATAGAATAAGGGACATAATTCATTAAATAAATATTAATAGAACATATTCACCTAGGTGAGAATAATCTGATTGTGTAATATCAACATTAACATTTAAAAAAAGCTATAACCAATGTGACAGTGACAAGTGTCATGACCATGAGGAATATGACAAAGTGGAAAATTGAATTTGATCCTTTGGATCAAGATCAATGGCCCACATTGATCCATGTAGAAAAATCTAATAGTGCAAAACAAAAAGAATTTTCAAAAGGCAATGGTCACATTTTAAATGGAAATTAATAAGCTACATGCCATGGAGATGCCACATAAGCAAGACATGATAAATTTGAAGATTTTGTGGACCTATGAAAGGGAAAGGTATAAATACATGATCTAAATAAAATATAAAGAATGAAACTCACCATTTGAACTATTTACCACCATTAAAGCACTTATAGGACCTTTAAAAAACCCTAGCAAGTATGAGAACCCTAATTCGATACTATGCTCATTGTGACCAAGCCAACAAATGTTGAATTATCACTTGTGCAAGAATAATTCAATATAGAGCCAAAGTGCAATATACTAGCAAGAAATTTGTATAAATTCACATCCATTGCATCCCAAAAAAGTGTTTTCATAGAGGATGTGTAACTTTATTTGACCTCAGATACAGAAGGAATAGTTTTCAAAGACACATATTTTGATGCCACTACTCTAAATATAAGAGAAAACAATTAGTCGAGCTTATTTAAGACCATTGAGAACCACCTACCCATCACAAGAGAGGAGGAGAAGAACATGTCTATAAAAAAAAGGTACTATGATGTAGTCACCATCTAGATGATACGACTACACTACACAACTACAAAACCTAAAGTACTACATTGCATAGATGTCCTTGCTCCAATTTTTAAAGATGGTAAAATAGATAAGGGCATGCTTATATATGAACGTAGTTTCAAGAAGATGGCTTACATCTCTCCCATAGATATTTAAAATTATTACAAATTTATTAAACCCCAAATAGACCTAACCATAATCAAAAATTGGGTTAAAGATAATGATTTAAAGAGCATCCTTTCCCTATGGTTATGTTTTGGAAACCAAGTGTTTTATAAATTCAATAATAACATCCCCATTAGTCAATTTAGACCTGGAATTAGAATGATCATGAAAATTATGAATATATTATGTGGGAACTCAACTGATACATATGTAGATAAAATTTGGGTCTCCTTAGTATATTTCATGGTTGAGAAACAAGTCACCCCTCCTCTTGGTGAAGTAATCAACACCTTTTTGAGTAGACTATTTTTTTCAATTAGGACTCAACTTATTACACAAGTGATACAAAAAATTAACATAATGAAAACTTCTAACACCTCTCAAATGATGAAAGTATAACATCATTTGATCAATATGGCCAATCAATCTCTGGCTCTCAATCCTTAAGCCAATCCAAATTTTATTCCCTCACCTCTTAGAGATGCCTTAGGAAATGGTATTCCTTAATTTGTCATGAATAATAAAATGATTTAAAATATACAAAATGAGCCTTTATCTCCTTTCATTGTGTCCACTGATATTGGTAGCTGAAAAACTTTGACATCAATATTTTTTAGCTAAAAATATGATTGCCTTGCCATATATTTTGTAGCTAAGAAAATTTGACATTATATGCTTTACTATACCACTTATGTTATCATTCATTCTAATCCCCTTCATCACTTCTTCTCTAAATCCTTTCTTCCTAGAGATAGAATTTGCAAATGGATGGTTCTTCTCATGGAATTTGATCTCTAAATTATTGATCAAAAATCTTTTAAAGGATAAGTCATTATTGATCAACTTATGGATGCTCCTATACTATCTATCGATCACCTTTAAAATAGTCTTCCTGATAATAATATTCTCTATATTGAAGGTCTCAACCAATTTATATCTCTAAAATATTACTTCCATAACTTCATCACCGATCTTAAAGTAAGTAATCTCAATGAAACCTTTATTCTCCCTGATAATAATAAACCAAAAGTATTTATCAAAGAACTTCCTAAAATTAATTTCAATTTACATGAGGATACTTGGACCCTTCACTTTGATGGTACTAAATTCATTCAAGAAGCTAGGTCAGGTTGTATTCTTACAAGCCCTCTTGGAAAATTCATTACTTTAGATTTTTACCTAATTTTTGATTTTGCTAACAACATGACCAAGTAAAAATCTTTAATATTAGGCATGAAAGATTCTCTTGATTTAAATATCCAATAATTACATGCTTTAGGTGATTCCCAGCTTATTTGTAGCCAAGTCAATGGTGATTACCAATACAAAAGTGAAAATATCATTTCTTATCATAAAATTGCAACTACTCTTGCCAAAAATTTCATTTCTTTCATAATTGAGCCTATCCCTCAAGATAAAAATTCTATTGTTGATTCCCTCACTTCTTCAACATCTCTTTTTCATCCACACCAAGTTCTTACCAATCCCACTTTTCTTATCCTAATAAGAAAATTTCCATCTTTTACTCAACCATAATATTCACTTATCTACCACATTGAGGTTGTCACCATTAGACAAAGCCCATGTTATAGAGACATCATTAAATTTTTATAACATCAACCTTATCCTCCCAACCTTGATTCCCACAAAAAGACTCACATTTGCAAACAAGTTTTAAATATGTATTTCAATAGAACCCTATATTATCTTAATGTTGAAGGTACCTTAATCCACTGTGTTATGAAATATAAGGTTCTTCCTCTTCTTAAATAAGTACATGAGGGCATTTACGGTGGCCACTGTAATAGGCATACTACAACCCATAAATGCTCATGTATGGGATACTTTTGGCTCACACTTGAAAAGGATGCCATCAATTTTTCTAAAAAGTGTACTCCTTACCAAATCCATGATGGTTTAATTCATTCACCTCTAGCTACACTTCAAACTATTGAATATCCCTAGTCATTATCTATGTGGGGATTATATCTCATAGGAAAATTGCCTTGATATTAATATGGGCATGTCTTTATAATAATAGCCATAAAATATTTCATCAAATGGGTTGAATATATGCCCCTTATCAATGTCATCGATACCACTATCTCCAAATTCATCCTTAATAAAATAATTTTACACTTTGGTCTCCCTCATACTATCATTATAGATAATGGTGGTAATTTCAAAAATAAAGATGTCAAATAGCTCTATGCTAAATTTAAAATCAATCACAAATTATCCATACCCTATCATCCATAATGTAATAGACAAATTGAAGCCACCAATAAAATTCTTAACAAAATTCTCAAAAAATAATTCATAAAACATGCATGGATTGATACCTACATATCTACCCTACTCTTTAGGCCTATCCCACTAGCATACCTACTACCACTGGGGCAACACTATGATTCTAAATCAGTCTTTATATTATAATTTGAGCTTCCCTTTCTCTATATATCTATTCATGGTATCATACATGATGAATAATTATGTGAATATTTCCTTCATACTCTCGATCTCCTAGATTAAAATCATCTTTTTGATTTACAACATAATCGCTAATATAAGGAACATTTTACCAAACAACATAACAAATAAGTTAAAGTTTGCATGTCTAATGTTGATGATATTGTCCTTAAATTAGACTACACTAATGACAAAGAAGGTAAATATGACCAAAAATGGTGGGGTCCCTATTTAATCAAAGATATTCTTGGTCCAAGTATATGTCACCTTCAAACTAATGAAGGCCTTGTTTTCAAAGAACCCACCAACACACAATTTATTAAGAAGTATATTTCCTAATCCTTCCCTTATTTTTATGCTTTCTATATGCTATTTTTCAAACACTTTTTTGTAGGATACTTGCATGGGTTTCACCCTCTATATCAATTCTCTCTTTTTACAAACCTTAGTCCATCCTTTTGGTCTTTTTGTTTCCTTTTTTCTCATGAGTTACATTGTAAAACTATGGTTTCCTCATGATGTAATTTTATCCTATTTTATTTTCTCACTTCCAAACACTTTTTATCACCCCTTGGATTTCTATTTTATGAGTTGCAGTGCAAGACCATGGATAGGACCTAGACTTCATCATAAATTCCATCTTTTCCTTATCTCATTCATTTTTTATATGATTTTTTTCACGCTTGTGGGTTTTTATTTTATGAGTTGTAGTGTAAGACCATGGATCAGACCTGGCCTTCCTCATAAACTCACCATATTGTCATTCCTTTTATAGAATGTGTTTTAAAATGGTTACAAGTTATAGATCCTTTGTTATCAAACTTTATCTTTTACTTCTTTTGATAGAATAAATTTGCATAACAAACTGTGTTATCATGTTTTCCTACATTTCCCTCATTCTTATGACAAGGAATCACATTTTTCTATCATTGTATCCCTTTTTCATTATTTGTCACATTTTTTTAATTTGAAATAATTTGCATTGTTTCATATTTCATTCCTATTGATTTCCTTTCCTTTTACTCCACATTAGATAAAACAATGTCAAATTTAAGATATCACTTGTATTTCACCTATATTTATAAGACTTTTAGATACCATGCTCTCTGAGTTCTCTCTCTTAGTAACCAAGCCCCAAGTGTTCAAATGAAAGTCATCTTTATCACCCATAATTTGTTTTCCAAATCTATATGGAGGAGGAATAGAAAAACCCATCAGTGAAGTGAAAAGCCAAATTATTTGAAAAAAGGAAATAATATACAAAAAGGTGACATAAAAATTACAAATGTCAACATCACACCAAAATATATGATTACAAGAACATATCCTACCTCCAATCAAATCTCAATTTCCATAGTTGGCCTCACTCTAAATCCAAGGTCCATTAGGGTGTGATAGGCCAGTAGATTGGAATAGGATAATTCAATAAACTCTATGGTGTTACCTACTTTCTCATGCAAGTACCCAATCTTTGCAGTAAATTGATAGATCTGTAAGGGGTCCTTAGGAATGGGGAACACATTGTGAGAAGGTAGGTCTATTTTGATTTTGATGCATATAGCCTTCGTGGGATGATCTACATACTTCATTTGTTGACTTAAGACTTGTGTGGCTAATAAAATTTCTTCATAGTCTTTAATGTCAATAGTCCTCTTATTTTGACAAAACTAATTTGAGATTCTTGAATTCAATAAAGGGTTCATAGACCTTAGTTTTTCCTTCATTATCCTCTCCACTCATTTCATTTCCCCTTAGACAAGCATGTGTGATTCTAAATATGTTTTCCATATTCTATACTTCATTCTTCTTCACATATTATAAAACATACTAGAACTACTTTGTTTTAGTTTTATCTATCCTCAGTAAAATAACATGCTTGAGCAACTATGGATTATTTTAATTTCACCATGGTTCTACATTTCTAGACATTATTTAATTCCTTTTACCATTTAAAATTATTGTACTACCCTTTTTTATGGACACTTGAGTCTATTTATACTTTCATGTACTTTTTGTATTATTAATTAAGGTTGGCTTGTTACTTATCACTCACCAATGTTGTTTTCCCCCTTTATGCACCTTTTTCCATTGATGATTGAGAAAGGATTTTTACTACTCACTCATCAATTTTGTTTTACCATTTTTATTGCTCATCTTTATTTAAGTAAGGATTTTTACTAATTTTACATCGATGTTTGATTACCATCTTTTTGACATGTATCCTTGGTTTGATTTGGTGAGTTTTCCATTCTTGCTTTGGGTTTACTTATTTGAGTTTTTTGGTCTTTAGTAGCCTTGGATTTTTGGTTACCTGATTTATTCTAAATTTTAACTTGGTCATTTAGTCTAACATAGCACTTTCCACCCCAACTTGCCGAATTTCCAAGTATGTCTCATCCACATAGCACTAGTTATCTTGGCTTTCCTACATTTATTTGTTTTTGCTCTTTAGATTTGTATTCTTAGGTTTGTCAAAAGCAGTCTTTGTGCCCTCCACAATAAAAACTACAATCACAATAGAAAACCATCCAATGATAAAGGTAATTCAAGGTATAGATTACATTTATTTTTCAATTATTTCTCTTTTTGTCATTTACTTTCAGTTATTTTATGCTTTAAAATACTATAACTTTTTTAGCCTCAATGTTGTGTGTTATTATGTTCTTTCTCAAAGTACCATCCCCTATTACACCTTAGTGACATTTTATGAGCTTTAAATGGGGAATATGTATACACATAATATTTTCACACTTTATCAATTACTGATTTTTTGTATCTTGTATGAACCCATCAAGTCTCAATCTCTCAGAGTGCATATCCTAAGGGGTGAACCAAGAAAGGGGTGGGTAGAGCATTGGTGTTTCATAGGATTTTTTTCCTTTATTTCCATTTATTACCAATCCAACTAGCTCCTAAAAACACTCCCCTAACCTTTGCCTTCTCATTTGCACACTCTTCTATTAATTTACCACATTCATTACTCATTTTCCTAACCTAAAACCTCTTTTGATAGTTTACATGACTATGTCAATTATGTCAATATTTATCTTATTGATAAAACTTATTTAGGGTCTAGCTCGTCCCCTGGCTAACCTACTTCATGACCTAGTGAGTTTTTGTCAATAACGATACTAAGTCAAGCAGGTCAACCCTATCGGTTAAAATTTTTGGAAGGGTTTAGGATTAAATGTTCCTATATAAACACATTTATTTCACAATTATTATAGGAAATAAAAGATTTATTATTCATTTGTACTTATTTACAATTTGATTTTACATCATTCTAATTAATAATTCTTAGCTTAAGGTTTCTACTTGGCAAAAAATCTAGTCTTTTGGAGAATTCTTAGATGCTTTGGCCTTTCTTAGTGTTCCTTGTAAACCATAATGACCTATTGTGAAGAAAATTTGGATAAAGGAGAGGTTGAGTCTCAATGGGTTTTTCATATAGTTAAGTATCTCTAACTTTTCTCATCTCTTTAGTAGATAAAAGTAACAAAAGTAATGGCTTTTTAATAATTTTGCTTTTCCTCTCCATGCATTAGGATTTTACCTATACATAACTTAATTATGATTATCATATGCATGTTTAATTTTAAATTTAATAAACACCCACTTTATGGCTAAGCATTGATGAGAACTAGATTAGATTTATTTGCTTTACTTGTTATTAGTATAGTAAATATGCAAATATAGGACTTAGTTAGGGTGATTACGTAGTTTTGCTTGACTAAAGGCTTTCTAACCCTCCCTAGTGATATTTTTGTGATAAGATATCCATTGGATAGGTCTTGTTGTAAATTTTTACTATCAAGGCGAAATTCTAACCCATGTAATTTCAAACTTTCTAGGACCCTATCAATAGCCTTTGCAAGGTGGTCTACTAGGTGTATTTTGACCAAAAATGACAAGTTTTGGTGTTTAAATGTTAAATATGAAGTCAAAAGGATATTAAATAATATAAATTATTAACCTTAAAATACATTAATATACATTAATTGAGCTTAATCCTAAATTTTCATGCCTTGGAAAGGTCATTTTATGCAAGTTTAATCCCAAAAGGCCCATTTTTAGACTCCCACACGCCAAATTTACCCATTTAAAGTTTTAAAAAGTTAATTATTTTATATAACATGTAATAAGACTAATTTAAATATTTAAATTAAATAATTTTGGTGGTGATAATATTTAAGTGGGAATAAAAGGCAAAAAAGGCCATTTCCATGCATATTTACAAAGAAGAGTACAAAATTGTATGGCCATCCTTACATTAGAGCTCATGAAAAATGGTAAAGGGGAATAAAAGAGGTTCCATTATAATTTTATGGTAATATAATTTGATATAGGCTCAAAACTAATATCTTACCTTTATATTTTTAGTTTGCACACAAGGAGAGCTCTTCAGGTTTGTAGGTGGTATGGTTAAGAGAGAGAAAATAAAGGTTTACATTTTTTTACGAAGAAAGTAGACTCAAAGAGATTCCTAATGGATAAAGTGGTTCTCAAATTTATTATATCTCCCTTATGAATCATCTATTTGAAGTCAAGGCATACATTAGTGGTCTTTCATCAAGGAAGGCACTCATTTTTTTGTAATTTCTGCTCATCAGGACATCATATCACTAAAATTCAAGTTTGCAGAGATTCTCAAAGACATGAGTCACCCTCCCATGGCTACCATTAGTATATTTACACACTTTTAAGGGCCAATTAAATATAAATAAGGTATGAGATTGAAAATTTTTAGTTTGTGAGACTCAAATACCCCTGAGTTAGTCATGAAATATATGATCTATTAATCATCACTAAATACTTGCATATGGTTGACATTATCTGACACTAAGGGATAAGGGACTAATTCAATGATAAGGCTTTGTAACTTGGAGTTTTGATTGGGCATAAGGTTAGCTATAGCTAAAGCAAGTTCATTAGCAACCTTGTTTTCTTCGCTAAAAATTGACACAATGTTGAAATCATCAAAAATTTTAATTATGTCTCAAACTTTAAATTTATACTTCTTAAGATATAAAAATTTACATTGATATTTACTTTTGAATAGATTAACTACTAGTTTTGAATCACCAAAAACTAATAGTTCTTTGACATTATGCTTGATTGAAAATAATAATCCAAGAATAAGTGCTTCATAATCAACCAAATTATTGGTGCATGGGAGCTAAATTTTGTAAGAGGCACTATATTCTTTCCTAATTGGATTGATTAATACCACTCCTACTCTAGAACTTGATTTACATCTAGCACAAGTAAAATACAACTTCCATAATCTAGGCATGACATGATAATTTTTTGAGTTACATCATACCTTTGGGGTATCAAGAGTGTAAACACCCAAATATAAGTTAAACATGTTGACACTCTCATTGGTTTCATTTTACTTGGTGATCATATGCTTCATCTTGGGCTCCCTCTCTATCTTGATCTAATTAAGAACTCCTTTCCAGGGTAACCACATATGTGAATAATCAATTGACATGTAACCATTTAAGCCTTTTATCCAATATCTACTCAACATCATTCCATAATAAATATGGATTTATACCACTTGGATGTCAATGAACTATTATATCCTTGGTTCAAAACAAATTTTCATGTCAATATTAAAAAATTCACCAATTACTTTGAATCTTGATTTATCTAATTGAGTTACAACTCTATCAGATTTAATTGGAGTCAAACCAAGTTGTTCACAAATACCTATAGGCATAATATTTTTAGATGCACTAGAGTCTAATAAATAAGTATGACAATTCTTACCAAATATCTTGACTGTAAGTAGGAAAGGTGGAACATCTACCTTACTCTTGTGTATTAAAATGTTAGCATGTGCAACCTTTTGAGACTTACAAAGATTCATAGATAAAGATTTCAACAATAAATCCACTTTTTCTATAATATAAGTTAATTCATGAAAATTAATATTATCTTTGATATTTTTCATGTCCACTACTATATTATATCCAATCCTATTATAAGAATTAGATGTATCAATAGTGGGCTTAGAGGTACTTCCCTTAGGAGGTTGTAGATTATTATTTGATGTAGTATTAGGAGTGTCAATATTATTTGGTGGAGTTGAGTTAGTCAAAGGTTATTTCCTAATCCCTTTTCTTTAGAGGATAAGTCTTCTTTAGGTATTGATGAAAATCATGAATATCCTTAGGGATATCCTTAGGCTCATTATCTTTTTGAAATGGGAAATCAAATGACTCTACCATGAGAGTTAAATCAAAAGATTTAAATTGCCTTGAATAACTTGATGTACTTGTGACATGGTCTTAATTAGGTACAACTTCAAAATTATCCAAATCTTATTGAAAATCTTATTACAAAATTCTAGGCAATCTAATTCACCATGATTTGAAGTATAATGAACTCTACAATAATTTGTTAAAACAACATCACTTAGATTTATAAAAATCACATCATTATTAGTAGGTAACTCATTCTTATAGTTTTTGTTATTTCTATTATTTAGGGATCTATTTTAAGACCTATTAAATATTTAGAAAGAGAAGTTCCTATTAGATATTTCCCCAGTATTGCCAACTTGATTTTGTAATTGAAGGTAGTCAGTGCTTAGTTTTTGAACCATTTTTTGGATAGAGTCATTCTCATTCTTGGGTGCCTCATAATTATGAACTTGATTATTTATAATAGCTATATGCATTAGAGATCTTTGGTATTATGGATGAGGTCCACTTGAAATATTATTCAAGAATCCTAGGTTTTGACCCAAGTTTGCATGGTTCAAAGGCCATTGGTTTAGAATTAAAAGCAAATTTAAGGTAGGAATATTTTGATTGGCATTAGGAATGACATTAAAAATAGGAAAATCTATATTAATTTTGGGAATAATGTATGCCATTTGGCCCTATGGTTGCATTTGGTAATTAAGAACCATAGCTTCATCATATGCTAAAGCTAATGTATTAATGATCTGAGCATATCTTTTGAGAAATGTAGAAGTCAAGGAACCCAAGTCATCCTTGTAAATCTCTAAGGTTAAATCCCCATAAGGTCTATAAGAAGCTATGGTTCTGATAAACATTTTTTGGAATCTATCATTAAAGTTTGTTATGGGATCATTTGAATATCTTTTAACTATGGTAAACTATTGGTAAAGGACACAAAGATTGATGTTTTTTCCAAACTGATCAATAAAGTAATTATTAAAATAATTCCAACTAGCTATGTAGTTTTTAGGAAGGTTAAGAAATAATTTATGTGTAACATATTTGAAAGTAAATGGAAATAATATACATTTTACACCATCATGAATAAAATTCATAAGTATTAAAGAAGCTTTGAAATGTTTAATGTCTTCTTCAGTAGTTAAAGCACCATTATGATTAAAATTAGGCAAATACTTTTTAGGATTATGAGGAAGGTCATGTACCACACCTAGAACATTGATTGAAGAACCACATAGCCAAGTCATACCTTGATAGGGATTGAACACAAGAGCATATAGAACTAGTGAAGTTAGTTGAGAATTTGAGAGTCTACACTTACCTTTGTCTCACCTAGCTCTCCTGTAAACTTTTAATGATATAAGAGGAACACTTGTCTTTGAACATGACCTGGTCCTTATCCTTCGAAATTACAACTTGAAAGATTTGAAACCTATTTGAAATATGATGTGTAAATCTTATCTTTGAAAATAAAAATGATCAAACTTACTCATTAAGCAAATATTACACAAATTTGTATAAATAATGATAAAATACATCAATATTTAACTAATTTAGCTCAAATATATGTCCAAATACATAGGTATGAGTGATCTTTACACTTTTCAAGCTCAGATAAACTCAAATTTTCAAATATCTAATCAATATTTAAACAAAACAACTATTACTAATCTCAAACACCTTGGATTATAAAGCTTAAGCTATCTTTACCAAAAAATTTCATATATCTTCAAAGAATATCTATATTTGTATGAATAAGCACAAAGACTAGTCTAAAACCATTAAGATCAATGATCTTTACACAAATATGCTAAAAGAAACACAAATATGCAAAGAATACATCATTATTTGAATATAAGTCACCAAAATTAGAAAAAATGTTACAAATCTTCAAAGATTTAACTAAGGCTGTCCTTTTAGTGCCATCAGAACATGTTCCCTATTGATGCTTGAAAGTGTATCATAGATGGTTCTTAGTGTTTAAGAGACACTACTCATTTTTTAAATCAAAGAATCTAATGCATGAGTTTCAAGTTATGATAATCCTATTATCTTTGGTGGAATAGAGGCAGAACAAGTGGATTATTTCACAAATTTATATTAGTTGGTGGTTGGGAGCCACCGTGGCTTAATAGTTTATCTTTTATCTTGAAGATGATCTATGTTATTTAAAGTGAATTATGCTTAAACCAAGTCTGAAGATAAACTAAGATGAGTAATAACAATGAAGGTAATATAAGTTTAATTGATAAAAAAGGAGAAAAAGGAAGGGTAATGCAATGAAGAAATATGTTGTTGATCTTTAATCTAAACATCATGACAAAGTTTAAATTTCATCTAAATATGCATTTAACTAATATATGACATGAAGTATCATAAGATCAAATCCTATCACACATCAAGCCAACATTTAAAGGTAGTATGAAATAATGTAAATAAAGACTAGATTCACATTAAATATCTACCCCTATAAGAAAACAACATTAGCATATATGCAAGAAGAGTAATGAAAATAAATTAAACTTTAGAGATTTCAACTAATCTATCATTAGCACAAATTAGAAACTCTTCACTTAAAGATGCACATCTAAAATTCACAAGGACCATTTGAATCTAAGATTTGGACTAGACAAATGAGAGAGAATCCATGATTGTAATTCACATAAGTAAATGCAGACAAACTTTTTAGAACTCCTTGCTTATATTAATTTTCTAAAAATTTACAGATAGTTTTAGCTCAAAAAAATGCCCTCTTCTCTGACAATGGAAAATACCTCTTTATATAAAAAATTCAATAGGTGTGTCGGTTATTCATGTCAAATATTAAGGACAGTTATCCTTTTACAAACACTCTATAACCCTTTTGAACATTCCAAAATGACTAACCTATAGGAAATTTTATTTATAAATTGCACATGCCTTTACAAAAAGAATATTCAATTTTTAAATATTATATAATGGTCCTATACAATAGAATATTATAAGTTAACTAGCTTAATTTTGAGACCCTTGTGATGTAGTCTTTTGATTCTCTTGAAATATCTTCATCTTATAATGCTACTCACCAATATTTTAGAGGTCAATAATAGGTCTCATGAAAAGTTCCCTTTCTTGATCTTCTAGGTTCCTAAGATCCTTTTTAGTTCTTTCCAATGCTTGTTTGATACTTCTAGCATCTATTATATTCTCCTTAGATGATAGAATCAAGCCCATGATGTTCTTGTTATCCACCCATGTCTTCCCTTAGCCTTGATTTATCACCTCCTATATGAATTGAGTAGTTCTATGCCTAAACTCCTCATTCGTGATAAGACTCAATGGGCTAAGTGTGTTGGATTCTTTTATTAGGTTATCCAATATGTGAAACATTTTACCTTATTATTGTTTGAGATCAATACAAACATCCTCCATTTTTTTGGACTAGTTGATTAGGGCCTTGATCTTATCCACTAATATAGCTATAACCATATTAAGGTGGGATAAGCTGACTATTCTGAACATAGGGATTTGATTCTTGGTTAATGATTTAATAAAAAATTTCACTTGATAATTAGAAGAATACCATTGGCCAACTTGGCCTATAGCCATGGTATTTTATTTATTTATTTCATCTTACCTAAACCAAATTGATTTTAAAGAACCAAACAAATTTCTATGGCAGCGTCAAATTTATTGAACCTATCTTCTAGGATTGACAAGATAGTTTGTCCTTCTAAATTATTATTTTGTTGAATTATGACCTTAAGGGAAGCTTGAAATTATTCTTCTTATTTTTGGGTTAATTCAAGCACATTATCTTCAAATATCTAGTTTTCCTTGGGTCTCTATCCTTCCATTGGATTCAAACTAGTTAATGGCTCTACTTTCTAGTAGGTGGTCTCTTTACCTCATATCACGAATTAATTTTCTATGACCCTTTATAAATTAGATGTTTTTGGGTCAAACTTGCCACCAAATGATGATTTAGTCACTCATGGTTCAACGATATCCATCTGTGTTCCACTTGACTCCCCTAGAGTAACCATCCTTATTTAATATTCCTTTTGTAGAGATAGGATCCATGACTTGACCTCCTCATTAACTAGGATATTGATGGCCTTCATCATTGAAAAAGGGTGTTGTACAGTAGGTTATTTCTATAATTTACCATAGATGAACTATTATGGAATGATTAGACCATGAATCAAATTTCCTTCACTAAAGAGATTGACCTCACTCCAAGGATAAGTGAAAGTCGCCTTGGACTTCTTGGCCTTTACTATAACCATGTCTATTTTAGTTTTTATTTTAAGAGGATCTATAGGAACTAGATCTAATGTTTCTTTCCCCTTTTTCTCATTTATTTCCTTCATTTCTTCATCATCTACTCATAAGCCAATGACTGAATTTTTAAATCACCTTCAATTGTCTCACTAGGGTCTAATTCTACCATATGAACCTCCTACACTATTGATCTTTGTTCCTTTTCTTAGGCTAAAGAATATGCAACCTCATCATACCTTCTCTCTTTTGGCCTATGTTTAACTTGAGTCTCTATTTGGGTAATGATTGATTGAGATGGTGGAGGCCTAGAAGGTGCACCACTTAGAAAATGGTAATAGCTTGGCCCTAACTTCCATCTTCCATCATCCCCTTTATGTTCTTTCAGCATCCTAGATTCAGGTTTGATGGTGTGTTCTTTCATTCTTTTGATGACCTCAGAGAATGAAGATGCTTTTGTATAAATAGGGTCAAAAGGACTAGGCTGGTAATCATAAGGTACATTTATTCCTTTAGCCTTCAAATACTCCTTAACATTTCCATGGGTATCCCAATACCCTAGATCATCAACTTGTAAATTGAAGGATGACCTACGTTTGGAAGGAACCTCAATATTTTCACATAATACAAAAATAGTCATACCAATGGTTATGAGAGGGGTGTGAAATAGTCCCTTCCTTTTGGTCTTGAAAAGACCATATATTCCATTACACATTTGATAAACCACTTCTTAATTTACTATCTTAATTATTACATGGATAGATAACATGAGTGGGGTGCATTGGGTCCTTTCAATCCTGATGATTGTGTAATTTGGATATAGCCATATATCCCCCATAGTTTCAACAGTCTTTTTTATTAGTGGGTTAACCCTCATCACTGGGATCCATGTGATAGCCTCACTAAGGGATGGGTAAACATAATCACACATGAATTAGATGTGATCCATGTACTTAAAGATATATAACTTGGAGTAATACTATAAGAAAATTTATGTTCTATCAAGTGACCATTCCCTAAGGTTAGGAATTTTTGTTGTAAAAAGATTGAGTCATATAAATTTGTGGATTAGTATTTGTAGGAGAAATCCCTGAATCGGTATTAGAGGGAATATTGTTTGAAGGTGGATTACTAGTGGCATTGTTGGATATATTTATGTTAATTGTTCCCACATTATGTTGAAAATATTGAAGATGAGAATTGACTTGATAGGTATAAAAAGGATTGAATCCACCTACTTCATCTTGAGGTGTGATTTGAACCATGTTAAAATCCACATATAAGGTAGGGGAAGAGGTTCTTTAAGAGTGAGGGTTCTCTTAAGAGGAAAAGAGAGGGAGAAATGAATGTCACATATAGTGTCTAAATGGATTCAAGCTATCCAATAAGATTCTAATAGGGGACTTCATGATGATTTGAGGAAATGAGTATAATTCTAAAGAAAAAAAATAGAGAACTAAGTTATTCATATAAGAGAGAAAAGTCATAAATAAGATAAAAAAGCTGACCAGGTCAACTTAGTACTATTAGATAGGGATTTAATAAAAGTATAGAGTTGATTGGGTTGATTTAATATTTTTGAATAGTAATCAAAAGAGTATAGAGTCAACTGGGTCAACTTACTACTACTAGCAATGGAAAAAGATAGTCTGATAAGGATACATGATCAACCAGGTTGACTTAGTAATATAACCTAACTAGTAAAATAGATACAGAGTCAACCAGGTTCACTTAGTAATGAAGGCAAGGAAAAAGACAATCTTTAAGAGGCTATGTTGAACATAATGATAGTGTACCAAAAATAGGAAAAAAATTGTGCAATGTAATTGAAACAATAAATGAGAGTAAGGACATAAATAATTGGATCAATGATAATGATCCAATTGGGTCACATAGCACAAAACCTTTCACTAACACTAGCTAATGCAAGTTTTAGGAATACAACATACAATGAGTAAAGATCAATAAATTAACTAAAAAGTAAATGCTAACTAAGTGGTCATCCTGAATGTTAGATTATTATAAAGTGTTATTTTAAGTACCATATAGAATTTAGCTAAAATTAAGGAACTAGAAAGCAATCTATGGATGTTTCAAGACATTTATGTTGAAGGGGATATGTGTTGGTAATGGTACTAGTTTGATATTGGGGCCTACACCCTCAATTTATGATCCTACAGTGATAAGGGTGTCATTTGATTTTCCAATGTATACCATTAACCATGTGTTTATACTTGGATAGAGAACCAAGTTGACTTCCCCCTTGGTGATGAAATCTAAGTAGATAGGCCTTAGGTAGATAAAATTTTAAATGAATTTTGAAATTATGTGATTTATTTGTGTGTACAAGAAAGAGAAAAATAGTGAAACTAAACAATATATTAAAAAACCACCTAATTAGACTATGTGAGATACTCTAAGCATGCAAACAATTAAAAAATGAACGTGTGAATTAATTACTAGTATATAGTTATTAATTCCTAATTTAAGCATGGCATAAAGTTAATTCAAAGGATAATGTATGTAAACATTATAGAAAATAGTCAACAAGGTCGCTATTGTAATGTATAATTAAGAGTCCTTAAGAACCAATTCAACTAAGTTGACCTAGTCTTTCAAATAAAAGATAAACTATAAAACAAAAGGTAAACTATAGAACTAGGTCAATTAGGTTGACCTAGTTTTCTCTATAATAATGATGTTTAAGACTAAAAAATTGTGCAAAATAGAATTGTAATGAAGAATTGAATTGAAATATAGAGAAAGAAAGGAACCTTGGTGGGTTGAAAGATGCTGGGGACAATGAAATTTCTATTAAAGTGACTTGAATGCTTGATTGTAATTTCTACCAACTATTTCGAATAGGTCAACCTAGTTCTAAAATTCCATGTTTGTTGAATCCTATTTAAGATGATTGAGTCAACTTGGTCAACCTTGTTTGTTATCTAGAAGTTGAGTGTGATACTAAGTCGACTTCTATGACTTAATTTGTTATTATGGAGCTAAATAAGAGACTAAGTTGACCTTTGGACATAATATATTATTTAAAACTCAAAAAGAGTACTATGTCAACCTGTTTGATCTAGTAACTTGTATTTGATGAAGACTGACATAGAAAAGATAGTCATTTTTATGTGACTATGTGTTCAACCTACACATAGAAGTTAGAAACTATACTAGCTTTGTTTACCCAGTATCAAAAGTATAGAAAAATAATAATATAATAGAAATGAAAAGAATGAAAGAAAACCTACAAGGGCTAGATTCATGTCAGGTTCACCAGAATGTATGCAATCAAAAATGCATTATATCTACAAATCAATAACTCAGAGAACATAAATCCCACATACACTTCCTATTGGAGATACATTAGATAATTATGAACATGACCAATATAGATCTTATAGACTTAGCCAAGGGATATATTATCACAATAATATCACTAGGGAGATTTCCAAATCCTCCAATAAAACAAAACTATGTAATAAACCTAATGAAGTCCTATTTTTTCATATTCACTATACTAATAACAAGTAAATCAAAGAAATCTAACATAGTGTTCACTAATTATTATAGCACAAAGTGGGGGGGGGTTATTAATCATAAAAGTAAACATACATAAGAGAATCTTAATTAAGCTATGTATAGTTAAGACCTTAATGAATGGAGAGGAAGATTAATATTATTCAAAATCCATTACTTATTGATTTAATAATTTTGGGAATATTAGAGTCTTATTCTTAATTTAGTTAAGGGTCTCAGTTGACTAAATCAATAAATAATATTTCAATAAATAGAGTACTAATTTGTATAGTTTATTTGACTTCATAGCTTTCTATAAATAGTAATGAAAGAGGAGAAATATAACTTATCTTAAAACTATGTTGATATAGCTAAGATAGAGGTTGATACTGGTTGTGCAGGATTGGGACAATGCCATGAATCAAGATCTATCTTTCTTTTAGTGAAAGAATAGGAGAGCCAAACATAGGACACTTCAAGGTCTAACACTATATTCTAGGTCCTACCACTATTGTCCAAAATAGTCATAGAGATTTAAATTTTTTAGGTTTTGTCTGCTATCTTTGTATTAGTCTACCTATGAAATTTCAAGTCTTGACTATCGACAAAGCTATTTATAGAGAAAATTTAATCTCTAACCCTATATCTTCCTTGTGTTTGAACTTAAATGAAAAATTTAAGAAAGAGGGCAGGGGGGGGGGGGTTAGTGTCTGTAATATGCACTGAACATGTATCCACATCCCTTGTGTGGGCATGATGCCTACATACCAATACTCCAAAGAGGGATCAAGCCATATGTAGTTCTCTCACTTAATGTTTTTTGTGAAATAATGTTATACATATGAAAAACTGATAAACTAGGTGTGATTTAGGTGGCTAGGGATTGGTGTGCAGGTTTAAAAAAGCTGATAATTGTATTGGATGGTTGTATGCATAGAATGGGTAAATTTACCTTAGTGGTCTTACTTGTATTATTTATTTCTTTTATAATAATTACCAATCCATTATAAATTAAATTTGAGTGGGATTTTATAGAGATCTACTAGTCATAGGTTAAATGCATTTGTGCTAGGCTAACATAATGAAGAAGAGGAAATGGTCACCTAGGCTCAAAATGTGATTCGATATAAACACTAGAAATACGACACCCTAAGGTCTAGTGCTATTGTCCATGTTGGGTGTTATTTTCCTATAGGTACATGACTTAGGGGGATGGAATAAACATGGAAAATGGGGTTTGACTAAAATAGAATCAGGTCTCAAAAGCTTACAAATGATTAAGAATCAACAAAAGCATACCTAGAAGGGTCAAGAGAACATGTAAGAGGGACCTATGTGTTGGGTGTCATAAGCAACACTCAAGCTACCAATTTTGACATTTTATATGACTAAATTTTCTTTCCTTTATTATAGTGATGTATTAAATAAAAATACTATGATAAAAGAAAAATAGAAAGCATACCTAAACTTCCCTACAATGGTGAAGCCCATGAAGTTGTGTGATGTTTATTGTACATAGAGAGCACATTTAGAAGTGTAAATATATAAAAGAAAATCAGGATTAGATCAATTTTTTTTAGATATGATATATCTAAAATAATAACATACAAAGTTAGGTAAGAGAGAGAGAGGAAGAGAAAGGAATGAATACACCTCACTAGGTATGCAGACCAATATAAAAGCTATTGTGATGTTGAGTGATGATAGATGTGTGCTGAGTAATGTTAGGTATGTGTTATGCCAAGAGTAATATCATGAACAGAGTTGAATGCTCAATTATTTAAGAGTGGCTCAATAATATAGAGGCTATCCATTTATCTCCATCATCACCCACTAAGTGAATCTAGGTGGTCATGTGTGTGTTAATAAATGTTTGGATTGTGTGTCCAATCCTTTTGAATAGGTGGCTCAAGAATACAAAGGATAGCTAGAGCTTTGGATCCATCATTTCCCCATGAAGTGAAGCTATAAATTGATACCAATATAAATGTGTGTCATATGAGATGTATCATGAAGCCCATGAATAATCTATAATATAAAAATATGGTGTGGATAGTAAAATGTGTACTAGAAACTAAGCCAATCTTGGCCAATCTGAAAGGAGGAGATTAGGCTTTTATGAAATCCACTCTAAAACTAGAAACTAATCTTATGTGGAATCCAATCAAGAATGTGGAGGTTAATATTATATGAAATCCATTTCAAAATTATGCTAACTACCTGTACATGGAGTAAGACATGCAACTACTGAGAATGTCTGAGTAGTATACTGAACTCAGAAAGAAAAGAAGTTAAATATGTCATGCACATTACCCCTAATCACTAGTGTCTATAACAAGGATTTTGATTTGGAAGTAATACCAGCTACCCAATCTAAAAATGGAAATGAGTCCCATCATGTCGTGCATGATGCCCTTATATCTAGATTCTATAAGAAACATTGTACTGAAACTATTGAATCTAAACTAGTATATATGTGAAAAACTATAGTTGAGCTTACATTTTTGCATATTTATATAAAATCTAAGTTTTTTATTATTTGGATAAGAGCATAGAAATAGAAATCCCTATTGTTTGGTGTTGTTGTCCATGTCTAGCACTTTTGTCCATTGCTAAAATTGATGATTGTTCTATAATCATCAATAATTTTTTGGTATGTTCTGCCTAGTTTGACATTTGATTACTATTCTAAGTGTTCTAAAAACTAATTTTTTGACCAATAAGAGCTCTAATCTCTATGAAAAAACATTTTTTTGTTACCTCCTCTTCTAAGGACAAGAATAAATATCTTGTAATTACTACCCTTAGAAGAAAGAGACCTATAAGTGTGTTATTCTATGAAATACATGATATATCAATAATAATCAAAATGATTTCTCAAGATATAGAATAGTTTGTATTAGATATTGTTAGATCAATAGGGGCATGCCTAAATAGATATAATAATGTAATAGCATGTTTAATACATGTAATTGAAACTAGAAGTGTTAGTTGTTAAGGAGTGATGGAGCATGATCTCCATCATGGCATCTAAACAATCAAGATAATGAATGATGTAGATCATGGCATTGCAACAATATGAAGTAAACAAGTAATAAGCACACAAGGAAAGAATTATATAAGAGTAGCCAAGGGGCCAAGTAAACAAGAGACATAGGTACATGTCACTCAAACTAGACAAAAAACATACAAGGCATGTTCAAATGTCACATACACTTATAATTGAAAATAAATAAGGTTGGCACGAGGGCCATAATCACATAGTAGTGTACCAAAAAAGGACATTGGCAAATATATTAAGGTGCACACAAGAATAGAAGTAAAGGACATTGGAAAATGTCCTAAGGTACATATAAGAGACAAAACAAGAACTTATAAATGTAATAACATCTATCTATTCAAAGTAACAAAAGAAGGCATATTAAATAATCAACAATTTTGACATTATATATGACTACATTTACCTCCATTTATTATAGTGATGTAGCAAAGCAAAATAATAGGATAAAGGAAAAAAAGAAAGTGTAACCAAACTTACCTACAATGGTGACACCCATGAAGTTGTGTGTTGCCTGTTGTACATAGAGAGAGCACATTGCAAAGTGTAAATATACAAAAAGAAATTAGGATTAAGTCAAATATTTTTAGATATGATATATCTAAAATAAGAACACACAAACATGGGTAAGAGAGAGAGGAATAAAAATGAATTAATACACCTCACCAAGTATGTAGACCAATACAAAACCAATTTTGATGCTAAGTGATGCTAGATGTGTGATAAGTAATGTTGGGTATGTGTTATGCCGAGAGTAATATCATGAACAGAGTTGAGTGCTCAATTTTTTAAGGGTGGCTCAAGAATGTAAAGTTTATCCCTTTGGATCTATCATCACCCACTAAGTGAATCTAGGTGGTCATGTGTGTGGGAATCAATGTTTACACTGTGTGTCCAATCCTTTTGAGTAGGTTGCTCAAGAATATAAAGGCTAGCTAGAGCTTTGGCTCCATCATTTCCCCATGAAGTGAAGCTAAAAATTGATACTAGTACAAATGTGTGTCATATTAGATGGATCCTAAATCCCATGAATTATCTATAATAAAAAAATATGGTGTGGATAACCAAATGTGTACTAGAAACTAAGCCAATCTTCGCTAATCTGAAAGGAGGATATTAGGCTTGTATGAAAGCCACTCTAAAACTAAAAAATAAACTTATGTGGAATCAACTTAAGAATGTGGAGGTTAGGATTATATAAAATCCACTTTAAAATGATGCCAACCACCTGTAGATGGAGTAAGGCACACAACTATTGAGAATGGCTAAGTAGTATACTAAACTTAGAAAGAAAAGAAGTCAAATATGCCATGCACATTACCCCCAATCATTGGTGTCTATAACATGGATTCTGATCTGGAAGTAATACCAACTTCCCAATCTAATAATGGAAGTGAGTGCCATCATATCATGCATGATGCCCCATATATATAGATTCTCTAAGAAAATTTATATTGAAACTATTGAATCTCAATTAGTCTATATGTACAAAACTGTAGTTGAGCTTACATTTTTGCCTATTTCTAAAAAATATGATTTTTTTTCTATTTGGATAGGAGCACTAGAAATAGATCAACTTATTGTTTGGTGTTGTTGTCCATGTATATAAATTTTGTCCATTACTAAAATTGATGACTGTTCTATAATCATCATTATTTTTTAGGTCTGTTCTGCTTAGATTAACCTCTGATTACTATTCTAAGTGTTCTAAAAACTATTTTTTTGACTAGTAGGAGCTCTAATCTTTATGAAAAAACCCTTGTTTGTTGTCCCCTCTTCTAAGGGTAGGAATAAATATCTTGTAATGACTAACCTTATAAGAGAGAGCCCTGTAAGTGTGTTATGCTATGAAATACATTATATATCAATAATAATCAAATTGATGTCTCAAGATATATCATAGTTTGTATTGGAGATTGTTAGATCAATAGGGGTATGCCTAGATAGATATAAAAATGTAATAACATGTTTAATATACTAAATTGAAATTGGAAGTGTTAGTTGTTAAGGAGGGATGGAGCATGATGTCCATCATGGCATCCAAATAATCAAGATAGTTAATAAGAGAACATGTAAGAGGGACCTATGTGTTGGGTGTCATAAGCAACACTCAAGCTACCAATTTTGACTTTTTATATGACTACATTTGCCTCCATTTATTCTAGTGATGTAACAAATCAAAATACTAGGATAAAGGAAAAATAGAAAGCATACCTAAAATTACCTACAATGGTGAAGCCCATAAAGTTATAAGATACTTGTTGTACTTAGAGAGAGCACATTGTGAAGTGTAAATGTGAAAAAGAAAATATGGATTAGATCAATTCTTTTTAGATGTGATATATCTAAAATAAGAACATATAAAGTTAGGTAAGAGAGAGAGGAAGAGAAAGGAATGAATACACCTCACCAGGTATGCAGACCAATACAAAACCTATTATGATGTTGAGTGATGTTGGATGTGTGCTAAGTAATGTTGGGTATGTGTTATGCCAAGAGTAATATCATGAATAGAGCTGAGTGGTCAATTCCTTAAGAGTGGCTCAAGAATTCAAAGGCTATCCATTTGGCTCCATCATCACCCACTAAGAAAATCTTTGTGGTCATGTGTGTGATAATCAATGTTTGGACTGTGTGTCCAATCCTTTTGAGTAGGTGGTTCAAGAGTACAAAGGCTAGCTAGAGCTTTGGCTCCATTATTTCCTTGTGAAGTGAAGTTATAAAATGATACAAGTATAAATGTGTGTCATATGAGATGGATCCTAAAGCCCATGAATGATCTATAATCTATAAATATAATGTGGATAGTCAAATGTGTACTAGAAACTAAGGCAATATTGGCCAATCCAAAAGGAAGAGATTAGGCTTATATGAAAGCCACTCTGAAACTAGAAACTAAGCTTATGTGGAATCCACTCAAGAATGTGAAGGTTAGGATTATATGAAAACCAATTAAAAATGATTTTAACCACCTATAGATGGAGTAAGTCATACAAATACTGAGAATGTATGAGTAGTATACTGAACTCAAAAAAAAAAAAGTCAAATTGTCATGCACATTGCCCCCAATCACTAGTGTCTATAACATGGATTTTGATTTGGAAGTAATACCAACTACCCAATCTAAAAATATAAGTGAGTTCCATCATGTCATGAATGATTCCCCCTATATATGGATTCTTTAAGAATTTTTTTACTAAAACTATTGAATCTAAACTGGTCTATATGTGTAAAACTATAGATGAGCTTACATTTTTGCCCATTTCTATATAAAATGAGTTTTTTTGTTATTTGGATAGGATCACTAGAAATATAAAACCTTATTATTTGGTGTTTTTTTCCATGTTTATCACTTTTGTACATTTCTAAAATTTATTATTGTTCTATAATCATTACTATGTTTTTGGTTTGTTGTACCTACCTAGTTTAACCTTTGATTACAATTCTAAGTGTTCTAAAAATTGATTTTCAACCGATAAGAGCTCTAATCTCTATGAAAAAACCCCTATTTGTTTCCCCCTCTTCTAAGGGTAGGAATAAATATCCTATAATGACTACCCTCAGAAGAAAGAGACCTATAAGTGTGTTATGTATGAAATACATGATATATCAATAATAATCAAAATAAACTCTCAAGATATAAGATAGTTTGTATTAGCGATTGTTAGATAAATAGGGGTATCCCTAGATATATATAACAATTTAATAGCATGTTTAGTATATTAAATTAAAACTGGAAGTGTTAGTTGTTAAGGAGGGATGGAGCATGATGTCCATCATGGCATCCAAAAAATCAAGATAATGCATGATGTGGATCATGGCATTGTAATAATGAGAAGTAAATAAGCAATAAGCACACAAGGTAAGAAGTATATAAGAGTGGCCAATGGGTCAAGAAAATAAGAGACATAGTCATATGTCACTCACACTATAAATCAAACATACAAGGCATGTTAGAATGTCACATATACATGTAATTGAAAACAAACAAGGTTGGCATGAGGGCCATAATCACATAGAAGAGTACCAGTAAAGGACAATGGTAAATATCCTAAGTCACACACAAGAATAAAAGCAAAGGACATTGGCAAATGTCCTAAGGCACATATAAGAGATAAAACAAGAACTTAGAAATGCAATCACATCTAGCTATACAAAGTAAAAAAAAGGCATATAATATACTCAAAATACAATCACATCTAAATAATCAAAGAAATAAGTGAGAGTATGCAAGACATGGAGTACAAGACTAGGTGGATGATAAGAAATACAAAAAGAGTTATATACTAGTGAATGTCAATAGAGTAATCTATGTAAGCTAGTAAGTAATGCATATCAACATGATAACTAGAGTGTGTGGTGTAGGAATGACATAACCTAGATGGTGTAGTCATGTAGAAGATGCCACCAGGGGGTAGATATATCGATGTGTGTCTTGAATGTACAAAATAAGATGCTCCTTCAATGGGTAGAGTGAATCAATCAAGGATTTGGAAGTCACTACACACACTCAAATAAGATTAAGTGAAGCATGGTAATGTAGATAAATCAACAAACAATATCATAAAACAACAAGTGTAAGTCTAGCATGGTAATAGAAATATAAAGCATGGATAATGCATACAATTGAAATGTTTTGATGTTTTTAAATTATTTGAATGTTTTTATATTTTTGATATATTTGAATGGTTTTGTATTTTAAAATGTTATATTATTTTTTTTATTTTTGACATGTAGTCTATGTATAATCAATCATGAGGAGACTATGTATAAAAAATTATGAAGAAGCTATGTAAAAGTAAGACTGAGAAGAAATGATACTAATTGATGAGTCTCATGGGAGACTCCATATCATGGTGTCTTTTATAAAGGAGAGGGATCATATGTGATCATGAATCATAATGGAAGGACTGAGACTATTGCTCTAAAAGATGTATGTATTATAAATGTTCTAAAATATCTAAAGTAGAAACAAATTGTGGGGTCCCCCTATAACTCTAAGAAGTGGATGCAACTATAGGGTTATTTGGGACCCATCTGGTAGTAGGAGAAGATCTCTAAACATGTGCTTTGTGTGTATAGGTATGAGACCTCAATGAGACTACCCTAGGTGTAAAAATTATAGATAAAATATATCTAGAATTATTAAACTATGCTTACTCTAAATGAGACCTTTATGGAAGTGTATGAAATATTTGTGATATAAATAGAGGCCTCAATTGTGTCTAAATCTAAACTAGAAGAAGAATTAAAACTAGTGGATAAACTAAAATTGGTGGTAGAACTGAAATTGGTGACTATAAAATGGTAGATGGCTCTAAAGTAGGGTGTGGTAACTCATATGGAACTCCTCCAAATATAATAACTTGATTAGCTTGAATGAATTTCACACATATATGAATTTTAGAAGGTACTACTTGAAGTTTTTAAATCCATGGTCAACCAAGTAACATGTTGAAAACTCTTACACTGAGAACAATAGTAAATGGGGTGGCCACATGTGTTGGACCAACCTATAGAGTAAGTAAAATATTACACAATAAACTCTGTATGTTCCCATTAAATCCATTTATAATTGTGTCCATTAGGGTAATATCCTACTCTAAATATCTCAAATACTAAATTAATGTTATAGTGCACATGTTCACATTAGATCCATTGTCTATGCGAACACTATGAATAGGATGATTATGAATGTAAGATCTGATAAAGAGTGCATGATAATTTGAATCATCCTCAACTATCTCCTCCTTGAAAAAGGAGATAAAATGTCTATCTAGAATTTTAGAATTATATACACCAATCATGTTGTTCAAAGGGTGTAACTCAACTAAAGGTGTTTTATATGTAACTGGTGGAAGATGTGGATGATATGTATAATGAACATTAGATGTATCACCTATCTTTTTTTTATAATGTTGTGGGAAAGGATCTAAGAATATTTTCAAAGATTTATCCTATGTTTTCTTTGCTTGAGGTGGCTCAACTAAAGTGCTAATATCAATAATGTTGCCATCTATCAAGTCCTATATCTTGTGTTTCAAATGGATGCATCTATTTATTGTTTGGCTTAGTGCCATGTGAAAATATCAAAATAATTTTTTATCATATCCCTATGGAAGAGGATTTATTATATTAAATTCCTAAATAGGAGGGAGAGATATGATATTACATTCCAAAACCTATTGTAAAAATCTGGCTAGAAATACTGGTAGATTGGTAAAAGTTCACTAAGGAGGTACTGATAAAACCACTCACTAAGGGGGCTCTAAAGCCACATTAAATGTAGGCTGATTTTGAATCTTGATATCATTGACCTTTACTTTGTATGTGACTTTGTTATTAATCTTGTTTATTGTTTTTGATATGCCCATGTAATTGAGTTTGACCATTGAAATTAATTTGGCTTCCCTTTCCTTTAGTGTATGACATAACTCAGTGAAACAAGAAAACCTTTTGAACATTATTGATTCATGCAAAATTGGTAGAAGACTATGTTTGAAGAGATCTTGTAACTCTTGATTAGTCATGGCGATAGTCATCTCAGCCAATATATTCTTATATTTACGACCATAATCTATGGGATGTTCATTTGACCTTTGTTTCTATTGTGAAATTTGGGCATAAGAAACCTTATCACCAATGTAATTATTGAAATGAGCCAGGAACATGTTAGCTAAAGGATTGAATGCATTGATTGATTGATTCAGTAGATTATAGAACTATTATAAAGCATAATCCTTTAGAATTCATGGAAATATCTTGGTTAGTATCTAGTCATTTGGCCCATAATCCAATAATGTTGTGTTAAAATCTCTTGAGTGTGTATCTACATCACCCTCACCATCATATAGAGTGAGTTTAGGTTTCAAAACACCTAGTAGCAAGGGTGTAGAAATAATATGACATGCAAATAGTGTCTAAAGTAGAGCAAATGCAAAAGAATACAAGGATTATGTATGTATAAAGGCATCATGCTCAAGATTTAGCACCTTGGATTGAAGAGATTTTATCTCTTACACAAGTGCTGCCACATTAGGAGACAAAGATATACTAGCCATAACTAGTGGTGCCTCATAGGAAGGTTGGGATGCTATAAGGGGTTATTGAGACATAGTTTCCCCTATAGTGTCATTTGTAACTGGTTGCTCTATAGTTTGAGAATATTGACCATTGTTCACTTTTTATTTTTCTTCTTGTAGTATTTTAAGCATGTCATCTTGCATATCAGGATGTTTAGTTAAAAGGTCTTGAAGTTTCCTCTTATTAGTTTTTATCAAAACTAGTATATTGGGCTATTGTTAACATAGGAAAACAAATTGAAAATGGATTAAACATTTACAATAAGTTGTAATAAATAAAGTACAATCAAAATAAAGTACTGAATAATGAAAATGTAAAGTCCTAAAAATAACAAACTGGAATATGCATAAAAATGATACTTAGCTCACAAACATGTAAGCTGATACCTCAAAAGCAATGGGACCTACTATATACAACTTAGTGTTTTAAAAAATGATTTATTTATAAAATTACTAAGGAATTTAAAATTTAATGTGAATTTTTGATTTAAATATGTAAGTGAAAAATTAGTAAAATATAGAAAAATTCTTGATTTAAAGGGACCTAGTATGTGAAACTAGGGTTTGGAAGAAATATTTTTTTTGAAATTACTATAGAATTTTAAAATCTAATGCGAATTTTTTATTTAAATATGCAAGTAAAAAAATAGAAAATTGTTGGAAAATTTGTGATATAAAGGGACCTAGTATGTGCAACTAGGGTTTGGAAGAATATATTTTTAAAATCACAATAGAATTTTAAAAACTAAATTGAATTTATGAGTTAAATAGGCAAGAAAAAAATTAGAAAAATATTGTAAAAATTAGGTAAGAATTTACCTTAGGGTTTCTAAGGTTTTTATGCACCAACAAAGTAAGTTGGGTTCACCAAATGATTTAACAATTTTGGGAATATTGGAGTTTTATTCTTAATTTAGTTAAGGCCCTGATTTCACTAAATCAGTAAATAATATTACAATAAACAGTGTACTGATTTGTATAATTTATTTGACCTTTGTAGCTTTCTAAAAATATCAATGAAAGAGGATAAATATGACTTATATTAAAACTATGCTAATACGTCTAAGATAGAGGCTAATACTGGTTATACAATATTGAGATAATGTCATGAATGAGGATCTAGATTTTTTTTGATGAAAGGATAAGATAACCAAAAATGGGACACTTTAGGGTTTGGCATTATAGTCTAGGTCCTACCATTGTTGTTCAAACTAGTCACAAAGATCTACATTTTTTTGGGTTTTTTCTGTAGTCTCTATATTAGTTCACTTATGAAATTTTAAGTCTTGATTATAGATGAACCTCCTTGTAGATCTGATTTAATCCCTAACCCTGAATCTTTATTGTGCTTGAACTTGAATGAAAACTTTGAGAAAGAGGGGGGTTAGTGTGTGTAAAATGCATTGAATATGTATCCACACCCCTTATGTGGGCATGTTGCCTACATACCAATAATTTGAAGAGGGATCAAGCCATATTTAGTTCTTCCACTTGATGTGTTTTATTCAATAGTTTTATACGGATGTGAAAATGCTAAACTAGGTATGCTTGAGGTGGCTACAAAGTGGTGTGAGGGTTTGAATAGGCTGCTAGTTGTATTAAATGGTTATATTTAGAGAATAGGGAAATTTTCCTTAGTGGTCTTACTTATATTCTTTCTTTATTTTGTAATAATTTCTAATCCTTTCTAAATTAACTTTGAATAGGATCTTCTAGAGATTTATTGGTCATGGGTGAAATACATTCATGCGAGACTAACATAATGCAAAAGAGGAATTGAGAGGAAATGGTCACCTAGGCTTGAAATATGATTGGATAAGAATGTTGGAAATGTAACACCTTAAGGTCTAGTGCTATAGTCCAAGTTTGGTGCTATTATCTTATAGGTATGGGACCCAGGGGCATGGAATAAGGATGGAAAATGGGGTCTGGTTGAGCTAGAATCAGGTTTTAGAAGCCTATGAATGACTGAGAATTAAAAAAAAGGTGCCTAAATGGGTCAAGAGAACATGAAAAATGGATCTATGGGTTGTATGTCACAAGTCATACTTAATCTACCAATTTTGACATTTTATATGACTACACATATACTACTTCTATTTAATAAAAAGAGAAACAAAATTAGAGATACTTACCTAGAAGATGAACCCATCAAGACTCAATATATCCCTTGGACAAAGGTGATTTATAAGAGTTTGTTATGGTTTTTAAGGATGACTAAGAAATTCCAAAGCATCCAACACTTCTCCACAAGACTATATTCTTTTCCAAGTACAAAACCTAAGCTAAGACTCCCCAAGTAGAATGGTGGAAGAACAAATTGTAAATAAGCACAAATGGATAATAAAATTTGTCTTTCCTATAAGAATGGAAAAATTAATGTGTTTTTATAATTTTATTTAACCCTAAAACCTTCTAAAAATTTTGGTTGATAGGGTTGACCTAGTCAACCTAGTATTTTTATTTAAAAAACTCACTAGATCATAGACTAGGTCGGCTAGGGGCCCACCTGGACCCTAAATATTTTTTGTCAATAATATTACAAGGTTGAAATAGTCATGTAAACTATCAAAATAGGTTTTATATTAGGAAAAGAGGTAAAAAATGTTGTAAATGACTGGAAGAGTGTGTAAAAGAGAAGACAATGCTTAGAGGAATATTTTTAAGAGATGGTTGGATTGGTAATAAGTGGAAATAAGATAAAATAATCCTTCAAAGCACTAATGGACTTCCCATCCCTTTCTTGATGTACCCCTTATGCATTCACTCAAAGAGATTGAGAATTGATGGGTTCCTACAAGATAGAAAGCATCAGTAATTGATAAAATGTGAAAATATTATGTGTATATAAATACCATCTTTTTTCTTCACAAACACCACTGGTGCACCCCATGGTGACACACTTAGTCAAATCAAAAGTTTTAATAAAAATCTTGAAATTAAGCCTTGAAATTAACTAATTCAATAGTTTTCATCCTATATGGTGCCTTGGATTATGATTCAATTCTAGGTATGATGTCAATCAAGAAATCAAACTCACATTTAGTTGGTAATCCAGGAAATATCTCTGGAAACACATATTAAAAGTTCCTAAGAAAATGATAATCCTAAATGGATGGTTCCCAATATTCCTTCATCATTTATTTTAAAAATAAATGATCAACATAAATTTTTTTATACTTATTGAGTTAAGCTATAGAAATTTGCCTAAGTGTTAACTTTTTTTTCTCACCCTTAAATTGTGACGGACTTCCAAAATCACCTTGACACTCTACCTTTTTTAAATAGAAATCAGCCCTAGATTTATGCTCTACAAGATAATTAATACATAGGATCACATCATATGAACCTAATGGTGCAACATATAGATCCACTATATTAGTAAATTTAGCTAACCTAATCTCAGATTTTACTAGACACTTGCTAACCTTGACCTTTGACTCATTCCCATACTATTTTGATGATGCATTTGCCATAATTCTAGATTTTATAGACAATTTTTTAAGAATTAAAGGAGCAATAAAATATACTGTATCCCTAGTGTCAATCAAAATAAAAAATAGATGATCAAATAAAATACTTGATAGGTAAATAGGAGAATCTTAGAATTCAATTTGATGATTTTCAATACCTATATGAATCCATTGTATAAAATTTTCCTTTTGAGAAGCATAACCCTTATTATTTACATCTTATTTACCTTGAGTACATTCCCTATCATAATGACTACCTCCAAAAATGAAGCAAACTCTAAGTGGTCCTTTCTTATTAGACTATTGGTTTCCCTTGAAACCATTTCCAACTTTTTTGTTCCCTAAGCTACTGTTGAACTTAGCATTATGTTTCTTAAATTGTCTATTAGAGTCTACACTCCTCTTCGAATTCTTCTTTTGGAAAGTTGTTTTAGAATCTCCAAATTTTTTATTGAACTTATTTATGACCTGATCAAGAGATTTTATCTTATCTTCATGCTTGAATATATTCTTGAATACCTAATCCATGGTAGATGACCCATGCACATCCCCCTCACAACTAATTTGGGGTTTTAATCCCATAATGAACTTCTTAATTATGAACCTCTCATTTACTAGATACTAAGGGACATGTTTTAGGAGCTTGGTGAATTACTCCTATTATTCATTCATAGAAATGTATCATTTCTTAAGGATTTAAAAATCCATCAACTTCTGATCTAAATATGGTTTAGTAAGCCATTGTGACCTAAAAATTTCATGAACTATTCCCAAGTGGTGGTGGTAGAGTTGAGATTCATATCGAGCTTCTTGTTTTCCCATCAAGTTAGTACTTTTATAAAAAGCTAATATGCTCCCCAAACTACTTTTGTGAAATTATATTAATTTTAAATATTGAATTTATTTTCCATCTCTATTAGCTATGCTTTAGCTCCATCTCCTGAAATGGTTCCATCAAACTTGGATAGATTCATGTTTTTCATATCTTGAGACAACTCTATAGCTACTCAATCTCTCAAATCTTGTGGCACTTACTTATGCCTCTAATTTTTAGGATTTTCCTTCTCATTAAGATGCTCTTCAAGTTTTTATAAAACATTTTCCTTAACATGCCCTTGCACCTCCTATTCTAGGTCATGATTCAGTCCTTAGTTTCATGCATGGATATGAGGATTTGATCAAACTTCATAGCTTACTCAATAGTGAACTAATTTGGATCCATTGGAGGGTTTGTGTATGATGTACCTTCACTTCAAGTATAATATTCACCATTTATATTCCTACTTAACATGATAATATTGTTACATTAATAGACTCATTAATTACTAAATTTTGAGCCTCAGCTTTGATACTGTAATGTAAGAACCCCATTGAGTTTTACTATAATAGGGCATTTATTCTAAATAATTACACAAATTCAACTAATTTATTCCATCAAGATAAAACCTACATAGAGTGATCTTTAACTAAATACATTAGTTTCATCTAACCATGAAAAATTATATAGCTAATCTATTTATGTAATGATCATAATATCAATATCAATATCAAGAATAAGTACGATGTTGAATAAAAAAATGAAGACTACATTTATTGTTTAATAGTATTATCAAAAATTCATCCATAGTTAATATAATATTATATCTACTATTATAATGGTATATATGAATAAAAAGTATAGTTTTATCATAATAAATCTCTTAATAATATTATACAATGATATAAATCTCTACTAAGCTTATCAGTATCAATGAACTCATAATATCCATAAGTGATCTCAAGTATAGTCATAGTTTAGTACTACCAAGGGGAGGGAGAGCATCATCTAAGTAATTTTCCACAACAACCATGAAACTTTGATCCCTCTCGTAATCTCCCAACTAAGTAACAACCCTCCCTTCATAGATGGGTAAATAATAATGGTGTGACAATCTAAAGTGATACATAGAACCCTATGTGCTATAAGATAACTAATACATGCATTATATCATAAATAAAATTTTTCCAACATGATATCATACTAAACATATAAACTAAATCAAACAGATGAAATGAATTTTTTTAAATATAAACACTACTTTGGCCAAACATTTCATATAGTTATTGATCTCTTTTATCAGTCAATTTCATACACACCACTCAATTGGATTACATCATCTCTATGTATTAGTGACACTGTCTAAGTAAGTAAATTTCATATCACTTTATTATATAGTGTCATTAATACTAGATTATTTTTATATAACTAATAATAAAACCAACAAATTCATAATCAATATTCCCTGCTAGAAAATAGAATATATGCTAAACAAGGAAATATCAAATACATTCATTTAGTCCATAAAATGTAATTTAATTAATCCAAACATATAGTTTATTATCACATAATAAATATATTTCAAAATACTCATCAATAAATTCAACCATCCATGTAAGACATATATCAAGACATCAAGTTACCAATATTAACATGTAACTCTAATTCTTATGTTATCCATTCATATAATAACATTTACCATATTATTGATTTATGTCTTGGTAAAAATGGTACCTCAATAATATTATTAAATTAATAAAAACATTATTATTATTTGTATTTAAATATCAATTACTTCATAATTTAATGTTCCTTCTAATAATTAAACACATAATAAAAGTACCCAAATTTATTTGATATATCATGTAATGTTTAGAAGCATTAACAGGATGTGTATGTCTATATATGGTATACACATTATATTTTTACTAAATAAACAAATCACATGTATCCCATATATTTATATACCAATCAAACACTCAGCTTAATATATAATGAATTATGTTAAAAGTCACTATTTTCATCCTTGTATACATTATACTCAAAATAGACATGAGTTCAGTCTATGATATATGAGTACCACATATATTATCATTATAAATAATTCATTAAAATTATAATCAAACACTTAAATATGGTGTTTTTTATTGTATTCTAGTTCATTATATTTAACAGTCCATAATTCATATAACAAAATTTACACAGTCCTATATGCAACTCAACCAACCATATCATACATATTTCTTTATATAGCAAGGTATAATTCAAGGAATATAGTTTTATATGGACACTATTGACTATATATGAATTTAATTGAGTATAACGTAGGTCTAATCATTATAATGTAATTTTATACTTCTAACTCTAAATAGTTTCCATATGGTTCAATAAAATATGGCACATTTGTATATGAAAACAAAAGAACCAATATCCTAAACGTAGCTAGGTATATATACACATTAGTATATGAATATACATAGGTCATCAAATAACTAATGAAATACCTATATAATATATGTATATAACCTTGTATATCTATACAATGTGGCTACTTAGGTAAAAATTTCATTAAATTAAATTAAACCAAACTTAGTATTTATACTAAAAGCCTTAGTTTTTATTATAATTCATACTAAAATAAACTCATAGTTAAAAATAAAATTAATATCCATTTATATTCAATCCTAGTTTACGGTTCATTCAATAAACAAGTTATATAAATGAAATAATCCATAAACCTAAACATGCACATATATTGATATATTCATTCAATAAATTATCTAGAAAAAAAAATGAAATGTTTATGAATGTACCCTTGTGTGTTTATATTAATCTTGACCACCTATATAAATTTCATATCATGTTAATTTAATATATAAATCCATTAATATAATGATCCAATTATAATAAAAATAAGTCTTACATTTGTATAAGTAAAATAATGTTTCAATTCAATTTATCTAAAACTAAATTTAAAATTTCATACTCAGTCGTATCCTATCTTGGTTTATAGATACAAAATTTTTCCTCTATATAAAATACCCAATATATATTTGGATAAGGATAGGTATGGTGATAAAAAAACCCCAAATTTCTCTCTTAAAACTCAACTGTTTAAATCCACACAATCACCAATTATCCTAGGATTTTCAGCCTTGGAACCCTCTAAAAAAAATTACTTCTAAAGTTAACTCTAAATTTTCCCAATATGATATATTTTGTTCATAAGACCGAAATTTCCTCATTAAACTCAACTAGTAAATAATATAAATATAATTAATTATTCCTAATCGAATAACTAGGGTTATTGAGTCACATGCCTAGTTTTATGGATCACCAAGCCATCTACAGTACCATGCATATAACCTTAGTTTTCTATAATATAAAATGATAAAATGAAAACTCTCACCCATGAAAATTTCATTGGATAAAATAATATTAAACAAATATTAAATTAAATAATAAAATTGACCTAGTAATGAGGACCATGAATATACCACACTGGTATATGCCTTCTCCAATCATGCTTCAAACTTCCACACTCTTATTTCTACCTGCCATCCCCAACATATATTCCCCTTTATTTATTTAACATTTTTCATATTATTTTCATGACAAACATAACTACCACATTCTTGGCAAACACCTGATGATAATGATGAACTCGATGAAGAAATATTTTCATGAGAACTAACTCACAAAAGATTGATGTAAGACAAACTGTTACCATCCCAAATTCAAATAGAGTGATTATTTTTCATAATATCTTGTTAACACAAGTCAACACCAACAATAAAACATAATCTCAAACCTTACAATAATATAATAATCCTTTTAATCATTGTGCCTTTTAACATTGACTTTATAAAATTCATTTGAACATGGTAATTTCCATAATAGTATTAACTTTCACATGACCATCTGAGCATCATGATTATTAATAATAAAAAATATTTAAGTATTATAACCTTATATTAATAAAAAATCATACCAAATTATAATCATCATGGACTCAAAATAGTGTTAGTGTTCCATTTAACTTTAAATACTCATTGCTATCTAGTCTTAAAGTAAAAAACTTACCTTTTACCTCTATAGTTATGCATTGATAAGCAAAACATTGTTATAAAAACATTACATTATATCCAAAGTAAGAAATATGACATACTAGACATACACATATTCCAATCACTTGTTGTAGAAACATAAACCTAAGCCATAAATTGAGTAAGAGACCATAATTATAACACATAAGTAGAACAACATGAGAGTCAACCATTTGAAATATAGATAACATATTAAAAACTAGAAGTAAACTAAAATCTGTCTAAATAAAATACTAATCAAAATAATATTAATTATCATGGTGTGTGTGGTTCATAGTTTCCATTTTGGCATCCCCCAATGCCTCCATCTACACCACTTTCTTTGATGATGCCCTCCCTCTATCACATTCTGAGGGATAAATATATCCTACATACACCTCAAAAAAAATAAATATATTTATCCTAAAATAATATAAAATAAATATTATATTATTATAATGAACTAAATAAACATGATCATTATGTACACAACACACAAGTACAACTAAGTCAATAATTTAACAATCATGTAAATAAGCTAAATATAACTATGCATAAATTAGCATATGTAATCTAACTTAATTAAAATAGTAATTAGTTAAATAATAAAAATAAAATCCACTAATCAATATGTTATTAGGTCTAAAGAGGAATCAGGATGTGATAAATTTGGTTAGGGATTATTAGCATAGGTGTTTGCATGATGACATATTTAATGTCCTAAAATACCTTCTTTGCTTTAGTATTGCAATCTAATTTCACCTCTTATATTGACATTGTATTCAAAGATTTAAAATTATCATAATAATAAAAAATAAACTTTGCACACAAAGTAAATTTTACCAAATAAGGATGTTAGTTCTTTTTTACTATTAAGGAGAGATAATGTAGAGATAACATCAGCTTATTCAAGGTAAATATAGATACCTTTATTTTTAATAATATGACTTAGAATATTAGCTTTATTAATACTAAATAGGCTCTTATTTGGGTTTAGGGAGATATCATACCTTATATACCTTTATAATATCCTCTACAAGTGAATATGATTATACCTACATTTTGAGAATGGGGTTAAGTCAATCATGTAAATAACAATGCATTTTATTATCAAGCCCTCAAAGGTGAAGTTTATATCCATCTAAAAGGTGTATCTAGCATCGCTGAGGCTAAATGACATTTATTTATAAGAAAAGGTGCCTAAATTGGTTGTGACCATAGTTTTGGCTATCTTATTGGTTAAATAGAACTGTATTGTGTCCTAAGAATCCATCTGGGAAGGACACCATGTGAAATACACTTACCTTCTAGATCACCTCATCAAGGGAAGGTAAAGGGTAGTTATCTTTGTCAGAATCTTGGTGAATATTTATAAAATCCACATAGAGTCTAATTTACACATTATTCTTACAAAGGCACCAAGTTATCTATGAAGTTAGAGTGATATGTTGGGAAGATTATCCTACTTGAAAGGAGTTTGTGAAATTCCTTGTGAATAAGTGGATATAAGATTAGATTTATGAGTCACTACTTTGATCTAAGAGGTTTATAGTTTTGATTGAGTGGGATAGTATGTGTGATTACAATCAAGTCAAAGACCTAGAGGTTTCCATAGGCCTATGAAATGACATGTTAGTACTATATCAGTTCAATCTCAGTAGGGGTATAATATAATCCAATTTGAACATCCTAGGGGTGTTTTGGTGAACCCATATTGAAATTTTTGGACCTCTAATAAAGGTGTAGTGATATTTTTAGTTTGTGAGTGGGCTTATTGAGTTAGAATAGCCTTTTCAAGGAGATCATTCCATTTGGGACTTAGTTCTATTTTAAATTCATAATACCATCTAGGTCATAGTCTGCATCTCTTGGACTATCCATTTTGGCCTCATCTATGAATTATATTTTGAATACTCTAGAATTATTAATGAATTTAAATATGTGTTAGTCATCTTCAAATAACTATAAGTTTATTATGTTATCTAAGACTGAGGGATGTGGGATTAGTTAAACAAAAAATTATTATAATCTCATGTCATATAGGAATATTGGGTTTAGAGTAGCATTTTATAATGAATCAACCACCCAATTTTATTATCTAAGAATGAGGATGACATTTAAAGAATCAAATAAGATATCCCATGCCCTATGTTTATACTTCCTTAAATAGGATAAATTATTTTGGAATTTTCTCCTAACTTATTTTATTACAAGCTCAAGGTTTCCAAACACTTTTAATTCTTTGAATTTATGTTCTAACATGAACTGGAGTCTAAGATCAAGGCTTCATATTATACTAGGTTATTAGTGCAAGGGAATTTTAATCTATAAGAAACTAGTTGTCACTTATCTTGTGGGTAAATCAAAAGAATTATTACCCTAAAACCTTGCTTTGTATGGGACCCATCAAAGTAAAAATACCATATAAATTATAATTCAAGGTCTCTATTTGTTTATTTTTCACCATATTTTATGGATAAATTATAGACACCTATGCAAGAGGATATTGTTAGGATCAATTTGTGACCCACTCAGAATGTAACTATTAAATTAGATAATATAAGAGGGAAAATGGAGTCAACATCAAATGAGATGAATGTCCCCTCAATTTCAATATTTTACTAAGGATCCAATGGCTAAGAAATTTCCAAAATGTTTAGTTGGGTGAGCACTAACTATTACCACCATAGGTTCAATCGATCATTTTATGAGAACTAAAATTGTCTAATTTTGTGGGCTTTTTGAAATCATAGGTTGAATATATTAGTTCATAAGATATGGAAATTATAATCTATTGAGTATGAAATATTATCATAAAAATTTAAAAGAGAGGGAAAGAGTAAGGTAGAAAAGGGAGAATTCTTTGATAGAGATTAGATGTTTTAATGTTGAGAAATAGAACTCATGGTTGGTTACAATTATACCATTGAACATCAAGTTTATATTTTCACAACTTAAATAACTTAATGATAAATAATCAAAGGAAAATGTGAATATACAATTCAAAATTTATAATAAAATAAAAAAATACATAAGCCTATATCTATTTCACACAAGATTTTAATAAAAGCTTCAAAATAAATAGAATGAGAATTCAAAACCAATCAAAACAACTATTGCACAATATGATTGTATATTCACTTGAAAAATCAACATTCAAACAACTTATTTTCATCTACTACTTCTCTCAAATCAATATTCTCTAGTATAAAATCATGACAAAATAAAGGATAATGGTAGGTGAAATCCTACCACAATTCTAGTAGAGTTTTAGTGAAAAATAGTCAACAATTACAATGGTAAGCATTGCTACTTATATAATCAAGGTAATCTGATCCATTACCTTCATGCACAAATAAAATTTAATGGCCTTCTACCAAAAATAAAATGGGATAACTGATTACATCTTAGTTTATTTAGATAACACATCAAGAAAGGATAAGAATAAGTCATGGCATAATTCCCAAATTATAATAGATTCTAAATTTTTTTAAAGAATAGGGCCAAATATTGAATGCAATAAAATATTCATGTTACTAAACAAATTCACATATTTAATTCTTTTCAATAAATAATCAATGGCAAAAGAGGAAAATCCATATCATGGTAAATATATTATACTAATGGGGTAACATGGTTCATGTTTTAGCTTGTCTATTCTTAATGTCTCCTATTTTTCCTCAAGACAACAAATTTCCTTTTAGATGGACCTTTTTGTGATTAAAATTTAGTGACATGACAACATTGGAAGAATGTAGTGTTCCAATCTATAAATACTAGATCACATAATATAAACATATTTCAAAATCTCATTTTCATCTCAATCCATATTCAACTTTTTTCTACTCTAATCCTTGCTTAGTTATCCCTATGCTATTGTAGAACTAGATCTTGATGTAAGCTCTTATAAAGATAATGTTTTACTCTATTAAGTCTACAAAATATATTGGGTTCATAGATTATAGTTTATTGATCATATTTGACTATGTATTCCATATACAAATGAAAATTTCCCATAATCTCAAATATATGGCTCATGATCATTTCCTAGGTCTATGTCTTTTGCCACTCAAACCATTTCAAGTTTTAAAATTAAATAAATGACATACCTTGGCATTTAATTATATTTTATTTGGCTTTTATCCTACTTAACAACTAAAAAATAGTGAAACTATCACTTACCCATCCTTTCTCTTCCTTACTTGGCAATCAAATTTAACATCATTATTTCTTGACACTGTCTCCTTATATTGGGTGATGCCAAGTGTTGTCATTTTACTTATTTAACTATTAAATTGTGAATTAGCATTAAATTTACACTTGTCAAAATTTAACTTTTATTGAGGTCTTTCAAGCTTCATATGCCTTTAGGTATGTGCCACATACCAAGCCCCCAAGATTGTGCCATATGGCATGATCTTGGGACTCTAGGAGCTCACCTCTTGATAATTATATATTTTATGTCTTATACATTTTTTCTCTCATGATGATTCCATGTGGCATCATAATGAAGCTTAGGGTCTTTAGATATTCATTATTGGTCTTATTTATTCTACTAGATGGGTCTCTAATATCATGCCATTTCACATGATCAGGACTTCAGGGATCTCTTAACTTTTCTATGTTCTATATCTTCCATATACTGAGTCTCTAAGATCATGACACATGACATTATCTCAATACTCTATGAGATCATTTCTAAATTACCTTATACTTTCCCTTCTAAATTTTGACTCCCTGAGATGCAACCATGTGTTCAAATCTTGCTACCCAAAAGCATTCGAGACTTAGCCATTTTTACAACAATTTTTTTTCTATAATTTGAATAAGATCATGCCATATGACAAGATCTTGGGGTTCCTGTACCTTCAAAACTTATGAAATTTAATAAAAATCAATTTACTCTTGTGCATTTTGAGGTGAGCTCCAAACCATTAATATTACCACTTGTCATCTCTAAATTGAATCTTCCATATGAGGCTTCTAGTGTATTAACTAACTCTAAAAGTCATTATAAATCTATGGTGATGCCATGTGTCATTATTATATACCTTTTATTCTTATCACTTATATGGAATGCCTTGAACCTTCCACTCCCCTTTTATCTAATATCATACCATGTGGTATGATCTCAGACCCTTAGGCATTAATATGAATATAGAATTTTTACTCACTCATATTTATTAAAAAACCACCATGTGGATAACTCACATAAGTTGGGAGATTATGGAACTTTGAATTGTTAAATATTTCCCTCTAAAATTTAGGTCCATGAGATACAACCACATGTCACAATATCAAAAAATTAGGGTTCAAAAGATGTAACCATTTTTGAATGAGACACTTCCCACAAACTAAAATGACCAATATTTTGATAGATGGCAAGGATAAATGGCTTGGAAGACTTTAAAATATCTTTGTGAACAAAGACAAAGCAAAATTGTCTCAGGAAATCATTAATAAATTAGCTAATGAAACCAAAATGAAGACTTGAAAAAGAAAAAAAGGAAAGCATGATTTAAATTACTAAAATCCACAAATAGACCCTTTAAATCATGAATTGGCCTCAACCAAAGTTTAAAAGACTTAAAAGATACCTTGCCCAAAGTAAATATAGCTAAGAAAAATACACTATGAACTCGAGTAATCCATTTTAAAAATTGAAGACAAGAATTTTAAATTGATAATATGACCATTTAAATTGTATTTTGAACTAGATATGTAAGAATAATGATCATAATTAAGTTAGAATAGTGAAATAATACATTTTAAGGTTCAATGAAATAAACTATTAACATGGCCCTTTTTCAAAATTTATCACCTAAAATAGTTTATGTCCATGTTTAAATATAAAATTTTCAAAATAATCATCCAAATACATCATGAACACCATAAGGTAATATTATAACACTAAGACAAATGTTTTATAACTAATGGAAGATTTTGCATTTATAATGGGTAAATTGGTCCAATTTCTATTATTTGAACTCTAGATAAGGATTGCCTAATCATTATAAATAATGGTCAACTAAAGGTTGTTCAATTTCATAAAGCACATTAGACACATGAGTTAAAACCTTAATATGGGAATCCATATTAATAAATTCATGTAGTAGTCATAAATGTGACCATGTAAGCAAGAAAGAACAAAAACAAGAAATAAGTATGATAAATTAATATGGTTCCCATGTGATATTTCAAATAAAGGGGTGTGTTTGACCCAAAAATGGTGACTTACATAGGGAGAATGTGATTGAGCATTCTGAACTGATAATTTAAATATTTAAACATGAACAACAAAAATAAAACTAGAGACAAATCCTTAGACAAAACTAGAAAGATGAAAGTACTAAATTATACCTAAACATGTGACAAACTAAACTTTATATTTGCCTAAGACTATTAGTGTGTGTTAAAGTTATTGATTCTTTTATAGCTCTTGAATAAGATGAAGAAATTTAAACTTATCTAAAAAATCAAAACTTTAGAGAAGAAAAATTTGGTTGTTTGGCCTAGGGGGAATGGCATGGGCATTTCTCTATTACCAACCAAGTGTATATAGCTTTGATAAAGATACATATAATCCCACTCAATGCCTTTCTTCACTGTCATCAAGGACATAAAAGCTACAATGGATATTGCCTAAATCACCCTTTAAAAGAAAGAATTTGGATTTTCCATTGTTAATTTCAATTTGCTTTAAATTTACTTCTTTTGAAAAGATTTAATTTTTAGTCAATTGAGGGTTGGGGACTAAGCCAAGGGTAAAATTATAGACTCATAATATTCATCACTATCTATAAAAATCAATTTAGTGTTTTATTTTACTTCATATGTGAAATTAAGTATAAGTTGATAGATTCAAAAAGAAAATGAATGTTTTTTTAAATTCATGAAAGGTTGTCATTATACCTCTCATTTAAGAAATCAATGCATTGGTGTCATTTTCAACTAGGTACAGTGTCTGATGGCTATATTCCATGAGACCATTAGGTATTAGAGTTTTATAGTTTATTCTTTGGGAGTTTTACTTCTATTGTGATTTCTAAATCCTAAAAACAATAAATAATATTATAACTCTAGTTTCTATAAAATTAAATCTAAAATATTTTCTAACTAAATATCTCTTATTGGAATTCACACCATCAACATCCAAAACTTAAACATCTGGCATATGACATATGATGTATGTTATCACATAGTATTGTACCTATCCTGATCCTATAGATTTTTATGTAATTTCCTAATGATATAATGGAAAAACCTCCAAAGCCATGGGACATTGGCAATTTAAGGTTAATGTCTAGAGAAGGATGACTTCCTTTCACTAAATATGATGCAAATTAATAAAATACTAGGTTTGTGGAAGTTTCAATCTTTAGATATTTTGAATCCTAAACTAGGGTTTTGATGGGGAAAAGTGTTAAAGAATTGAAATTTGTATAAAACTAAAAAATGTGGTGATTTTACCAAATATTTTATAGCGGATTTTAATGCTTGCTTATAAACATAATAGAGTATAAAATATGTTGAATTTGTTTTAGCATAGAATCATACAAATATAAATAAAAGGTATTATTTTAGTTATTTTTCACAAAAGGGGAAAATATATTTATTCTAAATAATATTTTCAAGAGGGTAAAATACCATAGATGAATTTCTTGAAACTAAAATAAAGAGACAAAGATTCCATAAATAATCAAATAACTTGCACACACTCAAGGATATCTTAAGACAAGAAATATAAATCTTTAACTTTATTTATCTCCAAAGGTTATAGCTTGTATTAAATACATTCAATCTAGAAAAATATAATTATCAACAAAAAGATAGATTGGGCCATGGGTTCTGCCTAATTTTATACAAAATATCTCCGAGATGAGATGTAGTTTACAAAACATGAATACCCAATTAAATAAGATCATGTAGATATAAAATATTCATGTAAAAGAGGTGAGTTTTTATATTTTTGGTGTCTTAGATATATGGAATGGCTAAAAAATTTCATGCACAAGCTGGGAGTGATCTTTGACATAACATGGCATGGTTGAATTGCAGATGTTAAGGCAAAACTAAAAGTGGTAGCTTAAGACTATTTTTATCTAGATGTGGATGAAAATAGCCTTTTCATGTAAAAAGAGGTGAGTTTCATTGGCTTGGACAAGGAGTCTTGCATGTTTGACCATAGTCATTCGGAAGTTAATCTTTGAATATATCCACCTCAGCGAGTAATACTTAATTCATACTCTATCTCCACTAGCATCAAGCCTTGGAAATTCTACTTATAACTTTCAAAATATGACCATTATCTAAGTCATTAAAAATCCCACTTATGACTCATAACATTAGATCTTCTACATGATGGAGCATGAGAATGCCACTTGGTAGCTTCATGAGATTCCTGAGCTCTTGAATTGATGACTTAGTAAGAAGGCCCATAAACCATTGATTTGTTGTTTGAGCTCCTAAGATATTTTGACTTGAAACTCTCTTAGAGATTTTGAAAAATCCTTTGTTTTTGTTCTTGATTATGCACCATTAGATCCTTGGCACATGAGTTAACACACACCATCAAATCTTGGTGCTTGACTCTTTGACTCTGCATGAGCTTGACATCTATCACTTTTGGATTTAATCTTAAAAAACATAAATGAATAATGAAATAACACACAAACACACACACACACACACACACACACACACACACACACACACACACACAAATATATATATATATATATATATATATATATATATATATATATATATATATATATATATATATATATATATAATAAAGTGCATGGGTGCCACTTGGTGGTTTTATGGGGAATTTTGGATTTTGACTAATTAATTTTTGATTTTGGTAAAATGGTATTTGGGTTTTTTTCTCTACAACATGTTTATCATTAGGGGAATCTTTTTGAGATTTTTGTCTAGGGAAATTGTTCCAAAGACCAATTTTGATAGATGAAATTTTTGAGACACTACTTTCAAAGGCTATTTTTCATCGAACAAAATGTTTGACACATAAATTCTAAAGGAATTGGTTGAATGAAAAAATATCTCAAACAAAATGTCTAAAGGAATGGTTCACATGGATGGTCCCTCAAAAAAATGTCTAAAGGAATGGTTCAAAGGGATGGTCTCTTAAATAAAATGTCTAGGACAAAAATATCAAAGGGTAATTCTAGAGGGAATTGGCCTCGGATAAAAGTCTTGAAGGTTAATTATAGAGGGAAAGAGATCATTTAAAAAAGGCTAAAGGGAAAATGCAAAAATATTGAAGGGTAGGTCTATAGGGAAAAATACCCATGATAATTATCCTGAAGGGTCAGTGAAAAAGGTTCAAAGGGTCTACTTCATGTCAAAAATGACTGAAGAATCTAATTCATAGGGTAAAATTCTTGGGACAAAATTCTTGAAGGGTAAGTTTGGAGGGCAAAGAGAAATCTAAAAAAGGTTGAAGGACAAATGCAAAAATCTTGATAGGTAATTTATAAAAGGTTGAAGGTTAGGTGGGTTAAGGTCGAAGGGTCATTTTGATAGAGAAAAAATTTGAAGGGCCTACTTCATAGGGATTTTTATCCATGATAAAAGTCCTAAAGGATCTACTTTATAAAGGTAATTCTAGAGGATAAAATAAATTTGATGGAGGATTTGTTTTAGACAAAATGTCTAGGATAGAATTGGGGAATTATTTTAGCTAAAATGTCTACAATAATTTACCTGATAGAATAAGTCCAAAACACAAAGGCTAAAGGAAAGTTTAAAGGGAAGGGATGAAGGGTAAAAGGTAGGATATCTTAGAAAAAATTACCATGAAATAATTCCCACATACCCAATTCCATTAGGGGAATTTCTTTAGACAAAATGTTTGTAACAATATCCCTGATAAAAATAAGTCCATGGCAAAAAAATCCCACAATAATAAGTCTAAAACAAAAAGTCTAAAGGAATTTAGATAATAGATAAAACTACCTAAAAAAAATAGATTTCATAAGTCCTGAGAGAATAATTCCCAAAAGAATTAGGCCAAAAATATAAATAATACACATCAACCTAGATAAAATACCTGAAAAGAGTAAACCTAAATATCAAACCCATTGGACAAAATGTCAATACAAAATGCCTGAATAAACTCTCTAATTTGCTTAAGTCCTAAACCTATGAATAGTTAAAATAAACTCCCAAAGTTAATTAATATATTTATCCTAAGAAATATATAAAAATTACCATTTTTCTAAAGTATGAAAAGCTAATAATTAGTCTTTTCTCAGATTTTACATAATCATATAGAAAAAGGCTCAAAGTTAAGACCATAATCTTAAAATAGTGGGTAAGGGGAATGATCATGGGCATTCAAGAACCCATAAATTTATTTATAAATACTTAAATCAATCATGAAGTGTGCCACAAAAAATTACTTAAATTAGAAACATGAAAGAGACTCCTAGGTTAATTCACACAACATACTTGCCTTCTAATTTTTTGGATATGTGTGTGTAAAATGTGTAGTTTATTTAACCCTTGTTGTGATGAGTTATTCTAATGATTTATGAATATGTAGGTTTAATTCTAGTATATATTAATGCTTAAAAATAATGAAAGCTCAGGCATTGTTCTACTGCCAACTAGGTATCCATAGCCCTGATAAAGATACCTTGGGCTCCTTTTCTTCTCTTTCCATTATTTTCTCTTAATCATGATGTGTGGTACATTAAACTTATTTAATCATGTCATCCTTTTGATTTTATTTTTATCTTTTTGAATTAATTGGTTCTTTTCTTATTTTTTTTTAAATTTTATTCTTGAATTGAAAAGAGAAGAGTTGGAACCTAGTGAGTTAGTATAATTATAAAACAAATCATTACCAGAATATCCCTCCCAGCTGCATCTATACCATGAAATATCACTTCCATCAAGTATTTAATTTTATAAGTGAATTTGATCTGATAAAAGAAGAAAATGTTCTAGATTTTTATGAATTACTCTGAGAGCAACTTCCACATGCTTGGTAAAAGTATTCTATAATGACACTATCTATAATGGTTCATGATTACTTACCTTTATCTTGAAGACTCAAAACATGGAAATTATTAAAAATTTATGAATAAAGGAGGTCTTTCTTTGGATATAATATGTAATGATATATTTATGACAAAAATATCAACAACATCCTCACTCAACTTGCCTAGTTGGGTAAGATAGTGTGATGTTTCAGAATTTGAGAATATTGTCTATTGTCACTTAAATGGTTTCTAGAAAATTTTGAATATGAGATGAATTAAAAAAAATAATTTAATTAAAATACACAATCTTTCATTAATTAAAAATTGATTTTATTAAATTAAACAACTCTTGCATGTAAATGAAACACACTTTCATTAAAGGAAATTCACACTTGCATTGAAAAATAAATTCACACTTTATTTTGAAAAGGATATTCACACTTTTTCTTGAAAGGAAATTAATATTAAATTTAAAAGTAAATTACACCTTGTAGTATATGAATTATACTGATATTAAATAAATACTTCTAAACTATAAAATATAAAGTACCAATTTGTCATGATCATTAGAGAGAAGTGGACCCTTACTCCTTCCTCATAATAAGAATTTATCCTTCCTCAAAACAATATTTGATTTACTCAGTAATAATAAGAAATATTGAACTTTATTACATTCAAATGAAAATTACATATATAAAACACTTCTTCTAATGTCTAACTTCAACATCTTTCTAATTCACCAACTGTTAACTTTTTCCAACTATCTAGAATGAGGAGATGTGTATTTAAGCACATCTCAACATGTATTCACATAATAAAAAATATTGGTAATCAAAATGCCAAAATATACTTATTCAAAATATAGATAATCTAGGAATCAAATCCCATGCTCCTAGGAATGCTTTGGAATTGACTCAACTAATAATAGATAGAAAATAACTAACATATATCCTAAGAGACTTATCCAATTTTAAATAATAGAAGTAAGAATATATTTGGATTATTTTAGGCCATTAACATGGATGGTAATGCATCTAAATATAGAAAGTCTATTTATATACAATAGATATTTTTAGAATAATTATCTTGATCAGTAGGATCCAACCAGATATCTTTGAAGTAGGTCTGGGTGTCTTCAGAACATATTTTTACAGGTCTTCAAAGCATTCTATATAGGTCTTCAAAGCATGCCTAGATGTCTTTGGAGAATCCTATATAGGTATTCACATCACCCTCAAAGCATCTTTGTAGCAATTTTGGAGCATTTTTAGAACGTCATATATTCAGAGCTCATTCATTGAATCCTCAAAATTATAGACAAAAATAGTTTCCAAAACTATTTGATGTCTTCTCAAAATTAGCCCATCATTGGGATGTGTTTTTGTACACAAATCAGTGCTAATCTCATCCATGTTAGACATAATAACAAGGTAAAGAATAAGAAATCTATTGCATACAAATAAAGGACAAATTGTATTCATTTCCTAATTATATAAGACCTTTAATAAACACAATGAAATATTTAACCAAAGGCAACACTTATGGATATTTTGTATTAGATATAATGAGATTTATGGAATGCCGATCATTTCTGCCCCACACTTTACCTTTTGTAAGTCCTCTTGTAAACAAGTGGGATAATTAGTCTTCAATCCAAAATTCCTAATTATATCCACTGACTAAGATCATAAATCTAAAAATGGTTGCCTCAATCATGATGACCTCTAGGAAAGAATCTAAAATCCCTGAATGCTATATATAACCAAGCCTAAAATTCATTTTTTGCCTGATTGTACCAACTCTACCATGGAGATAGAGAACAAAGAATTATTAGAAGCCTAAATTTCATTCCAGTCCATACATCTAAACATTATTCATCTACGAGTTAACTGATAATCTATGTAATTTCCCATGCTCTCCTAAGACTTCATCTGATGGTGGTGGGGCTTAGGACTTCCCTATGCTTCAAAGCAATAGGTAAAGTGTCCCACCTAGCAATGTTGGAATTGATGGCCTTGATAGAATGTTGGCTCAAAAAAGTTCTAAAGGTTACAATATTAATTATCAATAACTCATGGTATTTATTCTTCATATAAATGTGGTACATTGGTTGACAAGTATAAATAAGCTTCCTTGCCTTTGTAAATTGGGCTCTCATACATAGCCCAGTGGTGTTTTTCAATCCAAAAAAATTATTTTGGGTTTATTTTCATGTTTTTTTAATTTCTTAGAGTAGGAGAAAGGCATGCAATTATATCTCCTCTATAAATAGATTTACTAGAAAACTAGACTAAAATCCTAACAACATATTACAAATATAAATTCACAAATTTCATCTTGTCTCTCTCTATAGTACTCTTGAGAAATACATCCATAAACATGTGCTCATCTTCAATAATATGAGGAAATATCATAGAAATCAATTATATCTACCACTTTTAGAATTGATCATGGAGATAAAGAACATAAATAGAGGAAGGTTGCTTGCATGTTAACAATTTCTTAAAAATAACACAAATATTTTGGATGGAATCCTGAGTTTTTTTGAAATTACTTCTGAGATTCTTCTAATTGCTATTGAGATTCCTATTTAATCTGAGCATTTTCTTCCTACAATTTTTTAATTTTATGTTATATTTTGTTCCATACTGAGATCATTTCATGGAGGGAACAACTCTTTTAGGTCCCTCAATCGAGACTATTATTTATCTTGTCTCTCTTTACATTACTTGTATAGAGGCTTGTAAATCACCAATCTAAGTGGTTAGCTCTTGTATTCTATCAGTGTGTTGAATAATCTATGCATTTATATCAGAAATAGTTTGGCTCAAATTATTAATCTAATTATTTTTATCAACATTGCATTTTGCAAATCAACAATTTTGGTGTCCTTAATAGCAAGAGAATTCCTTAAAGTACTCAACTCTTGAGTTTGATAACACATCAAATTATGTACACTAGTTTATCCAGCATTAATAAATATAAGAATTACCTCTTTTTATCTAGATATAGTGATAGATTCTTCAAATATTTTTTCCAAATTGGAAATAATCTAGTTTTTACCTTACAATGTTGAACATAAAAAAATCATTTTTTTTTTGTTGCCAGATTGTGTCTTCATATTGGGATAAAGCCATGACATGATGAAATTCTTCTTCTTCATTAGTAGGTATATGGGAAGATGGACCTTATTCTATCAATGGTGCTTTACCCTTATCAGCTATAGAGGGTAAAGGTCACTCTACTTCTTGAGGAGTAGTTTCTTCTATAAGGATTTCTTTTTCAAATATAATTTATTATCTATGGGGTTCTTCTTCAGTAACTAAATTAGCATTTGTAATGTATTTGGGAGATCTTAAGCTTCCCAAATTTTCAATGGCCTATACATCTTCTTCTTATTCCTCTTGGAGAACAAGTCAACAACTGCATCAAACCTTGGCTAGAGGATTAGGGTTATCTAAGGAAATTTATATTTATCTTTTTTATTTTTGACATAACAAATTTGGGGCCAAGGGAATTGAATATGGGACTTCTTAATTATATACTAAGGTATAAGGAGGAAAGGTAGGGTATGTTGTTTTCTTGATATAAACTTGAGATAATTTATTGAGGAAGGAGGACCAAGCCTTCTCAACCTTAGGCTTTTACAAGAAATAATGCCAATAGATGAGGGTAACCAACCTATGGTGTCAAATAAACCCAATACCTATTTTTATCTTTAGAGAAACATTTATTAGGTCAATATTAAGAAATGATGGAAGATTCAACTGATACTCTTATCTGATATCTCCTTTCCTTAGGTGAAGAAGAAGTTGCATGCTATATCCACTGACTACTGTAAAATGACCATCATAAATAAGATATTTCATAATCCAAATAAAACATTTTTTCATGGATTTATAAGGATATCTCTCATAATTACCATAGCCACACCCTATGGGGATTTGGCTAATAAAGGTGAGGGCTCATTTCCTTCAATGAACATGTGAACCAATTCAACAAAACTTATCTTATCTAAAATAACTACACCCTCTTAAATAATTTTGGAAAATGCACTTAATATAGAAGGATCCACTAGAATATATTTACTTTTGATAACATAATGGTCTTCATCAAAATTATCAAATAATTCTTGCACAATATCTTCGTGAAAACCCTAAAACATTTTCACAAAATTTAACCACATTATTGACTCAAAGATATCTCTAGCTGCTTCATCCTACAATAATGCATCAGATGATTTTGGTTCACTTTTCTTATTCCTTCCACCCATCTTGATATGTATCATTGTTTTATTGAAAATTGGACTATGCTATGAAAAATAGAGCTTGGAATTGTACATGAAATAGAGGAAGGTAAGAGATTATGGATATGATGCAATAATTGGTACTAGTAATAATGTAACAATGAATAGCAAATTAAGGTATATCATGGAATTATGGTAGAACTTATGATAAAAATTATGGTGATCACTTTGGGGTATGTGATATTTAATGGGAAGGCACTTTATCAAGTCATTATCAATGATGTGGTGTAAAGGTCATAATTAGTAGCACTTAAAACAATATCCATAATAATTTCCATATCACATCAAATATTTTTCTTTAAATGGTGATTTTAAAACACTATCATGTCAAATATAATTGAAAAGGTATTTTAAAAACACCATAAGATCAAATATTATAATGCGGTGATGTTGTTGCTGATTTCATCATATCCACGTGACATAACCAAAAATTTTCTATTTGAAAAAGTGTTGATTTCCTAATGATTACACATGCATGACATGAAATGGAAAATGCCGAATCCTTTGAGAAAAAATACAATTTTACCTTCACCATAAAAATCAATGCCTATCTTCTAGAAGTGTCATGTGTCTTGCAAGGATAAACAAGTCTAAGAATATAGGTTTATTTCATAACAATTCATATTTTATTACATAAATTTTCTTCTGAAAAGTGTTATTTGTTGGTTTTCACCTTTCAGTATTTTATTTCTTTATTTTATTTTTGAATGAATGAGAACCTCCATTTGCTATTTTTTAGCATTACTTCTTTATTGGATGTTGGCTACAAAGATCATTTAGATTTAGTGGAAGAAATAGGTTCTTCCATAAGGTCAAATTGGTCTTGATTCTACTCAATAAACTTTTTCTTTATTGAGAGGTCTTTTGTACACCTTAATCCTATGACCATTAACCAAAAGTGTCATTTGGTCACTATTGTGCACTTAATTTTCACCCTTGATAGGTTTTTTCAAGCTCTCTCCAAATACGCCACAAAATGGGAACAACCCTAGAATGTGGGTATCCTATTGTGTTGTTGAACCTCTAGAGAAGGTTGGCTTCCTCTTGGTTAATCACCTAGACTAATGTTTTACTTATAAAATGGATAGAGAGGGGGTATATGGTAACTAAGATACATAAAAAGGTGATGCATCAAATTAAACAATAACTCACATAAGCATGAAATAAACACTGATGTAACATAAGACAATATTTTCTCACACAATCTCATAAACTAGCTAGTGTGTGTAAGTATTTCATAAAATAGGCTCACTAAAACCTAAATAAAACAAAGAGGAATTAAAATATTCACACCAATCATCCATTAATGAAATAAAGATCACAAGTTCAAACCTGTAAATAGCTTGAAATCACCTAAAAAGAGGTAAGAAATAAGTATAATGGGCATGTAAGAACACTTCTTCACAATGTTATCATGGCACAAGATTGCTAAACATAATTCAAAGGCAAAAAATAGGTAAAAATTATCTTTATTGATTCAAGAGGTATTTCATACAAAATTTTATAGGGATTCACCTTGTCAGATGAGATTCTTATTTCTCTAAAAAAATGAGAGTCCTTTTAAATGGGGGAGGAAAGGGAGATATAGGAGAAAAAGGGAAGGAGAGAGGATAAGCACACAATCCAAAATCAATAAATGAACTAAAACCACCCTCTATTAATTCTCAACCACATTTACATCAATTAGGACTAATCCTACCCCAAAAAATTAACCTTCATTAGCTCAAAATGTCCTTCAAACCCTCTTATTAGCTTAGAAACATACTAGAAAACAAGAACTTCCTGAGGATTGAGTCATGATCCATTAAGAAGGAAAATTATTCAAAGACTTTTGAAATTTGTATTAAATGATCCACTTTCCTTTCTCAAACTCCAAACTCTCCATCTTATTAATGAGCTTAAATTACCATGATTTATCTTGATATATCCTTTATGTTATTAGACAATCACTAAAACTCATTCATCTAGTGTTCCTTTAGAACATAGTTGTCAGAAGACCTTTTCCCTATGCTAACTTCTTTATCTATCACAACTCTACCTTTAATCCAAAACCATGAACATGGGTCCTCTATAGATGAAAACCAATCCCACTTATTCATTCTCATATAGTTATAATCTCAATGAACATCCACCATATGCTTAGTCTCATTCCAACAACTAACAACCCACTTTTGATCTCTACTAGGTTTAAATAAAGCAATTCTACCCCTAAACATTATGGAAGCCAAGAAATCATTATACACATGGATTCATTTCAAATAATAATGAACATAGTTGTGAAACAACATTGTAACCTTAGAAAACATGGTTTGTAGGTTCTAAATATTCAAACTAGGGGTGTAAACTAAGCTTTAATGGTATCTTACAAATTTAAAGTGTTCACTTTGGTAGCCTAGATTGAATTTTGATCTCACATTTATAAATTTTAATGCTTGGGTGGAAAAATATTTCAATATGACATGTCTACCCATGTGGCATCTCCTTGTCATGTTATTTAAAATATATGGCCATTATCACTTTAGAAACGTGCTTTCATCTTATGCCCCCTTAAATCATTATTATATTTGCTCCATTGATCTCCTCAATAATCTTCTATCTTTGAAATTCAATGTTATACATTAATCTGATCTAGGTTTCCTAGATTATGACACTTGGTAGCCCCACATTCGTTCTATGGACCCTATTATCCATTCTATCTAGTTAACATGCTTACACCATGTGGTAGCCTTATGTGTAATTTAGGCTCATTAACTTGTTAATTTCATGCACAAAATTGATCTCCTTACAATGGTTGAATGCATGTCATTTATCTTTGATCTATGTGATCAAATGTGTATCATTAATCTAGTAATTCATTATGATCATGACACTAATTATAAATGCATTCAATCTCAGGATCTACTAACCTTTTGACCTTGTGCTTTCCATTAGATCTTCATTTGCATGATTGAACATGTGATATTGATCTATATTGACTTATTAACTCAGATGATCACCCATTTGTCATTGATCGTTGATCTGATTGAACAAGGTTTCAATGCTTGGTAGCCCCATGTGCCTTCTCAAGATCTTGTTGAAGTTTTTTGGAATCCAAAAAGCTATTTCTTGTGTCTATAGTTTGACATCCCCCATAGATAATTTTAAAAGGCATATACTTAAAATGTAACTCATGATATATTTTACTTGAATGAACCAGGTAGAACATGACTGAGCTTAGACCTTTAAAGGTCATCAATTATGAACTAGCTCATGGTCTTATATATGAAAATCAATTCCTTTATTGGTATTCTACATAATTACACTCATTAGGAAGAGAAAATTGAGCCAAAACCCTAAAGGGAATAATTCATTACCTTTATCCTCAAACCATAGTTATAGATGAAAATTTCTTAGGCTACATGGAAAAGCTTCATATGTAGGCCAATTTTGGCCAACATTTTTGGCAACCTCCTATGATTTCATGTCTATTATAAAATAAATTAGTTTCCATGTCTGATCTATTAGGTATATGGAGTCACAATTATTTATTCCTAACTAACTAAAAAAATGATATAATGTTATCCCTTTCTAAATACCTCCTCTTAAAGTAACAAGAGCAATACAAACACTATACTCATAGAACTTAGGGAAGGGAAACACACAAGTGAAAATATGTGTACAAGGAGATTAGAGTAAAACAAAAGAGCCTAATATAATATATAAAATGAATGAAAACATTTATAATAACAAGGAATTAAATGGATCCCATTAACTAGGATGTGTAATATCTATCCATTTAGAAGGGCAAGCTGAAAAGCATTATCCTATTTACATATATGGATCAAGTAAGGGCCACTCCATAAGATATCAAACTTAGTATGGTTTCCTATTTTGGACTTATTTGAATCCCACTTGAGGAATAGATCCCCTTATTTAAAGTCTCTTGATAGGTCTCTCCTATCAAAGGCTTTTTTGACTTAAGCTTGATGTGACTCTGGTGTCTTCATAGCAATGTCCTTTGTTTCTTCAAGCTCCTTGAGCTCTACCATCCTCATGCTCAAAGGTTCAATCTTCATCAACTCAAGATGATGGGATAACTCCAAGGTAGGTAACTTAAGAGAGATGGTCAATTTGGATTCCCTCTCATACATAAGGATAAATGGTGAACTTCCAATGTAAATTTTGTGAGTCACTCTATTAGCCCATAAGGTTGTCCTTAATTTCGTGTGCCACACTCTGATTCTCTTCCATAGTACTCTTGATAATCCTTATCAAGTTTTTGTTTTTTGACTCTACCAATCCATTTCCTTGGTTGTAGTAATTTGAGAATGTGTTAAGGTAGATGCCTAGTAAAAGTGCCCATTCACTTGTCATGATGCCAATAAATGATAAAGCATTATCTAAAATCATTTTTTTGGTACACCAAATCTCATTATTATGTTATCATAGAAGTTTAACACTATTATTTCATTATCTTATTTTACTTTAATTTATTCCACCCACATAGTGAGGTAGTTAGTAGCAGTGAGTACCCACTTGTGTCTTCCATTAGAAGGTGGATTGATCATCCCTATGAAGTCCAAACCCAATTACATTAAGGGTTGTTCCATCTGGATTGGATTGAGAAGAAGGGATACCAATATTTTTTTCTTTCAAAGAGAGAACACTTTTTACATTTTCTCACCCATGAATAGGCATCATTGAAGAGGTTGGGGTAGTAATAACTATCTCTCATCTCTTTTGATGGTGTAGTCTTTATAGCAAAATGGCCTCCTACATACCCATCATAGAATTTATCCAAGAGAATTGTCACTTGATCATCATCTATGCACCTAATAATCACTCCATTAAGGTCATTTATAAATAAAAACCCATTAAACAATGCATGAGGTATGGACTAAAGTTAAAATACCTTTTTTTGATCTATCCATACCTTGTGAGCACTCACCTATTATCAATAAATGTGTCATATCTTAGAGCCAACTAGTGTGAGGTGGAGGTGCATCTATTTATGAGTTTTCTTGTATCACCAAGATAACCTCTTTATCTTCTTGAATGTTATCAACCATATGCTCACACAAGCCTTTTCCCCTGACTAGCTTAGTGACCTTGATTTCCACATCATACTCCATGACCTTGGTAATCCAACCAGCCCTCTTCTCACTCAAATATTTGTTAAGAAGGAAGTCCCTCACTCTAGTATGAGACACCATAAGATAAATATTGTTATTGGAAAACATTTATCTAAACCTTTTAAGGCTTATTACCATTACAAGGACTTATTTTTCTATAACAGTATACCTTACCTCATACCCCTCAAGCCCTTGACTAAAAAAATAAATTCGCTGTTTATGTCCTTCACCATTCTTTTACATCAACATAGTTGATATATTTTCAATATTGGCAAAGGTATAAAATATTAAATCCCTTAATAAATCAAGATTAATGAGTGTAGGTGCTTGGGTAATGGCTTGATTGATAGCCTCAAATGCTACTTTAGCTTCATTTGAAAAAGTGAACACTTGGTTTTTCTTCATCATGATAGTGACGGGTTTGACCAAGTTTACAAACTAGGTATAAACCTTCTCGCAAAGTTTATTTTCAAAGGGAAACTCTAGGGTACCTGTTAATACTTGGGTAAAGATAATTCTAAGATAACACTTATTCTATTAGGTTCACTATCTAATCCTTATTTTGAGATAATATGTCCCAAGAGTTTACCTTCATGGATAGTAAACACACATTTATTTGGATTCAAAGAGATCCCATATTTTCTACATATTTCAAAGATCAATCTCAGGTGATCTACGTGCTCACTAGCTTTCTTAGAGAAAATTGTTATGCCATCCAAGTAGACAAGTACCATCTAATTTAATAAAAACTAGAAATCCATATCCATGGATATTTGAAAAGTAGCCCCAAAATTTTATAGGAAAAAATAGATCTTTTGATCATCATATGTGACCTACTTTATGGTGAAGGTAGTCTTGTATTGGTCTTCTTCCCTTACCAACACTTGGTTGTATCCTGAATAACCATCCAATAGAGAGAAGAATTATAAAATAGTAACCATTTGAAGGAGTTTCTCCATAGATGGTAAGGGATAATGATATTTCAAAGAGACCCTATTTAGATCCCTAAAGTCAACACATGACTAGATTTCCCCATTCTTCTTCCTCATAGGTACCAAGTTGGGTACCCATGAGGAGTGCTTTATGGGAGAGATGATATTGGAATCAATTAATTTAGTCAATTATTTCCTCATTATCTCTTAAATTTTGGGTTGATAGGCCTTTTCTTCTGCTTGATAGGCTTGGCATTAGCCTCTAATTCTATAGTGTGTTGGGATAGTTTGGGATCAAATCCTCTCAGATCACTATAATCCTAAGCAAAGATGTTTGAATATTCTTTTCAAAGTTTAATGAAATCATGACTTTTAGCCTTAGTTGTTTACCTTTCCAAACTTGAGGAACTTGTGTTTGAGGATAAGGAATATTTAATAGTTCTATTAATTAGTAAAAATCACTACATTTTCTTTCCTTATATGATCTCCCTCATAGAAAAAACCTTCAAAGGTGAATATATATTTAAAAAGTTTGGTATATCTCAATTAAATAATTTGATCCTCATACCGATGTTAGAATTTACCTTGGTTTATTGAGGAAAATTCTCCTTCCTAATGGAGAAAATAAATAATCTACTTGTCATTGTCAAAGACCTACCAATGATCTTCATTGTATAACACTAATGGTCTTACCACCACTTTAACATGTGGCTATACTTTTGACTTTTTCAACTTGCTTAGGATGTCAAATTGAGCTCCCACAACTACTAACCTGTCAACATGTTAATTTTGGTTCCTTGACATTGTTTGGATGTTAAAGGCCTCAAAGTCCTCAAGGATATCCCACACTCTATGTTTATAAGAATTCATCAAGGGATTTTTTGTGATTTTTTAACCTCTAACCTAATACACTATCATATCACTATCCCCATATAGTTGTAATTATTTTATTCCCCTCCTACTAGCCCATTGAAGGCCATGGATAAGACCCTCAAACTCAACTGCATTATAAGAACAACTAAATTAGAACTTGTAAGAGGAAAAATACTTGTCATTAGAGGGGGATATTAAAATCACACTTATACCTACCCCATGTTTTCTCCTTGAACCATCAAATAATAATTTACATAAACCACTAGTACCTTCTTATGGCATAGTGAGAGATGGCACGGAGTCATTCTCCTCATGCAAGCAGTAAACTACCATGTATCTTTCCTCAACACCTTTTAAAGGGTAAATTAGTTAATTCTCAATCCATAACTCATCCAAGAACATATTAGGTATCCCCTCAGGATAAGTGTCTAGTTCTTGATCAACAAACTTCTCATCATCATCTAGAATGGTACAATTAATGTTTAAACTACTTGACCTATAAGTCTCAATATGAAATTATGCAATAGGTTTAGCTTTGATAGATACCTTGGTCCAATAACTTGTCTTAAAAGCCATGTAAGACCAATATGCTACTAGATAACCCCTTTTTTTATGAAGTCTCTCAATAAGAATAGATCAAAATTATGAGGCACCTCTAGAATCAACACATCTTGAGCCAATAAAACATTAGGATAAGCATACAGGGTCAAGTTTATACCTTTGATAATACCAACTAGTTTGGTGCAAGATCCATCAAGTTGAAAAAATCCCTTAGATTTGGGTTCATACTTCAAACCAGGCTAATTTAATATTGAATTTGGCATCACTAAAGTACTTGCTCCACTATCTACCATGCAATTATGCACTAAGGAGTCACCAATTATCATATAAATGTATAAGGGAGGAGGTTTGGCCACCTTATTTGATTATCTTTCATTAGGCCCTTTGGTTGTATTGGTGAGAGATACATTTTCCTTGCTTGGTGGCTTGTCTAAAATATTGATCTTTGACATACCTTATTAAAGGATATCCACCTAACCAAGCATGGAGAGCATGTCCCATATTGGCACACTCACATTAAACTACTTCATTTGTTCAATAATATTGATGGGAAACCTTGTTTTTCACTTTGGGAACCTCAAATGTACCCTAAACTAGTTAGTTTTATGGTACAAAGGCATTCCTTTGATTTTGATTCTTTGGAGAAATTGTAAGCTTTAGAGTATTATTAAGTTCCTTTGGCTTTCATAGTAATGGAGTAATAGTAAGAGGCTCATTGACTGCTTCCTTGATACCATACATGTTCCTTCTTTTGAACCTTGTATTAGATGTCCCTAGAATGTATGCTTGGCTAGATATAGGTTACTGATTGAGTGCATAACACTCATCTTACTCATAATTAACCAATGTAACACCTAAGTAGTTTGGTACTTCATTAGGGTCTTGGCCTTGTTGATGCTCTTCTAGTTTTGTCATCATGAGTAATCATGTGTCCTGATTCATAAGAGCTTAATTGTATCTATAACTAGCACCTTGATGCCATTGATCATTGAAATCCTAGTTGAACTCAGTGTTTGGGATAATGGCTTGACTAAAAGACTAATTCCAAGGCATAGTACCCTCACATTCTTGAGTAATGTTGTTTTGAATAGGGACCAAAGTATTATATATGCTTTTAATATTTGGATTATAATTGATTTATCTAACATATATAGGTTTCCCTTATCCTTAGACTTGTCTTTAGAAATTTCCTTTGTAGGGTAGCCTATTTAATTGATAATATTTTTGTTGACACTGATATGGGGATTGATAAAGTCTATTGAAATGATCTTACTACCTATTCAAATTCAGCAATTCATTTCCAAAATATTGATACATGCTCTTAAGATCCTTGAAATTATTGTGCTCTTGGGAATCACTAGATTGACTTATTGAAACCTTCTCCTTATTTGGTGTAGGTATGGCAGTAAGTGTTGGCATAGGAGGAATGGAAGCAAGGGGAGGAATGATGATAGGATGTGGTTTAGTCTTAGGAAACAAAAGCATCAGTGGTCTAGGTGTAAGATTTTTATCTTGTACTACATAATTCTCTTCTCTGATTGCCACCTCATAAGCATTTGGTAGTGTGTTTCTTCCCATATATTTAATCATTACTAAAATATCACTTTTGAGAGATTTTATATAGTAAAATAAATCATAGTTAGGAGTAATCTTGAAAGAGATTGTAATCCTATCCCATGTATTTTGAAATATGGTATTGAAGTCTTGCATAACCTCATAAGGAGTCCTCTTGATTGTGGTTAATTGTTTTGTAAGTGACAAGTGGTCACTTTCATCCTCAAACCTTTTACACAATGCATCACCTAACTAATCCCATGATGTAGTAGAGTTAGAAATAAGGTTTATATAGTAGTCCAAGCATTTATCCTTCAAATGAATGACTAAAAACCTAATGGACACATTTTCTTGATTGATATCATGAATATTGCATAAGTTGGCTATATCGCTAAGGTGTTTATAAGGGGTTGTAGATAGGCCTCATGTGAACTAATGAATAGTTTTAAGAGCTTCCACTGGAATAAGATCATATTTAAAGAGTTCTAAAGGACTCTAACCATTGAAATCCATAAGAGGAAAAGATCTAGGGTCTGCCATGGTACTAAAAGGACCTAAAAAAGATCTTATTATAGAGGTAGATTTTGAAATTGGTTTAGGAGGAAATCTTCCTTTATATTGATGAGTATTAGCAAATCTTAACCTTTTTACTGAGTTTAAAGGTAATTTAATGAATTCAAAATGAATACCTCTAGAAGTTGATCTTGTAGTCACCTTTGGCATGAAAGATAGATATCACTCTACCGACATAATATTGAGTGCTCTTCAGAGTCACCATATACTGCAAGATGAAAGTTATAACCATTGAAAATTGATCAAACCAACATCAAAATTGACCAATCTTCTTTGAAAGTGGTGCCATCGAGCATGCCAAAAACTATTGTGGACTTGATTTTCACCATTAGAGAGGCTTATTTAGGATCTCTCAAACTAAGCCATAAAATGGGAACAACCCTAGCCTATGGGTATCCAATTTTGGGGTTGAACTTCCAGAGAAGGCCAACTTCCTCTTGGTGAACTACCTAGACTAATGTTTTTATTGGAAAAGGGATAGAGAAGGGGTATAAGGTAACTAAGAGAGATAAAAAGTTGATGCAAAAAATTATATGAAAACTCACATAAGACTAAAATAAGCACTGATGCAACATAAGATAATATTTTCTCATACAATTTCAAAAACTAGTGTGTGTAAGTATTTCATAAACTAGGCTCACCAAACCTTGAATGCAATAAAGAAGAGTTATAATATTCCCTCCAAGCATCCATTAATGGTATAAATAACATGATTTTAGACCTAAAAATAACTAGAAAACACCTAAAAAGAGGCAATAAAGAAGGACAATAGGCATGGAAGAACACTTATTCACAAAGCCATCATGGAACAATATTGCTAAACACAATTCAAAGGTAAGAGATAGGAAAAAAATTTCTTTATTAATTTGAGAGGTCTTTCATATAAATTTTTATAGGGATTCACCTTATCAAATAAGAGTCTTATTTCTCTTAAACAATGATAGTCCTTTTAAATGGGGGAGAAAAGGGAGATATAGGAGAAAGGGGGAAGAGAGAGTGGAAAAGTATGAAATCCAAATAGAAACCACCCTCCATGAATTCTCAACCAAATTTAGATCAATTATAACTAATATTTCCTCAACAAAATTACCTTCATTAGCTCCAAATATCCTTTAAACCCTCTTATTGGCTTATAAACATACTAGAAAACAAGAACTTGTTAAGGATGATGAGTCATGATCCATTAAGAAGGAAAAGTATTCAAAGACTTTTGAAATTTGTATTGAATGCTCCACTTAGCTTTCTCAACCTCCAAACTCTCCATATTATTAATGAGCTTAAAGTACTATGCTTCATCTTGATATGTCCTTTACATTATTAGATAGTCATTAGAACTCATTCATCTAGTGTGCCTTCAGAATATAATTGTCAGAAGACCCTATCCCTATACCAACTTATTTCTTTATCACAACTCTACCTTTACTCCAAAACCTTGAACATAGGTCTTGTATAGATGAAAACCAATCCCAATTATTTGTTTTCATATAGTCATAATCTAAATAAAGATCTGTAATATGCTTAGTCTCATTCCAACAACTAGTAGCCCACTTCTGATATCTATTAGGTTTAAATAAATATTTTCTACCCTTGAACATTATGGAAGCCAAAAACTTATTGTACACATGGATCCATTTTAAATAACAATGAAAACAATCATGAATCAACATTTAAACCTTAGAAAATAGGGTTTATAGGTTCTAAATATTCAAACCAAGGGTCTAAACTAAGTTTCAATGGTGGCCAATGAATTTGAAGTGTTTTCTTTGGTAGCCCAGATCATATTTTGATCTTGAATTTACACATTTATATGTTTGGGAGGAAAACTATTTTGATTTGACATGTCTACCCATGTGGCATCTCATTACCATGTTGTTGTTTGAAATATATGGCCATTGTCACTTTGGACACATGCATTCATGTTGTTCCCCCTTAAAGCTTAACCAAATTTGACTCATCAATCTACTTGGGAGTCTCCTATCTTTTACCTTTAATGTTAGTGATTGATTTTATGTGAGATTCCTAGATTGTGACACTTGATAGCCCTACATTCCTTCTATGGACCCTATTGTTGGTTCCATCTAGTTAACATGCTTACACCCAATGGCATCCTTACATACAATCTAGGTTCATTGACTTGTTGACTTCATGTGCACCATGTATATCCTAGACATGGTTTAACATATTCGATTTATATTTGATCTACGTCATCAAATGTGCATCATTGATCTATTAATTCACCATGATCATGACACTTATTATCAATCTATTCAATCTTAGGATCCACTAACCTTTTGACCTCGTGCTCACCATTAGATATTCAGTTATATGATTAAATGTGTTCAATTGATCTATCTTAACTTATTAACTTGGATAAACACCCATGTGCCATTAATATTTGATCTAATCAAGTGAGGTTTCAACACTTGGTAGCCCTACATGCCTTCTTAGGATCTTGTTGAAGATTTTTTAAATCTAGATAACTATTTCCTATGGCTTTAATTTGACGTCCCCTACCATATCTCACATTACTAGATCATTTTTGAAGGCATATAATCATAATGGAACTTGCAAAGTCTTTTACTCAAATTAACCAAATGGATTATGACTGAGTTTAGACCTTTAAAGGTCACCAATTATGAACTATCTCATGGTCTTATTCATGAAATCCAATTATTTTATTGGTATTCTATATAGTTTTACTCATTAATAAGATACAATTGAGCCAAAACCATGAAGGGGGTAATTCCTTCCCTTGATCCTCAATCCATAGTTTTAGATGAATATTGCTCAAGCTATAGGCAAAAGCTTTGTATGTAGGCCAATTTTTACCAAAAATCACCATAAATGGGTTGAAGCTAGACAAATCTATTTCTAAAAATTATTTTGATCAGGTATGGTCCCAAAAATCTTGTCCTAAGTTTACCCTTGAAATTTTTGAATTTAGAATCAAATAGTAGTGTCTAATCTCCCTCTTAAAACTATATTTATCTAAAATGGGTATCATCCCACTACTTTTTTTGTCTTTAGATCATGTTGGTTTGAGTTAATTCATCAATTTTTAGTTCATCCAACCCATTTAGATTCATTATTATTTATTTATGTGTTTCATCAAGATGAATACCCATGTCATTTACTATCTTTAATGTCTATAATTCAAATTATATTGGTAATAAAGGTTTCTTTCCATTCACAAGTTAATATGGAGAGAATCCTATAGTTTTCTTCCATGTGGTATTGTATACCCAAATTACTTCAAGTAATTTTTTTACCCAGTCTTTTCTACTACTATTCATTATTTTGTTTATGATGTTTTCCATCTCTCTATTGGTGACCTGATATAGCTCTGTGAAATCCTTGATCATTTTGGACATGAATTTTGTCCCTTGAAAAGAAAAAATATATGTAGGAGCTCTAAATCTTAGCATGATCTTATGGTATAGAAAATCAACAACCATTTTTTCCCTAGAAAAGGTGAGTTCTTGTACTTAAGACCACTTGGTAACATAATCGATACACATTAATAAATATTATTTTCCTTGAGATGTTGGGTTGATTGGTCTAAAATCATATAAACCACATTTTTCAAATGGTTCTAAACTTATTTAAGGATGGAGAGGAATTTTAGATTATAAAATAGGCTTACCCATTCTTTGTCAAGGATCACATTACCATACAAACCTTTTGACAGTCTTGTAAAGAGATCACAAGTAGTAACTTGCACCAAGCATCTTATGAATGGTCTTTTTTTTTTTGAATAATTTCCTCCTCCTAGTTCACTATGGCATGCTCTTATGATGTAATAAACTTCATCTTCTCTAATACACCTGTAAAGTATATGATTAGGTCTAGTTTTAAACAACACAAATTTAAACCATTTTAAATGAGAAATATCTCAAACCACATGTTTTATTCTTTAGAGGTGAAGGAATGAGGAAAATTCCTTGTTTCCAAGTAATTTATCATGTCTACAAACCATCGAAAATTATGTGGATATATAAAATAGATGTTCATTTTGAAAAGAGTCTTGCACAGTTTCATCTTCTCTTGTAGTGATCAATCTAGATAAAAAGTTAGAAAAAACATTAGACTTCTCTAGTTTGTCTATGATGGTTATGTCAAATTATTGCAACAATAATAGCCATATAATTATTCTCCCACCTACTATTGGTTTGTTCATTAAGTAATTAATATTTAAATGATCTATATAAATGAATACCTAATAACTATTAATGTAATGTCTAAACTTATTTATAGCATAGACAACAACAAGAAATTATTTTTCTTTGGTAGTGTAGTTCTTATTTGTGGGAGTAATATTATTATTGATATAATAAATGGCATACATCTTTCCATCCTCATCTCTTTGTTGTAGTGAAGTGTGTCATTTAAGTAGGCATGGTGCTTGATCATGCATGAAAATGTAGTTATCAATCATTTTTAGGGTTAGAAGAGTTAGGCGTAAGGGGACCAATGTCTGGTGCATAACATTTAAACACACTCTCATGCTAACATTAGTTTCACATAAGGCATGAAACTTATTCACTCACCCAAAGCATGACAACAAAGGGACTAGGTCCATGTTGGGTTAGTTGTGTCATGGTACAATTAAGGGCTATCTAGGGTGTAGTGATTTAATGGGTTCATGAGGTCTCTAGTGCAGAGGCTCAAAGGGATAGGTCCATTGGTGCATGCTCAAATAGAGGGTATTGATGCCTTATCGATGAATGTAGGTAAGGGAGTCTACATGGGGGTGTCTATTCATCCTAAGGTCATCATTTAGTATTGGGTATATCAAATTTTCCCTTTGAGGTGGGTAAGGGGGATAAGTAGTGTGAGGTCCCCATTTAATACCAAGGTTGAGTCCTAGTTCATCAACATTCTTTATGGGGAGAGAACTTCACAACTAAAATAATCTATAACACAATAACATATAACATTAGAAATCAATATTCTTCCATATATATATATATATATATATATATATATATATATATTCATCCATTAATATCTTGTTACATTAAAATAACTAGTAGTAGGCTTCACTATTGAATCCTAATTTTACTAATGCCATGGGCTCATAGATGAGCATGTCCTACATCTTCTACTTAGCACTCAAGACTTAATCCTTCTATCACTCTTGAATTCACTAGAGCTTCACTATAAAAATGGTCTCCTCTCTCCCTTTGTTCTTGGAGGTCACCTCCTTTATATAGGAACTAGCCACTCTTTTTGCTAATTAGATAGGTGCATACCAAAGGATGGGTACATGAGAGCTTGTTAGCTCCATTATGCTATATAGGACAACCAAGGTGCATTTTAGGTGCTAGGTTATTGTTTAGGGTTATATGCCTACGTATTCCACTACTCATATCTCCATGTTCCTCAAGCCTCAAGCCACTATGTGTAGGACTAGCAGGTATGCCTCAAGAATTAAAATGCCTACAACCATCAGCCAATTGACATAGGGACTTTTGGAGTCTATCTAATTAGTGATAATGTGTCAAAAAGGGGCGATTCACTTCCTCCATGGGTATTTATGCTCTAGGTTTTGTCTTAGCTGGTGTGGGATTAAGTCTTCTCAAAAAGGGATCCCAACTTAAATGACACACTTTACTAACACATTTTTGTTCGCACATAAGGTTCATTCTTTATGTGAAATTGATGATAGCACACTAGTGTGTTTAAATGTTGTGTGCCAAACCTTTCTTCCCTTGTGCCTAACTCCTCTAACCCTAAAAATTCCTAATAACCAAAGTTGTTCACATGATCAAGCACTATGCCTACTTAAATGACAAACTTCACTACAATATTTTAGTTCCATTATTGAGATGTGTTGAATTTTGTTTCTACTATGTTATATTAGAGTGATGCTCTAACTATCATTTAAGAATGTTGAGTACTAACTAGATAAAATTGAAGATTGCTTCACATAGAAGTAACCCATGTGAAAATGAGATAAGTTATGAAAATGGGCGTAGAATTATCTATGTAACCCATTATACGAATTATTCTTCTATGAGCTACCTAAACATGTATATAAATGGTTGACTACATATGTTGATCCTAGATTAACAAGTTATGAACAATGCCTTGAGTGGATCATAGAGTATGTAGAAAGGCTAGAAAGCTTGGATGAAGTGTGGATGCATGCCATAGATAAGTGGTGGGATGGTGATTTGAATAGGTACATGTTGGATTTCATAGTGTCAACCTTTTCATGCCTAAAATTAGAGCATGATTTTATTTGAGAACCAAGGGGCACATTCATTAGAGGACTCTCCACCAAGATAAAGAAGCTCATGGTCAATTACAGGATAGAGACCATGAGGATGGAAGGCTGAAAGTCCTTCAACATATGGGAAAGTGAAAGGGGAAGGAAGGGGAAGTGTATTAAATGTGTTATGGAAGAGGAAAAACTTGACACCTAAGAGATCTAGAGGCTAAGCTATAGTGAGCACAGATGAAGGATGATGGAAGACCTAAAGCTTGGAAGTGTTGAGAGGACCTATATCAAGTAGGAGGGCATAGGGAAGGATATTTTGAAATACCATAGTGTATTGAGATAGAGGAAGAAACAAGTGGTCAAATTTTGTAGATGGGTATGGGATGTAATGGGTTACTACAAGATAAGTCACTTGAGGGTGCACTAGAGGCACCTACCCTTTTTGAACCTAAATTGCAAGCCCATGCACCAAATTCACCATTTGAGAATAGAAGAAAGGTAACTAAACTTATTACCATAATAGACTATGATTAGACCAAGATTTTGGATCAAGAGTTTATGATTGAACAAGTGATCCTATATGAGGATCTGAGTAATGGTATGGTTGATCAATTAGGTGCTAGTCTAAGTACTATGAATATAAGTGAAAATATTCTTATGTAAGAAATGTTAGCCATGCCAACTAGGCAATAACCTATAGGAAGTGTTACAATGCTACTAGTGAGTAGAGCCATTACATCAAGCTCTATGATGCACCCTACTCCATTAGGGTTAATGCTAAACCCTATGAGTGGGGGAATTAGAGGACTCCCCCCTACATAGACACAAGAAGGTTAAGTTCCATAAAATCTCATGACACCATCTTAGTAGATATATTATGAGATAGCCATGCATCTACTAGAGTATCATGGAGTTGAAAATGCTATGGAGTATGTGTTGAAATGTGAATTATAGTGGCATGCTTAGGGAATTACTTACCCAAGTGTAAGGTAACATAGTTCATGACAACCCTACTATATTATGCCCATACTTAGTATCATAAGTTTGATCTGAACTAGGCTATAGTTGACTATGACATGTTAAAGGGAACATTCTTGAAGGAGTTTGACATTCTTGAGTTTAAATAATAGAACATCATGGTACTCAAGAAGATTAGCCAAAAGTTAATCAAGAGCATGGATTTGTATGATGCATGGTTAAAAACTCTCCTCTCTAAGCTTCCTTATTATATCCACCCCTCCCAACACACCAATGGTTTATTAGAGGCTTGTTGGTGCCATTTAGGAGGGCATTATCCATGAAAACCTTAACAAAACCCTATGAAGCACTTGAAGCTATGCTATGAGATGAGATAATAGGAAATGTTGACATTATGATTAGTCCCTTCATGGAGGCATAGATTACATCAATGGATTATCAACTACAAAAGCTTATTTTTTGGTAGGTACATGAATCTCATAGTGGGATATGGTGTACTGAATATGAAATAGAGGGGAAAAATAAGAATAAATACTCACATAGGGATGTTCACACAATACTCTCCAACTATGAGGTTTGCCATTAAACACATGACTCCTAAACTTATCCCCTATTACAGTGCACTAGTCTAGTAAATTCTATAGTTTATTGCAAAACATGTGATGCATACACACACATGATGATGGAATATAAAGTCATTAATGAGATGCACCAAAATATGGAGAGAAGTTTAAGGCAAGCCATCACTTTAGGTGGTGGCTAGGGAGGCCAAGGGAATGAGGGATATGGCCAAAAAAACATGGGTTATGGCAACTAAAGAAGAGTGCATGGCTAAGGAGGTGGATGTGGTGGAAGGAGATTCTCACCATGATATTATTATAAGTGTGGGTCAACTAAGCATTATTAGTGTGACTACCCCACACACCCAATATGTGGGTACTATCAAAACCCACATGTAGTTGAAAACTACGTACATCTCTACAAAAAGATGATGTAAGGTTAGCCTATCATGGATATAGGAGCTGTTATGGTACAATGTGAGTCTAAAGAAGAGAGATGGGCCCCCAAGCCATAATAAAATCCCAAGGGGCCTCCAAAGGTGTAGGCCATGATGTAGAGTGGGCTCACCACTTAGCCACTTACCATGCCAAACCAAGACCTATGATTAAAATATGGTGAGTCAAGATACATCAAGCACATGAAATAACTAGATCCAAAAGTAGCACCATATCCTGATCCTACACACCAAAAGGATGTCTTGCAATAAGTGATGACTATGATACAAGACTTATAGGGTGAAATCTAACTGGCCAGAGACTTGGAATCATAGGCCACCATGATGTACATAAACTAAGACTAGTGGGAAGATGAGGTCTAAGAGTTGATGAAGATTTTTTGCCTCTTATAGATAGAAGGGGTAGTACCCCTATTAAAGGACTTACTTCTAAGGCATGTAGAGAAAACACCAACATAAGAAGATAAACCATATATAATAGAGATTGTAATGCCACATATGGAGTGGGCATGAGAAGTGATGCATATTCAAACATTGAGTATGACCATGAATTACTAATAGATTCCACCATCAATGGGTGGTCGATTTGTGAAGTGTTTGTCAACATAGGTGTAGAGGTCAATATCCTAACTAAAAACACTTGGGATAAAATGGGGAGGCCAACCTTAAAAATATCACCACACACATTCTTCATGGTGAATAAGACTTGAGCACAACCCATAGAGATCATAAAGGGAACCATATTAGACATTATGGGTGCTTAGTTCTAAGCTAACTTTAAGGTCATAGAGCTAGCAGAGGAAGACTACTTAGAAATTTTAGGAAGGCACTGGTGCTACATAAACAACATTGATATACACTTTAAGAAGTGATATATGACCTTTGAAAACATCTTAGATATGGTGGTGATACCTATTTAAAGTGACCAAGGGCTACCTTACATTAAAAGTGTTAACCTTTAGGATGAGGTCAACCATATTTATAGCATCACAATGCAAGGCATCAAGACTTTGAATCCTAGTGAAGAAGGGGTGCTCACTTGGGAAGATGGCCAATCAACCTTGGATATAATAAATTTACCTTGTGAACATTGGGTTGAATAAGCCTATAAGGTCACTTGGCATAGATGTCACCTAGTATGTAAAGCTAGATCTAGACTATTTGACACAAGTTTGGTAAGAATTGTGTGACCTTAGAAGAAGTTGACTCCTCATACCAAGAAGATAGGACAAAGAGTGCTCTATCTCAGTAAGGGAAAGATCATATCACTCCATAAGTATGAAGGAATCTAGACTATTTATAGGTATGTACATGATATTGAGGCTTGTATCCTAAAGGAAATTGATCAATTAGGTGCATTAATGTATACACTAAAAAGTATTGCCATGTGCTGGTGGGCCATGTAGAAACATGACTTGCCCACTTATTAGGATGTGAATGTATCCATGTGTAACAAATTTTATAAGATAAATGAGGATATATACATACCCCCCTATGATGGTAACTCTGATCCAATTGTGCACATTTGGATTTGTGAAGAGACTTGGGTGATCTATAGAGAAAAAGTGTCATGAGGCCTATCGGTGCATGCCTTCTATATAACTCTAAAAACATGGGTGTGAGCATGGTACATCACGAATGAGACATGTTATGAAATAGGAAATTAGGATAAACTAAAGGGGAAGTTTGTACACACTTTCTCCTTCTCTTTGGAGAAACTTGAATTACTAAAGCCATTACAAGTCATTTGTTGAGCTATGTTTGAGGACACAACTATCTTAGAGGAGCACTTAAAATAGATGTTTGAAGAGAAAGGATTTGTTCTTATAAATATTTTCAAAGAAATGACACTCCACACTAACTCCAATGAAGAAGATGATGAGACCTAGAAGGATTATAATTGGAGGGCCCCGATAAGAAAGCAAAAGCTTGTGCACCTCATTCATGATAACTCTCTAGATGATGACTATATGATGCACCTTTGGGTTGAGACAATAAAGGGAACAAGGAAAGTTGAAGACTCACACCAAGAGAGAAATGAACCCTACCATGTACCCCTCAAGACCACCCAGGTATACATTAGTGTGGAAGGTGAGCCTAAGATGGCCACTATAGGTGCATACTGGTCTCAGGTGGAGCTCATGCACAACATCAACCTCTCGAGGGAATTTTAATATCTCTTCCCATGAAAATACAATTAAATAAAGGGAACTCACCCTTCATTAGGAAATATGAGCATCAAACTAGTAGATGGTGTAAGACCAGTCAAGAAGTGCCCTTATCGATTAAACCCCAATCTCCATGCCAAGGTGAAGGTGGTGATCAATAGAATGTTGGCCACTGGTGTCATCTACCTAGTGTAATAATTAGAGTGGGTGAGTTTGATGGTCATCAACATAAATAAGTATGGGTGAATATGAATCTGTGTTAATTATAGGATGTTAAACACTACCTACATCAATGGCCCTTTCCTAACACCATTCACTAATGAAGTCCTAGATGGGGTCATAGGTTTTAAAATCTACACTTTCACTGCTGGGTTCTCACATTACAATTAGGTGTAGATAGAGAAGAAGGATAAGCCCAAAAAAACCTTCATGACTAAATGGGGTTGTTTCACTTAAAACATGATGCCCTTTGGGCTCAAGAATGCACTAGACATATTCTTCAAAATGGTGATCACCATTTTTAAGGATTTCATCCACAAGTTCCTCCAAATATATCTAGATGATTGGACTATGTATGTTCTTATAAGGGACCACCATGACAACTTCCACCTTACATTTGGAAGGTGTATATATCTCCAAATATCATTTAATATGAATAAGTGTATCTTTGTAACCCTATTTGGCACACTACTTGGGCACATCATTTGCAAGCATGGATTGCTCATTGATCTAGTAAAGATTGCAACAATCATCTAGCTCTAAATGCCTTCCACATAGAAGGATGTTTATTCCTTTTAGGCCATTTTAGATACTATAGGAAGTTCATAAGGGGATATGAAAAATCACCATGCCTCTAGAGGAGCTCATATGCAAGGATGGCCCATTCTATTAGGGTGAGGTCTAAGAAGAGGTATTTGACACTTGGAAGATAAAGTTGGTGAGTGTATCGATACTTTATTTTCCTAACTAGATGACTCATTTTCACATCTACATCGATGCATTAGGCTCAACCATCAGTTTTATTTTGGTGTAACTAAGTGAAGGCAAAATATATGACCCCATTTCCTTTGTAAGCACAAAGTTGATGTAGCCCAAGCAAAACTATACCACCATCGAGCATGAAGTGCTAGTAATCATCTATACCCTATAGAAATATAGATAGTATTGGCTAGCAACACCATTCACTTTCTTCATTGATAATGAGGTGCTAAAATACCTTGGAAATAAACTTGTTTTACATGGCTAGATTTGTAGGTGGGTTGTCCTCTTCCAAGAATTTCAATTTTTAGTCATGGTTAAACTTGGAGAGCAAAATTTGGGGCCAGACCACTTATCTCACATCAAATCTGGTGATGCATTAGTGCCAGTTGAGGATGGTATTCTATATGTGTAGCTTTAATGAGTTCATCAGGTTCCTAAAGACTTAGTAGATATTACCACTTTCCTAACCTTAGGGCTAACACCATAAACATTATCCTTCAAGGAGAAGAAGTAGCTTTTATCTGCACCTCCCCCTTCTAACTCATTAAAGGGGAGATATATAAGATGAGTAGGGTTGGAGTCTTATGCCAATGTGTTTTGGAACATGAGTGGGTCTCCATCCTTTAAGGAGTCTATTAAGGGATAGCTGAAGGACATTGTACCAGAGATGTAATGATGTGTAATATTCTATAATTAGGGTTGTGGTGGCCAAGCGTATTCACTTATGCCAAGGAATACATATGAACATGTGATATATGTTACCACATTGGAAGGCTAAAACATTAAGATGAGATTCCCCTCATCCCTACTCTGGCCCAATCACCATTTGAGAAATGGGCCATTGATTTTTTAGGACCAATCACCCCTATAACATAGTGCACATGAGCCATATATATCCTCACAGTAATTGATTATTTCAAAAAATGGGCTGAGGTAGTGCCAACCAAAAATTACATAGCCAAAATAGTCATGTGATTCATTTGGGAGAACATCATTAGCTGATATGGGTGCCCATTAAGTTTAACTAGTGATAGGGGCAATCATTTCATTAATGAGATAGTGTGCATCCTTCTAATGGAATACATGGTGACACACAACAAGACCACCCCATATCATCCCTAGGCCAATGGCATGGTTGAAGCCTTAAATAATATCCTTAGAACATGCCTAATAAAGATATGTGACATTAGTCACAAGGATTGGGATGATCATGTATCGGCAGTATTATGGGCCTAGTAGACAACATACAAGCACCTAAATAAGGCTACACCATTTCAATTAGTTTTTAGTACAAAATTAGTTTTTCCCATGGAGTTTTTATTACCATCCTTATGTATGCATGTATTGGCCACCTTGATGACTAATAATCTTTGAGCATAAGGTTGGAAGAATTGGAATGCTTGAATGAGACGTGTACTCAGGCCAAGTGGGGTTAGGAAGTTGAGAAGGCATGCCAAAAGAGGTGACATGAAAAGCATATCAAGTGTAAGGTGTTGAAAAAAGAGCCTTAGTCTTTCTATATGAATCCAAATACTTTTGATACCTAGGCAAGCTATAAATTTGATAGATGTGTCCCTATGTCATCCTTCACATTTTATAAATGGGTGCATGTAAACTATGTATGTTATCTAGTGAAATGCTCTAAGGGAATTTCAATGGCAACAAATTGAATCCATATTAGAAATAGGGTGGTGCTCATTCCAATTATACTTTGACTCTTTAGTCAATAGCTAGTTTGAATTGATCTGACCAAAATAAGGTTTGGCATAAGCCAAACTATGTGATTCTTTAATTTGTGTGGTTTTTATTGTACAAAGAGGTAATAGGTGGCACGAGATGGCCACAAAGATAAATATTTTTTACACTCCATGAATAAATACAATCAAGTGATTAGAGCACTTACACCACAAGTGCATGAGTCCAAACTCCTAAGTTATGGGTGCATGAAGCCTCCAAGTCAATCAGTAGTAGAAAAAGAAACATATGCACAAGTGATGCATAGTGAGATGGAAGGAAGAGACATTATAAATTATGAACTATCAGATGGCTAGTGCAAGAGAATATGCTCAACTATGTTGGGTGCAAAACTAGATGAGAATACATTCAACTTATGTGGATCTAATTCGAGAAGAGAAGACTTTGAAATTAGTTGAGCACAAGATAGGTGAGAAGATGCCCTTATTATGAAGTATACAAAGTAGGTGAATATACCAAGTTATATAGGAAAACATAAGGAATTTGTATGGGGTAGGATAGGCTAAGGTAGGGAAACATGTGAGAAATCAACCAAGATAAAGGAACACACTAATAGAGGAGCATAGTTAGAAGTAAAACTTAGGATGTTGAATTATGTGCATGTGAGGTGTTGTACCTAGGTTGCCACAAGAGGGGTGAAGGTCATGCCAAAGAGATGCATAGAAATAGATCATCAAGGATAGCTGGTGTCCACCCAAGAAAATCAATAAGTGACCATTTAAAAAAAGATGACACATCATCAAAAAGCTGTTAGTAGTATTTGATGTGATGGTATAATAAAGATACATATTTAATGTGGACAAGACATGGAATTTTTGAAGATCTTCATGATCTCTTGGGAAAACCATCAATCAAGTCTAGATAGTGGCATTAATAATGGTGGTTGACATATAAAGCTATAAATAGGGCAAAGGGTGAATGTATAGGGTTAGAAACTCATGAAACTAACTAAGAACCAGAGCCAAACGACCCCAAGAGAGAAAATTCTCATAGAATAGATATTGTATTAAGTGAAAAGAATTGGTGAAATAAACTAGAATAAAAGGAACATAAATAGTGAAGTGGTGTAGAAAAAATATAGTAGATAAGGTGAACTAAAATAGACACTAGACCACCATTAACAACTAGAGAAGGTCAAGTAGACAACTCACACCAAACCAAAATTATGGGTTTTAGCAAGCCACACCTCCCACATTTCAATTCCAACATATTTAGAATGACAAAGAAGTAGAAGGCATTGAGATATGAATAGGTGTAAATCAAACCCATGTGGGTTCAAGTAGTAGAGGAAGTAGTTAACACCAAGACAAGGGCACAGGTAGTGGAAGTAGTTAATATTATAATAGTGGAAGCCAAGGCACTGACCAAGATGTCTTAGCAGCACATGCAATTTCCACCTGAAGTGTCAGTGGGTGAACCTTGGCACTCATTTGTGCATGTATGCTAGCTATGGGATTATAACCACCATACATCAAGTCACTTTCAAGACTTGACACAAGATTGGATGATGGACAATAGGTGTAAGACCGTAGAGGGAGATGTAATCTTTGATGTCTCAATAATAGATAGATTGAAAGATTTAGGTGAATCTCAACTCTATGAGTTTCCCTAATTCAAAAATATAAAGAAACTTGTTCAGTTCCTCTTCTTGTACATGCATAAAGACAACATGTACTTTATAGGGTGATGCATGAAGATATATGTATGTTTGATCAATAAAATAACCAAATTGCTAGACTTCGAAAGAGACATCTATTAGTTTATGGGTGATTATGAAGAGGTGGAGTATGTCACAAAGATCCTCAATTAATTCAAGGGGGGATACAATTTCCCCATCATCATGTGTGAGGACTTAGGCACAAGGGCAATGGTGTGACTAGTTAGCTCAAAACAATGCCTATGAGGGAGATGGACTGATGTGTCTAAGGCATACCTCTGGTTTACCTTTCACATGAAATAGGGGATAAAGTTAAATGTGTCATAGTTCATCAGAATAAAAATGACCAAAAATGTGTTTCAGTGCCACAACATGAAGGGGGCATTCAGATAGGGCTCCATCTTCATCTTGATAGTCATGAAAGAGATCAAGATCCTTGATGGTAGAGAAGATAACTTATGGGTGTTCCTAAAACACCAAAAAATCCCAACATAGAAATACAAGGACTTCACCTACCCCATGTCCTTTAGTGTCAAGTATATAACTCACCTACTGAAGTGGTGTGAGAAATACAATAAGGCCTTCAGGTTAGAGTGTTGAATCCTACAAGGGCTCCCAGTGAGCATGTTTGGAATGACAACCTTCATTGTCATGCATCACTATTTCATCATCCATTTAGCACTCAAGGATGAAAATAAGTTAGGATGGTTAAAGCTTCCCTTCAACTTCTTAGCTAAGTTATTTTGGGATGCGCTTAACAGAATCCCAAACTCACAGATCCTTGACATTCCAGACAAAGAGTTGGACATAAAAAAGCAAGTGGATGAGGTGCATATTCCCTTGTGTATATGGAGGCACTATAGAGGATGAAGAGGATACCTTAGATCAGATAGACATTGATCCTGTGCAAGAGGTAACAATCCTTAGCTTCATCCCTAGACTATATTATGTGATAAATCCTAGAAGAAAAGATGATGGTGCAGGGTCTAGCACCAAAAAATGAAGAGACCCCCTAGTCCTAGTTGGGAAGGAAGGAACCCCCATAACCCATGTAAAGAATAATTTCCCAAAAAATAAGAGGGGGAAGACACTGGAAGATATTAAGGAGAGGTTAAAGCTAAAGATAACTTCAAAAGTGGAAGCTTCGGTGATAGAATCACACTAGAAGCACGTGTGCTTTGCCTCTCAAGCCCCCTCAAGACTAAAAGGGAAAAAGAAATAGAAGGTCTCTCCCCTATGCTAGAAGAAGACTCATAAAAAGATGGGTCAAAAGAGGAAAAGTGGAAATAAGGAACCTACATCATGCCTATGGATGTAGAATCATCCCCTAGTAAACAATCCCCTTGACCTCCATGATAAACACAATTAGAAAGACCAAGACATAAGCTAAGGTGACTTAGATATATGAGGTTTAGACCTAATAGGTGTAGGAGCTATGGGAGTAGAAATAGGAGATGGCTAAGTAAGGGTGACTATCAAGGTGATCCAAATGATAGAGGTAGAGTAGAATAAAAGAGAAGAAGCATGTAGGGTGTATGAGGAAGAAATGAGTAAAGTAGGTGAAGCACATGAAGAAGTAACTCCCCTCTTAGTGCAGGTGATGAAGAGTAAGAGATGATAAATAAATGGATAACAATGGGCCTAGACAAAGGCCACATTGACATGACACTCACCTTGTACTAGAGGTGCAAAGAGTGGAGGGCCTTAGGCCTACCCCAAGCTAATATTGACCGACTCAAGGCTGAAGAAACTAATAAGAGAAAATATTTTTTTACCAAATAAGAAGTACAAAGTAAGTCCAAAAAAGGAAAGGCTAATAAAGAGTAAAGGATGGATGAGGCAAAGGCAAAATGTGCTCAGAAGAAGGAACAAGAAGCAAAAGTAGCCCAAGAGGGAAGGGCATGCATGCTAGAGGAATAAGAAAGAAAGAAGGGTTCCATTGGAACTAATCCTAGGAAAGGAGAAGCTAAAGTAGAACTCAACACTAACACCCAAAAAATGGAACAAGATGTAAAGAAGGTATGCCCTAGCTCTAAGGGGGCACTTAAAGAACACAAAGGTGATTTTGGCACCATGAAAAAAAAGCAGAGGAAGAGGAACCACACCAAGAAAAGGATGAGGGGGAAACATCCAAAAAAGAACCCCTAAAATAATATTGAGATAATGATTTTATCACTGGAGAGGAAAGAGAGGAAGAAGAAGAAGAGAGAGTTGAAAAAATAGGGACTGGCACCAATGCCAGTGAAGAGGAAGAGTTCAGAAAATAAGTAGAGGTTGAGCCTATAAACCATGAGAGATAATAGATGGGGATAAAAGAGGATGATGAATTATACATGATGGAGTGAATGCCTCTAAGAACCACCCCAACCCTTATACACCACCAATTCTCATGGGCCATGAAATGATACATGGATGAGCTAGAGTTTGAGGTTTGTACAAAGTCCATTTGGTGTGCTAAGAAGTAAGAAGAGGGACATGACTACCACCTAATGAACCCTAATAACATGAACCCCATGCACTTATCCAATGTGTTGATCAATATGTAAACCTTTGTGGCATGTAAGAATATCATCAATTATGTTCATGCCAGTAGATTGAGGAAAATTATTAAGGACATGGAAAAGGAGCTTGAGGAAACCAAACTAAATCTCTAACAATTGATCAAGTATGTTGAGGAAGTGGATCCCTCCCTCTAAAAAAACATCAAAAAATCCATCATGAAGGAGGTTGAATACACCTCTTCACTCATTAATCATATGATCCCCAACCTAAAGCTGACATTGGAGGAGAAGGAAGACCCCTGTGAGGCTATAAGGGTCGAGTTGCCAAAGAAGATGGAAGAGGTTGAAGAACTCTTCACCAAGATTGAAGAAGGCACTAAAGAAGTAGACACTATTTTTTGTAGCTTTGTATACTAGGTAGAGGTCATTAACACACACCTCAAGAAAATAAAGGAGGAGAAGGATGCCTTACTCTAGCATTCCTTCATGGTTTCAAGGACTGGGCACATGCAGGTGATGGTGCAATTCAACTCCCTCAATGCCCAGTTGAAAATGAAAGAGCAAAACCTAAAACTAGTATTTTTCACCTTCTAGATAAAGGCTACCAAGTAGGGCTAACTCCTAGATGGAGGACTAAGGAGGGGAAAAGAAAGGATGGAAGCCTTTAGAAAGGAATTGGAAGGCATGTATGTACTTGATCTAGAAATAACATCCATAGAAGTAGATGGTGCCATTAAAGATTTGAAAGGTATCATCCATGGATTTGAAAAATTTAAGGAGGATTTATGGTAAGGTGCACTCAAATTATGTGCACCTAAGGAACTTTAGGGCTAGTATGGGGAAGACTAGAAATTTTGTATGGGGTGATGTTGGCACCCATTTTTGAGAAGACTTGATCCCATGCATTATAAGACCAACCCTGGAGCATAAAGAACCATGGAGGAAGTGAAGGACCCCTTTTTCACACCTTAGTGTTGACTAGATAGATTCTTAGAGTCCCCACGCCAACTGGTCAATAGTTGTAGAGCACCATAATTTTTGAGGCATACCTACCTAGTCTTATAGGTAGTGATTTGAGGCTCAAGGAGTAGGGAGATGTGAGTAGTGGAGAAGGTAGGTGTATAACCCTGATCGATATCCTAGCACCCAACATGCACCTCGGTTGTCTTATATTGTGTAATGGAGCTAAAAATCTCACACCTACCCATCCTTTGGCATGTACCTATCTAGTCAACAAGAAGAGTGGCCAGTGCCTATATAAATGAGGTGACCTCTAAGATCAAATGGAAAGAGGAGACCATTTTTACAATGAAGATCTAGCAAATTCAAGAGTGATCAAATGATTAAGTCTTGAGTGTTAAGTAGTGGATTGAACCATGCTCATCTGTGAGCCCTTATCATTACTAAAACTAGGATTGAGTAGTGAAGGTTGCTAGTGGTTATTGTAGTGTAACAAGATATTAATATATGAATATAGATATAAATGGAATAATATTGATTGCTAATGTTATATGTTATTATGTTATAGATTGTTTGAGTTGTGAGGTTCTCTCCCCATAAATAATATTGATGAACTAGGACTCAACTTTGGTAATAAGTGGTGCCATCATGACACTTATCCCTCTTAACCACCACAAAGGTCCCTTGTGCTAGACCCAATGCTGAATGATGACCTTAGGATGAATAGACACCCCCATGTGGACTCCCTTACCTGCATACACTGATAAGGCCTTGACTACCTTTGTTTGAGCATGCACCGATCAACTTATCCTTTTGAGCCTCTACACTAGAGACTCCATGAACCCCTTGAGCCACTACACCCTAAATATCCCTCAACTAGACCATGATGCAACAATCCCAACATGGACCTAGTCCCTTCATTGTCATGCTTTGGGTGAGTGCATAAGGTTTGTGCCTTATGTGAAACTGATGCCAACATGCCAGTGTGTTTAAATGTTGTGCAACAGACCTTGATCCTCTTGTGCCTAACTCTTTTAACCCTAAAAATTCATGATGACTAGAGTTTCATGCATGACTAAGTGTTGTGCCTAATTAAATGACGCACTTCACTATAACACTCTTTAACGTAAGTCTACTCTTAATGTAGTATTGGAAGTATCAATATAGCTATGAAAAGGTTTTTCCCAATTAGGTGTTTTCAATACTGAAGTAGTCATGATTTTTTTCTTTAATATTTCAAAATATTCTTTAAATTTATCATTCTATACAAATTCACTATATTTTACTAACATAGAAAACATAGGGGAAACTATCTTGATGAAGTCTTCTATAATTGCCTTCATGACCAATAAAACCTTTAACATCAATTTGTGTTTGTGGAATTGGGAGGTTATAAATTATCTCAATCCTTTTGGGATCTACTTTTATACCTTGAGAAGAGATATGATTTCCTAAGACTATCCCTTCACCACCCATTATGATGCATTTTTGATGACTCAAAGATACTTGATGTTTCTCACATCTAGTAAGTACTTTATCGATGTTGTTCAAATATTCATGAAATTTAGTACCATGGATAGTGAAATCATCCATATACACTCTCACACAATCATTTTTAAGATTAGAAAATATGGTTAACACTACTCTTTGAAAGGTAGTAGGTGCAGTACATAATCTAAAAGGAAGGACAGTATAAGCATATGTTACCTAGGGATAGGTAAATATTATTTTTTATTGATCTTCAGGTGTTATTCTAATTTGGTTGTATCTAATAAATCCATATAAGATATAAAAATACTATTTTACTATCAAAATTTCCAAAACTTGATTAATAAAAGGCAAGGGAAAGTAGTCTCTCACAGTGTCTTTGTTCAGTTCTCTGGAGTTGACACAAACTCTCCATTTTCAATTATTTTTAGGAAAAATAACCAGAGTTGAAGCCAAGTGGAAATAAAATATAGGATAGATAAAACCAACTTCTAATAGCTTTTCTATTTTATTCTAAACAATTTATTTCAAGGTTGGGTTAATATTCCATTGTGGTTGTCTGAATGGTCTAACATTTTTAGTGTAGATGTGATGTGTACAAACACCAAGATGTATTCCTTTCATAAAATTGTAATCCCAAGTAATATATTTTGTGTGTTGAAAAAATACATCAAACACCTTTCTTTATTTTTGGTTAATTAACTAATTATTGATAGTTAATATTTTACCCTATTGGATTGCAATCTATTTAGTGCCTAGAATAATGGAATTCAATTGTTTGTATTCACTCATCAACACATTAGATGGACATGTGTGTGGTAGTAACATATGAATTATAGCTACATCCTTATAATAGGTTTCACTTGTGGAAATAATATTGGTTAATGGACAATAAAAATAATGTAAAAATGAATTCTACCCATTTTGAGCCTAGTCAACTATCACTTGTTGAATGTTTTGTGGACCAAATAACATGTTTGGTGGTATTATGACATTGTATTGATTTTAAATAATAGATTTGGATTCTTCCCATTCATGATTTTTTATCTTTAGAGCATAGCTATTAGTGTTTGGAGCTAAGCTACTGGTTTTTGGAGCTAGGCTACTAATCTTCAAAGTTAAGCTATTAGTCTTTCGAGCTAAGATTTTAGACTTCAAAGAAAAAAATTTAGACTTCAGAGTAGAAATATTAGACGTAAAAAAAAAACTATCACACTTTGTATCTAGGCTCTCTTAGTCTAGATATTTTGTTGTTTGTTATTCAAACTCTTAGGCATGTTATTTGATGGTAACCATGGCTAAAAAAGACACACTAGTCTAGATTTGTTGAAGATAATTCACCCATATTTGTTCAAAAAGATGTATTTAAGGTCTATTAGGTAGATAGAGAGATATATATCTATCTTGGATTCCATTAGGTATGGTCATATTTCCACATCTAAAGTCAATTCATGCTATAATTGTAGCTAACCAAGGTTTACCAATGATGATTGGATATCCCACCCTATTTGGTTTAAATTTAGGGATGATGAAATCAATAGGTATTCCCAAGATTCTATGGTGACTGGTATATTTTATATGGTTCCTTTAGGGGTAGTATTGGATTAATTTCTGATTTGTAAATTGTTATGATAGGTTGAAGCCCTATGAGAGGTAAATACTCTTGTGTGTTGATAGTCATTATGTTTATGTCAGCATCTAGATATATAATCACATTTGGAATAGACTTGTTCCCAACTATCATAGTCATCACAAGACTACAAGGATCTCCATATTTAAGAACAAATATGTTTCCTATTAGTAAATCAACAATTTCACTAGTTACCTAAAATATTTTAGGATACTACTTATTTATTTATAGTGCTTTGATGAATAATCATTTAATGATTTGATTCAACTCAAGAATTTATTTAATGGATCTTAGCAGTGGAATTTATATCTTCATTTATTTTAAATTATGGATCAATTTACAATATTCCCTAGGTTTCTCTTCCTTAAGCCTCTTAAGAAATGGAGTAGTATGAGGATCTTGAATTGTGGTTGGTGTGGTTATGTCTTCTACCTTTTCTTCAATTCATTTTTAGTCTACAGGTGGTTCATGAGTGTTTTAATAATTTTAATTTTAGTTATAGTAATAAGTGAATATTTTAATACTACCTTCCTTGATCCAAATTAGATATTATTGCATTTAACTAAATCATTTACAATATTACTTTTTTGAACAACTCTATAAACATGTGTATTTTGCCTATTCTTGGATTTGCCACTAGCTGGTAGGTAACTATGGTTGGTTAGCCTACTTATAAATTTTTAGTGGTTGAGTTGTGGAGGAATCAAGGCCTATTATGGTGGAAACCTTCTTTATGGTTGATGTTTTTGATTTTTGTACTAAAGTGGTGGCTGATGTATCTAATGTGGTTGTTGGTTTTGATTCTATACCCAAAGTTGATTTAGAGGGATTCCCCACATATATGGAATCTATTATTGAGTAAACCATAGTTATTCCTATGGTGGTCCTCACATTTTTGGTGTGACTTATCCATCCCATGGTTCCATCCATAAATTGGAAGAAAATCTTAGACCAAACTGATTTTGAGTTTAGGAGTACTACTTTCCTTGTCTTTGGATAAAGTTTACATTCTCAACTATATGTGCTACTTATTTCATTTAGTTTATTACATTAGGAAGGTGTTTTAAATTCTTGGTGTCATGATATAGGTCACAAATATTGCACACCTTTATTTTATTTAAAGGGCAATCTTTTACCGCATCTTTTAATTTGCGTCTAAGACAATATATTGATAATTATTCAGTGTTGGTAGCATTAGATTTTAATTTGAGTTGATCAAAGGTAATGTCAATTATACCAAAATGTCTATCTTAAAATTAGTAAATTATTTCATTAATTATCCAACTTTATGTGATTTTTCTAAATTTAATTTCCTTAATCTAGGTCTTTTCCTAGAGTAGTTATTATATAATGCTGAAATTTGATGAAAGGTTAACTTTTCAATGTCACCCTTTCCCATTAGGCTCAAATCATCATGTGCATCATCATCTAACCATTTAAGAAAGACTATTTTGACAACTTCCTTAGTGAGTTGGTAACCACTCCTTTTATAGGTAAATATAAACCTATGAAGGTAATCTTCTAAGGTTTCATCTTCATTTTGTTTGATCTTGAAAAAGTATTCCTTCCATTCTATGACTTTACAATAATCCTAATATTTGTCTAGAAATTAAATTTCCATTTCATTACAAGTGGTTATGGAATTACCTTTAAGGCCCATGAACCATCTAAAGACTACATCCTTGAGTGTGGATAGAAATAACTTTAAATTTTGATTATTTGTGACATAATCATATGTTTGGTAGAGAACCTGAAATTAAAAGAGGAGCTTATATAAATCCTCTAAGGATTTACCTCTACAAGTAAGTAAAATGTATGGTGAAATGTATTTCATGGAAGGTATATCATTATGACCTAGGTTAATTGGATGGTGAAAAATTCTATTATGTTAGGGTTTTCAGTCAGGGTTTTTCACATGTGCATGTTCATCTCCCATGTTTTACTCCAAACTTTAGTTATCAATCTAGTCTAAATTATTTTTTTAGGTGATCAACCTATGGTTTATCTTAGGATGGGAATATTTGATCATATCTTCTTCTTGTAAAACTTTGGGATCAAATCCAATTATTCTACAAATAGGATTTTTAGGATGAATTCTCCTTATAGAAGAAGATACTCTAAATAAGATTCTTCTTGTGGGATCTAATTGTGAGGATGAACCTTGTTTAGGAGAAGAATTAGAAAAATAGAATTCAAGTGCCTTCCTTTCACTTCCTAATATTTACAACAAGGATTGGATCCTTTTTTCTACTTGATTTATTTGGGATCCATTAGAGATATAATATCCTTGATAATATCTTGGGTATTTCATAAATCCAAAAATTTCTATATTATTTTTGTGTTTTTGAGTTTTATGAATGTTTTTAAATTTCCATATACAATTATAATTTAGGATATCATCAACACTTATTAATTATTTTCCCTATTAATGGCACCAAAAATGATTGTCTATCATTATACCTCTCATTTAATCAAATAATGGATTGGTGTCATTTTCGACTAGGGCTAACGTTCGATGGCTATATGTAATGAGACAATCAGGTATTTGAGTTTTATAGTATAGTTTTTAGGGGTTTTAGTTCTTTTTTTATTTCTAAATACTAAAAATAGTAAATAAAATTCTAACTCTAGTTTGTGAAAAATTAAATTTAAAAGGATTTTTAATTGAAGATCTCCTATTGGTATTGACACCATCAACTTCCAAAACTTGAACATATAGTATAAGACATATGATGTCCTCACTCGAATTGTTTGATTGGGTAGGATAGTGTGATGTTCCATAATTTTATAATGTTGTCTATTATCACTTAAATGGCTTATGATAAATTCTAAATATGAGATAAATTAATAAAATTTACTTTAATTGAAAGACACACTCTTGTAGAAAGAAAACTTACTTGAATTAAATTGAAACAAGTATTACATGTCAATGAAACACCCTCTCATTAAAGGAATTTCACACTTGTTTTAAAAAGGAAATTCACACTTGATTTTAAAAAGGAAATTCACACTTAATTTTGAAAAGGAAATACTATTACATTTAAAAGGAAATCACACCTTGAAATAAATGAATTATACCTGTATTCAATAAATTCTTCTAAATTATAAATTAAAAAGTACTAATTTATCCTAATCCTTGAAGACAAGTGGGCCCTTGCTTCTTCCTCAGAATAATAACTTATTTAATTAGTAATAAAAATAAATACTAAAATTTATTTTATTCAAAGGAAAATTACATATATAAAACACTTCTTTTGACATCTAACTTCAATAGCTTTTTGATTCACCAAATGATAACTTTTTCCAACTATTTAGAATGAGAAGGAGATATGTATTTAAGCACATCTCAATGTATATTCATAGAGTACAAAATCTTGGTGATATAAATTCCCAAATCTACTTATCCAAAATATAGACAATTTAGGAATAAAATCCCATGCTTTAAGGAAGGATTTGGAATGGACTCAACTAAAAACAAACATAGAATAACTAACATATATCCTAAAAGACTTATTTAGTTTTACAAAATATAAGTACAAATATATTTGGATTATTTTATGCCATTAACATCAATGGTAATGTCAAATATAATATATCTAAATATAGAAAGCTTATTTATATATAATAGATTTTTTTTATAATCTTATCTCGATTAGTAAGATCTAACTAGATGTCTTCAGATCATGCCTGGGTGTTTCCAGAGCCTTTTATATAGGTTTTTAGATCATTCTATACAAGTCTTTGGAGCATGCCTAGATGTATTTGAATCATCCTATATAATTCTTTGAAGTGCCTTTAGATCATCTTTAGATCACATAAAAAGCATATTTAGAGTGTAATATCTTCGAAGCTCATTCATCAAATCCTAAAAATAATAGTGAAATAGTGTTTCCAAAAACTATTTGATGTCTTCTCAAAATTATCCCACCATTGGAATGTGTTTTTGTACACAAATATGTGCTCATTTCATCCAAGTTCAACACAATAACAAGGTAAAGATCAATAATGTATTGCATACAAATGGATGACAAATTGTATTAATTTTCTACCTAGATAAGACCTTAACTATTGAATTTAATATAATATAGAACCAAAGGCAACAATTATGGACAATTTTTATTAGATATATTGAGCTATATGGAATGAAAATCAATTCACATATTATTTATTAAATCACAAGCCTTGAAAATTCTAAAAATGCATGAATAAAATTTTAGTAATCTATGAAAATTTTCAAATATGACTACTAACCTTATAACTCTTAGAATCTCAATGATTCTCATACATTCATCAACCATTTGAAATTGATATCCCATGATAGTGTAAGTACACAATATTATTTCAACATATTTTTGTCTAAAATTATGTTTACTCCTTAAACTTTATTTCCATATACTATTGATTGGTATCAAATATTAATTCTCTAGGATCAAAGAATGAACAAAGTGAAATACAAGGGAAGATATAAAACAATAGTGCAAATGTAGTACTCTAATAAATATTGAATTCTCATGATATAACATATAATTATCTCTAATCAATCTTGAAAATAACATGAAAATAAACAACATCACCAACAAAATAAACCAACTTAAATAATTTGGGGAAAAAAATGAGGAACATAAGAAACAAGAAAACATGCCCAATAAGCTACACAAGAAAATATAATACATGAAACTAAAATAATAAATTAAGAGATTAATATAAGAAAACAAAAAACTAAATTAAGAAATCAATACAACTAAATATAATAATTTTTTTTTTAATACCATATGTACATACCATTAACCTCTTGACCTTAATTCTAAAATTGAATTTGAAAGAATAACTAGAAAATAATGCTTCAAAAACCATTAATTAACTAGTAAGGGAAGGTTATTACCTTGAATATATTTTAATTTGGATGTATTTCATCTTAGTAACTCAAAAACTTGATAAGGTCTAATATAAAGAGGAATAAACTTATAATATTGACCCCTCTTCTCATGGGATTTATCCCATAATAAAACCAAGTCTGAAATATGAAATAACTTGACCTTCACTCTCTTATCAAACCATATCTTCAAAATAACCTAGGATGTGCTATAATTATGCAAGGCTTCTTCTCTTGTGTCATCTAAATGAATCACATATGATATTCTAAACTAACTTGTCTCATTGGATTCCTTATCATCATGAAAGAATTGATATGTGGGTTTCTTGATTGTCATTGGAATATTTGATCCACACCATAAACTAGCCTAGAAGTTGAAGTATTAGGACTCTTCTTATGTCCTGTTCGATCAACCCACAAAGCATATTTGAGTAACAAATGCCAACTACATGGAGTTTTTTACTACTCTCTTAATGGCATTTATAAAATTTTCATTTTTATAATTATCCAAAACATTACCTTATGGGTAATAGTTTGAGGATAAATTTAATGTAATTCTATTATGATATACCCAATCAGTTAATTCACTTGATTGGAAGGTAGGCCCATTATCACATATGAGTGTTAGTGGGGTGTCAAATCTAGTTTTGATTTATTCCTCAAAAAAATTAATCACTTATACATTATTAATATTATTTATTTCCACTACTTCATCCCACCTTGTGAAATAGTTAGTGGCTATGAGAATGAGTTTATGACTAGTTGAATAATTCATACTTATAACTCCAATGAGTTCCAACAACCACTAAGAAAAAGGATGTTCTTAAATCATTGGTTAAAGAGGCATGGCAACATGAATTTATCTCTTTGAAAAGATTTTATAAATTTTATAATACCTCACATGTGCATGAACATATTACAATAATTTTGGCTAATACTAACCAACTCTTAAGATGTTGTGTGTAGTCATATTACCAGAAGGGTGACCACTACCTAGTCTATCATGAAAATAAATCATAGCATCTTGTGTTTCTTCTTCTATTAAAAATATATGGAAAATGACTTCATGGTTTTTACATTATAATATGCCTTTCTTAATAATGAATTGAGAAACATTTAATCTTAATGCTATTTTACATTTCCTATCAAGGTTAGCCAGTGGAATACCATATAAAACATAATGAATAATTGAGTCATACCATGGGTTGTGCTTCATTTCAAACTGATTTACATTAACAATAGAAATGTTAGGATCAAATTTGGAAATCAAATGTGAAAAAACTTGACCTCCAACCATATTTATAATAATAACCTCCATGTCATATTCTTGAAGATTTGAAACCCATCATCCTCTTTTTTCTCCAAGCTCATACTACATGACATCAACTTGATAATATGATCAAGAATCATAAGATAGACCTTATTCCATATAATGTAATGTCAAATTTTCTTTTCTAACTTTACTAATGTATAATATTTATTTTTTAACACAAGGTACTTTCATTCAACCTATTTCAAATTGGTACTCATGAAATCTATAGGGTGTTCTCCACTTTCAGATTTATGTGTCAAGACTGTTGTAATTATATCATTAAAGGCAAATGAATATAGGTAAAATTATTTGGAATAATTTGGATTGATGAAAATAGGGGATTACATTATGGTGTCATTGATATATTAAAATTACTTCTTCAAAGTAGGGTTCAAATATATTTTTCTTCCCTATTTTAACATACCATTCAAATGTTTAACTATTTCTGCAAAACCCAAAATGAATTTATGAATGAAATTTATTTTACATAAAAAATATTTCTTGAATTTTATAAATAACAATAGCTTGACTAGGTTCAATTTCCATACTTTATTTTACAATTGTATGACCAATAATCTTACCTTATGTTGCATATAAAATACACTTTTTTATATTAAATAAAATACCAAATTCACTGTAGTGTTCAAAAATCTTATGTAAGTGATTTAAGTGGTTAGATAAGAATTTAGAAAACACTGTTAAATCATCCATGTAAATAAAAATGAACTTAATAATAAGTATTTAGAATTCAATGTCCATATATCATTGGAAAGTGGCACCAACATTGACCAAACCAAAAGGCTTCTTTTTATAACCAAATGTTACCCATTTTGTGGTGAAATTTGTCTTTGATCTATCATTTTTGTCAACTAAAATTTGATTGTAAACTGAGAATACACATAATAAAGACATCATCTCATACCCAATGAATTGTTGAATTACTTCATCTAGAGATGGAAAAGGATAATTATCATTGTCTAAGGCTCAATTTAGGTTCTTGAAATTCACACAAAGACAAATTTCTTCATTCTTGTTTTTGACTGGAACTAAGAGATATTACATTGAAACTTATTTCTTACTTGATTAAAGACTAATTTAGAGTCACCATAGACTTTAAATTGACTAACATCATAACAATTTTAAAACTATAATCCCATAATTAAGGTTTTATAATCTACCATGTTACTTGTGCACAAGAATTACAACATATATATATATATATATATGTATGTATGTATGTATTCATGCATGTATGTATGTATATGTCTATGTATGTATGTATATGTATGTATATATATATATATATACGTATATATATATATATATATCTATATATATATATATATATGTATATATATATATATATGTATATATATATATATATATGTATGTATATATATATGTATGTATATATATATATGTATATATATATGTGTGTGTATATATATATGTGTGTGTGTGTATGTGTGTGTGTGTGTGTGTGTGTGTGTGTGTGTGTGTGTGTGTGTGTGTGTGTGTGTGTGTGTGTGTGTGTGTGTGTGTGTGTGTGTGTGTGTGTGTGTGTGTGTGTGTGTGTGTGTGTGTGTGTGTGTGTGTGTGTGTGTGTGTGTGTGTGTGTGTATTGCTATAATATTTCTATTAGATAGGTCAATAAGTAAAGTAAAATCTCTAGATCCTTATTAAAAGTGTGCTCCATCAAAATATAAATACCACATACCTAAATTTTTTCTTGTTCAAGATTATTTTTCATTATTGGTTTGTTAATTAAAGTATAAACACCTACATTTTTAGAATTAAAGTTGACTTGTTAATTTAAAACATTATACTCTATTATCATAAAATTCATGCATGGTTATCTATCAATTATAATATTATTTTCCACTCCTCTCCATGGAAGCCACACATGGAAAAAATATGTTTCCATATAACCATTAAGTGATCTCAACCAATACATACTTAGTATTATATTATATGCTTATGGGATTTCCAAAAATTTTGTGTATAAGCGCTATTTCACTCTTGGTTCATTTGTAATTTCATATGGATATTAAATAATTATCCTACAAACTTAACTTTAGACTTGTCTAACTGAATTACAACTTTATCTAATTTTACCAAAAATTGTCCTAATTTATTACAAATCCCTACAAGCATAACATTGGCTAAGGCACTATAATCAACAAGGTAATTATGTATATTTTTACCAAAAATTATGACTATTTACATAAAGGGTGGAGCTTCAGTCCTAGTCTTATGTATTGCAACATTGGTATTTGTAGCCTTTTTATGTTTGGGTTGACTACTCTTATTTATAAGAGACTCAATAAGCAAATCCATTTTTTTGATGATTTTTACTAATTCATGAAGGGTTATATTAGCTTTTATTTTCTTCATATCCTCTATAATATTAGAACTTGTTTTCCTAGTGGATGGATGATTGTCACTCAATTTTGGTGGAGGTGGATCGTTTCTACCTTTAGGATCAAGAGGTGTAGCAACATTGTCTGGTGGGTTTGAGGTAATCAAAGGCTAAAGTGATCTACTTCTAAGATTATAGTTTCATCTCTAATATTATTATAAATATTGTATTTCATTAGCATTATCTTCAAGTTCATTGTCTTCTACAATAAGAAATTATAGATTCTCTAAAACCATGGCTATATTAGGGGGTTTTGATGAACTAGAAGCATTAGGATGACTTGAATTATTCTAGTCATTTGGGATAAATTCATATTATTCCACTTCCTTTTGAAAAAATGTCAAAATATTGAAAAAAATCAATAGAGTTAAGTTCCCCATATTGGGTTGTGTTATGTACATGACACTAGATGGGTAAGGTGATTTCCATGATATTGATCTTAGGCAATTTGTTGGATGAAGACTCAACTTGTTTACTAGCTCTATTGAAGGTCCTATAGTTGCATTGATAAGTGAAATTATGGGTAGAATTTCCACTAATCAATCTACCTACTTGTTTTTTCAAGTTTAATAAATCATTTCTTAATATTTGGATCATTCTTTGGATTGTATTTGACTCATGTTTGGCTAGATTTTGAGATGAATTATGTGTAATATTCATTTTAACTTGAACTAAATATTTATTGTAAGACTAAGGCATATATTCATTACTAATAAGGTTTAGAAATTCTAAATTTTTATTAGGGGCATCATGTTGTATATGGATTTTATTCTTAATTGGAAGAGGTTGTGGCAATGGAGAAATTTGATTTGCAGGCAAGATTTAGTTTAACATTGACATGTTTGGGAGAACATTAGGAATGGGATAAAACATTTACCCTTATGGATTGAGTTTTTGTCCACTTTATTGCTTTAATATATTCAATGGTCAAATCAATGATAATTTGATCTCTCCTTAATAAAGTGGTAGTCCAAGGGTCCAAAGCATTTTTGAAAAATTCTAATGTTAGTTAGGCATTTATTCTATATAAATTTATTACCCTAGTATATATCTTTTGAAAATATGCATTAAAATTGCATATCAGTTCATTTGGTTCCCTTATCATGTAATAAAACTACTAGTATAAGATTCTTGGATCTACTACCTAACTAAGCTAGGCTAAAAATGTGTTACTCAATTGACTCTAGCCTATAATTGAATTCTTAGGTAGGTTGAGAAACCAATCATAAGCCTAATCAAGTAAGGTCAATGGGAATACATTACAAGATACATATTCATTCTAAAAATTAATTAATTTAAGGTATGTTTTATAATATGTAATTTTTTCTTCTATAATCCTTTTATATTTTAGAGTGAATTTTAGAAGATAACACAAAAGGTTTATATCCAAATCATGCACATCACCAAGAATGTTTATAGCTAATCTAGCTAGCCAAGCTAAAACCATTTAGACTGGTCTTTTGGTGATAAATTTTGGGGATGGTGTGTTTGGGTAAACTAATATTCTAGATCTAAATCGATTACATCTAAGACATATGTAGTCTTGAAGAGGAGAAATAATTAATTCTATACGATCAAACTTAACTCTAGATCATGTGATCCTTGAAGAAGACTCCAGAGTAAAAAACACTAATTTCTATTAGTATGGGTTTTAAGTACACCACAAGTTTATAATCATAAGGGATGGGTTATAATAACTAATAATACATTACTCTTAAACATATAAATTCCTTATGTCCCTCCTTCTAGCACCAATTTATACTAGTATAAATTTGTGACCCATTTAGAATGTAGCGATTGAATTAACTAATCTAAGATGACAAAGAGATTCAAGAACATATGGTATGAATTTCCCTATCTATTAGGTTTTTTATCAGGATCCAAGGGTTGAGAAATTTCTAAAATGTTTAGCTATGCGAGAAATAACTATTACCACCAAAGTTTAAACTAATATTTTTATCCAAATTAAAATTATCTAATGATGTGGGCTTATTGAAACCATAGGTTTACTATCTTCTTTCATAATATATGGAATTTATAATCTATTGATTAGGACATATTATCATAAAAATTTAAAATAGAGGGAAAGAGTAAGGTAAAAATGGGATTATTATTTGATAGATATTAGATGTTTAGTGCTAGGAAATGGAATTCATGGTTGGATGCAATTATATCACTAAGCATCAATTTTATTTTTGCACAATGTAAGTAACTCAATGAGAAATACTCAAAGGAAAATGTGAATATATAATTTATAATCTCTATAAAAATAAATAAAATACATATTCCTATAGTTATTACACACAAGGAATCAATAAAATCTTTAAAATAAATAGAATGACAATATAAAATCAATCAAACTAGATACTATATAATCTAATTGTATATTCACTTAAAAAACAACATTAAAATACATTCTTGACATGAATTAATTATCTCAAATAAATATCCTTTAGTAGACAATCATGAAAAAACAAAGGGGAATGGTAGGTCAAATCCTAACACAATTCCAACAAATTTTTTACATAAATTAGTTTATCCTTACAATGGCAATCATTGATGCTTATATAGGCAAGGAAATTAAATCTATTAACTTGATGCACAACTAAAATTTAATGGATTGATGTACAAAATTAAATGAGGTAACTGATTATAGCTCATTTTATTGAGATAAAAAATGAAAAAAGGATAAGAACAAGTCATTGCATAATTCCTAGATTACAACAGCTTTTAAAAATTTGAAAAGAATATGGTGAAGTATTGAATACAATTCAATCTTTAAGTGAACAAATGGTTTCACATATTTAATTATTTTCACTAGGTAAGCAATGACCCAAATATGAGAAACCACATCATGGTAAATAGGTTTTAATGATGGGGTAACATGGTTCATGTTTTAACTTGTCTATTCTCAATGCCTTATGTTTATCCTCAAGACATCATAATTCCTTCTAGATGCACCCTTTTGCCACTAAATGTTAGAGAAATGAAAACATTAGAATAATGTATTGTTCTAATATATAAATACCAAAGATCATACTATAAAAATATTTAAAATATCCTTTTGTTTTCAATCTAGATTTAACTTTTGTCTACTATAACTCTCGCTTCGTTATCCTAAGGGTGTTGCATACTAGATCTTGTTTCAAGATCTTTTAAAATTTATTTTATGATCTAGTTAGACTACAAAATTTCTTGGGTTCATAAATTATAGGTGACTGATATGATTTGACTATGTATTCCATATATGAATGAAATTTTACCATACTTACAAATATATAGATGATTATCATTCCCAATTCTATGTCCTTTTCCACTCAACCCATTTAAAGTTTTGAAATCAACCAAACCATCCACCTTGGTAATTAATTTTGTCTAATTTTCCTTATATCTTTCTTAACAACTAGAATACAATGAAATCATCACTTACCTATCCTTTATCTTCCTTGATTGGCTATAAAATTTAAGATCACAATCTACTAATTCCATATCATTTTATAGGGTGATGTTAGGTGTCAAATTTTTGCTTCTTTGACTCTTTAACTATAGATGCACATGATTTTGACAATTATTTAAATATATATTTTAGAGAGGTATTTAAATATTCATATACCTTTAGATACTTTCTAAAAATTGAGTCCTTAATATTTTTCCATATGGCATGATCTTAAGACTCCAGGAGGTTGCCACTGAACTAATTTGTGTTTTATATCTCTTTTATTATGATTCTTGTGATGGTACCATATGGCATCATCATTAAGCTTAGGGTCTTCAAGGATTTACTATTGGTCTTATTTCTTCCATCAGTTGAGTCTCTAAGATCATGTCATATTTCATGATCTCAAAACTTTAGGTATATTTTAACTAGTTTATGTTTTTTATCTTCCACAAACCAAGTCCCTAAGATAGTACCATGTGTCATGATATTAGGACTCTAGGATATTACCACTTGACTACCCTGTACTCACCCTTATAAAATTTTACTCCCCAAGATATAACCATGTGTCATAATCTTAACACTCAAAATACTTTGACACTTAGCCATTTTACAAGAATAGATCTACTATCATTTGAATAAGATCATTCCATGTGGCATGATCTTGAGGTTTATCTACATTTAACACTTAGTCTAATTTATAAAAATCCATCTACTCCTTTCCATTTTGATGTGAGTTAAAAACCATTGATATTTTCATGTGGAATCCTTATGTTTAATCTTCCATTAGAGTCTTTCATTTTATAAACTAACCCTATGAGTTCTTAGATCTCCATGATAATGCCACATGACACTATCATGGACTTTCAAGCCTAAGAAACTCTATGGAATATATTTAATATTCCATTTCCCTACTCTTTGAGATTATGCCACATGTAATTATATTAGGCAATTAGGCCTCAAGATGAATATATACTGTATCTTCTCTTAGATCACCTGAAAAACCACCACATGGATAACTCATAAAAGTTAGAAGCTCATAAAACTTTGAATTACTGACTGGCTCCTTCTGAGATTTGGGTGATTGAGATGTGGCCATGTGTTGTAATATATAAATTTTAGGATAATAATAAATCCATTTTTGAATTATCCAATTCGCATACACCAAACAACCCAAGATTTTGATATCTAGCAAGGATCGATGGATCAAAATACTTCATAAGATCTATGCAAACAAAGGCATGATAATATTGACTTGGAAACCATTAGTAAGTTAATCGTTTAAATCAAAACAAAGAACCAATAAATAAATAAAGGAAATATTTATTTAAGTTAAACAAAGTCCCAAATAGACCCAAGAAAGTATGAATTAGCCAAATCCAAAGTTTAAATGACTTAAAAGAGACCTTGACCAAAGTAAATTTAACGAAAAAATACAATATGAACTTGATTAAACCATTTTATAAGCCAATAAAATAATTTTAAATCAATTATATGACCATTTAAATTATTATTTGAACTATATATGTAAGAATATCGATCATAATTTAATTGAAATAGTTAAGTAATGAAGTCAAAGGTTTAATGAAATAAATTATTAAAATTGGCCCTTTACAAATTTTAACCCATAGAAAAGGTTATGTTCATGTTTAAAGATTAAATTATTAAAATACTCATCCAAATAAATCATAATAACCATAAGGTAGTATTATAAAAATAATAAAAATGTTTTATAAACAATGAAAGACTTGGCATTGATAATGGGCAAATTGGGCTGATTTTTGTTATTTGAACTCTATATAAGGATTGTATAATCATTATGAATATTGGTCAACTGAAGGTTATTTAATTTCATTAAAAACATTTGACACATGAATTAAAACATTAATATTGGAATCCATATTAATTAATTTATGCAATATTTATAAATGTGACCATGTAAGCAAGGAAGAACAGAAACAAAAAATAAGTTTGTTAAATAAAGTGGGTCCCCATGTGATATTTTGAGTAATGGGGCATGTTGGAACCAATAGATACTAGGTTTATATTTTCACTAACATTATTTTATTATGTGATCATATGTTTCATCCTAAGTTCTCTAAAAACATGTAATGGGTTGGCCATACCTCTCTAAGGAAACCACATATGTTAAAATTCAATATCCATGTATCCATTTAGGGTTTTGGAACTATCTCTACTAAGTAACATCTCATAATCTTATATGAAATCTACCACTTGGATGTTTATGAATTTTTGTAATGTTGGATCATATTCTAATTATATATGCACATAAAAGAGCTTGACTACCACCTTAATCTCAGACTTATCCAACTAAACCATTATTTGATTTGATTTAATAGGTGTGTAAATAATATTTTGTGATTATGTAGCACCTCAATATTGTACACTTGGCTAAATTAGACCTTGGTTATTCCTCTTAGTTATACACTCTCCTTAATTCTCAAGCCTTTCATCTACTAGATATTTTCCCCCTTGGCTTATATCTTATTCCAACTAATATTATATTGATGACATATACATTATATATTACTTGTAATTCTTAAAATGTACTTATCTTACAACTCTACAAGTTCTGATCTTGTACCTATATTACTACTCCCTCGACAGTAATATTTAGGATAGATAGTAGCATCAATGTTACTATCCTTCCTTGACACAAGTGTCTAGTGGAATAAATTCATCTAATTTGTAAATGAAACTATCTTAATGTTCATCCTAAGTTCTTTAATTTGAGTCATTACTCTAAAGGGATTGATATAAATACAAGATCAACCCTCATTTATTTCTCACCTAGAAAAAATCAAAGAAACCAATGTGATTATCAAAATCACCCTATCAAGTATTCAATTGATTAAATCTTCCCTATTTCCATACCAAACATAGTTACAACATAGATATAGGTCTAAAGTTCTAAAAGAGTATCCCAAAATATTGATTTACCAAGTTACAAGCTAGGTCACTATTGTAAATGCTTTACACACATTTCATAATTCACACACAAGAAAACACATAAGGGAGAACTACATTATTTTTAGGCCATCTTCAGAGTATTAGCTATGTAAGTAATATCCTTTAATAGTGGGTTCATTAGGGTTAGCTCAAAATTTTATGGTCACTAACCCAGTTTACCCCATGGTCATAGTAGATATGGAAAGCTAGGGTTTTTACATTTCACAAGGAGTGATAATCCATGACCTAGATATAACTACACCAAAGTGAAGGTGAATAAAAACTTAGAATCATCCAAGTGGTCACATCCTATTTATCTAGATGTTTTGTATAGGACACTATCATAAAAATTAGATAGTAACATCGATACAATTGTCTAGGGCTGACAAAACTATCTAGATAGCTAGAGACACCAAATCCATAATTAGATAATTATTCTAGAATTGTCTTCCCACTTGATTTCATCATATTCTAGATCCAAAACTCATTAGCATAAAAATAAGATAATTAATTATATTCTTTGTGATTTTTATATCTATCCTAGTTGAACTTTTCATTTTTAGATTGTCTCAGTATAATAAATTTAGTGTATGCTTATATATGAGTTTAGAATTTAATTGGCCTATTATATATATGATTATCAACCTTATACCATTTAATTTATATATTCTTATCCCTAATCTCAAACTAAAATACATACCACAACTATTCCATTTTAGTGTTAAACATTTGGTGAACCTAATCTTTGAACATTAAACCTTAAGACAAATTAGGGCTTTTAGATTATTATGCTTTATTTTAAATTTTGAAAAGTTTCCTTTATGAAGAAATGGAAAATTTAAGTGCAAAAAATTGATTCCAAATGGAAGATAAAGATTCAGTAATTACTCATGTCAATAATAACAACTTAATAAAAGCTTTTTTGTATGTTACAAGAGATGAAATAAGTAAAAATGATAAAACCAAGGCTACCTCACCTAGTAATGATGAATATTTATAAGGTTTTATAACTCAACCCACACTTATAAATCCACCTACATCTAATGGGAGCATAGATTATGGTTTTAAACCTTTGTTCACTAGAACTACTATTGATACATCTATAATGTAATTACCCATTATTTCCACAAAAATACTAGTTTTAATACCTATTAGTAGTCAAAACATGTTTTCATCTCCTATGGTGATTAATCAACTTTGTAATATAATTCTCATTAGGCCTATATTTCAATCATTCATTCATGTTATAAAAAAATGGAAGAAAAGAATTAAAATATTGAACAAAAAGCTTTAAAATCCCCTCATGTTATATATTCAAAATATGTGTTTTATAACCCTCTTATAATTTAAATCTCTTTGCACCTTTTAAAAATTGAGTTTGTTACACCTAATTTCATTTTTTATGATGGGAAAGGTGATCATGAACAAGATATTTTAAAATTATATGTGGCATGCCTTGAATATGCTTCCAATGATAAGCTTTTAACCAATTATCCCCAAGATGTCTTAGGGACTATGTTTTGAGTTGGTTTTATGATCTACCTCTCCAATCCATAAAATCATTAAAAACTATTTCAAAAAGTTTTTATCATAATTTTCCATTAAAATTTCTAAAAATGTTTCCTCTTCCTCAATTTTCAAAATCAAACAAGGAACTAATGAACCTATCAATTAATATGTCCTAAGATATAAGACAATGCTAGCAAAATTGAATAATCCTATGGTAGACAAAGAATTAAAAGATGTATTCAAGAAAAGTTTTATTTATATTTTACATGAGTCCATTATCTTTAATAATTTTCAATATTTTTATAAATTATGCTATTTTGTACGTGATCATGAAATGAAGCTTATATCTTTGAATAATCTCAAGAATGTACAAAACACACCAGTTTCATCTACATTTAGTAAAGAAATTATAATAAAACAAAGTTATAAGGTAAAACCTACTAATAATAAAAATAAATTATGTCCATGGTTAACACAATTTAAAAATATCCTAATTAGCTTATCTTATCTAATACACCAAGGAGAAAATTTACACATTTACTTGAGTCCCCATCTTCATTACTCTTAGGGTTACTAGAGTGTCAACTTATATCTCTCCCTCATCCTACTCAGTTGATATGAGTTGACCTCTACCAAAAGGATATGATATTAATGCTTATTTAAATTATCATCAAGGGCTAAGACATTATACGATTAGATGCTTTACCTTGAATCACAAGATCCAAGATTTCATTGATGACAATTTTTTTTCATTTGAGGATCCTTCAAAAGAATCAGGGTCACAACCTATCCATCACCATAAATAAAAAATATTTAATAATCCTTTATAATATGATTCTAAAAATGAACCAAAAGTACAAATGGCATATAATTCACATCCTCCTCCATCACATTATATGTACCCACTAGATGCGATTATTGGTAGTTACACATGACATATACCTCCTATGATTCAAAAAAATTATATTTCCTTTGATGATAGTGAAATTTAGGATAATGAATTTAATCTTCATTCCCTATTCATTTGAGAATACCTTGAAAAACACCTCATATGCAATGTTTTTATTTATAATGTTTAAATCTATTTTTTTCGATCATGACATTACTTACACACTTGGCTTATACTCATCATGATTTGCACCCCTCTACCAGATCAGCTACAACATTTTATGAGACCTCATAGAATTTTCTTAGTGATATTGACTTACATTTATAGGTAAATATTTCACATATGGTTACTAATTTTATAGTTATCCCTTACAAAATAATCTTTTATATGTTATTGGGAAGACCTGAGATACACACTCCTTAATCAATACCTTCTATAATGCATGGGTGTCTCAAATACAATCATTCTAATTGGGTTACTATAGTTTCTAAAATTCCATATGAGCATCCTCTTTAATAGAAGAGACTTATACCTAGACAACTAACTATCAATATTACTAAGGCTAATATACCATAAACGGTTAAGTAATAGGTAATTGTCTTTACTAGGTGGTTACTACTAAAGGAATTGTACCATCAAAGACATACAATGGATTCCATATAATATCAATATTATACTATACACCATTTTTAGGCATCCAAATTACCTACACATGTTTCTATTAATTATAGTAAAAATAAACAAATAATCACTCAATGATGGGTTCTATAAACCCCTACTCCAGTTACTCCTATTTTTTATTAAGGTTAAAAGGGGGATTTTTTGAATAGGGTCCCCAAACCCTAAGAGAAGATCATAGACAAAAAATAAACCCATCCCAAGGATAAAAAACTAAGAGAATAGATAAAAAAACAACATAGCTTCAAAATTGCCCAAAATTTACCTAAAAACTAAATTACTCCAGACTCCTAGATACATCTTCCCAATATTCCTTCATTTTGTTAAGATTCATATCTATCTATGTTAATAAATTTTCATAGCTTATATTTTGATGGACACTATTACTTTGGCCATTTTTTACCTTACCTTTTCCAATATAGTTTGGGTTGAACAAATATCTGATGTGAGCCCTAAGGTTTTCCATGTTTTGAATACCTTCATTCATTGCATCATTACTACAATTAACCAGGAAACTTATTTTATTCTATAGATTCTCATTATCATGCTCAAGTAAATCCACTCTAAAGATCAATCTCTAAATCTAGATATTCTCCACTCTCTCTACTAAGGTTTTAGATAACTTATCATTCTTATACTAAAGTAAATTCATGTTACTCTTTAGGATCATCATTCCCCACATGAACCACTGCATAAGAGATGTTTGTAGGTCAAGTTATTCAACCATTTTATTTGTGTTTTAATTTCATTTAAGGGAGTCGATGAGATAATTAAAATCCTCATTTTTTTCCTTTTAAACTTATGATGACTCTTTTATCTATTGTATCAATTTCCTTTTTCTCTTTATTTTGTTCTAACCCTATCTGGGCCTTACCCTGTTCTCTAATATTCTCACGCTCGATGTTATTTTTATCCAAATCTATGTTATCACTGTCAATGTCAAATCATTTCACCACCACTTATTTACTTTCATAAACTATTTTAGTATTAATTTAATACCATAAATTCCTATTTTACATATGTAGAGTGCCATCAAAACCATAATGATAGATATTACACCTATATATGCTCCTTGGATGCATACACATGGTATTTCACTAGATTTATAGTAGGGAGATATATATAACCATAAGTTGGATGGAATAATAAATAAGATGATATTTCCTAACTCAAATAATACCAAAAAATTTAAAAACATTAAAAAATAGAAAAACATTTTTGGCACTTACATATTCTATTAGCTCCTTGTCATCCATATGCTATTCTGTATTGATGGAATACATACTCAGTTACTCCTACATACACATATGCATCACATTTATATAGTGGGTATGATATATTCATACATATATACATGATACTATCTTATTTCATATGTTAGTATTTCCCTCTACTCATGGCATATGGACATTGGGGGTATTCACTTCTTTTGTCTTGATAACCACAAGTTATATGATCTGATGATCACTCTACACTATCATGTTTCATCTTATATATGTATGTATACATGAATATAATCAATTATTATATATTACACATGGTAATTCATATAATATACACATTACATGCTTTTCTAACTCATTATATCCATAGGCCACTATGACATTTTTATGCTAGTTGGTTATGCATCAATCTATGTACTTCCTTGAGTGTCTTTCCTTGTTTATACAAACATTTAAATATGATCCTATACTTGAAACATCCATACCTACGTATTATTTCTTTTAAATTTGAATAATTCATCATTTATTATATGAAAATTTGAATATGACATTATTTATTTCATGGACATTCGACTAAGTCATGTCCCTTTGATTGTGTAGGATTTTAACATGCCCCTTGTTTGTAGTCTCTTTAGACCATTGTTTGTTGAATTTATTTTTGAGTGCTCCTATGTGTGTGATTTTTGATCTTGTAATATTACTATTTAGACATTTCCATGATATTTATCATGTATCTTAGGCCTACATGTGATCATATTGGTTCTATGCACTTCAATGATACAATTATCTAGACATGTTCCTTCAATATAGAGCATGGTTACATTCACATATTTTATACTTATCTTATCATTTTATGGTAAGGTAACTCCTAGTTCCTATTTTCCCCTCACTTCAAAGGGGGTACAAATTAGTGTTGACATGCTTCTGAAGCATGTTTTCCAAACTTGGCATAGTTCTCAAATTTAATGGGGGCATGCTTTGGAATCATGTTCTCCACACTCATTCAGTATTTGGTAATTATATTAGTTTGTAGATTAAGTGGGGGCATGTCATAGGGACATGGGTTCCACACATTTATAATTTTATTTATTTATTTGGGTCATAATTGGAAATTATGTTATCCACATTTATTTAATATATGGTACTTATAAAAAATTAAAAATACAATATTTTTTTTCGTACTTACATATTCTATTAGCTCCTTGGCACACATATGTTATTCCATACTGATAGAATACATACTTAGTTACTCCTACATACACATATGTGTCACATTTATATAGTGGGTGTGATATATGCATACACATATACATGATACTCTCTTATTTAGTATGTTGGTCTTTCCCTCTACTCATGTCATATGGACATTGGGGGCATACACTTCTTCAATCTTGATAAGCAAAAGTTATATGATTTGATGATCACTCTATACTATCATGTTTTAGCTTAGGTATGTAATTATATATGACTATTATCCATGATTATATATTACACATGGTACTTCATATGTTATACACTTGACATGCTTTTCTAACACATTGGTTCCATGTGCCACTATGACATGATAATGCTAGTTGGTTATGCTTCACTTTATGTAATTACTTGAGTGTGTTGCCTTGTTTATCTAAACATTTAAATATTCCCCTTTACTTGAAACCTTAATTACTATGTATGCTTTATTTGAAATTTTCATAATTTCATCATTTATTGCATGGAAATTTGAATGTCATTATAGATTTCATGGACATTAGACTAAGTCATATCCCTTTGATTGTGAAAATTTTTAACATGCCCCTTGGTTCCAGTCTCCTTAGACCATTATTTGTTGAATTTATTTTTGAGTGCTCCTATGTGTGTGATTGTTGATCTTTTATTATTACTATGTAGACATTTCCATGATCTTTATCATGTATCTTAGGCCTACATGTGATCATATTGGTTCTATGCACTTCAATGATATAATTATCTAGACATATTCCTTCTATATAATACATGGTTAAACTGACATATTTTATAGTTATCTATTAGGACTTGTTCTAAAGTCTTAACATTAGATTAGTTTTTTTGGTAGGTTAAATAAATAATTATTGTTAATGGGGCATGAATAGTTTTTATAAAGACACCCCCATAAAATAAATTTACATAGTTTTAGTTTTAGGTAGTTTTTCTGTTTTGAGTTAATTAATTATCACTACCTTACGGGTTGATTTCCAATAAAGAGTTGGTTATAGGATTAGTTGGTTCTACCGGTCATGGGTAAAATCTATAAAATCAATGTTTGTAATGTAAAAGGGTTAACAGAGTAAAGGCACCCTTTCATGTACTTGGTTTTTTTGAAAATTAACAAAATACTTTTGCACTCTCACTAAGCAGGGATAAAGTTCAAATTATTTGATCAAGGAGTTATTAGTGGTATCAGAGCTTGGTTTTATCCAGCACGGTGAATTTTGGGAGCTTGGTGAATTTGAAATAAGGCAAGGTGAAAAGTTAAATTCATGAGAAATCAAATGGCATGAAATAAGGGATGTCATATCAAACAAATATTTCATTGGTTTAAATGTAATGTCAAAAGTTTGAAAAGTTATTAAATTATTTTAATTTTTCAAATATTTTTGCATTTAAGCCTATGCATTTCTCTTATATGACCATCTAGTCATTTTGGCCATTCATGCTCCATTAAATTTTATTCAAACTCCTCATCTGGCATCAAAAAAAATTTCTTAGCATTTAAATGTTATTAAATTCATTAATTTTTGGCAAAAATAAACTTATATAGCCTGTTTGCATATTGAAAAGCTTTGTAATTTTCATCCATGGTTGCCATTGTTGATTGCATTCATTCTCAGCCCTTTTAAATTCAAAAACACCTAAAAATCTAGTTAAACCCCCTATTTTAAATCCTCAAAGAAAAATCTAACATTTTTTTTTATTTGTACGACCAATGGTACGGCCTTCCAATGCCCTGGCTGAAATTTGAATCCATTTCCAGCAAAAAAAACCTCAAAAATTTGTTAAACTCAACCAAAACTAGTTTTATACTATTTGTATGGATTTGTATGGCCACAGGGAGTGAGATCAAGTGTAGATAGAGGTTACAAGAGCTGTCATGGTGTCCCAAGCAAAAATGGTGTAGGAATAAACTCAGGCAAATAATTTTTTTCATGTTTCTAAAGTTTGGTTAACAAAAATTTGTCTTAGATGGGTTCCACATGAGAAGCCTGGCTAAGAAGGTTAAAAAAAAAACTTGGATTTATTTACATACATGTAATTTTTTTTCCCTCATAGACAAAATCCAACATAAATACAAGTTTCTACGTATTATATTTTGAAAGTGCACTTAGAGCAATTGGTTAAAGTTTTTTTGTAAGAATCTTGCAAGGAGGAACTCAAGGGTTCAAATCCCTTATTTTTTGGAAGAAATTTATTTAGAATATACCTTTTAAAAAATTAATATTCCCTTTTAATTTTCTTTTTGTATGCCTTGAAAGTTTTGAAAAGCATACTTATTGTATAGTGTTGTTTTACAAATAAAAAAAGGGGAATTAAATTCTATTTCTTTTACATTGTTGTGGTGACATAAGGGTGTAATTGGTGGAATAAGGAAGTAATTTGGAAAAATAAGGGTGTAATAAATTGATTTTTTTTTAGGTTATGTTCAAAACTCATCAAAAATTCTTTTTCTTCTTTTTCGCTCTACGTGGAGGTTAAGTGAAAAAACCTGTAGAAGTAGTGGCTTATGTAGTGAGTGTGATATTTGTTTCATCTATTTTGAATTTTGTCACACTTTTATCTATTGAAATTTATTTTATTTCAAGATGCCAAAGATTCAAAACTTTCTTTTAGATGGTGATAGATTAACACTTTCTAATTATTCTGATTGGAAATGATTGATGGAGGCTTCACTAGTTTTTAATGAGTTATGGGATATTGTCAAGAATGAAAATCCCACATTGCCAATAGAATAAGATAAATTAGATGAATTAAATTTGCATGATTCTAAGGCCTTATCTCTCATTAAATGTTTTTTTACTCATGATACTTATGTTCATATTACAAATTCTCCTCATAGTTACACTGCATGGAAAACATTATCGGATTTGTATGATAAGAAACCTAAGCATAAGAATATAGATATTCATAAGTAGTTATTTAATTTTTCATTAGATTAAGATGGGGATATGGTATAATATATGTTTAAGTTGAAAAATATCACTACTAAGTACACTAAGGATTGGTTTGGAAAACTAGATGATGACCTCATAGTCACTGCTGCTTTGAAAGGACTACCTAGGTCATATAAGAATTTTGTAGAAATGTTGCATGTCTTTGATAAGATCATAGGAATCACCTTTAATAATTTATCAGAGTTTATTATCCAAAATTACCTCTCTCTACCCCAGAAATCCAAGAAAACTGAAGAAGCCCATGTTTTAGAGTCAAAGCCTAGTTCATCTTCATATGGGATCAAAATAATAGAGGAAATAGTTATAAAGGGGGTCGAGGTTATAGAGGAGGCACATATCAAAATAGAGGTATGGGTTAATCAAATAACCAAAAATATAACCAATCACATTCACATGAAACAAGTGATCGAGGACATGGTCACAACTCATATAGGGGTAGAGGTCAAGGTAGATCAAACATTCAGTGTCATAGATGTGGAAATTTTGGTCACATTGCCTCACAATGTAGGATTACTTTTGATAAAATTTTTAGGCCAGAAAAAGTGACTAAGTCTAACTCTACTTAGTATGCAGATCATGACTATGATGAGTCCAATAACGTTGCCCATGAATCTGCATTCACTACTTTGGGGCACATTGATTATATTAAATATGAGGCTAGAGATGAGCTCACAGATGTATGGGTTTTAGACATAGGAGAAACCAAACACATGACATTTAGGAGAGATTTTTTTGGGTATTTCAAGGTAGCTTCTCTCTCTCTATTTGCCTTAACTGATAAGTCTATGCATTCACCACTAGGATTTGGATCTATTCAGATTCTTCTTCATAATGGGTCTATAAAATACTTTGAGGATGTTTGGTATGTTCCCACATTGAAGAAACACTTACTTTCTTTGGTAACTATTTGAAAGAAAGGTTATCAAATTATGTTTGAAAATAGGATCATTTACATAAATTTAGTGAAGGATGATTATAAAAAAATGTGTATAGGATATGAAGATGGAAACTTGGTTAGGTTGCACTGTAAAGTGATTCCTCCCATTATAGAACTTACAAAAGTTATTGACATAGGTATAGGTACTATGTCTACACAATAGTTATGGCATATCTGCTATGGACATTTGAATATCCACTCTTTAGTGGTTTTTTAGAGATATGGTATGGTGAGTAGGTTTCCCACTTTTCACAAAGATAGTATTCTTTGTGAGTCATGTGTTTTGGGCAAACAAAATCAAGAAAATTTTCCTAAACAGTCATAGTTAGTTCATAGTAATGTATGTGACATGGAAAAGTCATTCATTGGTGGGTGTAGATACTTTATCTTGTTTATTTATGACTTTTATTGGATGACTTGGGTATTTTTTATGAAAAAAAGAATGAAGTTTTTTCTAAGTTTGTTGATTGCTTACACTTAGTCAAAAAAGAAACATGTACACATTTGGTCACTTTTCATTTAGATAATGGAGGTGAGTATACCTGAAATGAATTTTCAGATTATTATCGAGAACATGGAATTCATCGAAAATATAGTAATTCTTATACTCCAAACCAAAATGGAGTATCTAAATGGATGAACAAAAATTTAGAGGGCACAACATGTGCCATGTTGCATTATAAATAGCTTGATTATAAGTTTTGGGCAGAAGCCATTGGTACTATATTGTATTTGAGAAACAAGTCCCCCACAGTTGCACTTTTGGGACAAATTCCAAATGAGTCATGGTATGGATTTAAACCAAAATTTAAACACTTGGATGTTTTTGTTTTGGTTTGGTTCCTATTAAACACAGAACTAAGTTAGAACCACAAAGTCAAAAATACATCTTTCTTGGTTATTCTAAAGATAAAAGCGGTTTTGTTTGCTTGTATAGGATACAATCAAATTAATAGTGAGTCGAGATTTAATATTTGATGAGTTTGGGACTATGAACATTGCAGAGATTGATTCTCAACTTGATAGATTAGAGAGGAAAAATACAAAAAGAGAAGGGTTTAAATAATGGGGATAACTCTTCGAAGTTGTGGTATGAGACTCAAATTATTTCACTTTTCTCTCCTTCATCTACAAGTTCATAGGTTGATGACTTAGAAATTGTTGAAAATTATCTAAGTCCCCCTTCAAATGATGCACATGATGAGAATTCTAGAGTCCCTGATTTGAATAATTTGACTAAGTATCCAAAATGGGCTCAAAGTACTTTTTATGACTTGAAAGCAGATGAAGTTGGTTTAATAGGTCCCAAGAATTCTTGAAAATAGGTTAAATATGTTATGGCTATTACTACTTCTTCCTCTGAGCCATCCACTTGTGAGGAGGCATCTAATGAACATGTTTGGAAATAGGCAATGAAAAGTGAGCATGATTGCATACTTAGTAATAATACATGGGTTTTAGTTGGTCCTCTTCCACATGTTAAACCCATAAGATGTAAATGGGTTTATAGGACTAAGTATAAATCATATGGCTCCATTTATAAACATAAGGCAAGACTTGTTACAAAAGGATATGTGCAACAAGAAGGTATTGACTATGAGGAAACATTTGCACCAACTGCCAAATGGCACACTATTTGTATGGTACTTGCCTTAGTAGCACAAAATGGTTGGAAAGTGCATCAATTGGATATTAAAAGTGATTTTTTAAATGGTGATTTATAGGAAGAAGTATATATGAAACAACCTCAGGGTTTTGAACAGGTGGGTGCTAAACACAAAGTGTGTAAATTGATAAAAGCTTTCTATGGGCTCAAACAAGCACCCAGGGCTTGGTATGAGAAAATTGATTCATACTTTAAATCCATTGGTTTTCATCATAGTGAATCTAATGATACTCTCTATTTTTGAGTGTAGGGTAAGAAAATGGTGATACTTTTTCTCTATGTCGATGACTTGTTTATCATAGGTAATGATGAAAACCATAACAAGTTTGTGAAGAAGGAATTAAAAGATGTGTTTGAGATGATAGATCTTGGAATTCTTCACTACTATCTAGGCATAGAGGTAACTCAGAAAGAGCATAGTATTTTCATTTCACAAACTAAGTATATTTATGAGTTATTAGATAAGTTTGGCATGAATTATTGCAAACCTACCCTCACTCCCATGGAAATTAACTTGAAATTGTCTAAGGATGATAGCAGTGCCTTTTTTGATGGCACCACATATAGACAATTGGTGGGAGGTTTGATATACTTGATGACTACTAGGCTTGATATTTTATTTTCAGTTGGAAGTTTATCTAGGTTTATGCATGAGCCTAGAGAAATTCATTGTTATGTGGTAAAATGAGTACTTCATTACCTTTAGGGAATGAAAACATATGGCCTTGAATACCACCACAACAAAAACTTCAAGCTTGTTAGATATTGTGATGTATATATTGGTAGATGTGTGGATTATGGAGTGTCAACCACAAGATACACTATTCATATGGGTTTAGGTACCATTGCTTGGTGTTGTAAGAAGTAGGATATAGTGGCAAATTCATTAGCATAATTAGAGTATATTGTAGCTTGGGATGCTTACAGAGAAATTGTTTACATGCATCATATTCTTGAAGATCTTTAGGTTTCTCGATTTGTTCCAACATAGTTATACATTGATAATGAAAGTGCAATCAATATGTCCAAGAATCTTGTGTTTCATGCCAAAACAAAACATATGGATGTAAAATATCATTATCTATGAATGTTAGTGGCAAAGAAAGCTCTTGATCCAATATATTGCCCAACTACGGATTAGACAACTGACATCTTCACAAAACCCATTGACAAAATCAAATTTGAAAAATTTAAAAAAATGCTTGGTATGTGTCCAAAGACCTAACTTTGGATCATAGGGGGGTTTGTTAGGACATGTTCCAAAGTCTTAACATTAGGTTAGATTTTTTGGTAGGTTAAATAAATAATTATTGTTAATGGGGCATGCATATTTTTAATAAAGATGACCCCATAGAATAAATTTACTTAGTTTTAGTTTTAGGTAGTTTTTATTTTTTGAGTTAATTAATTAGGACTACCTTACGGGTTGATTTACCATAAAGAGTTGGTTATAGGATTAGCTGGTTTTACCAGTCATGGGTAAAATCTATAAAATCAATGTTTGCAATGTAAAAGGGTTAATGGAGTTAAGACACCCTTTCATGTACTTGGTTTTTTGAAAATTAATAAAATACTTGTGCACTCACACTAAGTGGGGAAAAGGTTCAAATAATTTGATTTAATTTATTTTTGAGTGCTCCTATGTGTGTGATTTTTGATATTTTATTATTACTATGTAGACATTTCCATTATCTTTATCATGTATCTTGGGCCTACATGTTATCATATTGGTTCTATGCGCTTCAATGATATAATTATCTAGACATGTTCCTTCTATATAATACATGGTTAAACTGACATATTTTATAGTTATCTTACACTTTTAAGGTAAGGTAACTCCTAGTTCCTATTTTTCCCTCACCTTAAAGGGGTACAAATTAGTGTAGACATGCTTTCAAAGCATGTTTTTTAAAATTGGCATAGTTCTCAAGTTCATTAGGGGCATGCTTTAGAATCATGTTCTCCACACTCATTCAGTATTTGGTACTTATATTAGTTTAGAGATTAAGTGGGGGCATGTCATAGGGACATGAGTTCCACACATTCATAGTTTTTAGATTTAGTGGGGGCATAATTGGAAATCATTTTATCTACATTTATTTAATATATGGTACTTATAAAAAAAATAAAAAACATTCAAAAATACAAAAATAATTTTGGCATTTACATATTCTATTAGCTCCTTGACATCTATATGTTATTCCATATTGATATACTATATACTTAGTTAATCCTACATATACATATGTGTCACATTTATATAGTGGGTGTGATATATGCATACACATATAAATGATACTCTCATATTTCATATATTGGGATTTCCCTCTACTCATATCATATGGACATTGGGGCATACGCTTCTTCAATCTTGATAAACACAAGTTATATGATTTGATGATCACTCTACACTATGATGTTTTAGCTTACATATTTAATTATACATGACTATCATCCATGATTATATATTACACATGGTAATTCATATTTTATACACTTGACATGATTTTCTAACACATTGGATCCATGGGCCAGTATGACATATTTATGCTAGTTGGTTATGCTTCACTTTATGAATTTCTTTGAGTGTCTTGCCTTGTTTATCTAAGAATTTAAATATGCTCCTTTACTTGAAATCTCCATGCCTATGTATGATTTCTTTGAGATTTTCATAATTTCATCATTTATTGTATGGAAATTTTATTATGTCATTATCGATTTCATGGGCATTAGACTAAGTCATGTCCCTTTAAATTTGAAAATTTTTAACATGCCCCTTATTTCCAATCTCGTTAGACCATTATTTGTTGAATTTATTTTAGAGTGATCCTATGTGTGTGATTGTTGATATTTTATTATTACTATGTATACATTTCCATGATATTTTTCATGTATTTTAGTCCTACATATGATCACATTGGTTCTATGAACTTCAATGATATAATTATCTAGACATGTTCCTTTTATATACTACATGGTTAAATTCACATATTTTATAGTTGTCTTACCCGTTTAAGATAAGGTAAATCCTAGTTCCTATTTTACCCTCACCTCAAATGGGGTACATATTAGTGTGTACATGATTCAAGAGCATGTTCTCCAAACTTGGCATAGTTCTCAACTCAGTGGGGGCATGCTTTGGAATCATGTTCTCCATAGACATTCAATATTTGGTACTTAGATTAGTTTGCAAATTAAGTGGGGGAATGTCATAAGGACATGAGTTCCACATATTAATAGTTTTTTGATTTATTGGGGGCATAATTAGAAAACATTTTATCCACATTTATTTAATATAGTGTACTTATAAAAAAAATTAAAAACATTCAAAAATACAAAAATAATTTTGGTACTTACATATTCTATTATCTCCTTAACATCCATATGTTATTCCATATTGATAGACTACATAATTAGTTACTCATACATAAACATATGTGTCACATTTATACAGTGGGCATGATATATACATACACATATACATGATACTCTCCTATTTCATAAATTGGGCTTTCCCTCTACTCATATCATATGGACATTGGGGGCATATGCTTCTTCGATCTTGATAAATTCAAGTTATATGATTTGATGATCACTCTACACTATGATGTTTCACCTTACATATTTAATTATAAATAAATATTATCCATGATTATATATTACACATGGTAATTCATATGTGATACACTTGACATTCTTTTATAACACATTGGATCCATGGGCCGCTATGACATATTTATGCTAGTTGGTTATGCTTCACTTTATGAACTTCTTTGAGTGTCTTGCCTTCTTTATCTAAACATTTAAATATGCTCCTTTAATTTCAACCTCCATGCCTATTTATGTTTTCTTTAAAATTTGCATAATTTCATTATTTATTATATGGAAATTTGAATATGTCAGTATTTATTTCATGGTCATTGGACTAAGTCATGTCCCTTTCATTGTGTAGTATTTTAACATGACCCTTGTTTGTGGTCTCGTTAGACCATTTCTTGTTGAATTTCTTTTTTAGTGCTTCTATGTGTGTGATTTTTGATTGTTAATCATGTATTATTACTATGTAAACATTTACATGATCTTTATCATGTTTATTAGGCCTACATGTGATCACATTGGTTCTATGTGCTTTAATGATACAATTATCTATACATGTTCCTTCTATATACTACATGGTTACATTCACATATTTTATAATTGTCTTACCCTTTTAAGGTGAGGTAACTCCTAGTTCTTATTTTCACCTAAACTAAAGCGGGGTACATATTAGTGTGGACATGATTAAAAATCATGTTCTCCAAACTGATCATAGTTCTCAAATTTAGTGGGGGCATGCTTTGGAATCATGTTCTCCACACTCATTTAGTATTTGGTACTTATATTAGTTTGTATATTAAGTGGGGGAATGTCATAGGGACATGAATTCCAAACATTCATAGTTTTTATATTTAGTGGTGGCATAATTAGGAATCATGTTATTCACATTTATTTAATATATGGTACTTATAAATAATTAAAAACATTCAAAAATATAAAACTGATTTTGGCACTTACATATTCTATTAGATCCTTGGCATCCATATGTTATTCCATATTGATAGAATATACACTGAGTTACTCCTACATACACATATGTGTCACATTTATATAGTTGGTGTGATATATGCATACACATATACATGATACTCTCCTATTTCATATGTTGGGAATTCCCATTACTCATGTCATAGGGACATTAGGGGCATAATTTTTTTTATCTTGATAAACATAAGATATATGATTTGATGATCACTCTACACTATCATGTTTCATCTTACATATGTACTTATACTCTACTATTATCCATGACTATAAATTACACATGGTACTTCATATGCTATACACTTGACATGATTTTCTAACACATTAGATCCATGGGCCACTATGACATGTTTATGTTATTTGGTTATGATTCACTTTATGTACTTCCTTGAGTGTCTTGCCTCGTTTATCTAAACATTTAAATATGCTTCTTTACTTGCAACCTCCATGCCTATGTATGCTTTCTTTTAAATTTGCATAATTTCATCATTTATTATATGAAAATTTTAATATTTTAGTATTTATTTCATGTAAATTAGAGTAATTCATGTCCCTTTGAATGTGAAAGATTTTAACATGACCTTTATTTGTGGTCTCCTTAGACCATTATTTTTTGAATTTATTTTTAAGTTCTCCTATGTCTGTCATTGTTGAATCTTGATCTTGTATTATTACTATGTAGACATTTCCATGATATTTATCTTATATCTTAGTGCTACATGTGATCACATTGGTTCTATGTGCTTCAATGATACAATTATCTAGACATATTCATTCTATATGATACATGGTTACATTCACATATTTTATAGTTGTCTTACCCTTTTAAGGTGAGGTAACTCCTAGTTCCTATTTTTCCCTCACCTCAAAGTGGGTACATATTAGTTTGTACATGCTTCGGAATCATGTTCTTCGAATTGACCATAGTTCTCAAATTTAGTATGGGAATGCTTTGGAATCATGTTCTCCACACATTCAATATTTGGTACTTATATTAGTTTATAAATTAAGTTGGGGAATGTCATAGGGACATGAATTCCACACATTCATAGTTTTAAGATCTAGTGGGGTCATAATTGGAAAGCATGTTATCGACATTTATTTATAATATGGTACTTATAAAACAAATTAAAAACATTCAAAAATACAAAAACAATTTTGGCAATTAAATATTCTATTATCTCTTGGCATCCATATGTTATTCTATATTGATGGACTACATACTAATTTAATCCTACATAGACACGTGTGTCAATTTATACATGGGGAGTGATATATGCATACACATATACATGATACTCTCCTATTTCATATGTTGGGATTTCCCTCTACTCATGTCATATGGACATTAGGATCATCCTCTTCTTCGATGTTTATAAACACAAGTTACATGATTTGATGATCAATCTACACTATCATGTTTAAGCTTAGATATGTACTTATACATGACTATTATCCATAATTATATATTACACATGGTACTTCATATGCTATACACTTGACATGATTTTAAAACACATTGGATCCATGTGCCACTATGACATGTTTATGCTAGTTGCTTATGCTTCACTTTGTGTACTTCCTTGAGTGTCTTGCCTTGTTTATCTAAACATTTTAATATAATCCTTTAATTACAAACTCCATGCCTATGTATGATTTATTTTATATTTGCATAATTTCATCATTTATTGTATGAAAATTTGAATATGTTAGAATTGATTTCATGGAAATTAGACTAAGTCATGTCCCTTTGAATGTGAAATATTGTAACATGACTCTTATTAATGGTCTCCTTAGACCATTGTTTGTTGAATTTATTTTTAATTCTCTTATGTGTGTCATTGTTGATTCTTGATCTTGTATTATTACTATGCAAACATTTCCATGATATTTATCATGTATCTTAGTCCTACATGTGATCACATTGGTTCTATGTGCTTCAATGATACAATTATCTAGACATGTTCCTTCTATGTACTACATGGTTAATATTTTATAGTTGTCTTACCCTTTTAAGGTGAGGTAACTCCTAGTTCTTATTTTTCCCTCACCTCAAAGTGGGTACATATTAGTTTGTACATTATTTAGAATCATTTTATCCAAACTGATCATAGTTCTCAAATTTAGTAGGGGAATGCTTTCAAATCATGTTATCCACACTCATTCATTATTTGGTACTTATATTAGTTTACAAATTAAGTGGGGGCATGTCATAGGGACATGACTTCCACACATTCATAGTTTTAAGATTTAGTGGGGGCATAATTAGAAAGCATCTTATCAACATTTATTTATAATATGGTACTTATAAAAAAATTAAAAACATTCAAAAATACAAAAACAATTTTGGCATTTAAATATTCTATTAGCTCCTTGGCATCCATATGTTATTCTATATTGATGGAATACATACTAATTTAATCCTACATAGACACGTGTGTCAAATTTATACATTGAGAGTGATATATTCATACACATATACATGATACTATCCTATTTCATATGTTAGGATTTTCCTCTACTCATGTCATATGGACATTAGGAGCATCCTCTTCTTCGATGTTGATAAACACAAGTTACATGATTTGAAGATCAATCTACACTATCATGTTTAAGCTTAGATATGTACTTATACATGACTATTATCAATTATTATATATTACACATGGTACTTCATATGTGATTTTAAAACACATTGGATCCATCTTCCACTATGACATGTTTATGCTAGTTTCTTATGCTTCACTTTATGTACTTCCTTGAGTGTCTTGACTTGTTTATATAAACATTTAAATATGCTCCTTTACATTAAACCTCCATGCCTATGTATTATTTATTTTAAATTTTCATAATTTCATCATTTATTGTATGAAAATTTGAATATGTCAGTATTGATTTCATGGACATTAGACTAAGTCATGTCCCTTTGATTTTTTAATATTTTAACATGCCTCTTGTTTGCGGTCTCCTTATACCATTACTTTTTGAATATCTTTTTGAGAGGTCCTATGTGTGTGATTTTTTATTTTTGATATTTTTGTATTACTATCTAGACATTTACATGATATTTAGCATTTGTCTTAGGCCTACATGTGATCACAGAGGTCTATGTGCTTCAATGATATAAATATCTAGACATGTTTCTTATATATAGTACATGGCTAAATTCACATATTTTATAGTTGTATTATCCCTTTAAAGTGAGGTAACTCATAGTTCCTATTTTATCCTCACCTCAAAAGGGGTACATATTAGTGTGGACATGCTTGGGAAGAATGTTCTCCAAACTTGGCACAATTCTCAAATTTAGTGGGGTCATGCTTTGGAATCATGTTCTCCACACTCATTCAGTATTTGGTACTTATATTACTTTAGAGATTAATTGGGGGAATGTCATAGGGACATGACTTCCACACATTCATATTTTTTATATTTAGTGAAGGGGCATGTTTAGAAAACATGTTATCCACATTTATTCAATATATGGTACTTATATTAGTTCATAAATTCAGTGGGGGCATGCTTTGGAAGTATGTTCTCCACACCTATTAAGTATTCATCATCTCTAGTTTAGAGTGGGGCATGTTTTTGAAACATGTCCTACACATTAGTATTTATATCAATTTTTAGATTTATCCATATATATAGTGGGGGCATTATTTGTAAGCATGTCCTCCATAGTTACACAATTATATGTTTTAGAGTCATATATGTGGAATAATCCTATACATTGATACCATTTTTATACATATTTTTAGTATGAGACATATCTAAGGTATATATGATATGTAACATGTGCCAAATATTTCAAAATCCAAATCAGTTTTTGATTCCAAAACCATTGAACGTATTTATACCTACAAAATTTTATAGACCATATTGCACCAATCTACTATAGTAGTTTGTTTAACTTTTGGTATGGTTGAGGTGATAAAATCACTAAACATTTCCAAGTTTTCAAGTTGGAATTGATCATCCAACCTCACTAGGCTATAATTATCATCAAGTTGCATGATACTAATCTCAGCTACTAGGAGGAAACTCACTTTTAATCCAAAGTTGGGGCATGTGCCTTCCAATCTCTCTCTTTCTCTCTCTATCTCCTTAGAAATATGCACTTTAAATTTTTTATCTATATTTATCCTAATCTTAGTTTTAGATCTTTACAATGATAAATCCTTATAAAAATAACTTTCCATTAGGCAAGGTGGATATGTTGACACATATGTGTACTCTTAAACCTTGATCTTTCAATTTCAATCAATTGCAAGTACTTTTAACCTAGATTATATGCACTAATTTTACACTATAATATGCTCTTGGTTGTAGGTTTGTCACTAAACAATCACTCAAATTCAACTCAAACAAATACAAGGTGTGCATACACATCCAAGTAATTATTCATTTCCTTTAAAAGAGTAATTTATTTACTTTAGACACCTAAATTTGGCCATCAATGTCTTATTATTTGAATTCAAACCAATTCTTACCAACCATTGACCATTTAGCCTAAGAATTTTTGAATGTATCAAATTTGGATTTATAATCATGCAATAAATCAATTTGACTTATTAATCAATTAAATTGAACAAATTCACCATCAATTAATTCAAAGTCATTCAAAAATGTCAATTTTTAAAAAAAGGGTTAATTATCACCAAATCCTAAGAAAAATTAATCAAAGCCTAATTGAATTCATACATGAGCAATTAAATCAATTATCAAAAAGGAAAATGCAAATATCAAAAGCATCTTAAAAGCCAATCATTACCTTTTATGAGTTGTCACTTTTGGAAAATGTCAAAAGAATATCCTAAGAATATACGAAACACACCTGTGAAAACCTAATAATGACCATTTGGACACCTTTAAAACTCAACCAAGGTTAATAAAATCAATCAAGGTTTGAATTTAACCCATTACAAGTTATTTCAGAGCCTATAAAAGCAAGCCTAGAGATTTTCATTTAGAGAGCTTGAAACATAGTAGATTTATAATGCTGGAGTTGATCCATAAAGCAAATGCATATTATTATAATGTGAAAATTATGCAAATAATGGTTCCAAGAGGATATGGAGATAGCCAATCCCCATTGATTAATACCTTTTGATCACAATACAATCAAGCCAATGAAGAAATCATTTGGATCTCTCAAGGAAGGTAAAGATTGTTTCTCTTTGCATTTTATTTGGGTTTTAAATTATTATTTGTTCATTATGATCTCTCTAAGATATAAATCTAGAGATGTTATTATGTTAGTGTGTTGATTTCATAATTTTATGTACTAACACTTGATATAATATCCTCTCTTTTTCAAATTCCTTGATCACATATGACATGCCTGGTGGGACACGATTGCACACCCCATATAGTTGAATAAACATGGTTGTTACAAAATCTCTTATTTTAATCCATTTATTGATTTTTTTGAATTTTTGATATGCTGTTCTTAATGGTTTCATCCTAATTCTCTAAATTTTTTCTTAAAATGTAATTTATATTTTAGAATTTGTGACTCTTTTAGTGACTATCACTTTTTATTTTCTAATTTTCAGGTAAAAATAAATAATATAGAGCTCATAAATTTTTTTATTCAATATATTGATCTAAAATTTGACATAGAGGTGAGAATTGGATTTATTGAAAATATATACAAATTTTGTGACAAACTGATATATAATTTAAAAGTTACGATTAAAATACTAACTACAGGTTTTTATGTTTTATGTGTTTGGTTTTATTTTCTTTATCCTTTTAACTTCTTGTTTAAATGTTTCATAGGTTTATTATTTTTTAATTTTTTTAGATATTTATTGGGATTTTTATTAACATTTTCCTAACCTAACATGTTTATATTTTGTGGTTTTTCCTTTGGGTCGACAGGTCATCCAAATCCAATAGCATACTTTTCCAAGTTACTTGTCTTATTCATAAAAGAGATTCAAAGTCAAACTACACTCTAACAATTTTGTTGTAGGACCTATTTTAAAAGTGATCAAATCAAGATTAATTACATTTTTTAAACCTATTTTTAGGTTCTTAAAAGGAATTGGTAACTTTCATTTGGTGCTTAAGGAAAAACATAGATGCTTCTTTGAATGGTTTTGTGATTGTTTCTTTTCAAAAATTTGAAGATTACAGAAAAGGGGATAAAGAACACCACCAAATATTTCTTTTTAGTGCTCTAAAATTAAACTCACTTATATGTATTATTTTATGAAAGTTAATCATTATTTTTCTAGCTATATTTGTTTGAGAAAAAAGGGATTTGTGCATGTAAGCTCTCCTGCCATCCCCTATAGGGCACTTGTGGGATCAAAAGTGCCAAATTCATTATAAATTACCTTATTCCAAAGCCATATGATGTAGACCCAAATTATGTGTGCTTCTCTTACATGTTGATGTGAAAATCTTATGCATTTGATCTATCTAGACATTTAAAAACTTGTTAGTTTAGTTAACCCCAATTTGCCATACCTTGTTAGTTTAGGGATTAAGATGATTAATTAATTGATTTGTCTTTAGCATAGATTACTTGGTATTTTTTGGAGTCAAAACTATTTGTTATCATAAATACATAGCCAAACACATTGTCCACCATTTTTTAAATAAGGAGGCGTTATACTACCCAAGTGAAAATCATATTTTTCTTTGTTAAAAAATTTATCATAAACTTTGTGTCATATCTTCCATCTTTGGCATAGTTCTACTACCATTTGAGTCTAGACCATTTTCCCAATTTTCTTATGTCCTTCATTGATAATTGAAATTAAAAATTACACCTTTATAAATTCATAAGGTTGATGTGTTAAGTGGGTTCACCATTTGCACTAAACTTGAGGGAACTTAGGTTCAATTTCTAATTTAGATTGAGGGTTGTTTTTAGACTCATAGTCATTATCATCATTTGGTAGGAATCAAGTCATATTTCATATCACTTATGATTTGAATCCTTGATTGAATTTCATACTACCTATCTTATGTTATCATTTATATTTATTCCATTTGATACCACACTTTTGCCTTAGAGATTTGTCAAAATTTGTGTGTGTGTGTGTGTGACATTTCAGTTAAGGAGAGTAGTGTTATGTTGTAAAAATCATGTTAAACCATTTTGCCTTAGAGTCTTGAAGAAAACATTTGTCATATCATTTGAGAATTTAGCATTTTTATACTACTCAAATTATTTCAAAACTTGTTTCATAGGCCTCTTTTCATAGAGTCTAAGTTTTTCCAAAATTTTAAACCAATTCAAGTTTTCTTTGTGAGCCTTTGTCTAGTGCAATTACGCTATTTAATTTTGTCTAGATTATTAGTCAAAAGAGTGTAGTTTTGTGCCACTATTAAGGAGAGAATAAACCATCTCCAAGTTCTTTTTTGTTTCATACCTAATAATTATTGATCAAGTTTATGTCCAAGAGTCAAATGCCTATTTTTTGTTATAAGTTTTTCAAATTTTTTAGATTAAATATATAATATTTATTTCAAGCCTAGATTTTGATGTCATTTAGCTAAAATTCCTAGCACATACCTTTGTTTGAGCCTATATTTTGATGTCTCGTTTGGCCAAAAGACCTAGCAACTTTTTTTTTTGAAACATTTTGACCCTATAATCTAGTAGTTTGATTTTTGGTCCATGTACTTGACATTTTTATTGAGACATGTAATGTTAAAAATTTGGTGTTGGATTATTTTATCACAAATCATTACATAAATATTTTTGGATATACATATCCATCATTTTGACAATATCCAAATTACCTCTTTTTAGACATCACTTTTTTAGAGTTTGTATAACTTTATTCCTTTTGGTTGTAAAACATTTACTATGGATCCCAACATGTAATTATACACTTTTAGTGGCCTCATGTACAATCTAGGATATAGTAATATAGTTGAACAAGAAGTGGTTTAAGACCCCTATGAAGACAATGTTTCTTATGAGATGAATCCTTATCCATCTTATAACACTCAAATAAGGCACAAAACCAAAACTCATTGGCTCATTATTTGGTTAACATGCCTCCATACTCAGAGCAAGATTTTGAGATAATAAAGAAATACCTAACTATGGTACCAATAGTTGAGGAACCATTTATTCATCAACCATACTATGTTACTACACCATCCATGTATGATCCTTATTTATTTGAGTGTCACTTATTGGAAAACAAGGATGAGATTTTGGTTAGAGCTATAGAAGTAGTGGATAATTTTTTGGTAGACTTCCCCCATGAGAATTTTATAAGTTTGGTAAGAATGACTCACAACATAATGTATAATCAATATGCTTATTGTGTAAATCCTTTATCTCTAGTGCCAATGGTATATCAGGACCCTAGTATGCTCATTAAAGGAAAATATCTCATGAGGGATCACTTTGTATAGATTTAGACAACATACCAAACTTACTTGAACCTAGTGCATAATTTTAATTAGATAACCATGTCAAATAGGCCTCTTATTGACTTAGTTCCTTCAATAGGGGTTTTAGTAGAATTAACAGTTCAATAAAACTAGGGTGTAAACCCATTCATACAAAATGCTTTGGTTTTCAACTTGTTTCATATGCAAACCATCAAAGAAGTGTCTTCTACTTATACACAGAATATGAAGAAAAAAATAGTGGACAATGCATAAGAAACATCCAAACTAAACCAAATTGGTGTACATACACAAATAACTAATCCACAATCAAGTGTATCCTTAGTTAACACCATGAGTGGTTCTCAAAATTAGGGAGTAGGATTTTATACCACTAATCCTCAATCATCTACTTCTTCAAGAGCTCAGCCAATATGATTAGGTAGTCAACCAACAACCGATGTCATTCCTCAATATAAAAATGTGATGAATCCTACTCCTCCCCAATAGGTAATGAGTGGTATTACTTAGCATTAGGCATAATTGAACATACCAATTCAGCTAAGGTAGAGCATATTTCCACCTCAATATGGGCAACCAATATTCCACCTCACCAAGTAGCAATGAACGTACCTCTTTCCTTATAGACCAATATACCAATTCAAACGAAAATGATGTCTAATCGAGAATCTACAATTATTGGTTAGAAACAAATGCATAATCTTTAGCATGCATCTACTTTATAATCAAGATTCACACAATAAATAGGTTCCAATGTTCGTTAAGTATCGATAAGGTAACATTTTCCTTTTGTGTGGAATGTGACACTAGTTCAAAGATAAGGCCTTAGTTCATAAATACCCCCTCAATAGTAAGGTTTGACTAGTGAATAACATGTCCTTAATAAACCTCAATAGGCATATTATAGCCATATTCTTCCATCCCAACCTCAAAATCCCCAAAACTAAGCCCACATATCCAACCTTAATTGTAATTTAGAACCATGGCATGTGTAATTTCAACAATCAAACCCTAATCCATGCATGCATATTCCTGGTCTATTCCTTAACCAATCCAATATAGCCTAGTAAATACCTTCATCATACTCAGGTCAAAGTGCTCCACTTGTGACTACTTAATCATCTACCCAAGCCAATATTCTACCTCGTTCCCTCTACTTTCCTATCTCAAAAATTGTAAAAAATAAAGTATGCAATTATTTCCATCCAAGTTGGGAAACAAACCAAAAGGTTTAAGTTGGATGATGTGTGTTCTTATCCATTTAACATAGAGCACTTTTAGATCTATTTCCTCTAGGATACAAACCACCAAAATTTAACAAATACAAGGGGAAAGGTGACCCTAAGGCTCATTTTATTGAGTTATTTATTGCATGCCAACTAGTGGAATATAGAGACATACCTTTTGTTGTTGTTCCCAAGGAATCTAGTAGGATAAGCCTTAGAGTGGTTTTTGAGTTTTCCTAAGAATTTTGTATCATATTTTAACGATCTTTTAAATAATTTTGTGCAACAATTTTCATATAATATTGAGCATGAGATTTCATTGATTAACTTGATGTAAGATAATAAAAAGGATGGTGAAAGTTTTCAAATTTATCTGCAATGATGGATATCCCTTACAAGTTGATTCACCCATAGTTTACTAGATAAACAATTAACCAGTATGTTTACCAAAAAATTTCTTAGTGAGATGTCTTATCACCTAGAATTGTAGTGTGTGCATACCTTTAAAAATATCATTAACAAAGGTTTATAAATCGATCAATCTCTTATTAACAAAGGGATCATGAATATTACTTCATAAAATCATAGTCAAGGTACCAATCAAGTAAATGGTAAAAACCAACATCAATTCCAAGCACAAATATCAAAACTGGAATAGGCTAATAACAATGATAAAACAAAGTAATTCAACTAAAAAAATAATGTTGTGAGAAATAGAGTAACTAAGTCACATCATGTCTAAATGATGAAAACAAAATTTTATCAACCCATTCATCATATACAAATTATGCCTAATTGACAACCTTTTTACAAAACTCAACAAGCATAACAACCTAGGCTCCCACAATAAATGCAACATCATTTGCCATTACAAGCCCCTCCTCTAAGGAGAATAATACCTACTCATCATATTTTCAATGACCTCAGAGAACCTATTGAATATATTTTTTACAAGCTCAAATATACTAATATGATTATCTATATTATACAAAAACATTATCTTGAGGGCATTCCTATTAATAGACATAATTTATGCTATTATAGGAAAATAAAAAATTTGATTTAGAATATGTTAGAGAATTTGGAGGTAAAATTGGATGGTATTTCTTCCACTTCCAATAAGAACCTTGAAATATTTCAAAACCCTTTTCCATAGCATAACAACCAATCATAGAAGCAACAACAATAGTAACAACAACTACTGCAACACCAATAATAATGGTTTCAACAACCAAGGCTAAACCAATAAAATTAATAGAGTCTCCATTATTAGAACTAATAATGTTTGAATAATGGATATAACCAAGGTTAGTATGGTAACAAATAATAGACCTACCATGCAGTTGTACATGATTGGAATAGGGTTGTAGGTCAAATTTGTAGGAGGTCATGTTAACACCATCTCCATCAATATGAGCCCAAATACCAATATATCAATACATTTAATAAAAAATTCTATTCCACCAGCTCACATTGATAATTATTCCTTAACTTGGGACCACATAAAATCATACCAGCAAGTAGGGATTACTAATTCTGGACCCTATACCAATAACTCATCATTATCTCATGACCACGCACAAGTACACCAACAACCAAGAATTATCATATATGGTCCCCCATTATCACCATAATTTATTATCAATCATGGTACTTTATTTAATCTTGATTGTATAATCATAAATTATAAGTTGAAGATTACCATCTTAGGCCCACAACCATCTGCCACTTCATCCATCACCCAACAAGTTGTTATACCTTAGAATAAACCATTTAACATTGACCAAGAAAATAAGTTTGACATTGTGGAATAATTAAAAAAATATGCCAACAAAAATTTCAATTTTAGATTTTTTGCATACATAAACAATCCAATAAAATATCTTAAATTAGTTCCTTAACCAATCAATGATTTCAAGTTGCATATCCACTAACAAATTCCAAGCTTTGGTTGGACACCTAGCTCCATCCCAACAAGTAATTTTCAACCAAAGTGATATGTCATCCCTTGGACCCTTACATAATAATCCCTTGTACATCAAGTTTTTCATAAAGTGGTATAAAGTGAAACATGGCCTTATAGATACTATATTAGGTCTAAATATAGTGTCTCTAAAGCTCATCAAACTTCTTGGGTACATAATGGTAGATCTTCAAGTAGAAATGATAACCATCAAATTCTATGACAATGAATAATGAAAATCATAAGGCACCATATATTTGATAGTTATCTTTGGGACCTTAACCCATGATACACTTGTTCATGTGCTAGCTCTCAATTTGTCATACAATTTGCTTTTATGAAGACCTTGGTTACATGAAATTTGTGTAGTCCCATCAACATTGCATCAATGTATCAAGTTCTACCACTCAAGAATGGACATTTGTATATTGAGATATTTGCATCCATACGAGCACTATAAACACCTAGAGGCCAAGATTAAGAGCTATAACTATAATTTTGGCATGAATCTAAGGGCTAGATAGGATAAGGGAAAGGAAATACTTCTTGATTTGCTAAAGGATTGATATGTACATAGGGATATTATATATAAATGTATATGGGTTGATGGAGATGTTGACATGTGGCATACATTCCCTTAGTTATATGGGTCTAATATATTAAAATAATGGAGTAATTTACAAAATTAGTGCATTGGGTAATGGTCAGCTTACATTGGGATTAAGATATTACCCATCCATTATTAGTTAGATAGAGGTCTATATAAAGGAGATGATTATCATACTAGATAAAGCAAACAAGTATTGAGTCTTCTATTGTTATAGGATATTATAAGTTGTCCCCTCGAAGAGACATTATGGAGTTATTCTTTCCTAAAGGAGTATTGTATGGTGTTACCCTACCTTAAGGGTATTATATTTCTATATATATTGAATATTTAGACATCTTAGTCCACCAATATCTATTGTGTTGTGTTGATCTACATTATATTCCACATATTTTCTAATTATTATAAGTGTGGATCATATCAAGTGGTATTAGAGCTTCGATTTGAGCAATTTATGTGAAGTGAAACCCTAGTTTTTGGGAATCCTTAATATCTTTCAATCAATTTTGAAAATTTCCATAATGTTTTTACTAGATATGAATAATATTTAAAGGAAGTCTCAGTAAAAATATTAAGTCTTTATGATCAGTTTTGAGGGATTTATTCATATTTTAGTGTTTACAATAATTTAATTATATATTTCTCAATATAAGGAATTTTTATATAAAATATTTAATGATGTTGTATCATAATATGAGAAATCTATGAATAAGATTTCAGATTTTTGTGATATGTTTGGAGAGAGTTATTACTATTTTATAGTTTTCATATATTCTCTCTATAGGCCTAAATTTGAGGAATTGTTTTACAAAATTTTTATGAAATTCCACTACCATAAGGCAAAAATGCAATAAAAATTTGGGACTATTTTGATATGTTTATCATGAGTTATTGACATTTTAGGGTATTTCATTAACCCTAGTTTTTTTTGTGGATCATGAAGTTACAAGTATTTTCCAAGGAGGATGATATTGATGCTAGAGAATGGCGGAACCTTTTTAATAAGAATAATACTCAAAAAATATTTTGGCAAACATGGTTTTCTCTTTCTTTGTTTGGGCTTGCACAACATTGGTTTAATCAGCTCAACTTTGTACAAAGGTATTCTTCATGGAAAGAAATGGAACATGTCTTCCTAGATCAATGGGATATAAAAGAAAAGGAAGAAAAATTAGTGGAAAAAAATAATGACTATGAGGAAGAACATGCATGTGATGATGATATATAAATCAAACATAATGATAATGAAGAGAGTATAGATGGTGCAAAAGGAGGGGTAGAGGATCTCAAATAAGAATACGAATTGGATGATAAGATCTCAAAATATTTGGCTCTAAAGAAATAAGAGTCAATTTTTCAATTTCATGAATGCATTCAAAAGAAGAAGGTTGGTGTGTCCATAACCAATACCATCAAGTATAACTTCATCAACATGAATGTGGCCAAGCATCTACAAGTTCAATAAAATAATATTAAGGAGGTTCAAGTAGATGGTAAGAATATTCCATTGTTTGAATATTTAAATCTCATTATGGAAAAATATGTTTTGCATTAATATTCTTATGTTTTGGATATGGATGATGTGGATATGGTTCCTAGATATCCATGGTTAGAAGATTTAGGAATAATCAATACTATTGTTCAAAAAAAGCTCATGAAGTTTGGGTATAAGAAAAAGAAGGTCAATTTACAAGATATTATAGTGGGAAAGGCACCAATAATAGTCAATATATATCATAAAGATGAGATTAAAATAGATGATAAAGAGCATGAGGAAGATTCAGATGACATAGATAAAGACACACTACAATAAAAAATGAACACTTCATCTACTCAATAGACAAAGAAGGAAAAGGTGGAAGAGGTAGAAGAAAAGGTGGATAATGTGAAAGTACTAGGAAAAGTTGAGTTATATATACACACACATCATCATGAGAGGAAACAATCATGGATTCAAGTGAGGGAGTATAATAACAACAATCATTTTGGCTATATAAAAAACTAGATTTCCAATCACTATGGCTATGCATGGAAGCCAAAGAAGAACTACTATGGTCAAGTATGAAATTAGAGAAACAAAGTGGCCTATGGAACATGGAATGAATGGAGAAATAACTATGACTATGCATGGAGAAATACATACTATGGTCATTGATGGAATCAAAGTAGTGCAGTGGAATACAATACATGGAATTAAAATAATAAAAATTATGCATCGACACCAAAGCATTAAAATTATGATCATGAATAGAATTAGAGGAGTGTAGTAGAATTTGGAAACAATCTTGTAGATATATCACCTACTAAGATCACATATGCATGGATAGATGATCAAGATTGGAGACAAGTGTGCAATGATTTGAAGCACACTCATTATTTGGTTTTTTCATATGTTTCAAGGACAAAATATGTCAAGGAAAGAATGATATGTACCTAGGGATATGATATATTAATGTATATGGCTTTATGGAGATGCCAACATGTGTCACACATCCCCTTAGTTATATGGGTTTAATATATTAGAATAATGGAGTAACCTATGGAATTAGTGCATTGGGTAATGGTTGGCCTACATTGGGATTAAGAGATTACCCATCCATTATTAGTTAGATAAAGGTATATATAAAGGAGATGATTATCATTGTACAAGAAGCAAGTAAGAAATCAGTCTTCTATTATAAGAGGATATTAGAGGTTGTCCCCTTGAAGAAACATTTTGGAGTTATTCCTTCCTAAAGGAGTATTGTATGGTGTTACCCTATCTTAAGGGTATTCTATTTCTACATATATTGAATATTTAGACATCTTAGTCCACCAATATCTATTGTGTTGTGTTAATATACATATTTTCTAATTACTATAGATGTGGATCATACCAAAGATAATTGAATTGATCTTAATACACTTGATTCCCTTTCTCACATGCCACCTCTTGAAATATCCAATAATTATACCATTTCAACTAATGTCCCAAGTGAGTATTTGACCCATGATACACTTTTCTATGTGCTAGAGCTCAATTTATCATACAATATGCTTTTGGGAAGACCTTGGTTACATGAAATTCATGCAGTCCCATCGATGTTTCACCAATGTATCAGGTTTTCCCACTCATGAATGGAAGTTTGTATACCAGGAGATTTACATCCATACAAGCACTGCAAACACCTACAGGTAAAGTAAAAGAGCTATAACTATTATTTTAGAATGAATATAGGGTCCAAATAGGATAAGGGAAAGTGAATACTCATTAATTTCCTATAGGATAAAGACATTGATCCTAATACCCTTGATTTCCTTTCCCACATTCCACCTCCTGAAACATCCAATCATTATACTATCTCAACTAATGGACCATGAAAGTATTTGACCCATGATACCTTTCACATTACAAACCTTCCATAGAACCCAAAGTCATTTGGAAGACCTAAATCCAAGACACTTAATCAAAAATGGAAAAAAAATGGAAAAGGTAAAAATTATAGTTTAGGACCCATCATAATTATATTGGTATCTAGCCTAAAACAAGACCCTCTTAAAGGAGATGAATCATGGTTGTATAATGACAAGCAGGCTAATTATTATGAGAATGCAAAGTATCTTATTACCAATAGGATCATGAAGAATCATGAATTTTCTACACTGTTAACCTTTGGCATGTCTAAGGATATGTGTGGCTAACTTATGGCTTACATACCTCTTTTATATTCTTATTATATTTTTCTATGTTCTTAGTTAGGTTGTCCTATGAAATAACAATTGCTAAGTAGACTATATATAGGAGGTAGTGGTTAATATTTTATCATTATATTAATTATTCTACTCTTATTACATTATTATGAAGGTTTCCCCCTTGAGTTCACTTTTCTATATTATCTAGTATTCTATTCTACTATTAATTATTGCTATGTGATCTCTCATATTTGTTTATTATGTGTGACACATCATCATTTTGTGAAAACATGTAAGTAATTTTATTAAAATTGGTATTATATCTTTTATTTGGGAAGGTTTTTGGTGGCATTTTTTTTGGATCTAGTCAATCATGACTTTTGTGAGTGGAAGAAGTGAAAAAACATAACATACAATCTGAGAAGAATTAATTTTTTTAAGTCAATGCAGTATTGTTTGAAATAATTTTTTGGAAAAAAATATTTGAAAAAAAAGAGTATAATTTTTTTTACAAATTTATAGTCATTAGATTCATCTAGGTAAGATTATTACAATGGTATATTTTATCGATACACTTTTTGGTTCCAAAATTTTTTACCCTAGTGCACAAAGGTAGTCATTGGATTCGTCTTGGCAAGGTGATCATAATGGTACCATATCTTGGTACACTTTTTTTAGGTGAAAACACTATTAGGGTTTGTATATGGTAGGTACTTATACTCAATGAAGACAAGGGGGAAATAAAATCCTAAGACTCCTACCAACAACATGGAATCTAGAACTTTAGATCCATTACTTTCTTAACTTTAGGCTGACATAAAGGGCTTGATACAACATGATGACTTTGTTGTAGTTAAAAATAATGTTTCAATGATACATGAAGATATTAATTGAGTTAAAACTCAATTGCATTAGATCTTTATGAAATTGGTTTCCATTTCATCTTAGTTATAGCCAAACAACCCTTCACTTCATCAATAAAGTCTTCCTCCTCTCAACACTAACAAATCCAATTCTAGTGTTAAATTGATGTTGGCAAAAGTGGACATGCATTAGTTTGATGGTAAGGATACTCTCACTTGGATTACATAAATTTAGAATTTATTTGATATGTATCAAACTCCTATTTCTTAGAAGGTGATAGCGGTGTCTCTGTATCTAGAACCTAAGAAATTCATTTGGTATCAATGGTTATGTGCTTAAAAGAAAAAGAATGGTGCTTCTGTTACATGGTCTATTTTTACTAATGATTTTTTGTCTCATTATTAGAATAATGTCTCCAAGAATTACTTCAATCAGTTATCCAAATAATATAAAATAGGAATTATGAAGGATTATATTCATCAATTTCAGAATCTATCCTTATGAGTGGAAGATATCACTAAAGAAAATTTGACTGATATTTTTTTGGGTGGCCTCAAATATAGAATATAATTGTAGGTTTGGATGTTTAACCCAACATCTATATCAAAATATATTCCATAGTCATGCATGGTAGAAGAAAAAGAGATGGTTAAATGGAAAAAATTTAGTATCGGTCATGATTGCACATTTCTATCACTATCATTTCCTCAACCCACTAGATTTTCACCTCAACAAATTGAGGAGAAAGGAGCCAAAGGGCTATGTTATTTTTTTGATAGTAACTGGATCAAAGATCATCATTATACTAAAAATAAGTTGTTTTACATCAAAGGTAAAAATGAAGATGATGATGATGATGAGGAGGAGGAGGAGGAGGCAATTGTTGAGGATGAAGAAGGTCTTGAAGAGGAATCTAAAGACTCTTAGTCTAATATTTATTATCATGACATTTTAGGTATTAGTACTCCCCAAAATATAAAGGTGGTGGGTTGCTTAAATAAATATAAAATCATTGTATTGATTGATTCTAGGAGACACACAACTTCATCAATAATAAGTTAGTTGCTTGTTTCAACTATTTCATTTATCCCACTCTAGAATTTTAGGTCATTATTATAGATGGTGGTACTATCAACTGCTCAAAAAAATGCCATAGTATTAATCTAGCCATGGGAGACTACTTTTTGGAATCTCTTATGTTTTTTATTCCCATGGGGGGAGTTGACATTGTTCTGAAAGTATAGTGGCTCACCAATTTGGGCACTATTGAGATGAATCTCTAAGAATTATTCATTTGATTTCATTCTAAGGGAAGGATATTTGAGTTAAGGGGATTAATGGATAAATCTCCATAACTTGTTAGCTCCCATCAAATGACAAATATTTTCCATAAGGATGTTCAAGGATTTATAGCTTGCTTATTTCCATGGAAGTTTATCCAACTCATCCATCTACACCTATTAATATACAACAAGTGATTGATGCCCATTTACTTGTTTTTGGTGACATGTCAAAAGGACTTCCACCTAGCCATGTGCATGATCATGATATCAAAATTATTATTTATAGTACACCACCGAACATCAAGTCATATAGCTATCCCTATGCCCAAAAAAATGAAATTGAAAAGATGGTATAAGAGATGTTGGAAGCAAGAATCATTCACCATAACCAAAATGAATATTCTTCACTAGTTGTCATGGTGAGAAAGAAAGATGGCATTTGGAGGATGTGCCCTGACTATAGAGAACTCAATCATAGATAAGTTTCTTATTCTTACCATTGATGATTTTCTAGATGAATTAAATGGTGCTCTTTATTTTACCAAGTTAGATCTATTTTTAGGTATCATCAAATCTAGATCCATGATGAAGACATACCCAAAATAGATTTCAAGACTCATGAGGGTCATTATGAGTTTTTGGTTATGCCTTTTAGTCTAAAAAATGAACCATACACCTTTCAGAGTTTAATGAATACTATTTTTAAGCCATTTTTGAGGAAATTTATTTTGGTATTTTTTGATGATATCCTCATTTATATTAAAAATTGAGAAGACCATTTGCACCATGTGAAATAGGTACTCTCAATTATAGAATAAAAATAGTTGTATGCCAAACCTTCTAAATGTACTTTTAGAGCTTGTGAGGTTGAGTATTTGGGTCATCTAGTTTCACATGAAGGTGTGAAAGTGGATCCTAAAAAATCCAAGCAATGGTGTACTAGTCGATTCCTAAGACACTCAAGTAACTAAAGGGATTTTTAGGGATAATTGGATTAGGTTTGTAAAAAATTATGGTAGTATTACAGCCCCACTCACCTCTTTGTTTAAAAAATACTCCTTTAGTGGACTTATATAGCTACTAGGACATTTGAACAATTAAAAATGGCTATGTGTACCACTCTAGTGTTGACCACTCTTAATTTTTCCTAGACTTTTTTGGTTGAATTTGATGCATCTAGGTATGGTATGGGTGCTATACTCATGCAAGAAGGTAGAAAATTTGAATTTGAAAGTCATCAATTGAAGGGTAAAAATTAACACAAGCCCATATATGAGAAGGAAATGATGGACATTTTGCATGCAGTCAAACAATAAAGACCTTATTTGATGGGCCATGAATTTTAGTAAAGAGTGATCATGATAGTCTCAAATATTTTTTTGAATAATGGTTGTCATCTAAATAATAACACAAATGGGTACTTAAGATGTTAGGCTATAATTTTGAAATAGTTTACAAGAAAGGTAAGGATAATTTAGTGGTGGATACATTGTCTAGGAAGGATGAATCAATTAATACATTGATATGTGCTATGACCATTCTCTAGGAAGATTGGCTAGAGGAAGCATGATCAAAATGAAAAAATGACAGTGCTACCCATGATTTGATTCAGAATCTTCAGAAAGGTTTAGGTGGATTTGAAAAATTCACATGGAAGAGTAATGCATTATGGTATAAAAATATATTATACATATGTAATAATTCTCTTCTTAAACATAAAATCCTTTAAGAACTTCATGAAACTCCAATTGGGGGTCATTTATGATTTTTAAAAACCTATCATAGAATCAAGTATGATTTTTTTGAGAAGGACTCAAGGGGGATGTCTAGATATATGTGGTTGAATGTATGATCTATCAACAAAATAAAGGAGAAACCACCAAAACCTTAGGTCTTTTACAACCTTTATCTATCCATATCCAATGTTAGAAAGAGGTGTCTATGGATTTCATTATAGGGTTATCAAGATTTGATAGTCAAAATGTTATCATGGTTGTGGTGGACCATCTTAGTAAGTATGATCATTTTTGTTTTTTGTCACAACCATTTTTTGTTAGTATAGTATCTTATGCTTTTCTCAATATAGTTCATAAATTGCATGGTACCCCTAATATCATTGTTAATGATAGAGATCCCATTTTCACTAGCAATTTTTAGACTAAGTTACATGTTTGGGCACCTACTTAGCTCATAGTTCATCCTTCATCCTCAATCAGATGGATAAATTGAGGTAGTCAATAAATGTCTAGAAGTATATATTCATTATTTTGTTTCTAATAATCATGATAAATGGGTTCATTGGTTTACATTTGTTGAATGGTGGTATAATAATCTCATTTATAGTTCTTCAAAAATGTCTCCTTTTGTAGCACTATATGGATACCACCCTCCATCCATTGCTTTAACCTTAAAATTCCATCCTAAGGTTTTTGAAATTGAAGAATATATTCACTATTAATAGGAGGTCCTTACAATTTTTCATGAAAATTTAGCCATGGCCTAGAATCACATGAAGAAGTAGGTAGATCAACACAAGAGTGAGAGGCATTTTGACATTGGTGATTTGGTCTTTGTTTTCTTACATCCATATAATAATATATCCTTGAAGTAACAAAAAAAGGATATCAAGTTGTCCCCTCTGTATCATGGGCCTTATTAGATCTTAAATAAAATTGGTAGTGTGGTCTACAAGTTAGAGTTTCCTTCCTCAACTCGCATACACCCAATATTTCTTGTATCCTTCCTAAAAAAAATCATTGGACATAGAGTTGCTATTCAAATTGAGTCAACAAAATTAGATGAGGAAAGAAGAGTTATTCCCGATCTTTAGGTGATCCTTAAAATGCACACTAAGAATCTATAGTCTAAAATAATTAAGGAGTACCTGATTAAATGGAAGAATCTACCATGTGAATATGCCACTTGAGAGGATGAATCCTTTGTGATGAAACATCCAAAGTTGACTCAATATTGAGGACAATGTTATTTTTAAGGGGAGGGGCATGTTATACCCTTAACCTTTGGCATGTCTAGTGATATATATGGCTAACTTGTGGCTTACATACCTCTTTTATATTCTTATTACATTTCTCTATGTTCTTAGTTAGGTTAGCCTATGTAATAAGCATGGCTAAGTAGACTATATATAGGAAGTAGTGGTTAGTTTTTTATCATAATATTAAGTATTATTCATATATTTCATTGTTTTGGAGGTTGACCCCTTGAAGTGGCTTTGTTATATTATCTAGTATTCTACTCTACTATCAATTATTGCTATGTGATCTCTCATATTTGCTTATTTTATGTGATATATCATCATTTTGTGTGAACATCTAAGTAATTTCATTACAGAATATGAAGGAGGATGCCTAAAACCAAATCAATAAGGAAAACTTAAGCCAATTTCCATTATGAAATATAAAGGGCCATAAAGACTTATATTTAAACTACCTAATGGTGACCCCATGTACCTTAATCATGTTCTGTTACCAATGACTAGTGATGATGATACCGATAACAAAGCAGAGTTTGATCATAGAATTTTTATGACATTTTCAAGACCAACTTGTTTAAACCTCATTCCATTTATACCCTTAAACCAGTCATTCATCACAACCCACTACAATTGTACTATACTCAACTGATAGACTAGGACCAATAAGAATCCAATGTGTTAATTGATTAGTTTTAAAATGACAAGGCTTTCTACAATTTTTTGAGACTTAGAGAAAATTTTCCATTAGGGGACTATAAATTAGGGTTCTCAATCAACTTGGATCTTGAGGCCTATTTTGGAGAGCAGGTAAACACTTTTATCCAAGAGAAAATAAATAAAAAATTAAGGTCCCAAATTAAAAACCTCTTTGAGGCACTTTCTTACCAAGAAAAATGTAAAGAAAAAGGCCAATCTAGTGGTGAAAACTTATTTCATGTTCCGTTAGATGGGGGCATTCAACCTTCTTTAAGCATAGCTTAAGAGAGCACCAAGGATGAACTTGTCTATGAGTTTAAGTTTAGTTGTGAAGAATAACAATATTTTGATCAAATCATTGATGAGTTATTAATATTTTTTGTTACATGGCCAAACTTCCCATTGGGGAACTCTAATTAATCATGCCTAGGGAACTCTAAGAGCTAGTCCTAATACATGATTATAATGTTACCATCAATTCAAATCTTTACCCACTATCCTTGAAGATGGTTTAACCCCTCTAATGCAAGATATAACATAGGTGAACATCGAGTCCCTAGATGAACCAAAGTGGATCAAGCTAGGTACATCCCTTACTGAGAATGAGAGAGAAGTACTTACAACCCTTTTGAGGGAGTTTATTAATATATTTGCATCAACATATTCTAACATGCTAGGTTTGGACCCCACCTTGGTTATGCACCACCTAGTGGTAAATCCTAATGCCAAATTAGTAAAACAAAAGTTACATAAGATACATCCTCACATTGTTTTATTAGTCAAAAAAGAGTTATAATTTTTTTTGAAAGTAGGATGTATTTGGTCAATAAAATATTTAGAGTGGATCTCCAGTATTATGCCAGTCAACAAAAATATAGAAGGAATCAAAATCTATACTAATTTTTGAGATATAAATAAATCTTGCCTCAAGGATAATTTTCTGTTGATAAACATTGACATGATAGTCAAATCCATAGTGGGTTATGAGATTCTTTCATTAATGGATGGATTTATAGGGTATAACCAAATTATGATAGCACCATAAGACCAACCCAAAATAACATTTACCACTCCATGGGAAACATTATATTATTAGGTTATGTTGTTTGAGCTTAAAAATTCAAGGGACACCTATAAAAGAGACATTCCCATCATATTTTATGATATCATGCATGACATTGTTGAAGACTATATCAATGACATTCTTAGCAAATCAAAGACTAGGACTGATCGTCCAATAATTCTATGTATAATATTTGAAAGAATACATGAGTACAAATTCATACTTAATCCTAACAAGTGTGTCTTTGAAGTCACATCAATAAAATTTATAGGCTTCATTATGTTTCATTGGGGCATTAAATTTGATCTAACCAAATTCTAAGACATAATAAAGATACCACAACTAACTAATTTGAAGTATCTCCATAGTTTACAGGGCAAGATCTAGTCTATCTAATCCTTCATATCATAGTTGGTCAATAAATTCCATCGTTTTACACATCTTATAAAGAAGGGAGTCACATTTGACTGGGATGATCACTACCAAATAGCTTTTCAAAAGCTAAAGGACTATCTAGTAAATCCACCTATTTTGTTGCCTCAGATGCTAGGAAAGCCATTCTTATTATATTTATCATCTACTGACAATTTGCTAGGGGCACTTTTGGCTTAACATGATGATAATGGAAAAAAAAATGTTGTGTAATGCTTAAAGCATACATTAGTCACATATGAATATAATTATACACCCATAGAAAAATCTTGTTTAGCTATGGTCTTTACAGCTCAGAAACTATGCCATTACATGTTAAACAATAAGGCCATGGTTATCTCAAAAGTAGATCCACTAAAATATCTACTATTTGAAATATCTTTATAAGGTTGTATGTAAAAATTAGTCATGCTTATCATTGAGTTTTACATCAAGTACACCAACTAAAAATCCATTAGGTGGAAGTTCTTGTAGATCATCTTGTTTAATCACCCCTTCTTGATACAAAGTTGCTCACATTCCAATTTATTGATGAATCCATAATGACCATCATTGAAACACCTCTTGAGGATTAGAAAGATAATATGTAATTTGATGAATTATTTACTACACATGGATCAAGTTTAGGCCTTTTGTTTATTACACCATAGGGGAATCTAATCCCAAAATCATTGAGGATCAACTTTCCTTATACCAACAACATGTTTGAATATGAATCACTTATTGTAATACTTTGAAAAGAGGTAAAATGGAGAATATCTCATCTCAATTTTTATGGTGATTCTTAGTTAATCATCAATTAGGTTACAAACCACTTTCATACCAAATATGACAAGATGGTGTCATATAAGGCCATGGTCGACTCTCTCAAATGGCATATTATTGATGTTCAATTTGAACATATACCAAGAACAAGTAACAAATCCATAGATTATATGGTTACTATTGGATCTCTGATTCGATAAATAAACATGACTAAAGAATATCAATTCTTTATCTATAATTTGCTAGCACTAGCTCATGAACCTATAACTATCATGATGATTTGTGATGTTGTTGGTCCTAAATCGATTTGGTACTCATACCTTTAAAAATACCTCCATGATGAAATTATACCACCTAACCTATCTTAAAATCAATCCAAAGCATTCATCTATCGAACCACTCATTATAACTTACTCAGATCAACCCTTTACCACTATAGTTTTGATGGAACTCTGATTCATTATTTAACTTTGGTAGAATCTACACTAACATTATGGGAAGTTCAGGAAGGAGTATGTAGATATGACACCAATAAGAAAGTCTTATCCAAAAATATCTTACTTACTATTTATTATTATCCCATAATGGATGTAGATGTAACTGCTTATGTACAGAAGTGTGAAAAGTGTCAATGACATGCCAATCTAATTCATGCCCTAGCCAAGAATGTAAAACTAATGTTGACACCATGGACATTTGCTACATGGGGCCTCGACCTCATTGGGAAAATCAATCCCACCTCAGCTAATTTTTATAAACATATCCTTACCACCACTAAATATTTCACTAAGTGGGTTAAAGCTATACCCCTCACTTACATGATTGGAAATCAAATTTCCAAGTTCATTTTAAACCATCTCATTTTCTTCTATGGTATCCCTTCCAACATTATATCTGATAATGGAGGATCATTTAAGAACAAGGATATCAAAAATTTATGTGCTAAATACAACATAACACAACACTTTTCATGTTATATTACCCTCAAGGTAATGGCTAGGATGAAGCATCAAACAAAACTATTGTCAACATTCTCAAAAAGATTATCAATGATGTTGGTCATGATTGGCACCTTCAAATATTCTATGCCCTTTGGGAATACTATACCAATCATCATACACCCATAAGATCCACTTCATATTCATTTATTTATGGTACTGAGTCCATTATTCCCATTGAGGTCAATTTGCTTTCTCTACTCATCTCTTTCAAGCATGTCCTAGATAACAATGACTATCAAGTAGATCAACTACAAGAGCTAGAGTTACTTGATGAGAAATGCATGGATATAGTGAAAAATCTCCAAGCCTATCAAAATTAACTTTGAGGCCACTATAATCAGTGTGTGAAACATAAGGAATTTTAACTTGGTGATATTTTTCTTAAAGAGAACCAAAAGAATACAATGGCTGAAAATAAGCATAAAGTCAAGTTTAAACCAAACTTGGTTGGTCCTTTCATCATTATGATAGACTATGAAATAGGAGCATATAAGATTTCCACACTAGATGTGAACTTGATGAGCTGATGAAAATTATCCACCTCAAGTGGTACTATACTTGAGTGACTTGGTGTATTGTCTATAAGGACCATTTTAAGTTATATCATTTTATCAATCTTTTTCTTTATAATATACCATTTTACCATCTTATCATCCTACCAGCCTATCATTTCCTATCATATATCATTCTACTATACATTTCCCATCAACCAAGTTGATTTGTCCCTCCCTACCTAGCCTTATGACCTTCATTCCATTCCATTTAGTTTGATTCAAATTTTTTGCAAAAAAATTTAGACTCAGTTTCAGTAGTTCTTTCAAGCATTCCAAATAGAGGCAATATTTTAGAGTAGTAAGACAATAGTTTGGTAGTTACATCCTTCATTTCTTATTTTTTTCTATATATAAAGTCTACCTAATTATAACTGCCTATGGGCAAATTGGTATCCTTGAATTATGTTATTGTATCCTCATTATAACTACCTATGGGAAAACTAGGGACAATTATTGTTTATTATGCCTTGACCATACCAACTAGCCATTTCTTATGCCATACTATGCCTTTATACCAATTGTGCCTATTTTGTTTGAATTGGCTACTACATTAGTCAGATTCCTCTATTGTAAGGTAGATCTACAATGACATGAGGTCCCATCTTGGGAATATATAGGAAACACTTGATACTTGTCAAGGTCAACTCAATCACTCTAAGCCACACTCTCACCATTTTATGATCAACCTAAGCCACACTTTCACCATTTTGAGAGTACCCTTTGACCATACTCTCATTTTTTTGTGAGCATCCTAATCCACACTCTCACTATTTTGTGATAAACCTAAGCCACAATTTCAATATTTTTTAAGACCCTTTTGACCATTCTCTCACCAATTTATGAGCATCCTAAGCCATGTTCTTTTTATTTTACAATAAACCTAATCCATGCTCTCACTATTTTGTGAGCACCCTTTGACCATGCTCTCACCATTTTTTGATCATCTTAAGCAAATCTCTCATCATTTTGTGATCTTAGACCATTTAGTATCTCATCATTATTGAGTGAGTTGAGACACTCAAAAATTCTAAAAACATTTGTAAAATCATTATAAAAACCAAAAACATTGACCAGTTCTTTGCCTTAAGGATTCTAGGAACCCTCACTAAGTCCCAAGTAAATCACTTATCACTTAGTTTCCCAATCCTTTTTGGCCTTTTATCCCATGTACTTGTCATTTTTCAAGAACATTCCTATTCTTCTATCACATCCATTATTTATTTTTCCTTAATTATCATTTTCTTCCCATTTCATGGGAGAACTACATTTGGCCTAAATTTTGTATTGGATCATAACATCCATAGAACTATGTAGGTAGCATCCACTTGCCCAGTGCATATGGAGATACATTTTCCACCCCATTCCTTTTATTTTATTCCCCCATAATGTTTATTTGTTAAGTTCTCACCTATTTTCTAGGGGCATTGTTCATTGTGTTATTTCCACTAACATTGTGACTAACCATTATTTGTTTGTTTGTTTCTATTTCTATTTTGTTTGTTTATTTGTGTGACTATTTGTTTGCTTTTAATATTGTTGCCTTGATTAATTCTATGTGCATTTATTAGTTGATTCCTTGTATACTATTCTTGAATCTATCGATATTCATAAGTTAACATTATCATCATTGTCTTTATCCTTGGTTCATTATTCTCACTTGAATATTGGATCTCAAGAGTCAATCCATATGCATGTTTCAACCCAGTCCTCATGGTGTTATATCACAATGCCTATTGTCACATGTTACTATTATGAACCGATGTTACCCCTTATATTTACTTTTTTATTATATTAGTTTCTATAGATGCATATGATTTTTAAGTCATCTCGTGACTATTTTTTTATCCCACATTCATGGGAAGTAGTAGTTGCTTCGATTAGACTTAGTATATAAGTAAGTGTTCAGGCTAATGAAGGCATCTAAGAATTTATTGTATTGAGCTTACTCAAAAGAGGTTTCCCCCTTGAATTGGCATGTAATCAATATATCCTTTTAGTGCTTCTATTAATTGTATAAACTTTTTATTTCATGTATTTTTATTAATTTATTGTAGGAAGATCCTCTCATTTGGTATCAGAGAGATTTCCAGGGCTAATTTTGTTTTTCCTTCAAAAATTCTAAATTCTATTCTACTCCATAATTAATTTATGTAATTTTTCAAAAATAACTCCATTCTTCTACATAATTTATTTAAGTATTTTTTTGTAACATAATAATTTGTTTTAGATCAGGGTAAAGTCTTGACTACATAACTATGGGAAGTGCTTGGGTGAAATCCCTAAAACTCATTGTGAGGAGTACCACAAGAACCCCAAAGTAGCTAGCCCATTGAGAGGACCTACTAGCTAAATGAGAAATGACCCATTCCCTATTGATTAGTTCCTATCCATGAAAAAAACTAAGAATTGTTTTTTAGAGGTAAATTTATGGCCAAAAAAATTATAGAGAGTAGTATTAACTTATATGGCATTGGTGGCTAGAGTGATATCATTAAACCCTTAGATAACCACTAAAACGTAGGCCCCATATCTATCAATTTCAACATACTACCATTAGATTATCAGAAAACTATAGTATTAATTCTTGAATAGAGTATTAAAAGACTTGTCATACCAGTTTTAACATATTGCTAATAGAGTATCAAAAACCTACCATTTCCAATCTACAAACTTGTCATATTAGTTTCAATATATTCCTAGTATACTATAAAAAAATCCTTTTTTTGAAATATCTCTCCATCTATAACCCTGTTGATACTTAAAATTTATTCAAACACCTAAAATTCTATTCTCCACATTTTCTTCCTTAAGGTCCCACATCTATATTCCACTCTTAATTCCCATAAATATCAATTTTCAATTTTTTAGGTTTTGCCATAACTTCTATTTTAATCTATTTGCCTCAAAAAAATTCCACAGTGTTCATTTCCCCATTATGCTTCTTTGTCCCTCATTGATAAATTTTTTAGTTTTCCATTTTGCTTCTTGAAACTACCCTCACCTTCATCAATCATACTCCCACTATGCAAAAAATTAGTAAAACTCATTTTACCCCTTTCAATTTTCCCCAAATAAAAAAAATCCCTTACTAAACATGTATTAAATATAGTTTTCCTACCCATTCCAAAAATAAAATATCTTATTTAGGTCATGCTAGTAACCCAAACATGAGCAAAAAGTATGGAAGATGAAACTACTGCCCTCAAGACCCACAATGTAGATCTTGATAAAAAAATTCTTAGCCTTTGTCTTCAACATACGATAATGAACAATAAATAACATCTAGATTCATCTTTAGACAAAGAGTTTTCTTCTTCCAATAATTTTCATGGGTTGAATCTTAATTTTCCTTGATTCAATGGTGTAGATCTGACCAAATGGATATATTAGGTAGAACAATATTTTAGTCTGCATAATACTTTTGATGCCAACAAGGTCCCACTTGCATCCTTTCACTTTAAACATGAATCCCTTCAATGATATCATTGGTATACCAAGGCTCATGATGAGCCCATATGGACTGATATTTTCACCCTCATTTTGCAACAATTTGGCCCTAGTGTTTTTAACGACTTCACTAGAGCACTCACTAAACTTTGCCAAATAAGAACTATGAGAGAATATCAAACAAAATTTAAAAAATTGGCTAATCACATAGAGGGATTGTCTAATTAATTATTTAGAAGTTACTTTGTCATTAGACTAAAGGATGTATTTTAATTTGAGGTCAAAATATTTTATCCCAACATAATGATGAAAGCTCTAGGGTTGGCTAAACTGGTAGAGGATAAGACCATAGCTTATTAGTAATTCAAATCCAATTTTACTCCATTAAAAAATACAACTCCATAATGATCTCAAATAACACCAGTCCCTAGAATCACTCCCATCAAGCATTTGATTGAAGTAGAGATATGAGACCATTGGGAAAAAGGACTATGTTATAATTTTGATGACAAATTTACTCGAGGACATTGTGTGTAGAGTAAAATATCTACTTACTGGATGTGGATTATTCACTTAAAACTAAAGTTTTTGAAAATTATTAGTATATAGAAGATGATCTAGAAGAAAATCCATCAATTGTGGAACTTGCTTCTTAGGAAGACCACCCAGAGATCTCTCTCCATGCCTTAGCAGGAGTCACCACCTAAAACACCTTGTGAGTTAGAGATTAATTAGAAAATCTCCTTCTCATAATAATAATTGATTTGGGTGGCACTCATAACTTCATTGACCCTCATATCACAAAATAGGGTGATTTTTTATCCATCCTTTCTCTAAATTTTAAGTCATGATTGCCAATGGGGGAACATTATCTTGCAAAGGGAGGTGTTGTAATGTGTGTATCTCTATTGGAAATTATAACTTATTCTTTGACATGTTTTCCTTGACCTTAGGCAAATTCTATGTTATTTTAGGATCCGAATGGTTATTCATACTTGGACCCATCTTATGGAATTTTTCTAAACTTTAGATGCTATTTTTAGACAATGGGAAAAAACATACATTGAAAGGCTTACAATCAGGGTCTCTCAGCATCATATTTTCACATCACATGGAAAATCTTCTTAATAATAATTCAAAAAAAATTATTTCTTAGCTCCATTCCATTCAAATGCAACCATCAATGATCTCCACTACTCCTAAACTGTAAACCATTTTGCATAGCTATACATGTGTCTTTGCCAAACTAGTGGGATTACCACCTTCTTCGCTAGAGGACCACCATATTCAGCTCCTTTTTGAAAGTGTTCTCCCAACATTAGACCCTATGATTACCCATTTCATCAAAAATTTGAGATCAAGATGCTCATTTGAGACTTACTGAAGTAAGACATTATTCACCTCAGTACTAGCCCATATTCTTTTCAACTTCTCCTTATTTAGACAAAAGATGGTTCATGGCACCTTTTCATTAACTTTCATGCACTTAATCACATCAAAATCAAGGATAAGTTCCCAATCCCTATTATTTATGAGCTTATTGATGAGCTTCATGTCACCTATATCTTAGTATGACCAATATTATATTAATGACACATACATTATATCTTACCTAGAATGCTTAAAATGTACTTATCTTACATATCTACAAGTTCTAATCATGTACCATTTTTTATACTCCCTATATATGTTAAGGATAGACTATAACATTAATGTTATTGTTTGACCCCATTGCAAGTATCCTAAATTCATCCAATTTAAAAATGAAACATATCTTAATGGTTAGCCTAAGTGTTTTAATGTGAGTTATTAATCTAAATGGATTGATATAAATACAAGATCAACCCTCATTCAATCCTTACCTATAAAATACCAAAGAGACCAAGGTACTTATAAAAATCATTTTATCATGCATTCAATTGATCAAATTTTCCTTATTTCCATATCAATTCTAGGTTCAACACATATATAGGTTTGAAGTACTAAAAGAGTAGCCTAAGAGGCTAATTTTCTAAGTAAAAAGTTAGGTCATTATTGTAATTTTTTTAGGCTCAATTTTCACCCTTGGAGAGAGTTCTTCAAGCTCCATCCAATTCAGCTACACAATGGGAATACCCCCAGGTTGTGGGTCACCTATGGTGAGGTTGAACCATTGGAGTAGGTCCACTTCCTATTTGATTCTCACCAAAAATTAATGATAAACTAATGCTTCACAAGGAAAAGTGTTAAAAAGAGGATAATGACTCCTAAGAAGATTAACCATGTGATTCACCAAATAAAAATGAGAGACTCCCATAAGCTTGAACCCACACTAGATCTATAGAAGATAATGCAAGCTCACACAACCTCAAGATCAAGATAATTACATAAGTATTTCATAAAACAGGTTCCAAGTTGAACACTAATCTAGACCTATAAATTATCTTGAATACACCCTAGAAAATAAACAAGAAATAAGGACCATGGATGAGGAATATTCTCCTTCACATAATGCCATAGTGCACAACTCACCAAACATAAATTGAAGGCAAGAGATAGGCAAAGAAAGTCTTATATTTCATCAAGAGGTAGTTCTTATAAATTCTTGATAGGGTTGATCCTAATCAAGAGGAGCATATTTTTCAATATATCAAAGAGTATCCCTCTCTCTATAAAAGGTAAAAAAATCTAAAATCTGAGAACCTTTACAAAGGAGAAGAGAATGGGATAATATAGGATAAGGGGAGAAGAGATAAGAGGGAGTATGTTTTGAGAAAAATTAATCAACTTCTGACTTTCAAGGGATGTTCCACCATCCTTTGGTCCAATCATGACTATTCCATAATGAGGAAGATAGTCTTTGTTTTTCCCAATAGTCACCGAGCAATATACTAGAAGACAAGAGTTATGCCAAAGATGGTATTTCATGATCTTGTTTATGAGAGGGACCCTTAGGAACTCTAAAAATATATTAAATTCTAAAGCTACTTCAATTACCAGATCTATATATTTGATCTTTTATGATATCTTTCCACTTGGATTCTATATAAGGATGAAATCCTCACAAATATAGACCTAATTGATCTTTGATTATGTCTACTTTGGGTGGTTATCTATTGAGAGCATGGCTTAGGTCATTCCTTCATTGATTACATATATCTACCCCTTGCTTTGAAAACTAAACCTAGGTTTACTATAGATGGAAAACCAATCTAAGATTATTGTTTTAACTATAACTACGATATTAATACAAACCAATAGACTATATAACCTTTTCTCTACACTTATACTCAGTATATATTAGGTCTAAAAAACATATTTTTACTCCATAGAGATACATTGGTAATGATTGGTCCTATTTCATCATTTAAACTATCAACCCTTTATCTATATTAGGTCTAAAAGACCTATTTTGTTCCTGTAGAGCCCTCATGGTGATGTTAGATCTCAAAATATCCATCTTGTTTAGGTTGGACCAAGATCAAGCCATCTTAGTATTTACCTTGATCGTGTCTAAAAATTCCTTATAAACTTTCATTGAAATGTCTTGAGTTTTCCTTTTGATTATTGGTTATTAGCCATGACTCAAACTATTGACATATTGACCCATCTCTCACCATTTATCCTTCTCAGTATGAATGACTCTAAGTCATTGATCTTGCCCTTAAATTGTCAACTCTATCTAATCATGTGACATGTGTCACTCATGCATTAGTTCTTAGGATTCATTATTATTATATAGCCTCACAATCTTATTCCCAGTTCAGTTTCCCAAGCTCATTAACTATTTGACTCATCTCACATTATTGGATCAAGATGTACGATCGAGGGAGGACCATTAGATATGTTGGGACCCAATATTTTAAATACAATGGCCATTTCATGAGCTTAAATTTTATGTCCATGATCTCATCAAATGACATTTGCACGACCATCATTGATGTTCATATGACCATACAATTTAAGTTCAAAAGGATTTTTTTTGTTCAAGCTTAAACTTGATGTTATAGAGAATGTCTTATGTTTTTTGACCAAATTTAAAGGCTTGGATCTTGAAGTGAAGAAGTCATGGAAGCACCAAATTTTAAAAATATTTTCTTGATACTAAAAGGGATTAACCTACTTGACCAACTAGCTTTAGAATATTTTTTACTATTTTTTATAAAATTTTCAACTGAGCTACCCTATGTTATTTGCATGATGTTTGTATACCTATCACAAAAAATAGTCTCAGATTGCTTGGGAGGTCAATTTGGTACCCTTATATCTTCTTTTGCACTTAGATGCATGGCCTAAATTTTAGCACATAGTAACTTAGGAATAATGTGATCACAACCATATGACCAATTATCCATAACTAATCCACACATGATAATGATAACATCATAAAGTTTTCTACTCAAACTTTCTACCACTAGACTTAAAATGTCTAAATGAAAGCAATAGAGAACCAGATGAATCTTATTCACTTCCATACTCATTTCAAGCACTCTTGACACCCCATAGGGTCTTTAAAACCTATCCATCTACTAATCCATTAGCAACCTAATCCATATGGGTAAAATATTAGTATGTGGGCCAAAATTGGCCAACATCTCTAGCAATTTATATGGGTTATATGCCTATCTATGCAAAATAACCCAGACCATGTGCCTAGTCTAGTCCATTGGACATGGAGTCTCCTCTCTACAACTAAGCTAATCATGAATATGAGATAAGGTTACCCTTATGGAACCTCTCTTGAAGAAACAAGGATAAATAAAAAAATAATAAGCTATCTAAGGTACTTTGGAAAAGGAAATAATAGAAAAAAAAATCTACCTACCCTAAACTAACCAATTAGAATGGAACCTATACAAAACCATTGACTAGTTGTATAAAATAACTACCCTTCCTTACTAATATAATATAGTTTACAAGACTGAGAGAAGCCAACCAAATATGGATAATTAGTGGATATTGAACATATTAACAATACACCTTTCCAATAGAAAGAACAAAAATAAACTTACCCACCCAATCTAATTGATTGGACACACAAGCGTATTAGAGTGAATAGGCAAATAGATCTTACTCTTCTTAATGCTTAAATTTGTGATCTAGATTATGAAGAACCTATGATGGCTCCTCCTTATCATCTTTTAACTGAGCTAGGCATCTAATAAGACATCCTCTTGTCAATACAAACATTGAGAAATCAGATTTTATCTCATTCCTATACTTTTTTGTTTCATCATTATGCTCCTCAGGCATTGTCAAACCATAGTCTCCCTGAATAGGCAGATAGCCTAATATTAATATCTCAATCAAGTCCTCTAACTCCTTATCTCTTTCTATTTTATGCAATATTATCTTGAGTTGGTTAGTGTTTTCTCCCTAAAGCACTTCATATGATGAGCTCTATGTACCTTGAAGGTTGTCTTCCATCACACAAAGTGGTGGTTCATCAAGTTGTACTTCCTGAGAACTCAAGATGTCTTCTTTATCAACCTCACTCAAGATTTAATCTTGTTTCTCAATTGCAAATGAAGGTTGATTTTAACATTTAAGGTCCAAAAATATGCCTTTGTCCTACTTAAGGTTTGATTTCCCTTCCACTAGCTATAATCCATCAAGTTTATTTTCATTTGATAAACCACCCTAAAGTTAACCACCATCTCATTCTTGGTTATGATCCTCTTCTTAATCTATGTATAATGGACTTTTAGTAGTCCATTCAATATATGCTCCATTTTTAAGTTGAGGATTATCTTCATCAGGATCCAACTTATTAGTGTCAAAGTCATGAAAAAAAAGCTAGTCTAAACCTGACTCTTCCTTTTTTAAATGAAGTGGGCTTCATATTATGATCTCCTCATCATAGATACTAGAATTATCCTCTTCATTTTCATCTATAAGTATAAGCTCCTCCTATATCCTTTGGACAATAGACTCTTTATCTAAGAGGGAGATGGTGGGAGGGGGAAGAAGTTCACCTCACTTATAGCTTATGAGAGTATCCTTCCAGCTATGGACTTTGAATGGTATCTTTGGTGGCTCTTGAGGGAAGGAGAGAGAGTCTCAGAATTCTTGCACACCAAGCTCATTGAGCTAAGCTCTAGTTTCTTAATTTACTTTTGGTACAACCTATTCCTCCTCCAAAATTGCCTATTAGGCTACCTCAGCTAGCACCTCATCTTGATGAAAGCCTTTCTAAATTTACTTCCATGAGGGAAAAGTATAGGGATAAGACTCTTTTTATTGAACTAGTTCTTGGACCTCCATAACTAATGCCTCCTTCTTTTTCTACATGCTTTCCTTGACTGATTTCCATGAGGGGAATGTTTGGGAAAAACTGCCTTTTCTTGATTTTGATTATCTTCATCTTTCCTCATTTTTTTCTCTAATTATTTGATTTGTCTATATATATTCTCTTTGAAAATCCTATCTTTAAGTTGATCAATGTATTCATAAATATAAATAACACAAGAGGGATGGTATGAGACACAAGAGGAGTCTTGAGGAAGATAAGTGGGATATTAGATATCAACAATAGGGTGTTCCAAAACATTCTTATTTTTTATTTAAAGGCTTTCTTGGATTGAAATTCAAGAAGGGAAAGTTTGAGGAATACATGAAGAACTTGGAGCATAAGAGGGGTCACCTAGAGTAGTTCTTTAGGGAAGGATGGGTGGACTATATGAGGGCTAAGGTGGTGTATATGAAGCTACATAAGGTCGATGGAATAGGACCTATTGTTCTTCAAGGTTTCATAGCATATCCTCAATATTTTTAATGTAATCACTTACATCCAACATCTCACTTGAGAGGTTATTCCAATTTGATCTCTCAATAGGCACCCATTTCTTTTTCATTAGTTATAATGCACCTCTTATGTCATGAACGATGTGATCAACAATATCTTGACCATATATAATTTGTGTATTAAGGCTTATCATGTACTTTTGATAGCCTGAGGGTATTTTCCTCCAACATGAAATGGATTGGTTTTGGGAAAAGATAGAGACACTTTGAGCCTGAAAAGGCTACTGTACTAAATCATGAGAACCACTTGGGGTGAAAACATAAACATTACTAACCTGATATCAAGGATGTTGAGGTAGAGAATAAGCATTTTGATCAAAATATGATTGATTATATATACCAAATAATGATGATTAGGCACTTGGATTGCTCAAACTAGATGATATATTCTCAGAGTCACCATTGATATTTGTAGAATGCCTCCAAAGGCTGATATGTAGAATAACATAAAAAATCCTTCCACTGATTTGGACCTTAGTCACACTGATCATGCTAGAAACTATTATAAGATAAATTTTTACCCTTGGAGAGAGTTATTTAGGCTCCCTCTAATTTATCTACACAATGGGAACAACCCCAAGCTGTGGGCCACCTATGGTGAGGTTGAACCTCTAGAGTAGGCTCGCTTCCTCATTGATGCTCAACTAAAACTAATGATAAACTAAGTATTCATAGGGAAAATTGTTAGAAAGAGGATAAGGTATCCTAATAAGTTTAACTAGGTGATGCACCAAATAAAAATGGGAGACTTCCATAATCTCAAACCCATACTAGATCTACAGAAGATAATGATAAATCACACAACTTGAAGATCAAGATATTTACATAAGTATATCATAGAAGAGGTTTTAAGTTAAACACTAATATAAACCTAAAAGTTAGCTTGAATACACTTTAGAAAAGGATAAATAAATAAGGACCATAGATGAGGAAGATTCTCCTTCACACGATGTCATAGTGCATATCTCACCAAACATAGATCCAAGGCAAGAGATAGGGAAAAAAGTCTTATATTATATCAAGAGGTAGTTTTTAAAAATGCTTAATAAGGTTGATCCTAATTAAGAGGATCATATTTTTCAATATCTCAAAGAGTATCCCTCTCTCCCAAAAAGATAAAAAAATTCTAAAATTTGATAATCTTTACAAAGGAGAAGAGAATGGGATAATATAAGAGAAGGGGAGAAGAGAGAAGAGGGAGCATGTTTTGAGAATAATTAATGAGCTACCATATTTCAAGGGATGCTCTACCATCCTTTGGTCTAATCATGACTAGTCCATTATGAACAAGATAGTCTTTATTTTTCCCAATAGTCCCTGAGCAATAAACTAGAAGACAAGTTTTTCCAAAGATGGCAAGTCATGATCCTATTAATGAAAGGGACCCTTAGGCACTCATGAAATATATTAAATTCTTGAATTAATTCTCCAACTACCATATCTATATTTTTGATATTCTATGTTATCTTTCTAATTGTCTTGTGTATAAGTAAAAATCCCTCACATCTATAGACCTAACAGAGGTTTGATTATGTCTACTTTGGGTAGTTATCTGTTGAGATCTTAGATCAAGACATTCCTTCATTGATTACATATATCTACCCCTTGATTTGAAAAATGGACCTGGGTTTACTATAAATGGAAAAAAAAAATCTAAGATTATTGGTTTCCTATATATTTCATATGAAAATGGACCAATAGACTATATAACCATTTCTCTGCACTTCCATTAGGTCTAAAAGACCTATTTTAACTCTATGAAACTCCATTGGAAATTCTTGGTCCTATTTCATCATTTAAACTATAAACCCTTTATCCATATTAGGTATGAAATACCTATTTTGTCCTTATGAATCTTTCATGGTGATTTTAAATCTTATGATGTCCATCTAGTTCAACCCAGACTAAATTCAAACTAGGTTCCTTAGTCTTTACCTTGTCTAGGTCTAAAAATGACTTATCGACTTTCATCAAAATGTCCTAAGATCATCCTTTACTTATTTAATTTCAACCATGACTTGAATCATTGACATATTGAGATATCTCATACCATTGATCTATGTCTGTATAAATGACTATGAGTCATTGATCTTGCCTTTGATTTGTCAACTCTATCTAATACTTTTCCATGTGTCACTTATGCATTAGTTCTCAAGATTCACTGTTAGTTTGCAACCTCACTCGCTTATGCCATTTGTCAATTTATTGAGCTCCTTTACTATTTTACTCATTTCACACCATTAGAAAAATATGTATGATTAAATGAAGATTGTTAGATCTATTAGGATGGACTATTTGAAATCTAATGACCACTTCAATAACTTAAATTTGATGACTATGCTCTCATCAAATGATATTTTCACAAGCTTAATTGATTTTCATGTGACCATCAAATTTAATCTCAAATTTTTTATATTCAAGCTTAAACTTGACAATAGAATGAATGTCTTATGTTTTTTGACTAACTTTGAAGGCTTGGATCTGGAAGTGAAGAAGTCATGGAGGAACCAGATTTTCAAGAGATGTTATTGATACTAAAAGGGATGAAACCACTTGATCCACTGGATTTGGGATTTTTATAAGTGTGTTTTATAAAATTTTAAGATAGTTACCCTATGTGATTTGCATGACATCTACGTACCTATCATAGCAAATAGTCTCAAATTGCTTGGAAGGTCAACTTTGCACCCTCATATGTTATTTTGCACTTAGATAGATGGCTTGAAATTTAGTGCATAGTAACTTGTGAATAATGTGATCGCAATAATATGACCAACTATCCCTAACTCATCTACACATGGCAATGATAACATCAACAAACTACCTACTTATAATTTCTACCACTAGACCCAAAATTTATAAATGAACATAATAAATAACTAGATGAATGTATGCACTTCTATACTCATTCCAATCACTCTTGATACCCTATAGGGTCTCTGTAACCTATCATCTACTCATCCATTAACAACCTGATCCATATGGGTACAAGCTTGGTACATAGGCTAAAATTTGCCAATAGTACTTGTTTTACACACATTGTATGATTCACACACAAACAAATACATAGGGAATAAATACATTATCTTGAGGCCCTATTTAAAGTATTGGATATGTAATCAAAAACCTTTTATAGTAGGATAATTTGGTTTATATCAAAATTATATGCCCACTAACCCATTTTTACCCAAGGTCACATTAAATATGGAAAGTTAGGGTTTTGCCATTTCACAAGGAGCTATAGTCCATAATCCATATCTAAATGCACTAGAGTGAAGGTGAATTAAAACCTAGAATCATCTAGGTGGTCACATCTTATCTATCTAGATATTCCATATAAGACATTATCATTAGACTCAGTCATTAACATTGACATAACTATCCAAGGTTGACAGAACTATATAGATAACCAGAGATACTAACTATAGAATCTAAAGCTGATCATGATCATTATATTACAAAACAACCTGAGGAAGCTACGACTGATTCAGAGAATGAGAATGAAAAGAGTATCCAAACTGTATCGACGAATCAGGAGACTCCGCTAGAGATAGTTCCTGTTGAAGGGTCGGTGGAGATTGGATTATGTGATCTCTCTGAACCGATTACTGAGGAGGTGGTGGTTCCTCCACCTATTTCAAAGGATTCTCCTAGGAGCCAGTTGTTGGCTGGTTCTCTTACAGATTTTGCTGAGGCTTCGTCGCCCTCTGGACTTCATGGTTCTTGGCCTTCTGAGGACTGGTCTGCTAAGGTAGCTAAGGTAGAGGATGGTTGGATAGCTGTTAAGAGGAAAAAATCTAAGTCTCTGGTCCTCCCTCTAGACATGAAACTTTGGTCTTGTAAAAAAAATAAATATAGTTTCTGTTTGTCCTGTTCTTGACTGTTGTTTTCAAATTTTTGGTTAATCTGGTCTAGCTTTTGTAGGTTCTAGGTTATTTCATATCCTGGGTCTGCTTAAGGTTTATATCTCATCTGATGTAAAGGGTTTCGGGGCCCCTTCAAAACCTGTTTTTACCTTAATCTAAAACTATAGAATCTAAAAACTATTTTAAGATTTTCTTCTCACCTACTTTAAACATGTTCTATATATAACTACATTAGCATAAAAATAATATAAGTACTTATATTCTTTGTCATTTATATATCTAGCCTAGTTTTACATTCCATAATTAAACTATCATAGCATAATAAATTTAGTTTATGATTATATTTGAGTATTGTATGTAATTAGCCTACTATAGATATGATTATCATCCTTGTGCCATTTCTTTTTTATATTCTTAACCCTAATCTTAAGATGAAACACATATCATAACTATTTCATTTTAGGGTTAGACAAGGTGTTAATCCTAATTTTTGACAAATCCCCATACGTATGAGATTCTCAAAGGCTCTTAAATATACTAGATTGTTATGAATGTTTTTTTCCAAACAACTTAATGGTAAGGAGGATGGGTGGGACCTAGGAACTCAACCTTATTCTTGTGTATCAACACATTAGTGTGCATAAACTTGGACTTGGGATATAATGGTTTATCCATGAGGGACTTTAGGAAGAGATATCTTTGCTTTGTGATAAAATTAAGCTTATTTAAATTTATTTTTTTCTTGATATTATTCATCTCCTCCAATATGTTATACCTATATTTATAGTGGTAGGTTTGATATATTTAGGTGGCTTGGGATTATTATCCTTTAGAGGTGGGGAATCATTTCAGTATCTTAGATCAGGAGGGGTTGCACCATTATTAATAAGATTGGAAGTGGTAAGAGGATGTTGATACATCTAGTTATTAAAAGTGTATTTTCTCTACTAGAACTAGTGGAAAGCATGCACCTCATTGGTGGCCTCTTCTAGCTCATTATCCTAATGGATAAATAAGTCTAAATTTTATAACACCATGTCAATGCTTGGGAGTCTTGAGGCATTAGGGCCTTGTGTCTAACTATTGACACTAGAATTATTTAGGATCACCTCATACTCTTTCATTTCCATTTTAAATATATCAAAGGAGATATAAAACTTGATGTAGTCTAAATCCCTATGTTGGATTATGTTGTGTGCATGATACCAATTTGGTAAGGCTAATTCACAAAATTTTATCTCAAACATTTTATTAGGTGAGGTATTTGGCTAGTTTTAATAAAGGTTACAGTGATTATTATATTTATAATAGATGAAATTTATGTTCTAACCCTATCCACAATTTTTTCCAACTTATCTTTAGATGACTAAGAAGTCATTTCCAAAATTTTAACCAAGATTGTATAGTGTTCAACTCATTCTTGGTGGATCCATATGAAAAACTTTAGACATTAATCATGATAGGCACCATTTATTTATTATGGTCTTTAGGTGATACTTCTTTATTAACTAGGTTAAGGAATCCCAAGTGTCAATTAGGAGCAGTGTGCTTCAATGGAATATAATTTGTCAATAACATAAGTTATGACATGGGTACATTATTTCTAGTGGTAAAGAATGGATTAAAGGTAGGTCGGTTTGGGAAAACATTTAGGATATTTTGTGCCAAAATACATTTAGTATCGATATGCTTAACTAATTTTATGTCTCAAACATAAGCTATGGTAAAATCTATCACTAAAGGGTCTCAACCTAGGAACATAACTATCTAAGGGTTTAACATGTTCTTGTAAATTTTAAGGGTTGATTAGGTGTTTAGTGTATATATATATATATATATATATATATATATATATATATATATATATATATATATAAATTATCTAACTATACATACTTGTGATCCTACCATTGAGTTTCTTTATGGGATTAATTGGTTCTCTCTTGATGCATGTAAACTATTGGTACACCATAGTTGGGTCAATGAATTGCTAAAACTTAGGAACATATTATTGAATTGGTCCCAACTTGTAAAATAAATTTTAGGAAAATTTAAACACAAATCATATATTATTTACATTAAATTGAATATGAGAATACTACAAGTCATCATGTTCAACATTCATAATCTTGAGAGTAGTCATGTATGAGGTGACATGTTCTTTAGTGATATGCCCCACATTTTTTTCAAATATTAGAAGGTACATTCATGGGTTCTTGTGTAGGTCATGGATAAATCCAAGAATTTCAATGGTATACCTAAATAAACATACTAAAGGTGTATCCATATGTGGAGGTTAGTTAGGGGATAATTGAAAGGATGTGCTAGTAGGTATGACCAAGGGTCTTGGTATTCCTATAAAATTTTTGGTTTTTCTATGGAAATGCAAAGGGGATATAATAAGTCATCCAAGATCCACTTAGGATCTAGTTATCTACACAATAGGCTTTAGCTAAAGTATAAACTTAAATTTTGTCAATCAATGAGAAGGGGTCCCTCCCTCTAGCACAAGCTATTATCACTCCCAATTTTTTTTTGGGAAACACCTATGAGAATAGGTGCTTAGAAGGAACTGAGGTGAAAATAAGGGACTTCAATCCTCCCATTTTAGGGTAATTACTTAGATAATCCATGAGATAATTTGTTGGTATTGGGATTCATTAAATAACCTCCTTAGAATAGATATCCAAAAGATCCATGCCACCACACTATGCCTAAGTCTATTTTTCTCACTAACATAAAAAATCATATACTTATAGCTACACCTATTTCAATGGATTAAAATTATGAGCCCTACTTTTCTTCACTTCACTTATAATAAAAGTTGTTTCAGTCTTGGGCATGTAGCAGGCTACAAAAATCACAAAAGAAGACACAATATTAAAAAAATGATGAATTATAATATTCCAAATAGTCATTATTTAGTTCACTTCATGATTTATATATATGGGTACAAATATCACTTGAAAATAATAATAAAAACATAGAGGGGAGAGAGGATAAGGTAAAAAAGAGATATTTCTAAGCAAATGAAAATACAAACACTTCAAGGATCCAAAATGTGTTTAGCTATAATTTTACCACTATATGCCAAGTTTCACAATGGCTTGAGCTTTGGTCATAAAGGGAGAGATTCTAATGATAAAATATAAATGCTTTATTCCATTATTACTTTCATGAATAAACTACAAATATGACTATAGTTAACTACAAAATTCCCCATAAACATAAAGTAAAGTGAAAAGAATCAAAGAAAATAAATAGAATAAGAAAAACTCATCCTAATTAATCCATAAACTTTGTATAAAAACACAAATAAAAATCCTATACCATTATTATTAATCCATTAAAACATAAAATAAAATGGAGGACATCAATGAAAACCATATGCATTTATACCAAAAAAACCAAATTTACATTAATCTAACAATGTTTGTTTATAATATAGTTGATCCTTTTAAAATATTACACACACACACACACACACACACACACACACACACACACACACACACACACACACACACACACACACACACACACACACACACACACACAAATGTTTGTGTGTGGCCCATTTCCAAGTAGCATAGATTCTTACTCTATGTCATCATGGCCTAAAATGGTTATACTAGAATTATACAAAAATATCCCATATCCTAAAATAAGTGAAATAGTTTCTTAGTGCCCACTAAGAGAGAATAATGAAGAGGTTGGATGTGGGCCACTTATAAAATAATTAGGAGGTATCTCCTTGGCTTACAACATAACTACCACTAAATTGAACTCCTAATCCTAATTGTCAAGGCTCATGGGAGGTTGTTGTAAGATTACCTCAGCATGGTCCAACAATTGCTTGTTCATTTAAAGTGGGGCTAGAGGTAAACCTTCACTTCAAACACCTAGATAATGATAGATGGATATTGGGTTAACAATTATAGAATCACTTTGGATTTAGTTCATTTGGATTTCACCACCTTTCTTTGCATGACCTAGTTGAATTTGGTTAGCTAGACCTCAAATTCCTCCTTGTCAAGTAGGGTTCCATATTGTTAGAATATAATCATGATGTTGACCTATTTGAAATAGCTCAACATTTACTCCCTACTCCCCTCTAAAGGATCAATCACTATTTGGGTTGTAGCTAAACACTATTCATTTGAAGTCTTGATGGACCTAACAAAAGTCTAGTAGAGGTTTAGATCCATGAGAGGCATGATATTAATCTCTAATAAAATGCCTTTTTGATGAAACAAAATGATATTTTTTTCACTTACTATCCATGAGAGTAACCCTCTATGAGTATGGTTGAGTACATAAAAGGTGATCATTGCTCATGGTTATGGCTCTGGTTACCTCTCTTAGAGCTAGAAATAACTATTCAAGGGCCTCCTTATCTTTAAAAATTATATTTTATAATAAAGTGATCCTCAAATATGACATAGTAATCTATATTTCTCCTATGTTTCTTCCATGATCTACTTAGTTAGATCATTAGTAAAATTGGATCATGAATATAGAGAATTCAACCACTTTATCCTCCTAGTTAGATGTCCCTGCTTTGGTGAGGGATAAGAGTTCATGTTTAATTGGTCATACCATTAGGTCCTCTTATTGAGTTAAAATTTGTGTAATAACTCTCTTCATCCTCTTATTTCCTCTATCAAATTCCCATTGGACCTCTAGATAAACATGATAGACCATTTAAAGTCTCTATGTTTTTATATGTGCCATATAAATGTTGTCACCAAATCTTACACCTTAGAAGAAGTTGTTAAATATTCTTCTAAATTTAGGGAAAATGGGAAAATTAATAAATATGTGGGTGTACCTATATTAGAAATGAGCCTCTAGATTTAAGTAATAACTCCCTGAATGTATCTTGAAATGCTCTTATCTATACCAACTAATTACTTATGGGGAAAAGAGTTAGAAAATTCATGAATTAAACCTACTCTAAAGGAGGTGATGCATCAAATGTTTAAGGATCCACTCTCAATATTGAACTCATTAACACACTAATAGACTATGAATAGAACTAATGCAGTGTTTATAATGGTTTCTAAGAAATAATGCTTCACCTAGAGGTCAATTTGATGGAATTAGGCTAGAGGGAAATAAGGGTAAGGCTTAATTGAAAATATTTACAATAAACTATCCACTCTATACCTAATACATCAACCTTTAGACACACTAGATGACCTACAAGAAAGTTTATTATCACTTAGTTTGATATTGGACCTAAAATGGGAAGATGACAACCATATTTGTATATCAAATAAATAAAAAACACTAAGCACATATTAGTACACAAATATAAAATGCTTTATTCATTACTCCAAGAAGTGTTAAATACAATTTTTAGTAGAGTCTATTCATACTATCCCTAAGGATATATAAAAATATCTAAAAGGTTATATTTATAGAATAAAGGGACTTTAGAGAGAGACTTTGGTGATCAAAGTGGAATCAAAGAGTTGAAGTCCATTTGAACTACAATTAAAATTGATTCTAAAAATTATGCTCATTCAAGCTTCCTGATTGATATAGGTCACTTTAGTCTATTACACAGTTACATTATTTCTTCATTGATGCTCCTTGATGGTTACAATGGTGAGATCAAGTTATTGTAAACTGGGTCCTAACATCAATGTAGTTAGAACAATTAGATCAATTAGGAAGATTAAATGAGCATAAATTTTATAATTAGTTATAACTATGGTTCAAATGGAGTTGAGATCTTTGATTCCTATTTCAGCACCAAAGTCTCTCTCTCTCTAAAGGCCCTTTATTTTATAAATATAAACTTTGAGCTATTGTTATCTATCCCTCAATCTGGTATGACTAAACTCTACCAAAAATTTTATTATACACCACTTAGAGTAATGAATAGAGCATTTTTTAGTTGTTTACTAATATATTCTTAGTATTTTGCATTTTTTTATATGCAAAGGTGGTTTTCATCTTCCCTTTGTAGGTCCAACTTTAACCTAAGTGATAATAAAATTTCTTGTAGGCCATCTAATATGTTCAAAGGTTTATTTTTTAGGTAAAGAGTGAATATTTGACTATAAGTGCTTTTAATCAAGCCTTACTCTCATTTCCCTCCAGCTTAAGTCCATCAAATTAACCTCTAGGTGAAGCATCATTACTTATAAACCATTGTAAACATTGTATTAGTTTTATTCATATTATATTAGTGTGATAATGAGTTTAATCATGGATCCTTGAACATTAGGTGCATCACATCCTTTAGATTAGGTTCAATTCATGTATTATCTAGCTTTTTTCTCCATTAGTAACTAGTTGATATAAATAAGATCATTTCAAGATACATTCAGGGAGATAGCCCTTAAATCTAGAGGCTCATTTCAAATATAGGTATACCCACATACCTATAAATGTTCCCATGTTTCCAAAATATGGAAAAATATTGAAAAAATTATTCTACAGTGCAAGATTTGGTGACATAGTTCTAGCAAACTTGATGAGACCCATTTTTTTCAAGACAACTTGTCAAAATGAATGCAAGTCTTAACAAACATTAGATGAAAATTTGTATGCTTCTCAACATTTGGTAACTCCTTCAAGGTAAATATATTTCAAGGCCATTATTTTTTTATATACTTGCCCTCATAATTCATGGTTCTCGCTAGGTCATCCTCTGCTAGAACATTCAATCCCATTAAATCACCCATTCAGCCTAAAATTCTTCTTGAAGTTCAATATGCACAACCTAATCTTCCATTTAAAGAACAAATAGATTTTAATAGAGAGGAAGAGGTTTAAGAGGTTGAATATCTTAAATAAGAAAACTTGGTTAGACCTCATACTTTCCCTACCTTCAATACTGATAATCTAATTCAAATTCATGTATATGAAGTCATTCCTCCTAATTCCATGAAAGGTGTGCCCACATTCAATGGTGAGAGTCATATCACACCTAGTGATCACATTATATATGTTTCTAACTTTTATATTTTCCACAATATTATTTGAGACAACATTACCATTAGAGTCCTTGACATGTCTCTTAAAGGGAAAGCTCTTTATTGGTATAGGATTCTAGAAGGTGGATGCATCATAACATGGTATGAATTTGGAGTGTTTTTGACTTCCATATTTGAAAATGAAAGTTGCCATTCCTCTCTCATACATCAACTCAACATGATAAAAAGGGGACCCAAATAAATAATCCATGACTTTAATGAAATGTTTTAGAAGACTTGGCATAGATTACCTCTGCCCATGAAACCACCTACTAGCTTTGTGTTTTATACTCACTTGAAAGCCATTGGGACAAATTATTATCATGATTCAATATATGGGTGTTTATACCCTCCCAAAAGTATATGAGCTTTATATTAAAGCTGAATATAATCTCATCCAAGTTGGAATATTTCTACCTAAAGTGTTTATGCCTAATCTGTCTCATAGTTATACTAGTATTTTGGAAGTGGCTCAAATTATTAATGCCAATACCAAGCCCAAGGCTACTCTTAAGAAGTTATATAATTATATGGAAAAATATGAATATATTCAATGGTTGGAACCTAATATTTAGAGAGTAAATATGCAACAAGGTACTTATTATAATCCTTAACCCTGCAAATAATTTGTCAATAATATGGAAGAGGAAATATACAGCTTGGGATTAGGTAGATAATTTTTCTCATGGATGATAGTGAGAATGGAGATCAAGCTTTGGTGGCTCAAGGAGTGTCTAATCCACTTCTATAAAATGAGGATGAGGTGATGATACAAGTTAATGAGGATTTTCAACCTCAAAGAGAGATCTTTACCAATTTTTAGGTTGAAGACACTTTTGTGCTAAATCAATGATCCTCTATCATAGAAAACATGAGGGCCAAGAGGAAGGATTTAGAATGTGGTAGTATCATGCACACAAACTCATCTAATCCTCTTGTAAGGCAATAAGATAGTTGCAAGTGTGATAGTTCAAAAAAAAATATATATCTCCATCAAGTCAAAATATAGTAAGGTTTTCTCCTATTCCTCAAGTTTGAAGTAATTCTCTAGCTACAAGATCCCAAGATAAAGTAGGTATGACTTTTTTAAAAATTGTATATTCATTTAAGAATACTAAAACATCCATTCTCTTTGGGATGTTATTCATATGCCTAGTAAAAAAGAACTCCTATAAAAGTAGTTATCTGTTATCCCTGTTAGTGTCTCACCCTCAAATCAAAGTCTCAACCATGTTGCTCTTTAAAATTCCCCTAGTAACATTGTTGAACCATCTACTAGGGCTAAGAAACCTCCATCATTTTAACTCACCCTTACTATAGGTGATAAGTTGGTACACAATCACATAGTTGATAATGAAACTTCTACTTCTATCATACCCAAAGTTGTAGTTGACAAGTTGGGCCTAACATATTTGCCACATAACAAAGGGGTCCTTAAATTAGATGGTAGACCTACCAAGATAGTAGGACTGATAAATGTCTTTAAGGTTTATTTCATGATCATCCTAGTTTTCATATCTTGTAAAACATAGTTGTGGTTGATCTCCCAGCCTAATTTGCAATCTATATATTAAGGGACATCATAACCAAGATAGGTGGCTACCTCTTAGTTTAATAGTATTTTTTCCTTTAGAATAAGGTATAGGGACAAGGTGATAATTTGAACATAACCCCTTGGAACGTTTCATATTGAGCCTTACATTTAGATAAGTTCTAATCTAAATTATGTGGCCCATGAATAAAATGACACTATTGTAGATGATGGCACTTCTTTCAAGCTTGAGGGTATTGTAGATTTATTTCTTGATGAATATGTAACTAATAATTTTGAGCATGATCCTTATGATTTTTGTGGAGGAAAATTATTTAGGAGTGTATTGTATACATGAAGGAGTACCAACACCTCTACTTGTTAAGGAAGAGGGTGAAGATGATGAGATGTGGAAGATGTTTTTTAATGGTTCAAGAAACAAGGTTGGTGTAGGGGCTGGTGTTATGTTGATCTCTTCATATAAACAATAGTATTATGCTTCATATATATTTCATTTCAGTTGTACTTGTAATGTGTCTGAGTATGTATGTTTAATTCATGTCCTTCAATAGGCAAGGAGAAATGAAATCAAGAACTTGCAAGTATATGGAGATAGTGAATTGGTTGTGCATTAGGTGAGGAATGTGGTTGCTTCAAAAAATATTTTTATTAAGTCATACAGACATAGGTTATGTGATTTTATTTAATAATTAAATGCATTTAATATTTATTCAACCCCAAGGGAGTGAAATAGTCATGATGATAGGCTAGCTACAATAAGAGCTCAATCTGATACTCCAACTACCATAAAAGAGGAAGTAAAAGAGTCTCATATCAAGGTCATTATCAAAACTTTATTACATGATAATGAAGTGTCTTAGAAAGTGTTTTATAGTGATAAACACATTACATGATTCTTACAAAATGAAGCTAAGTTTTCATCAAGGAGTCAAAAGAGACTCCAAGAATAATTGGGTGATCAGATTGTGAAACTAAGAACCAATAAGATACTTAAGGGTTTGGTGACCTTAGAAATTATATTCAATGAGAATGATAAAAAATAATAATGATAAATTGAGTATGTATACAAAAGAGGATAATTATGAAAGAGTCTTGATCTTTAAGGACAAACTCCTCAAACTTGGTAAGGTATGTTCTACATTAGAAAAGCAGCCATTTATTGAGCTGTGTAGATATTTTCATGATATATTTTCTTGGAAATATAAGTGCCTAAAAGGATTTTATCCTAGCATAGCACACTATACCATTGATTTGGAACCTATAGTTAAACTATTTAGACAAAAGCAAAGACCCATCAACCCCAATGTTGAGAAACGCCTGAGGTTAGAGCTTACCAAAATCCTTAAGTATGAGATAATATTTCCCATCAAGCAACACTTTTATTTCCCATGTTGAGATCATCCTTAAATGGATAGCTAACCTTGTGCCTATTATAAATAATAATGGGGAGATAAGACCTTTTGTAGAATTTAGAGATCTGAGTAGAGTGTCGCTCAAAGATCACTATCCTTTACCCTTAATGGATCATATTTTGTAAATGGTTTTAGGTTATCAACATTTTTCTCTTCTAGATGGATGTTTAGGATATAATCAGATTTTACTCAATGAGGTTGATTATTTTAATACAACATTCAATATTAAATGGGGGACTTTAGCTTATAGGAAGATGCCCTTTGGTCTGTCCAATGCTTGTGCCACATTTCAAAGAGAAATAGACATGGCCTTCAAAGGTTTGATAAAAGGGGTGCTATTGGTTTGTATAGATGATATAATAGTGTTTTTTAAATATGATAATAAACACATGCAACACTTGAGACAAGTTTTTGAAAGTATTAGGTAGTATGGAATATCTCTTAATCCAAAGAAGTGCATATTTTCTATTCATGAGGGTAAGCTCTTAGGACATAGCATTTACAAGGATGGTTTCACTATTGATCCTAAAAGAATAGATGGTATTATAGGCTTATAATTTCCCTTGCATGAGAAATGTCTTCAAAGTTTCTTAAGAAAGATAAATTTTGTAAGGAGGTTCATACCTAGTTGTTCATCTTTGGTGAAACCTATCAAAGCTATGCTCAGGAAGAACCAAGTCTTTTCTTGGACCAAAGAGGGTAAGAGTAGTTTTGAGGCCATAAATAAAGTAATTATAGAAGCTCCTACTCTTATTAATCATGAATTTACTAAATAATTCATGTTGTTTTCATTTTCCAACCTTGATACTATATCATCCATGCTAATGCAAAAGAATAATAAGGGTGTGAAGAATCCAATCACATTATTTAGTCAAGGTTTAGAAGGTTATTAATTCAAGTAAACCTTTGTAGAGAAACAAGCCTTTGCTATTTTAAGGTACTAAATTAGTTTAGATATATGGTTTCAAATAATAAGATTCATGTCATGGTCTCTCATCCTAGTACAAAAGAGTTTCTTTTGAGAAAAGATCTTAGTGAAAAGAGAGTAGGGTGGATCACTAAAGTAATGGAATATGATGTTGATATCAAGGTGAAAAAATTGATAAGCTGTAAATTCCTTTATGAAAATATAGATTCAGATCTTCATGAGTCAAAGGAAGAGGCCTTAGTCAATCATGATTGTTCCCAATTAACTGGTTCATTACCTCCATAAAGTTGGACACATGATGTGATCATATTTTTGAAAAATGGTGAGTATCATAATGGTATGAGTAGATCACAAAGGAGATATTTTAGGTTGAAATATATTCCCTTTTGTCTTTTTGAGGGTGTTATTTTTAGGAGGGACATCAATGGTATGTTATTCATATGAACTGATAATGATCAATTTAGAGTGTTGTTTGAGAAGTTTCATGATGGGATAATAGGAGGTAATTTCTCTCCAAGAACCATAATTTCCAAGATCATGAGCAAAATATATTATTGGCCTATCCTCTTTAAGGATTGCGATGCTTGGATGAGGAATTGTGTACAATGTTATTTCTTTGTAGGAAAATAAAATCTTATCTCTGTTCCTTTAAATCCTAGCCAAGTTAATTAACCTTTCATGCAATGGGGTCTTGATTTCATTGGCATGATGAATCCCCATTATGTCTTAGTCATAAATGGATACTCACAATAATTGAATTTTTAAAAGATGGGTTGAGTTAGTAGCATTGAAGGAAGCTAATGAGAATGGTAGCTTAGAGTTCTATGAGAACATCATAACAAGGTTTGGCACTCCTACTATTATTATAGATAATGATATTGCTTTTATGGGTGCTAATATAGATGATTAGGAAAATAGTAATGGAATATTATTGAGAACTTCATCTAACTATTACCCTCATAGTAATGAATTGGATGAATTTACAAATAATAATCTGATCAGAATCATCAAGAGAACCTTGGATCCTACCCAAAGAGCTTGGCATATCAAATTAAAGACAACCTTATGGGCTGATAGGATAACTCCAAAGAGGTCATTAGGGAATTCTCCTTTTGTACTTATCTATGGAAGGGAAGCTAGGTTCTCTATCTCTCAAAATTTATCTACCTTAGAGTTAACACATCAATTAGAGTTGCTTGAGAACACTCCAATAGAAGAGATATTGATAGAATTAATAAAGTTGCAAGACACTAGAGATAAAGCTCATCAAGCTATGGAGCATCATCAATTACTAATGAATAGGTATTTTGACAAGAAGGAAACTCTAAGATCATTTCAATAAGGTGACATAGTATTGAAATGAGATGAAGATAGATCAAAACTAGGGAGGCATACAAAATTTAATACCCTATGGAGAGGACCATATGTCATCATCAAGTGAAAGAAAAGCAAATATTTTTAGTTATCAAGTATGAATGGAGAAGAGCTACCTATCCATATGAATGGGATACATTTGAAACCTTAGCATTGAGAATTGAAGGTTAGTTTTGTAAATATTAGACTAAGTGTGTATTTCCTTTCTTGTTATGTTGTGTTTAATAAGTGCTCATGAAGAACATGTGTGTTTCTTTCTTGATATATTATTCTTTCTATTTTGTGTTTTTTTCTCATAATAAGGTAGTTTATATTTCAAAATTATGTACTTGTGACTCTATAACCCAATGGATAGGATTAGTCAAATAGTCATGGAATAACAAGCATACCAGCCTTGGGAAATCACCAAGATGTTGACCATTTTTACCTCAGGCCAAAATGGGTCAACCCCCTATAGTCAAAATATTGTATAGGGGATTTTTATAATGTCATAGGGTATGTTGTAGTTCATTTGATGTCATTTCATATTCCATTATATCTTTGGTCATAGTCTAGCTTAGTCCTTATGTCATTTCTTTGGGGTAATTTTAGAGTCATATATGAAAGTGGTAGGTTTTCATGGTGTCAAAATAGTCAGGTTCATGGAAAGAGTTTGCATAGGCCTCAAAAATTCAAAATAAAGCTCAACATTTATCTATTGGGGTCCTAAATTTAATGGTCATGTAGACACAAATTATGGTCACATGAATATCAAATGATGGGCACACAGATGTCAAATTTATGTAACAACAAAAACCTTTGGGGTCCAAAAGTTTTAATGATGGTCATGCAAACATCAAATATAGGCATGTAGATGCAAATTTTAAGTTCATGAGCTAGCCATTTGCATTCAAATTTTGGGTCTTAGGAAATTTGATAGTCTACATTGAATTATACATCTTGATCCAATGGTGAAAGATGAGTCAAAAGGTCAAGGATCTTAGAGGCCACCACATGGAAAAAGTGCAAAAGTAGACATACTAACAATAGGATCCTAAGATCAATGTGTGATTGTTAAGTGACATGAACATGTTCAAGATGATATAAGATTAGTGTTTCTTTCTTGATCATACTGATCAAGATCAATGGTGAAATATGGCTCAAAGGGTCAAGATCTTATAGTGAGGATCTATGGGACCAATGAAAATAGAGATAGCTAGGCACAATTTAATTAGTTTGAGTAAGTTTTTGATAGGCAAGGTCAAACCAAAGGAGTAGTTTTTTACCAAAGTAAATAGGTCCTATAGTGTCATCATTATACTTTTAAAAAATGATCAAGTGTTAAGAAATAGACATAGTGATGTAGCCAAGGTGATAAAGAACATAAATAGATGCCATTAAAGCTTAATATGGACCTTTGGTTCAACATTTTATAGCTTGTAGGGTTCATTTTATGACTGTGTTCACCATTCTTAAAGGGATCCATGCATATATGAATTATTGATTCCTAAAATGACATAATGGGTATTTTTGGACCTATTCAAATCTAGAAAGGGGGATATATAGTCTATAGGTCTCCATCAACATAGTGACTATATGAGAACCAATAGTCTAAGATTAGTTTTCCATCTATAATGGACTTCTGAATAGGGGGATGTGTTTGAGCATGATCCATTTTAAATAAGATATATAATTTCAAAGGATGCCATGAAGATATACACATATACCCCAATGGTTTTATCTCCAAGACCAACTACATTAAAAAGACCCTTCTATCCACGTTTGCATCCCATGATGAACTAGTGAAAAGTAGTTAGCACCAGGATACAGCTCTAATAGATTGATCTAATTTTTATAACTACATTGATACTAGGACCTAGCTCAAAATAAATTGTTCCCACTATTACAACCATTAGGGAGCATCAATGAAGGAATAATATAACTGTGTAATGGACTAAAGTGACCAAGATCAATCAAAAATCTTGAATGAGTATAATTTGTAGAAGTAGTTGTAATTATGATTTAAATGGATTTAATCTCTTTGATTCCTATTTGAGCACCAAATTATCTTTCTCTAAAGGCCCATTATTATATAAATATAGAATTTTATCTATTATTATCTACCTCTCAAGATGGTATGACTATACTCTATCAAAAATTGTATTTTGTACCTCTTAGATTAATAAACAAAGCATTTTGTAATTATTTGATAATATGTGGTTAGTGTTTTGTATTTTTTTGATATGGAAAGGTTATTGTCATCTTCCCTTTATAGGTCTAAGTTTAACTTAAGTGATAATAAACTTTATTGCTAGTCATCTAGTGTGTCTAAAGGTTGATGTCTCAGATATAGAGTGGATAGTTGAATGTAAGTTATTTCAATAAAGACTTACCCTCATTTCCCTCTAGCCTAAGTCCATAAAATTGACCTCTAGGTGAAACATTTTTTATTAGAAACCATTGTAAACACTACATTAGTTCTATTCATAATATATTAGTATGTTAATTAGTTCAATCTTGAGAGTGGATCCTTGAACATTCGGTGCATCACCTCCTTTAGATTATGTTCAATTCATACATTCTCTAACTCTTTTCCCCATAAGTAATTAGTTGGTATAGATAATAGCATTTTAAGATACATTTAGGGATATATCCCTTAAATATATAGGCTTATTTCCAATATAAGTACACCCCCATACTTGGAAATGTTCCCATGTTGCCCAAATTTGGAAGAAGATTGAACAACTTCTTCTAAGGTACATGATTTGGTGACAACAGGAACTTACCTATCTTAGACATGTAGTAACTAATAAGGTGGTGGAAGAGGATAAAGGTTGGATAGTAAAGATAAAGGTAGATATTAGATGCTTAGGTGGATGAGGAATGATTGAAGTAGAGGGAAGGAAGGAAGGAAGAAAGGAATGGAGGAGTGGGAATGAACTTGAAATGAGGTAGGAAGAATGGGGATCTTGGTGGAAATAACTAGGCACACCATTAGTCAGGGTTCATCTTAACTTATAGACAAATGTCACCTATTAATGGGGAATTCCATAAGAACAAATAAATTTGTTTCTTAAATTTGAATCCTTGGATGCCCATGGTGATAAATAAGGAGGACTAGGGAGTGATGGAAGGAGCAATTTGAATGGAGATCTAAGAGGGAATTACCTTTTTTCATGTTCATGGATATCATACCCTAATCAATTAAATTTTCAATCATAGTTAAAGGAGGTGTGGTGGAAATTAGAACTTGAGCCAGAGACAATTTTTTTTTACCTTATTACTCTTTTGAGTCATTTTTATTGGATTGACCTACATCATAATAATTGAGTGAGTTATGATAGTAATTATTTACAAATAAACCTATAGAGATGGTGGATTAAATATAGATGTGAATCTATGAACCACTTGAACTACACATACAGGCGCACTTGTTGCTAAGGTCATATTCATTAAGATGGTCGAGGTGGGGACACAAAGAGGTGTATGTTCTATAAGAGTATCAAATAGATCTATTGGTGTGGTAGACATGTGTATGTTATCAATTTAAAGTTAAGATAAATAAAAACATGTTCCCTCCCTATAGATATAAAATTTACTTAAATTGAACAAGATACTCTTGAAGGTGAGGGCCATGTAACTTGAGACTCATGGAGATGTGTATATTCCTTTAGGTAAAATAGGCTGAGTGGAGGGGAATTGGAAATGATGATATTAAACATGGAAAAATACATGGGTAATTGAGATAATTGGGGTGCTAACACAATAGGAACTAGGGGAGGCCTCATTAGAATAGGCTAGGTAGGAGTATGGAATGTTGGTGGTTGTCTGATGGGTTGTGTAGGTATGGTGATAGTGGGGGAGAGAATATCTAGCTAAACTTCCTATTAGTCCCATGTTAGGATTACTTAAGGTATATTATCAATGTCAAAGTGAGTCACTGTGCCACTTGTAGTTGAGTGACCAATGGAAGTAGAGGTGGTGGAGTTAGAACTAAGACTATGGAAGGTAAAATTTATGGATGTAAAGGTGTGGGGACCCCTTATATGATTCTATTATATACATGGGTAATAATTACCTACATAACCTCTCCCAATTTAATTAGTATAATACCCAAGGCTTATTTTGGTAGAGGTGATTGTATTGGTGGAGCCCATGAAGGTGGTAGAGGCCTCTTTTAAGGACCACTCCATATTGGACCTTATTCCCCTTATTTTTTTCCATTTATACCCTTTTTATTACCTCAGAATCATTATTTATGTTGGGTTAAATGCCATCATCCTTATGTATCTCATTGTGATATGAGATGTTGAGTTGATATATGTATATATCCACATAGACACTGATGACCCCATGAGGATCCCACTCTCTATGCTCTTCCCTTCTCAGAGTGTATGAATTCTTATTCTAAACCATATTTTGTAGTAATGGAAACTTATTTTAGTCATGGTTATAAATGAATATTGGTAAGTTCAGGAACACATTCTAATAGTAATCAACTGAGTAACCATGACACCTTCAAATAACTGATAAATAATATCTTTCTCTACAGGGTGGTTCATGACTTGATAGGGTAAGAAAAGAGGGGATTGATGGATGTCCTCTAAATTGATGATGGTGTGATATCTATAGTACTAGTATGATCCTATGGGTGAGATTTTCCTTAGTTTTTTTGAGAGTCATGGAATGAGCCTCATTTTAATGTACTTGTAGACCATAAGGTAGAAGGACCCATGGATGTCTTATATGTGTTTCATGTAATGATGTGTGTACAAATTATAGAAAACCACATTAAACATAGACTCAGAAGGGGTCCATATAAAAATCACGTAAGGTTTGACGATAAAGGTGACACAAACCATATCCAAAAGATAGCTCAACATATAGAATTTTCCACCCCCTTGAACCACATTGATTCCCTTGATTATTTTGAAGTTGATGAGTATTTTGAGGTCTATGACTACCTCTCCTTCGATGATGATACTTAGTAGTGTCACCAAGAGTATTTTCACATATATGACATCCTTTTATTTGATTAAATGATTCACTAAGATCATTTCAACAAGAACTCCTTCTTAGAAGACATGAATGGGGTATAATTGATGTCTTCCTTTCTAGGTCATCAATCTGGAGAAATGTACAAATCTTAGAGATCCCCATATATTTCATGTATTTCTATCTAGGTGTCTAATTTGTTCTTATTTTAAGTTAAGGTGTACTTTGGGATATTTTAGCACTCTTAAAATTAGTTCTAGATATGTCTATAATTTTGTTTTGAGACCTTATAGAGTATACCAGGTCCTAAATAACATCGTGCACATAAATGGAGTTTTACCACATTATATTGAAAAGATTAGAACATGGGAAAATCTATTTATTGGTAAATACATTATACAATCCTAATTACCCTAGGAAAAAAAAAATTCAATAATTTAGGTCTCATCTTCTTCATCATCTAAGATGGGCTTTTACACATATTTAATTTATGTAAACACATTGTTATAGTTCTTCAAATGGGTCAGGTATGATGAGAAGATGGTATCCCTATATTTAGGCTCAAGCATAGGATTTGAAGATGATATGAACATGGATGAGAGTTTTAATTTAATTATTATGGAATTTTGATCCTAAGGGAAGCACTCAAAGCTCTAGAGGGCACTAAAAGGAATGATACTTTAAAGTTGAAAGTGCTAACGGTAAATAAAATCATATTGAGTCCTTATAGAGATCTAAAAATATCTCCTATATTAATGTAATTTGGAAGCTTACATTGAAAAAATTAAAATTTTATTTGGTGGTACAATCTAATCAATTTTTTGTTGATTTGGAATTAACTCAGAAGATTTTGAAAATGTACTCCCAATTTAAATTTGTTGATAGTGAGGGGATTCTAATTTTTTTTGGAATGATAGCCCAATTACCCAAACTAATTAATGTAAAGGAATGGTAAGATAAAACCTATTTTATCCCCTTTGTACTTCAAGTATCCTCCTATTAGGCCATGTGTATATTTCTGGTTGTGTACTTATTTATAGGTTATTCCAACTTATCATAATTGGGTTTCACTCTTATACCTTTTTGTGAACTAGAGTTTCCCACTTGGATCCATTAAGTAAAAATGGAACTATATTATCAACTTATTAATACAAATGTACCTTTATTTTTATTTTTTAGTCCATTAAAAACCACTTTTCCATTTAGCATTGGAAGTGGTACTTGGTGCTTTATTATTGGCCTTGGGTTCTAATTGTACTTATTTTCTAACTCAATAAAGATGTTATGGGCCATTTCTATCATTTTTTATGGAAGAGTTAGATGGTGGTGTATCATTGGTTGGGATATCTTAGGGATACATCATATCTAACTCTTTTGGTATACTTAAAACTTTGATAGGTTCCATGTGGAAACTTCTCACTCATCAGACTCTTCTAATTTATGATAGCTCTAACACCCTTGGTAGACTAACAAGTATAACAAGTCAAACAAGTTCCATGTGGGAGATTCTCACTAGTCGATCTCTCCTATTGATTTTAAAATTTTGACATCCTTGGAATAATAAAAACATTAATAGGTTCCATGTGAAATATTATCACTCATTCGGCTCTCTAAAGGCTATGACATATTTAACACCCATGGTAGATTGATAACTTTGATAGGATCTATGCAATAGTTTGTCACTCATCAAGATCTCTTGGGGATATGACATATATGATGCCCCTAAGAGACTAAAAACTATGATAATTTCCATGTGGAAACTTATTACTCACAATCTCTCTCGAGTATTTGAAAACTCTGACACCCTCAGGAGACTTACAAGTATGACAATTTTTGTATCACATATCTTCATTCTTTAGGAACTGCTTGGAATCTAAAATTTTATTATTTTACCATGGATGAACATGATGAATACACATGGATGATCCTCCCTTATTCACTTACCTAGATCAGCCTATGAACTATGTTTGGGTTATGGGTGAGTGGGATCATGACAAATTTCATGATATCATGAACCCAAATGGTTGCTAATAAAAAAAGACTTATTAATGTTAGGTAAATTTTGTGAGCAAGCTAAATGAAAACATGTGGCACAATCCATTTTTACTTGGGAATTATCTATTGATAAGTGTTATCATTGATGTAAATTTTTATTACATTTGATGTCAATGTTGATGTCATTTATGTCAAGGTGCACTTGGTGAAGATGCATGGTGAGTGGTCTATACAGTATGAGCTTATGTGCCTAATGTGATAAGGAAGCCATGTGACAAGAGATAATTTCAAGGTAACCTAATGTATCTCTATTAAAATATAATTTTAAGGAAACTTAATGATTCTTTTGATTTTTATTTCAAGTTTTAGATGAATTAGAGCATGTTTGAGTAATAGTTCTTGAGTACAAAGTGATTGAGAATCATAATCTTGACACTAGTCATAGCATGAAGATACCTTATAAGAAGGTGTGAGCATGGTAATTTGGTTAGATATATTTACATAGAAATAATAGGTTTTATAAGGTTGATTGAGAATATATATGAGGTGTTGGAGCACTCAAGAGAGGTTCAAAGTGAGCCTATAAGGGGAACCTACATATCTAATATGCAACTAGACCACTTCTAGACTTTGCTTGGCCTAATGAGGTATTTACAAGACATATGAAGGATGTATGGTATTTTTTTTGCATGCTAAGATGTTTCATGGAATGTATATGAAGTATTAAGAGACTGAAAGGAAGTGTGAAGGTTAGTTAAACACCTAATGAGGTGTGAAGGCTTAGGTGTAGTAAAACAAGATGGTAAGAGCATGGCCTAATGAGGTATCAGGATCTATTTCCAAGGAATGTGTGAGTATGTTATAATTTAAAAATGTGATTAAATTTTTTTATGCATATTCATGAATTTTTAGGTCATAGTTTGTAATAAAAGGTATGAAAAGTGGTTTTGAGGTCTCTCGATTACATAAAATGAAGGGTTATCAACCTGAGAAGGAATTTCAGGTGTTCATTGGCATGTGTAACCTATTTGATGTAGGAGCATCTACAATAGCACCATGGAGGACTAGTTGCAAATGCAAATGATATTCTAGCATGAAAATTTCAAATTCTAGTTTTCCCTCCAAATTGTGAGATTTCAAAATTTCACCTTGAAAGTAAAATGCAATTATCAAAAGTGAAAAGTGAAAAGGTGAAAAATGATGGTTAGGCTGTTGAGTAAATTGGAAGGAATTGGTTGAAACTATTTTCAACCTTAGAATATTGTTAAAACTTAAAAAACAACATTTGTTTGCCTTAAGCCCAATTTGGGCGTAGAAGTTAGAAGGGAGATTCTTGAAAAGAGAGAAAAAAAAGAAGAATTCATCAAGAAGAGAAAAGGAGAAGAGAAGAGAGGATGAGAGGGGCATATAAGAGAATAAGAACATAGAGGAAAGGTCCTCTCATGCAAGGAAAGAGAATGGAATGAAGAAGAGAGAGGAGAATTAGTGAGGGAGGACCTTACTCAAGAAATGGTAAAGGAAAGAGAAGGAGCAGGCAAGAGAATGTGTGAAGAAGCAAATAGGGCTTTAGAAGCCATGGAATATGGAGATTGAATCTAGTATTAAATTGTAAGTCTTCTAGTTGATCAAGAAAGAATGAATGTATTTATTTCATATATGGTTTCTTATGAATTTTGGTGACAGACCTATATATATATATATATATATATATATATATATATATATATATATATATATATATATATATATATATATATATATATATATATATATATATATATATATATATATATATATATATATATATATATATATATATATATATATATATATATATATATATATATATGGGTATGTGAATGTTTATGATGGTTTTCAATAGAAAAAAGAAGAAAGACTGGTTTTTTTGTATGTGGGAACAAGTTTAATTTATTATTATTGTGACCAAGAGGTCTTAAGTGCTTTGAATGTCATAAAAAGCCTAAACAAGCCTAAACAAGATATTCAGGAATTCAAAACTACAGCCCACTGTCTTAAGTAAAACCCACGTGAAAATGTTTGTATGGAGTTGAAAATGGTATGGAAATAGGTCTATAAGGCAATTAGAAACCAAAATAAAGAAGAAACAGGTGTTAGAAACCCATTTAATGTCCGAAAACTCCATAGTTGGAATTCAGGCATGTAGGTGACAGTTTATAGACAAAGATAAGACATTGGCATGTTTTGCATAGTAGATTGATTGATAAACTCATCCCTTGATATGAGTATGAATGGGGAATCCATTTATATGTTGACATGTTTTTATATCACCTTTAAAGGCCTATTGATCATTGTGTTTAAGAAACAAATCATAAACCCTGTTGGCTGTGATATACAGTCAAAGCCAACTGTGATGTCTTGCTTGAAAAGTACAGAAGGTTGATATGACTTTGATGATGATTGGGAAATGTGTAGGGTGTCAATACAGACCCTATAAAACTGATTTTAACCCTTGAAATAGGGTAAAACACACCCAAAAAAATTAATATGCTCTCGGCCTGTGACAGGCTTTAGAAAATCCTGAATTAGGATATAACCCTCAAAATGAGTTTAAATGCTTAAAAACTCTTGAAAATTTGTAATATTACCCATGATGATGTTATAAAACTGTTGGAAGTGGTTTCAAGGTGATACAGTATGGATAAGTATGGAAAATAATAATTGTCAAGTGGATCCTAGGTGTATGTGAGATAAAGAGCATAGGCCAATATAGGAAAAGTGGATTTCTCCAAAGAAGTGCCCTAAAAAATGATTTATTCACCTGTAATAAGATAATGGGTATCTATAATGATGTTTTTTTTTAGTATAAATTCCTTACTTTACTCTAGACAAGACATTTTGCACATAAGGAGGGTTAATTAGAATAGGGCCTAAAGAAGAAAGTATAATTCCGTACAAATCAACCTCAGGAGATTTTTTAGTATGTTATATAAGGGATTAATGGGTATCTATAAATGGTTTTACTTTCATGATTGAGTTAACTGAAAAAGAGTTATGGCCAATAAACAGGAAAAATAGGGTTACAAGGAAAAAATGATCTAGATAGGTCTATATCAGTTTGTTGATGGTTTCAGAGCATTCCAAGGCCAGTTGCATCACCATTCATGATAAATTTTTATATTTATTATATATGGGGAGGGGTATTAACTAATATCTCCATGCATTAGTTTTGGAAATGAGGGGAAGTCCTTTATGAATAATCGTTAACACTAAAAATAATGTAACCCTCTCTAAAACCTTAAAAATGACCCAATGTGAAATATTTTGTTATAAATTACTTATAATTGATTTTTATGTCTATTAAAGTGATTATAGTTTTTATTCAACTATCCAAAACCTTCATGTGTGATTGGTTTGTCAAGGGAATGAATGGATCCTACAAGAAAGTCCTTGTTTCTCAAAGATTTACTATAGTAGTAAGAGCTGACCAATTTGAAGTTCATAAATAGATGGAGGAAAAATATTGAGACTTATATTTCATGATCATGGTGGTTTTTTATCAGGTTCCATCCCTTAGGTGTTCTAAACTGGTCATCCAGGACAACCTATCATTAGTAGGCCTAATGGTGAAAACAATAAGAAACCTAGGCAGAAGTGAGAAGGTAATTAGGAATGTGTTATCATGGATTAGGGATGAATCCAAGTGCATGAATAAATTTTTAAATACCTTTAATAAATTTTCATATTGGATATAATTTTTTGAGGTTAGTGGATATGATGAAAATGTTTATCATAGGTTGACATATCAAGTGCATATGAGATAGTGAAGATGTAAGGCCATGAGATTGGTTTGAAAGATAAATATTGAAATTTGAAAATGTTATATTTATATATAATAATGGTATAATGATTTAATATGATCAAAAATATTCTTCAATACTATTTTCAAGTGGTAATATAGGTTTTGGAGGTCAAAATCACCATGACTGGTCTTCAAGGCAATCTAGTAGTTATAGGTAAGCAAGTTGTAGTGATGAGTTTGAGACTATATAACATGAATTTATGTATATAATTCACATTATTTTGTTTTTAATGTATTTAGTGACATATAAATTATTCTTATAATCTTTGAAGTTAGCATAAGATGTTGAAACATTGGAGCTAAAATGGGTTGACTAGCTTAGGTTTGACTGTGTGTATTAAATATAACAAATTAGTTTACAAGAAAAATAATTTCCATTATATAATATTATATTATTATTAGAGTTTGTTATTAGGATGTTTTAGGATAATTTTAAAACATTTTAATATGTTTATTTTTTTCTTTTGTGTCATAATTTCAATTTTCCATAACTATGTTTTGAGGCTAGTTGGCAGTTTTGAGTGGGCTACTTATACAAAAGATTTTGGGTCCTTTTAGCATGAGATGTGAAGTATAAATAACATGGTTATGATTATAAGGTCATATATATTTTGTATATTTTATTTAGTTCTATGATTATTTTTAAAGATTGTGTTTATTCTTTTGTTGTTCAAGACATACTTTCTGGGTTTGCATAGCCCTAATTATCAACAATACTAATAGCATGCTTCAAGTGGTAGTTATCTCTGAAGTGTGTTATGGAGACTATATAGGATTATTATATGTATATTGGAATTTTATATGATATTTTACTACCATATGATGTTTTTTAATGTGTTTCAAGGAGGACAAAGTCTAATGTATCTTAGAGTAGACCTAATGGGATTAGGTCTCCATGAGAACTAAAGACGAGATTTGGACTAACTGAGGAAGGATAGACCTAAAGGGACTCAAATAAAGTTTGATCCATGTTTATGATATGTAATAATAAATATTACATGTTTTAATTAATAATTTAATAATTTTTGGCCAACCAAGAATGATATGATTAAGAGACCTATATAAATATAAGGTAGTTGTAGGCCTATTTATGTGTGTAGAGAGAAAGCAAATAGAATAAAACATTGGTAATCATAATAAGGTGTTTTATACCTTAAAATAATTATATATTAACTATGATGAAGTATTGATATAGGTTTTTTTTATTAAATTCAAGGTCATATGACCTAATCAAGTCAAGAAGAGGACTAGTTGAGAGAATAAGCCTAGAAGGTAGTTTGAGAGAGATAAAAGTGTGTGAAGAGTAGAAGAAGGATATAATCATATATTTTATGAGAAAATTATATTTTTAAAGGTAATAAATGGTTTTATGTAGATTATTTTGTGTTTAATTATCTATGAGGTTTGTTCCTCCTTGCAATTTGGTGCTTGTTATAACCTAGATGAGTTGGTGCTTAACAAGTTGGCGTTAGTACTCCATGTGAAATGGGTGATTCACTAAACTAAGTGTTTGTATTATAGGTATGCAATAAATTTTCATATATTAGGGTTTTTCATACCATTTAGTGTTTCCCACATATGTGTTCTTATTTTTCATTCTTATGTGGATAGTTATTTATACTTGATATATCTGCATTATTGTTTGAATGGTTCATGATTGTTTAAGTGGAATTGATAAGTAATTTTTTGAAGAATAATTCACACCCCCCACCCCTCTCATTAATTTTTATTAAAATATTTGGTATCACATCTTGTTCCTTTGAAGTAGGTGTAACAACCTAAAGGAGATCTTAAAAGCAATGATGACTAGTCAACAAGCTCAAGATGGTTTCTCTAATAGTAAGGCTTTGTTATTCAATGGATCTAATTATGTATTTTGGAACACCAAGATGAATATATATTTGATGTATCAGGGTCATGATATTTGGAATTCATTTGTGGATGGATATAGTTTTCCTTTTATTCCAATAACTAATGCAGTAGGCAAGAAGGCTAGTGAAAATAAGTCTAAGGCAATGAATTCCATTCTTTATGGGCTATTAGAGGTATATCTTATGAAGGTGATGCACTATGTATCATTGATAGATATATGGTAAAAATTTAATACCATATATTAAAGAGACACTAGGGTGAATATGATCAAGTTGTAGACCCATTAGAGATAGTTTGAAAGTATGAAGATGAATGAAGATGAAACCATTGCATCTTACATATTGAAAGATGATGAAGTTGTCAATGCCATTAGAGGATTAGGAGAAGTGAATGAGTCCATATTTGTTCAAAAATTGTAAATATATCTAACTCTTAATTTTGACTCTAAGGTGTCTACAATAGAAGAGATGCAAGATTTGAACAAGCTTAAAATGGATGGGATTCATGGCATCTTGACTATGTATGAAATGAGAAAAAATGAAGACCTCCCAAGATGGAAGCAACTTTCAAATTTGAAAATAAGTCAAAATCTAAGAAGATCAAGGATGATGAATGCTCATATATTAATGATAATCAACTGATATCCATGTTTACAAGGAAATTAAGGTTTGGCTCTGGTAATTACAAGGGTAAGTTTCCCTTCAAATGTTTCATCTATGGTAAAATTAGTCACTTTACATGTAATTATCCCAATAAGAATAAGACTGAGCATGATGAAAATGATGCACATAATGAAGATGATAGGAAGGTCTATAAGCCTGATAAGAACAATAAAGATTTCATGAAGTATGATGGTAGGAAAGGATCATTCAAGAACAAGAGAAGTTTCTATACCAAAAATAAAACACATCTGATGTAAGTGACACAAGCACATCTGATAGTGATGATGGTAATAATGAACCTGAACATAAACATAAAAATAATGAAACCTTATTCATGGCCATAGAATCAAATAATGAGGGTTGTTCAAATTGGAAAAGCCTTATGGTTGATGTGGAATACGATGAGGAATAATTTGACGTGGACCTTGAGGTAGAATTGGTAAGTGCCTTAGAGGATTTGAAGTTCCAAAGAATGTAGAATCTCAAACCAAAATCATTAGTTAAGGATTATGAGGATCAGATTGGCTTATTTGAGAAAATATTGATTAACACCTCTAAGGAATATTATGAGATCATCAATCATATTGAATCATAGATGGAGATAGTTAATATAAATATAAAGGCTAAATAGGAAGAATGCACTAGGTATGAAACTAAAGTGAAATCTTTAAAAGCTGAGTTGGATCAAGCATATATCAAGGTGAAAACCTTTGTGAAGTTTGAAAAGAGCACTAAGACTCTAGATGACATCTTGAGTAGTAAAAAATATACAAGTGATAAGACATGATTTGGTTTCAAAGAAGACCAAAAGGTGGAAGATCAAGTCAAGGGAAAGGATATTGAATACAAGAAGGTCAACTTGAAAAGGCCTATCAAATAGCATAATGATATGAGGTATGATATCTCATTCAATAGTTACTATTTTTTATGTAGTCAATTTTCTCATAGAGAAATAGATTATAGAATACCCTCCAATAATGAGTACTCATATAACTATGAAAGGAGTCATAATTCACATTACTCAATAGGTATATATGAGGTTGTTTGATAAAGTTATCATGAATTAGGAAACATTTCAAGATTATGTCCTAATAGAGTTATAAGGTCATCAAGTCAAAATAGGATTTTTGAATCCCTTAGAGTGTAAGAATAAAGGGAAATTAATGTATGGAAACCAAAGATAGTAAAAATGAGTCATGATCAGTCTACAAGCTCGAATGGGCTATTTATTATGATATAAAATTCTTCAGATATAAAATAAAGTTAGGAATGTTTATTATCATCTCCTATTGATTTTAAAATGTTTGATGAAGAGGTCAAGCCTATAATTTCAATCAATCCTAAAATAATACTAAAGGATATTCAGTCTTGTGAAAACATGGAGATCTAGGAATCTCCCAAACTTGTGTTGTTTTAAGTGCTCTATGGAAAGAGGTGACTCCATTAGGCTTCATGGAGACACTATTTAATTATTATAATCATGATGTATGATTTTTTTAATGGGATTTATTCATGTTTTTCATAAGCTTTAAGTATATTCATGGTAAGAACAAGGTGAGCGGTCTTGAGTGCTGAGTTCACTTGAAGGAGGTATGCATGAATTATGTTTCTAAAATGTGTCATAATCTATGTGTTTAGATCATATTAAAAGATGGTGTTTTTTCATAATTTATACTATGTATGACCCTTTTTAATTAATTTAAAAAGGGAGAAATTTCAAGAAGGAATATTGACAAGTTTGGGGGTGATCAGAGTGATTAGATTGAGGAATGTTTTGCCATAAATGACAAAGGGGGATTTTATTGATAAATGTTGTCATTGATTTCAAGTTTGACTTCATTTGATGTAAAGGTTTATGTCATTAGTGTCAAGTTACATTTTTTAATATACATAGTGAATGGTTTGTGAGGTATGAGCTTGTGCGCCTAATGTGACAAGGAAACCATGTGATAAGAGAGAATTTGAAGGCAACCTAATGTCTCTCTATTAAAAGAGAATTTTAATGGAACTTAATTCATCTATATTTAAAGATAATTTAAAGTAAAACTAATGATTATTTTAAGGTTGATTTCATATTTCATATAAATTAAAGCATGCTTGAGTACTAATTCTTGAGTACAAAGTGCTTAAGAAGCCTAGTCTTGGCACTAGTCATAACATGAAATGATCTTATGAGAAGGTGTGAGCATGGTAGCTTAGTGAGATGAATGTAAAGAGAAATAATAGGATGTATAAGTTTACTTTATCATAAATATGAGGCATTGGATCACTTATTAGAGGTTCAAAATGAGCCTACAAGGGTAGAACCTACAGATCTATTATGCAACCAGACCACTTCTAGAATATACTTGGCCTAATGAGGTGTAATGAGGTGTTTAAAGACATATTAAGGATTTATGGTAGTGTTTTTTAATGTTAAAAAGTTTTATGACATGTATATGAAGTATTGAGAGACTAAAAATAAGTTATAAGGTTAGTTCAATACCTAATGAGGTGTGAAGTCTAGGGTATAGTAAAGAAAGATGGTAATAGCATGGCATAATGAGGTATTAGGATCCATTTACAAGGCATGTGTGAGTATGTGATAATTTAAAAAGGTGATTCGATTTGTTTTAAGCATATTCATGAAGTTTCAAGTCATAGTTTTCAAGAAAGGGCATGAAAAGTGGTTTTGAGGTCTCTAAAGTGTACAAAATAAAGGGTTATCAACTGAATAAGGACTTTCAGGTGTTCATTGAAATGTGTAACCTTCAAATGGGAAATTGATATATTTATTATATATGGGGAAGGGTCTTATATAAGTTATCCATGCATTATTTTAGGAAATGAGGGGTTGTCCTTTATGAACAATTGTTAGCACCAAAAATAGTGTTAACCCTCTCTAAAACCCTAAAATTGATTGGTATGGATAGTAAAGTTTTTATTTTTTGTAGTTAACTATCAAGCACATCTAGGTGTGATTGGTTTTTTAGGTGAGTGAGTGGACCTTACAGGAAAGGCCTTGTTTCTTAGAGATTTGTTATAGCATTCAAATTTGACCAAATTAAAGTTGATAAATGGATGGAGTTAAAAAATTGAGAATTTTATTTTATGTTAATGGTGGTTTATTATTAGTTTCTATCCCTCATGTGTGTTAAACTAGTCATCCAAGACAACATATGGTTAACAAGCATAATGGTGCAAATAGTGAGAAACCAAAGTGGTAGTTAAAAGGTGATTAGGGATGTGTTATCATGGATTATGGATTAACAAAAGTGCATTAATACATTTTAAAATACCTAAAACACATGTTCATGTTGTATATAAGTTTTATAGGTCAGTAAATATGATGAAAATGTTACTCATAAGTTGACCTATCAAGTGCATATGAGATAGTGAAGGTGTAAGGTCATGAGATTGGTATATAAGACCAATATTTCCATTTTTCCATGTTATTTTTATATATAATAATGGTATAATTATTTAATAGGATCATACAAATGAATCAATAGTATTTTCAAGTGGTCATATCAGTTTTGAAGGTCAAAATCATCATGACTAGTGTTCAAGGTAATTTGACAGTTCTAGGTAAGAAAGTTGCAGTGATGAGTTTGAGTGTCTATACCATGATTTGAAATATTTAATAGACATGATATTTTTTTTGGTAATTTACTGACCTATCCATTATTTATATAATATTTTAAGTTATTATAAGAGGTTGAAATATTAGATCCAAAATGGGTTGACTAGTTTAGGTTTGAATGTGTATTGAAGACAACAAGTTGGTCTACAAGACCAAAAATTGCCATTAGAGCCTATGATATTTTTGTTGGAGGTTATTTTTATGATTTTTTATGATAATTTTAATGAATTTTAATTTATTTATTTTATTATTTCATGTGTCATGAGTTCAAGTTTCCATAACTATGTTTTGAGGCTAGTTGGTAGTTTTGAGTGGGCTACTTGCAGAGAAGGCTTTGAGTCCTTTTGCCCTGAGATGTGAAGTATAAATCTCTTGGTGATGATTATAAGTTAATTTATATTATTTATATTTTATTTTTTCCATGAAATTTTTTAAAAAATTGTGTTTATGCTTCAGTTTTTCAAGACAAACTTTTTAGGTATGCACAAGGCTAATTATGAAAAATACTAATGGCATGCTTCAAGTGGTAGTTAGATATAAGATGTGTTATGCAGCATATATGGGATTATAAGAGTTATATTTGAATTTAATATGATATTTTAATGTTTTATATGTGTTTTAATCTATTTAAAGGAGGATAAAGTGTAATTTGTCCTTGAGTAGACCTAATGGGATTAGGTCTCCATGAGACCTAAAGATGAGATTTGGCCTAACTGAGGAAGGATAGACATAAATGGACTAAAATAAAATTTGATACATGTTTATTATATGTCCTAATATATATTAAATTTTTAACTTAATAAGGTGATAATTTTTGGGTGACCAAGAAGGATATGAATAAGAGACTTATATAAATACAAGGCAATTTTAAGCTTATTTGTGTAGAGAGAAAGCAAATAAAATAGAACATTGGTAAGTAGAATAAGATATTTTATAAAATAATATAATTATATAATAACTATGATGAATTATTGAGAGATTTTATATGTATTAAATTCAAATTCATATGACTTGATCCAATCTAGAGGAGGACTAGTTGAGCGAAGAAGCCTAAAAGGCAATTTGAGAGAGATAAAAGTGTGTGAAGAGACAAATAAGGAGTCCATTTTATACACATAACATATTAAAATTTTATCAAATAATCACACTTTACATCTTTTAATAACCCATCAAAACTCAATCTCTTTGAGTGCATGCCTTAAAGGGTGCACCAAGAAATGAGTGGGTAGACCATTGGTGCTTTTCAAGATTATTGACCCTTATTTACAAATATTACCAATATAAAAAAATACTAAAAACTATTCCACAAGCTATTAATCCTCATTTTCACACTCCTCCATTCTTTTCTACTTTCCATACCTATTTTGCTCACCTTAATCCATTTTTGTCAATCAGTTGTGCTAGGTCAATTAGGTCAACCCTATACAATTTAAATTTATTTTCACTTATGAATTAGGTTATCCTTTGTCCAACCTAGCTTGGGACCTAGTGAATAATTTACTAAAATTATGCTAGGTCAATTGGGTCAACCCTGTCGGCCAGTATTTTCACTTATTTATCTATTTTATCATTTATTCTAAACATGATCAATTAGGATTTAGTAACATAATCCTATGGAGTGTATATAATTATTATAATATAAAACATCTTGTGATTAATATTGATTAACCAAATTATTCCATAAAAAAAGGAAATCTCAAATTTGATAAATGTCTAGACATGAAATCTAGATAGCTGTGTAGAATAACTGAGGAAAACATGTCCATTTAGAATATTAAACATAGATATAAATAAAATTGATAAGACAAACATTATATTTATTCAATCATCTTGGCTAATATATAATCCAATAAATAACTAATTTTAATAAAAACTAATATTTAAAAATTAGGGACCTATGAGGAAAGCTCAACATCAATCTAGATCTCTACTTAGACTTAGGATAGTAGCTCCTAGCCTAAAATTAGATTGATTCTTTTCACACTAAACATGAACATGGGATATTTAGAATGGGGCATGTTGTTCACAACATGATATGCACAATTATTTTGATGATTATAACAAATACATCTAAAGGATTTGAAGGAAATAAACAAGACTCTCTTTGGAGCATTATACTACCACTTAAGGTAAGCTTTGCATCAATTTATATTATATGATCAATTATAGCTAGAAAAAAAGCATTCAATATGTTAAGAGGATGTCCTTAGATACACAATATTTGAGTAGTGACATCTTTAGTACATATATGTGTGATTTATATACATATTAATAAAGTGGTTACAATTATAGGTGTTATAAATGATTATCCTACTCAACCAAAAACCTTTCCTTGAAATGATTATTCACAATGAGTTATATATCCTATATAGGTTCATTCTACATAATAAATTTAGAAAAAATGATTGAATCCCCTAGGAGACCCATACTTTAGCATCCATTACATCATAGTTCTATCCTAGTTTAAAAGGCATCCCAACACATCTTAAGCAAGTTTTATTAGTTGATATGGGTGTTTCACAATAAACACAAACTCATAATATGAAAAAACATTCATAGAATACTATGGTTATTAAAGATACATAACATACATATGATCATAAGGTCTATGGTGACCATGATAGATATGATATAGCATTAGATCATTTCTCAAACACCAATATAAATACATGTGTTACTACTCACCCATAATAGGTATCATTCCACCACAATAAACTAGGAAAAACATCATAGCATCCCATTAACATGATCATTGGTTAGTCAATTAATAACTTATATTTATAAAAAAAAGTGGAAAAAGATCCATATAATTGAAAAATATAAAATGTTAAAAATATGACAAAAATAAGCATTAGTACCTATGCATGACATGTATTATTAGTTTACATAATTTTCTTATGATTAATCAAATATGTTAGACAACATATCCATTTTTTTAGTGCACACATTTCATAATATACATGAGTGATATTTAGGACATATAGGTTATCTATGGCATGCAATTTTAGATGTTGGGAATTCCTACACCCAAGAGCTACCTTTCACACATTACGAGGAATTATTACACCAGAGGAGTCTTGGTATATATTTATAAAGGTTAAATATTTATATGATCATTTCCATTGATCATATTAAGCTATTTACATAGATTAAACATGCATTAATCTTACTCATATTTATTAGACTTATATTTATGTTGATAATATATTTTTTTATATGCAATGATGACATACATTGATTGAGTAGATTAACATTTATTATTCTATGCATTTTCAATGTTTTTTTGTGTTATAATTTGTGATCCTTAATTATGAATTACATTGTGTGACTCTTTATTTGTTTAATTCTCACTTTGTGTGAAATTAGGTTTTCACTACATGACTCCTTTATTTTTAACTCTTTCTATGTGTGGCTTTACTTTACATGTTCATTGTGTGAATTTTTTTGTGTGTTCCTTACTCTATATGACATTACACATAGATTATGTGACTCTTTACCTTATTTTACATTATACATTATCATTCATGCTTTTATCATTAATTATGTGTCATGGCTATGCAAATTTGTGTGTGACTCTATTTTCTTTATGTGGATACATTTAAGATTGTATGTTGATGTTATGATGCCATGATCAGTATCAAAAATTATTCTTATTATGTCAAATTCCATGATACATGTCATACATATTCTACAAAGTTATTACTCAATTTTTCTATGACCATTGTTATGTTTAATTACTAGTAGAGGTTCCTAGGTTTCCCCTGAACATGATAATTATGGGGATATGTTGTGTAAAATGAAATAAGGATCTTTAAAAAGGATTTAATCAAGACTTTGAATCCATATGAAATAATTAAACAATTTTAAAGATTAAATTCATGATGGGAATCAATTACATATAAAAATTGATGCATCAGAGCAATATAATGAAGGAAATAGTAATCAAAACATAAGAAACTCTATGATTATACCAATAAAGAATAAAAATACTTATATTTCATATTAAAACATATAATACTAAGGATAAAATCAAGAAAAACCTTATATATTGATGTCCAATTTTTTCAATACTCTATTTGAAACTTTTTGAGAATAACATTCACCATTCTACTAGTCACATACATGTCAAAATCAACACAAATGTCAACCCTTATATTACATTCATTACAAATAGTTATAGGCATTAATTATTATAGTTTTAAATGTTGGATTTACTATGATGAAAATATATCTCCATATCATATTTAGTGGAATATTGACCAACATGGAGATTCCTATAACAAATCCTAACAACACATAAATATAATACAACTAGAATTACCATAGGGCATTATCATACATGCAACCAGTTTTACATTTACCATTCTCTACTAACACTCTATCAAACTTAAAAGTTTCTCTTATTAGAAGACAATGTCAAAGAGGGAATCCTTCCAAATACTAATAAATTAGTCAAAAGATACAAGTGGGTATGATTCATAGACTTCGCTCAAGGTGTTGGTGAATTAGTTTTCACCTTTTAATCACTATGGAGCCACCCTTTTAGGTTTTCAACTAAGTAGCATACTAGTCTACCACCATTTTGGGTTTCAAATATACTAGCTCTATGTAGTACTGGACAAACAGATAAATACAAAATAAATGGAACAAAATTTCAAAATTGCTAAACCTACACAAGCATAATATGGCTAGTGGAGTCATCTTCATTCATTAGAAAATCTATTATAGTTGACTAGGTGTAATGATTTGAGGCTCATCTATAATTGGTGTAATGCCTAAGTTGATGATATCAAAATCATCCTTATTATATTTCCAATTAAGTAAAACATCTAGAGAACTATGAAAATTACCATGCAAGGGAATTTGATTTTCCATTAACTAGTGAATATTGGTGTCAAATGTCCCAAACAAAGTAAACTTGACCATGTGAAATTAGGTGGTGATTTCACCATTGAGCTAAGCCAGCTTATTGATATGTCATTGTGCCTACACATTAGAGAAAGAGATAATCAACATTTAGTTTTACTAGGTCTACATATTTTGCATGACAATATCCCTCATACTAAGTGAGGTCTATAGTGTAATATCCATGGCAACAAGAGTGGAATTTGATATGATAAGAGAAACATGTGTAAAGCAATTCATGGTAAATTTAGGCTATGTAGTGGTATAAAATATGTCTGAAATATTCTTATAGTCAAGTATCTAAAGTGTAATTTTTATATCCTAAGTGCAAGCAATATTGATATTGGTCTGGTACTTGGCTAGTAATTTGTAGAGGACTTAGTTCCAAATTTTATGGCTTGCCCATTTCATATGATGCTTGATTCATTAAAAGTATACCAATCAATGGTGAGTTTTTTAATAAGGAGAGCAAGTTTTTCCTTGTTTTGGAGTGATGGATCCATAGTTATTTGGGTGTACAAATTAGGATTGGTGTCCTTGATAATCTTCCTTGTAATACGCATGTACTCTATGATAGTAAAATTTGTATCTTCAATCTCCTTAACCTATTACTCTAATGAAACATCCTTCTACAAAATGGAATATTGAAACATAGTATAACCTTAGATATTATTAGACAATGGTGGTTGAGAAACATCAAAAGATGCTTTGGTAGTGGAAGGAGTCAATCCAAGGTGTGTGATTTATGTACTCATAGGTGTCATATGTGATGGAGTGATGGTCAGATAAAAAATAGTACATCAAGTAGAAGTGGTTGGTACATCCCATAAACAAATGTTAGATAGGATTGATGAAGCACTATCATCTTGCAAAGCAACTAGAGTGTCTCCTAGCTATGGTTGGAGTGGTTCATGAGATGGATGCATAATAGTGAAACTTGAGGGAATTATTGCACATTAATCCTTAATATTAATAACTTAAGATTTATTAGTGCTCTTATTATTAGCATCCTCATGTGCTTGCTTGATAGCATCATATTGTAATTGATTAACCTCTTCTCCATGCTTTCTTATGTGCATCTTATTACCATTTTATTGGTGTCTATTACTTGTGCCTTATGTTATCATCTTTGGTCCTTATCCTGATTCTACACTTGATTTTGTGCATTTTGGTTATTCTTTAGCTCCTCGATAGTTTCCTTCTATTTTCACTCTTCTTTCAATTCACCATACTTATGATTTTGATTAATTATATGATATGGTTATTGAGCTTGTTTGGCAGTTGTGACTTCCTATTACACTTTTGTCTTATTATCTTCCACTTATTTTTTATGGTGTGCCTCAAAATTTATGGCTTGATTATGAGTCACTTCTTCCTTAGCTTGGCATTCAAATTCTTCCCATTCCTACTATATTGTTTCTTCCTTTTACTTATCCTCATTCTTAGCCTCATGATTTTATTATTGGTTCATGTAACACTGAACTACTCTCTGTGCTTCCTCATGTGCATCTTGTTCTTCCTTGGAAGTATAATTGTCTAATGTGACTTCTTCTATGTCACTCATGGCATCCTTGGATTAGGGTGGAGAAGAGATAAAGATAGTTTTTTTTACTTTTCCATGAGAAACCTACCCCTTATGAGCTAGGCATCTTGTGGGATTGGTTTGTGGAACTTCATTCACATGTTATTCTTCCATTAGAGATTCTCTAATGGCATGCATAAGAATAGGTGATATTTCAGCCCTAGATTATTGAGGGATTCAGGGAGTCCACCTATATCAAAATAGTGGTATTTTGGGACTATTTTTGGTAGCTCCTAACTATGATAGACTCATAGTGGATCCTCCTAACTCAAACATTTGGTGAAGTTTCTATAATTTGGCTTCTTTAACCATTGAATTAATGATGATATAGGTTGAGCATGGATGTAACTTTATCCAAAGATTTTGGGCATTTTGTCTTGTACCTGGATGGTGTGTACTACTTTCCAAAAGAAATATTATTATTTTTCCTCCTTCTCATAGAGGTCTCTGGCCATATATCATCTACCATAATATTATATACCTATTGCTCATCAATGCCTAAATGTGGAAAATCATAGAGCTTAGAAATTTTAGGAATTCTTGGGTCATCTAACCATATGATCTTGTTAAAATTCTTCCACCTTGGAGGAGATGGAAATATTATGCCTTTGAGAATCTTACACTTCCTAAAATCTCAGATTGGAGTAGTTGTTATTAAAGGTTGCATAGTTATATTCATAGGATCTATAATAGATGATGGTACTATCTACAATGGGGTAGATTTCATTACTATAATTTCATTTTGATTATCCACCTTAGTTTGTACCATTTTCATGTTGATAAAGTATGGGAGAGGCAAACCTAAAATAGTTCAAGGACTTAAATAACAATGCCCTTCAACATATTTATGACAACTACATGTTATCCCAAGTACTACATGACATTGAGTGGTATATGTGGGTTATCTATTATAAACTCCACTAACTCATCCCATTAATTGATGAACTTGGATTGATTCCCAAAGTATGTGTTATCATGGGTCTAGGTGAGATTTTAAAATTGAACATTCAACTAGTGGTCAACATTAGGGTAAACTTTGCCCTCAAAAGACTTATATTGTGTAAACACCAATAATAATACCAAAAAGTGGTACTAGAAGGCTTGTTTTGAAGTCACCAATATTTTATCAATGTTAGAAGTGAATTCACTAACCAGTAATTCCATCTAATGGAATTCTTCACTGTGATGGATCATCTAATGGGAAATGTCGATGACCCCTTTTCAGCTTATTTGACATCCTTTTTTATCTTATAAAATCTTAAAGAAATGTATTCAACCTTAATGCACTCTGAAACATATTCAATTATTTGAGTGGGATTCTTCTTTAACTAAAATATTACTTTTTCCATAGCTTTTGAAGAATGGGTATCATTCATGATTTTTAGTGCACAATTGGCATCCCTCTTGCAAGCAGTCCTATCATCCTAGCCATCATAATAGTATTAATGTGGATGATTATATCTTGGTAAAGATAAATATCTCCCTCATTATATCAACCTAAAAAAACCTCTATTACATAATTGATTTTCCCAAAAGTGGGTAACTAGATCAACTGATCTATATCCATATTATGGAGCCTATGTGGATATGTTAATGTGGATGGTTGAACTCCTTCTATTATGTCTAGGATAAACATGCACAACTCTATATTGCAAGCAAACTCATAAACATCTAAATCTATGAAGTACATTTGGTGCAATGCCACACTGATTGACATATCTTATTTTTATGCTTTTATAAAACCTTTGATTATATACGAGTGTTAAAACCCATCTATTGAACATATTTCTCTAAAACAAATGCATGGAAGCTATAAATCATAGATTAATAATCACCTAGAATTTGTATAACACTTCAATATACTTAGTAATGGATATGAATTGAGTTTCCTAAGTGCTCAATTTATAATGTCTCACACCACCTTCAATGTTTTAATATCTTTATGAGTTGTGATATTACTTAATCATTCATATGTGAGCTTCAAATGGAGTGGATACATTTTATTATTGTGGCATTCATTTAGCTGACGTGACATTTGATTTCCATGGTGGTTGATGTTTTTTGACCTATCACATTAACAAGGATTTGGTTTTACATTACTTATTATGTATCTAACATAGACCCATCATTTTTAAAATATATTTGTCAATCTCCCACCCCATACTTAATTATTAAATGGAATGATTTGATTGTTAAGCTTCACTATCTTCTCCAAATTTAGATGCACATGTCTTTCCTAGACTTAATTAATGTTTTTACATCATAAAAATTTGGCCACCTTCTCTAATTTATTTATAGTAATGGAACCTTCAACTATTTAATGGATCCTTTTGGTTACATACTATACACACACATACATTGACCCACATGTGATAAAATAAACATACAAAACTCAAATTACCTTGAAACAACACTTTTCGAACCTCACTATGATTTATTTGGTGTGATATAACATGGTTATTCCATATTTTTATTAATAATGGCCATAGGAATTCAACCTAAAACCATTTACCCACCTATTAAAAACATTTTTCTAAAAATCTCATAGGAGCATAGTTATAGGCTGTAAAATTTTGTGGATGGTGTAAGGGCCCTTCTAATAAATGTAAAGTTTTCTATGGAAACATTTGAACCTACTATCATATAGAGTAACAAGTTAATTTACATAGAATTCCTTTATTCATAGGTTTTTATCATGACATGCATTTTAGATAGGCTTGTTTATCTCTTGGGCCCATAATGATATGTATCTTGCTTCATCTATGTGATTCAAGTATAACAACCTATGAGTCAACGACTACATATGACCTCTATGCAACACATTAATGACCCATAGATTGAGAAGTACATATTATATAGGCATCATAACTTCAAGCCCATATACTAACTAGAATATTGTCAACCCTATCACACATTTATAATGCATGTGATAATCACACATGATAATTGGAAGTTTATCCTCCTAATCATCTCACTACACATCACATATTTTAGTGAGCATCTTATTGATCACCTTGTTCATATCTTTGGCTTGGCCATTTGATTATGGATGATAAGTAGTGATTTTATTATGTAATACAAAGAACTTGTTTGTAAGGGTCATGATGGTCTTATTTAGAAATTTAGTTCCTCTATCACTTACCAATTTAAGAGGATTGTGAAACTTGGTAATGGTATTCTTGTATAAGTACTTAGGTATGTCCTTTGCACCATAACTTGGAGTCATATCAACTTTTACCCATTTGGGAGAGTAATCCATCATATTTATTATTTACCTTACCTTGTTGTATTTATTAGGGGATTGGTTGACTTTAAAAAGTCAATGCCCCAATATTCAAAGGGTTATTGTGATAACATATGCTATGAAGGCATCTCATCCCACTAGTGTCGATTTCCCATATTTTAGAAAACATATCATTGTTGTGAAAATATTTGCATATCCTAAAATAGATAGGGCCACTAAATACTAATTAAAAAAATCTTTATCATAGTTTCATCTCTTGAAAAATGGCCTCTTACGACTCCCTTTTGGGCTTCATCCATGATTTGCACACACTCATGCTCTAATGTCACTTTGTGTCAAACTTCATCTTTCTATATAGTTTTCTAGGAATGTTCCCTATTTGATAAATTATGTGATATCTTGTAGTTATTATAAAATTGTATTCACCCTAAATAAATATGCATTTGGTGACTTAGTTTAGAGTTCTTCAATTTCCTCACCTTTAGTTAGTTGGTTGAGATGGTTTAGACCAACATTCTCTCATCTTGGTTTGACATTAATATGGAATTAAAATTCTTGGAAAATCATCATCCAATGAGATATGCATCCACCCAACAATTAATTTTTCACTAAATATCATATATCTTGATGAGTAGTGAATTCAAATGGTGTATCTAATAAGTAGTGCTTAAACTTCATTAGTGCAAATACTATCACCAAGGCTTCTTTCTCAGTTGTATAATATTTCTCTACAATTGATAATTTTATACTTGAAAAATGGATCAAATGATAAAATACTCTTTCTCATGGTTATTTAATTATTTATCCAACTAAAATCCCTAAAGTGTCCACATACACATGAAAATGTTTACTCTAATCTAGGAAAACTAGGATTGGATCAGTCACTAGTCACTACTGTAAATCAACAAATCTGACCTAACAATCAGTTATCCATATAAAGTGGATACTTTTTCATAGAAAATTATACTTGGGGGATGATATAGTAGCATAAAACTTAATGAATTTATGGTATTAACTAGTATGTCCAACAAAATATCACACTTTTATTGAAGTCTTGGGTGGTGGCATGCTCACAATGACTAGGATCTTAGCCTACTCTACTAGGAGTGCTTTACTACACACAACATGACCTAATAAAAATAAAAAGGTATGAAAAATAGGAATTTATTAAAATTTATAATATTTTTTAATACTCTACATATTTATAACATTAACCTTAGTTTTGAAAAATGTTCTCTAAATAAAGAGAACACTACCTAGTCATCCAAATATACTACCAAGAAGTCATGGATGAAATCTTTTAATGTAGTCAACATAGATTTAGAGAAAACTATAGGTGAATTTTTGATTTGAAATGATATGACCTTATAGGTGAAAAAACCACATTCTATTATGAATGTAGTCTTGGTATTTTACTCTTCTATGATGGGTATCTCATGGTAACAACCTTATGGTCCTGTACTAAATCCATCTATGAATGAGAACACTTCATGCCCTGAAACAACCTATAAACTTAATCCATAAAGGTAATGATAAATGTATCATTGACACAATAATTTTTTAGGATGAGGTAGTCTCCATAGATACATATCTCTCTAGTATTCTTTGGCTACACTACCATAGGGATAACTCAGTCAACTTTCTCGACCAAAAAGATAATGCCTACTTTTGACATGCAATCAAGTTTAACTTTCAATTTAAACTTCATATTTGGGTTAAACCTATATGGTATCTTATTTATTGGTCATTTTAACTCATTTAAATATATGTGCATCTCCCCCAAATAAGGATCAACAAATTTGAATTCTATGTAAATTGTAAGAAATACATCTTGATAGTATCAAAGTAATTGCAAAAACTATTAGATGTCTTCCTACATCCAATAGTCTCTGGCATGGACCATTTTAGGCCCATCTTCTATACCAATATTTTATATGTGTTAATTTAATGGATCATGTTACATCATGTGTTCTTATTTAGGAATGAATTCATGTACTATCCATTCTCCTTTTCATTTTAGGAACTATCTATGTCGCATATTTTCCTCTTTTATTTCATCTGTTACTAGTTTTGGTAAAGGTTATAACTCTATTTTTGGTTCAAAAAGATCCTCCATATCTATGTAATCATCACTATCCAACCCAAAATATTTCTTATCCTTATTTTAGTCCTATAGTAGGGTTGAATTCATGGTTGGGCCTCTCCTAGGCTAATTTTTTAAATATTCAAAATCTGAGTTGGGTTTTTCACTACTAATTCAAATGAACCAAGTTCCCATAGAACTAGTAAATCTTCAACTTTGGTGAAGAATAATTTTTTTTTCATTTTATGTAAAGTGAATTATACTTGAGGATTATCACTTTCATAAATGAAAATCTAAATAAAATTGGCTTGGATATGGGCCCAATGCTTTATTTATCTTCATTTCTCCTAATGGATGTACCATGTTATAAGGAAAAAAATGAGGGTATAGATAAAACTATGTGGTTATAAGTTAGGATAAATACCTTTTGATATCCATAACTCAATACACCTATACACAAGTAATTTTGGTCATTTTCCTTTTTGATAGATAGGCCAATCTATTTTGATAGTCTCAGGCAATGAAAATTGATCTATGAGTAACCCAAATGCTTCTTCCCATGTTAATTGAGCCTCCCTATGGATGGCCCACCATTTATCATCAATTCCATTTATCTCATAATCAATATCACTCACCATATAGGTCTCATTTGGTACATCTTAAAATCACTTGATGAATTCAGCAAAATCTTCCATGGAAAAATATAAGGGTATAATTCACTCAATCATAAAGACCATTTGTAATAGTTTCAAATCACGATATCCTTTAGCCCAATTGATTACATGGTTATTAGAGTCTCCACTAATTAAAGAAACTCTATCCCATGGAAGAACACTCTCTATATTTGGTTTTATGTATTCATGCTCAGTAAAACATATTTGATATATAAAATTTATATTAGATTATGTTGAATATATTAACATCATTGATTGCACATCCTATTCAACCTTATATGGGATATATAGGGTATTCAACCCCATCTTATCCAAGAGTTGTTTTGTGCTAAGAATCTGAGTCTACAAAATAGTATTCTTATAGAGAAAATTATACTCAGTTGTTCATAGATCCTTCTACTTATCTTCAAATACAACTTCATATAATTAGAATTGACACCAACATAAGGTGAGTCTAGATCTTTTGTAATGATATAAGGCTTATAATAAGTCTTATTTAAGGGAATTATAATTATTTTTTCATCCTAATGGGATTCCAATTGATTCATGACTATGTTAATAGTCATACACCCATTATAGGCCCACTTCTTACCTATCAAAGTAGGGTAGTGAGTCTCATTATCAATCACTTCAAAATCACCTTATAGGCTAAGTTATGTGACTTTGATTTTGACATCTTCTAGGTGACCAATAGATTTGACCCTACCATACTCTAAAATGCTGAGCATGATAGGGTTATAACTTAATGCAGGTATTCTCAAGGCTTCCCAAGTGGATTTTGGGATCATATTTATAACTGACTAATTCTATTCCCATCCTTGCATTAATGTCCTAAGGCTTATTTTTATTTACAAACCAAACCAACTTATCCATCCATTACTAACCTTTTTATTTACATTATAATAGGTTATGGAGAAGGTTGATGATGTTCTGGGAGATATCCTCATTATGTAACATACTAGGGAATCTCATAAAATCCATAAGTGTAGTGATAACACCATCCTATCCTAGTATATGTAGTATCTACCTATACATTTATGTATCAAGAGTCACATCACCCCTTTCATTTGTCCTTTGTTACTAGATTGTCTTCAAAATCTATGTAGCTTCTTACATCATGACCTTTTTAGTAGTAGGTTTAAGGTATCAGTCTAGATGTGACTTTTAAATACCCAAGTATTTAGGCATTTTTAATGGAGGTAATCCCTATTATGCATGTTGTTTTCTAGTTATGGCTTATAATGTGCCATCCTCTCTTAGTTACACATTAATCATATTAACATTTTTAATAGGTCTCTCCCTCTATTTTATTTCTAAGACTAAACAATCTCTTGTATTGTGCTCCTCTATAATCTTATAGTATACACAATAAGGTTTTCTCTAAGGATTTTCAAGATAATTTATCTTCACATGGTCTAGTTCTCCATAGAGATAACAATAAATGGGTGGTGTAGGCCTATTATTGACTCAACTTCCCTATGAACCACCTTGGTATCCACATTTGAATCCTAATTTTTTCCACTAAAATCCCCATCTACCTTAGTGTTGTTGTTTCCCAAAACTTATAGTATTTTGAGATGCATTCCATCTTTGATGCTATGGATATTCATTAAATCTATCTTCTTGAGACCTATGGTAGGTTTAGGTCCTATCCTAATTGTTATGCTTGAATAATCACAAGATTTACTAGAGCTTGATATGGGTAAGTTGTAGTTGATTGTGGAAATTTATGCAAGGTAATATTCTAGTTATGTATAGAAGGTAGAGGACCTACCACTATCTGAGGTTGATACTATACTTTAGGTACGCAAGGTTTCATCAAGTTATTCTAACCTGGTATATTGCTCCCCTATTTAGGAGTAGCCTATGTTGTAGCTAAAGATTTCTACACAACAACCATAAATATATTCCTATTTATATCCTCCTTAAATTCTTGGAGTGAATGGAAATCCTTATCATCATGTGTAGGTGACTTTCATAATTTACAATACATGTTCTATGGATTATTTATGTACTACTATAAAACATGACACTATGAGGTTACATTCCCTATCACTCTGCATATCTCATAGAACCCCATATTAATATAGGTGCATTCATTTCTATGATGCTCTTATTGTATACATTTTATGCACCATATATCTAATGTGGGTCTCTCAGATCTTCTTTGAAACTGATACAATGTACTCAAAATAGTTTTCAAGGTATTTTTTACTTTGGACAATGATACAGTTATGTCAGCAAACACTTTAATCTTCTCTACCCAAATCATAATGGATCTATCATTGGATTTATCTCCAAACTGAGTTTGAGCCATAGAAAATATAATACTTAGTCATAATACTTATACAAACCAAGTGGCTTTATCTTTATCTTCCAAAATATATTCTACATTATTCATGATGTCCAATTTTTTTTTATCATAGTCACCAATAGTCTCCCAAGGTCCTTGTTATATATCTTTCAAATCCTAGATTATTTGGCTTGAAATATTCTTATCCTTAAAATCTATGATGAGATAGTTATTAACATCATTCAAGGATTCTATATATCTATTTTTACAAAAGATAAACTCTATTTTACATCCACCCAAAGCACCAATCAATTCAAACCTCTTGATATTGTCATCAGTGACTAATTTTGCTTGCCATTTCATGTCTTATGTAAATAAGTACTATTCAAGGTCCACAAACCCATTGTAAGGATATAGGTTTATAAAATCACCCAATTATGATACTATAATAGGGTTTTATATATATATCACAATTGATTATGTTTCTACTAGTGTCAAGGATGATTGTGGTTTTGGAGACTTATATACACTTGGGGATGTATCTTAATCTGATGGAAGTTGTGATGTCTCTTTTGGTTCTATGGATGTGGAGGTTATAGATATATCTTCATCATTTTATTCTTCTTCTTCTTCTAAAAAATTAAGTTTTGTAATGAAATACTTAACCTTCACAAGGATTAGAGGATCTATCTCTGTAGTAAGTAATTTTATGATGTTCTTCTTTATTGGTTTGAGAAATTCTATGTAACTTCATGATATGTAAACTTTTGTACTTTTAGATTTTTTCTATGTACTTATGTAATTGGTATTTTCCTAGTGTCATCATCTAAAGTCATAGGAAAATTACTATGATTTGGAAAAAATATTTATTTGGGGGATGTGTGATTCCTTGGGAGATGATCCTTACCTCCAAATATGTATCTCTCAAAACTTGAATCTATAGTATGTTTGTGATTATAAGGTGATCCTCGATGTTCTTTATAGAATACCTCTTATAGAAACTATGAAATTTTACTCATCCATTCTACTTATATACTAGTACCTTCTTATTTTATCCATGATAAACCCTCATTTCTTCCTCTCCCTCTATCTCTACTTGGATTGGGCTCGTCACTCTATTTATCTTCACCATACCCTTCTCTTTTTCATCTTCTCTCATCCAAATTATCAACGCTAATACTCCTTATATTCATAGTTTCCTAAAACACACTTCGTCTATTCCATCTCCTCTATTATTTAAACTCTCTATCTAACTCTAATGTATTTTTCCTATCCTTCTTCTCTAGATTTTCCATGCTATACTTAGGTTCAATATTTATCTTTTCATCTTTGATTCATTCTCCCCTATATCACACACACTCCCATATGCCTAAATCAAATACTCCATATTAGTAGGAGTGGTAACTATGGAAATATCAATATTCATTATTTTGATTAGTATCAAGAATCTCTACATAGATTTTCCTCTGATTCCTCTTAGAATTAGATACTTCACTACATCAAAAGAGAAATATCTTTGAACTGCAAACTTAGTGATATATCTATTAATAATGGTAGATATCCATGATAAATTACATGAGTCTAATTTATATCTATATTATAAAACTATTCTATCTTTTCTATAGTCCACATAATGGTGTCACTTTCTCATGGTTAAAAACATTGATAATCATTTTGAGCCAACCAATCAGCTAGCAAGATCGATAATTCACACTAGAAGATCTCATTAATTTCACCATTGAGGTGTTCTTGTATAATCTCACTTGAGGTACACCCAATTCTTTGGCATTATGTATCTATGAATTAAAAAAAAATTATGGTCTAACTATGTCTCCACCTATCTTTAGATCAGTAACCATCAAAACATATCCATTCTCACCACACCATTATTAGTAGAATTTCTTGAGTTTCACTAGAATATGTTACTTATGGGGATAGGTTATGCAAAATGATATAAGAATATTGTAAAAGGATTGAATAAAGTATTTTAATCTATATTAAAGGTTTATAATATATAATTACACTATTTTAAAGGTTTAACACATGATGGGAACTACTTACATATAAATAAATTGATATATCAGAGAAATATAACGAAGGAAATAGTCATCAAAACATAGGAAACTCTATGATTATACCAATAAAGAGCATAAATACATAGAGTTCATATTAAATTATCTAATAGCATGGATAATAGAAATAAAAACCATGTATATTTATGTTTATTTATATCAATACTCTATGTGAAACTTTCTAAAAATAACATTCACCATTCTATTACTCACATACATGTTAAAATCAACATAAATGTCAAACCTTATATTACATTAATTACAAATAATTATAGGAATTAATTACTATAGTTGTAACTTCTATATTTAACATATTAAAAATAGATCTCAATATCCAAATTGGTGGAATCCTGACCAACATGGAGATTATATTAATAACTCATAACAACATGCAAATAAAATACAACTAGAATTAACATAGGATGTTCTTGTAAATACAAATTGTTTTTAATTTATAATTTACCACTAAAATTAACCTAAAATGTGTAACTCATTAATATATTAATCTTGACATGACACTTGTATGCCTATGATGCATGTTTTATATATTTTCAAATGATATAATCTTACTATGATGATGTAATATAATCATGTTAGAACATGCTTTACATGCTTACATATTTTTATATATAATATGATGTGTAAAAATATTTTATTTTCTCATGAGTAATTTTTAGGATACATACCTCACCTTAAAAGGGAGCCATACAAAGTGATCTTGTCTTAGAGACTAATTCCTTTACATATATGTATTTAGGATTTTGAATAGAAAATTTAGATTTTGGGAAATTATTATTATAGGTTTACTTAAATTTTGAAATATTTGACAATGATTGGGGAAATATGTAGGGAATATGTTATAAATTTTATAGGATTATGAGTGAAATTTCATATATTATATGATATTATTACATAATTAATAGGACTTATTTTATACATGATATCATATTGGGAGCATATATGAATAGTTTTTAGATATTATGATAATTTTATATAGGTTATATGACTAACATTACATGGGTTATTAGATATATAGGGCATATATGAGGAATTGTACAAAACTATTTATTCATGATATACTTAGTTATACTTAGATATTAGATAGAACTATATAATATATCTATAGCAGATGATTTGAGATAACTTACTGAGATTCACAATTTTTTTTGAACCTATGGTTGGTCCCATTCTATGGAATAAAATATAACAAGTAGTATGGTTAAGGTTCTATATGACTTAACTTTAAATAGATTCTCTATCTCTAATGAATATTTGGGAATATTTAAATTAGCCCATAGTTTTAACACTACCATCTCCAAGGGCATAACCACCCTATTCTCCACTATCTCTAAAAGGAAGCCTAGTTTACGTGCACACAAGTGTATTCATTCCTTGTTACTTAAATTTAAAATATGTATAATGTTATAATTAAAATTTTATATCATAAGTGAAAATTAATTTGTACATGTTTCATTATAAATTTTACATGTAGTAAGTGTATCATTCAACCCTACGTAAACACACAAACAAAAATTATACTCAATTCTCTCCATATTTATTTTAATTTAGCATTTCCATTACCAAAATAAAATGGGGGGAAATGTATACACTCGTATTGGGTATTAGATACTTAAAAATACCATTTTTACTAATTTTTTTGTATACATGACTTGTGTGCACATAACCAAATATTTCTCACATTCTCTCCTAATCATTCTCTTATCTATGGGTTTGGCCTTCCTATATTATTTTTACTAATAAAAATGATTTCCATAATCACTACTGGAAAAACTTATTATATTATTCAGATTGTCTCCTGATCCCATATCATTATTTTGAGCTTTTTAGATGGTTATGGCCATAGTCAAATAGATCTAGTTACTAGATCCATTTTTCTTGGTTGGACTCATCTATTTACCCTCTAATGGATTTTTAATCATATTGAAATTGTTACAATGGTTCATATTATTATTTTAATGATTTTGGATTCATGAGAGAAACATAAAATAAATAAATTTGTTTGAATTTGATCAAGTAATGTTCATATTTTAACAATATAATATAATATTTTGAATTTATATATCATTTAGGCATTTGAAATAAATAAATAAGTACTAAATAGATAAGGGATAAAATAAATCATATTTTATTTGTTATTATATTCTATATTATAGAAGTGATCAGGAATTGTCATAAGACTACCCAAAAGATATTGACTTTACTCACTCTATATTCAAACTATTTTTGTCTTCCAAAAAGTTATGTCAACTAGGGATAGTAATGTATATTCTTATACATGATCCTGATGGAAGTGTCTAGGCAAGGATATATACATCAATGTTTCAAAATTTGTATTGAACCTGTGTTATGACATGTATAACTATTTTACATCATTGGATGTGTTTTCATGTGTTCCAAATTTGGATAATAATTAGTATTATTTCATTTATATTTTACCTATTGAAACATAATAAAAATGGGCTAATAACATGATTTGAGATAGCCCTAGTAACCCCATTTTGTGGTTAAATGTTTACTACATAGATAATAATCTTAAGAAGGCCTCAAACTCACATGTAGTTCTACATCCTATGCATATGTGGAATTATAATAGTGTGACTATATGCTCTTTATATTAGTAATCATTGGTATAAGTGATGAAATACTATAGTTGACCTTATGAATACTTTAGACTTTTTAATTAGTGTTGTAGTGCAATTTGATAACTTGAAATAAAATAATAGTTTCTAATTAGACAGTTGCCTTATCAATATTTTAGGTATCTTAATTATATTATAGCCTTTATATGTATAAGAACCTTTTAAATTCTAATTAGAACCTGGTAAAACATTAAAATAAAATTATATAATGGAAAAATAAGGATAAAAATGGTCATAAAGTGAAATATACAAAAAAGGATAAAAAGATAATCTTGGATAGTTGCATAAAAGTTGGATACTAACATCGACACTAGTGTCCAAAGGCTAAAAACTTTATAAAATAGTCATAATAGGTAGGTATCCTTTGAATACAATGGATTAAGATAAATAATCATAGCACATAAGCCCAAGGGGTAGGTAAATCAAGTGAAAGAAGATGGAACTGAAGAGGTCCATGAGAGATCATATCACTAGATGTTTAATTCTTAGTGAAAAGCTATATACATACAAGAATACTATAAATATTTGTACTTATACCAAAATTAGTGTCTAAATTTACCTAATTTAATTTATTAATATAATAAAAAATGTAATTACTATTTTAAAGGAAAACAAAATGCATATTATGGTGTGGACAACACAACTTGTCTTCACTTTAGTTTTTCTTTAATCCTTCATTTTAGTATTACCTATAACCAAGAATATGACACAAATTAAATAAATGTATGTAATTTCTATGTGATAAATTATAAAAATTATCATAAATAAAGAGCATGGTTATAATACACCTTTGTTTGTATTGCATATTAGATGATTCTATAATTCTAGAAACTACATAAGTAGGCATGGGACTTGCAACCTCATTCATATTCTATACCAAAAAATGAGTGATCCAAAAATTGATCAAGTTTTTTGTAATTTAGTGGTTTTATAAGGATTAGGGATATTTATGAGGTAATCATGCCCCCAACTTGGAATAGGAAGAGTGGTGCTTCAGACATTGAGAGTTTCATTTCTTGACCGTCATAGCTCTAGTGAAAAAGCTATGTATATGTATAACTTGGTATAGGTTGAATTATGTAATGAGTTTCACCTAAAAAATTAGTGAGAAAATATTATTTAATCCCTATAATAACACTAAAAAGGAATAACCAACCACTATAGATGGATAAGGCTCAATATGGTCTGTAAAATTTTGATTTGGGTATCTATACGTTGAGGTATCAATACATAAAAGTATATGTTATGGTAACAATCTATAAAAGAGTTTTGGAATCTGAAATTGATTTGTATTTTGTAATATTCATCACACATTGAAAATCATATGAATAATGGATATGTCTCATGATAAAACTATATATAAAAAATGGTACCAATGTATAGAATATTTCCATTACTGTGAATCTAAAGCATATACTGTGTATTTTTTCTAGTTTGGAAAAAACATTTAGAGAACATGCTTCCAAAATATTCTCCCACCAAACATGGATAAATTTCAAACTATATTATACTATATAGAACATTTTTATAAACATTCCCCTACTAAGACCCCCCCTTTTGAGAGGAGGTGATATAGTTCTTTCTAGTCATATCCTCACAAAAGGAAAACTAATAATGTGATCGATATAATTAACTTGATATTGTATTGAAAATATTGTGGATAACAATTTATAATGTTGTTTTTGGTAGTATTTAGAATCTAGTAGAATATCTGTGTAGAAAAAATTTAGTGAATTTTTAAAAATCTTTAAAATTGTAAAATTTGGTATAATATGGAAGATATTATTTTATATATCCCAACATAGATTGTATCTTTAAATATGGATAACTAGGGCTCAAGATATGAATGTTTGAAGTTTGTGTAGAAGTGATATATTAGATATATTATAATATATATTCGTAATCCTTTGCATTTTAAATTTTCTTAGAATATGAATTCTATGTTTTTGAGAATAACCATGCCACGTAGAAGATCCCCAGTTGATGTGATTTTATGTGTTCAGGAGTGCCTTTTGCTGGCCTAGATTTTTATATGTTGGTAATTAAGATTTATTGTAATTTTTTGGTAATTTTGAATTTTAGAAAATTTTGCACTTTTTGTGTGTTTTTTGGGATTTTCTATAGGATGGTAGATGCTTGCATTAACATCTTGGATGTTTTATTTGTTAACATGATGTTAGTGTCTAGTTATAGATGCTAGCATTTGATGTTTCTATCTAGTGCAAACATTAGTGTATGATGCTTCTATACTATGTGAATGCTAGTGTATGATGCTAATGTCTTGTTATTTTGAGTATAATTAAATATTATTTATATATTTTTGCATTAAAATAAAAATGATATTGAATTTTAATTATTATTTTATTTATTACACAAATATATACATATTTGATAGTTATGGTACATGAGATATTATTCTAGCTTGGTAGACTTGGGTCTATATGTGACAGATTAGGCCATTATTGATTAGGTGGGGCTAGGTCACATGGATATTTTGGGATAGATATCATATGATATCCACCTCTTCATATCCCTATCTAAGAGGTGGAACCCATATACATGTACATTCTGGCTTCTCACATGTGAGATGACTATCACCTTAGAGGATGTGTATTAGATTTTTTGTCTTTTGATTAGAAGAAAGAGAGTCTATGTTATTAGATATGGTATCTAAGGCTATATTCAATGTTATCATGTATATTTCATTGGTTAGGGGGATATTTATATATATTTGAGAAGTATGATTCATTTCAATAATATTATTAGAGGTGATGTTTCATTATTGTGGAAGTTTTATTTGTATTTTATATGTATCATTTATGGCTATGGCTGGTGGTATTATTGGTATTTCATAATGGATGTACTAGGTCGTGTGTCATATTTAGCTTTATCAGACTAGGTATTCATGGGGCTACATTATACTAGCCCACTTATACATGTATTTTTATAGGTTTTAATTAGATATCCATGGTGGAAGTATTAGATATGTGACTTTATTACATGTTTAGGATTATGAACATATTACAATGGTATGACCAATAGGTGTTCCCCTCCTTGGATGGGCTCATCCACATATGTTTATATGGTAGTGGGTATTTCCATATGGTAGACTTCATACCATGATGGAATACTATATTAGTTTAGATATGTTAGTTTTAGATTATATTTATGGCATATTTATAGGAATTTTACTATATGTCCCAAGGATAGACATGAGTTATAGAAGGTTATTATCAATATGTGGTTGGTTGATTAGTTTCTTGGTGTTTATGAGTTTTCTAGTATTATCAAAATTTTCAATAGTTTGGGATAGAGCAAGCAGTGCCCTCAACATCATATCCATGGAATCAAATGATATAGAGTGGTCATATTATACATGATATCTTGGCACAAATGATTATATATATCCCCACATCTAGATGATGAGCAACATCCTATGGTTCCCCTAGCTACAAGAGATGATGTGGGATGTGCAGATGGCTATGCAGTGGTGGGTTAGAAACTAGTGGGAACTATTGATTCATATTTTTTTATACCCAAATGTGTTATTCCTATGGCATAGGGTCATGGAAAGGAGAGATAGGTGGTGAGGTAGGTGATAGTGATCTTCTAGGACCAACATGGGTGGATGAGGTATATATTAGATCCATGTGTGAGTACCATAGTTTTAATGTTTTACATATGATTTTGTTATAATAGTAGATAAATTATTTGGTTTCATATATGTCTATAATTCTTATCATATATCAAATGTTTATAGGTAACCAAGAGTGGGAAATGATGGTGGCTTAGGTGATACAAGCCCTCTTCATATCATGTTTAAGGATGTACCTAAAGATGGATTTATTCAAAGATTTTTTAACATTTCAGGTGTCCTCGCTCTATTACTTGATCATGTTATGATATTTGTGACAACATATCATATTGTGGTCACTAAGCATAAGAAGCTACATGTTGGGTTGGATAGGCATGACATCCCATAGTAAAGTTCCAATAAGATTATGGATATGATGATTGATCATTATGAAACTTTATTATGGGAGCATGAGGAGACTGTGTGGTAATTAAGTGATTTTTAGGAGATATTACATGTGTTATCACCTACATGAAAACCTCAATTAAATATTGGTCCGTTTAAATAGGGATGTGATAGATTTATGGATGTTGATAGCAATGAAAAGTACACAACTAGGGATATTACCATAACATATGATTGATATTATTATTTGTATAAACATTTATCAACTTCTATATATGAAATTACTCACATGGTTTTATTTTGTGTTTAATGTATTTTCATAATTTAATAATCTATTGGTCATTATATAGTTTTTAACTACATATATTTGTGTAGTGTATGTTAGGATTTGGTAAATTATGGAAAAAATATGTTTTTTTAAATGCATGTATTATATTATCAATAAATAAATAATTATATGGGATGAAATTTAGATTGGTATAAGAAATATTGACTATAATGAGCATGTGGAAGTAGGACTATTGACTATGCTTTTATAATCATATATGAAGTATTTGTAGAAATGTCCTATAAATATATATGTAATATTTAGGTACCCATATCTATTGTTTAATTTTACCTTCTCCATATATCTCTTTATGGATGACCTGATCAACCAATGGTTCCTTTGTAGGATCAGTGTGTGAGAGATCACTCCTAGGAGAGAGTACAATAGGAGAAGGACTTATGTTAGAGGTCATCTTCTATGAAGGCTGATAGACCATGTGCTACTCATAGGGATCAACATGGGATGTATATACATTATTATATGATCCTCTAGGATAAACATGTGGAATAAGTCTAGATATGTATTTTTTATATGTAATGATTCCTTGATCGGTTAACTATATAATATTTTGATCTAGAGAAAAATATTCATTATCTCAATGTCCATTAGTACCATGATAAGTGAAAAAGTGTTGTCCTTTTTACTTATCAAAGATATGAGGTGGTTAATGTGTATTAAGAGGGAGTGTGATCATTCATTTATCTAAAAATGTTTTTAATATGTCATGTTGTCTATCTCAGTACCAATCAAACTAAAGATGTTTTATTGAGGTATATGGTCTAATTATGGTAGATACTGTTTAAGAATGTTACTTTCCTTTATTTAATACCTTTATTTTTTATTTTTTGACATGTGGGTTTGGTTATATAGAAGGATTTTAAAGTGGTTCAATATTTTTTGTAACTTTTTTATTTACTTTAGAAAAAATACTTTTACCACATTTGGGTTTGAATGGAGAAATATGCAACTTGGTTTGGGTATTCATTAGAGCACACACATATTTGTTCACATCCATATATAAGATATTGAATGAAGAAAAGGGATTATGTAATGATCTTTCCCTTAGTGGAGAAAGAAGACCTCTACTATATATAAATTGTATTTCCAAATCTAAGGGTGTATAATGTAAGGAATAAAAAACATCCTTATATTGAATAACATAATCTTGTACAAGATCATTTTCTATTTGTGTCAATGGTTTTTAATGTTATAATGGTAATTTATGTAATGTATAATGATTAAAATTCCATATAAATACATGTTAAATTTGTTAAAATTTGATAATTAACAACTTCTAAAAGTATACAACCAATAAAAAACCATTGGGTTAAGCTATAATAAATTTTTTCTAAAATCAATATTCTATATTGGGCCCTATATTCAAAAGAGTGTATATATTATTGTAAATGAATATCAGGATCTCCTTGTCCATAAAACAAGGATAACTTAGGAATAATTAATTTTTAAGGATAAGGATACTCAAACACATCCCTAACAATATGTTGCTCTGTTAATGTATTCTCCTTAAGAATAGATCCATGAGAAGAAATTTGAAATTTAAGAGAATTGACTTGTTTGTGAAAATATCCAATGATAGTCATAAAATATAACATATCATAAGAATAATTAAAGTATTTTTTTGTTTTTGTAAACTACCATGCATGTGGAACATAGTAATGACAAAATTTTTATCATCCGCTAAAATAGGCTCAACACATTATTTTTTAATATTCGATAAAGGAACACCAATGTCTAAAGATGTAAGTATATATTGTTTAATAACACAAAGGTTAATATTATTATCATTTCAAGGTGATAAATTGATTGAAATTTTTTAACATACTATAGGATTATCATAAATAATTTCAATTTAAAACACACTCTCCTTTTGAGAATAAGATGCAACACTTTATATTTTATGTACCACATCAAGGGATGGAATATCATTACCTTCACTTCAAGTTTTAATTTTGCATCCAAGAGAAAGAGGTTTAAATAATGAAATATCACTTTCTACTTAAGGTACATCATTTTTATGTGAGAAATGAACATTGACATAATTATCATTTACATCCTTGATATTTGTCTTAGGAAATTATTTCATTAAGAAACCTTTTGGAAATATGTTTCATTATTGCTTAGATTTATATGGTGTGTGTTGATGTGGGTATTATTAAAACCCCATAATTTAATAAGGTGACCTCTAAACTTTTATGATCTTAATTGAAGCAAGCTCCACTCTAGGGCACAAGTTATAGGTATGGGTTAAACAACTAGGTGGTGGAATAAAATGCTAACTATGCAGGTTATTAACTAGGTGGTTCATGTAGTGAAATGAATCCTAAAAGAAATCAAACCTAAGTGGGTGAATGTATGGGTGGATATTAGTCTAAAGTGGGTTGATCAAAAAATAAACTCCAAAAATAGGGAATGGTAGAGTATAAAATAAGGTTTTATGTCTTCAAGGCTCACCCATTTGATTGGATTATAATGTGGACAAGTGTTTCTAGAACTAGTGCTTGTTGTTTATAGCTACTACATACTTACAGGAAAAACATAGTTAAAGAGTTTGGTAATAAGGCATGACAAACTTAATGATCTCAAATAAAGGTTACTCCTTTTAGAGTTAATATTACACACCCTTATTTAGGATATTATAACTTTAGTTAAGAAGGTGTCTATGGAAGATTTAACGCACACCTAGATGACTATAGTAGAAACAAAATACTCCTAGACACCTCAAAATGTTAACAAATCATTACCAATTGATTTAATTAATGAAAAATGTTAACTTTTAATATAGTTTACACATTTATAACTAACATTTATCAATGCTAATAATTAGAATTATCTATATTTTATGCATACTTCAAATTATTGATTTAGCAAAACCAAGAAAACAAAACCTTAATAACACATAGATGAGAGGAAAGAGAATCGACACACTTATATGACCATTAAACTAATTTCTTTCCCATATTGATAAAAAATTTTCCAACCCTTTGTAATGAGGGTTATACATGTATAAATATACTTGGGGAGGGATCACCTCATCCACCAAGTTCATGAAAACTCATACTTACATTTCACAATTAGAACCTTAATTTTAATTTGAGTCTCAAAACTGCATGTATGCATACATATATTTAGCTATCACTATGTTTAAATACAAGTCAGCTTGTAGAATGTAATGCAATGTTTTCATGCTCATAGTTAGTCTAGGTAACTTTTACATTTAAGTGATAAACAAAATTAAACTATGAGTATAAGAGTTAGCACTTTTTGCATGCATGGTACAAAATTATCCTTTAACTCAAGGCTGAGTAGATGTTTTTGTTGTGCTAATAAATGTAGGAGGTGGTGAAGTGGATGTTGGAACAAAAATATAATTTGAAGCACCAAATTTATTATTCACTTATAAAACTTGAAAATATTTGTCCTTGAGGTCATGTTACTACCAAACAATATCCGTGTTTAATAATAAAGGTTTGTGTGAACTTTTACTTGTTCTAAGAGCCTTGCAAGCTCAGTTTTTTTATTTCTAAAGTTTATTCCAAAAATATTAACCTCTATCACCTTCTTCCTTGTAAAAATCATCTCAACCTAAATCTCCTCCTATGAAAGTCTTTAAATACTTTGCTTGAAGTTGGTGGAAAAATATTGAAGAAGTTGACCAAAATTGATTTTGCTTATAAGCCTACCCACTAACTCTCTTGTTTATAAGAGATTTAACTCTCCCAAGATTTTAAAAATGAGAGTTTCATGTTTGGTGTATTTAGGCATTACTTCCTTAGATACTATTATCCACTCCTTATCCTCTTAACTCCTGATGACTACCAAATTGAGATAATTTGAAGCCTCTAATGGTGCCATAAGATCAAGGTGGATTTATGCCTTATTAGTTGTATAAAGAATAAGGAATTTAAAATTATTCTAATTTTTATTTAAATAATTTATTGGTCTCAAATAACTTAGGGTCAACTCTTACCTCATTACATAAATGGCCTCAAGAATATTATACAATCTAGAAGCAATAGCCTAGACCCTAGTTTCAATGTCTAAAGGAACATGAACGATCTATTATTATTCCATTATTTGATCCTCCTTTAATTGCTCTAATTAATTCTCAAGATCTTACCTAGACATTTTAGTTCCTTCATAAAATTCCATTAATGCATCCTTTTGTGTCTCAAGATAGGATTTTTAGTCCTCTACGTATGGGATTTGCCTTAGTTTCCTATGCTTTCTATTGGAAAAGGTAAAAACTTCTTGTCTCTATTCTAGGATTATCTCTCTTCTAGTATTATCTTATAATTTTATATTTATTACCCTTTAGACGCTCCCTATATATTTATCAAATATATAACTCACTTTGGGTAGCTTTGTGATTATGAGATTTGGCTTCTAAGAAGCCTTTTACCCTAAATCAATTACCCACTATGGGATGGCCAATTGGGATGAGTTGATTGGTTGAGTGTCATTGGTTGTAGTCTCAACCAATGTATCTTATAATTATTTTTTAAAATCCTTTTTTATTACTTGGATAGTAAGGGAAGGTCAAATGATCTTAGACCAATCCACTCCCCCATGTTGAGGTAGTGGGTGGACAATGTATATTGGTTTCTTCTTTCATAGATTTATTTGAAGATGTCACAATGGTGCATTAGGAAGAATTTAGTGTAAGGCATTGGAAAGTATATTTTATTTGATGATAAATGAAGTTGGGAACTTGCATTTAGTCCCCTAACTTTCTTGGAGGCTTTTATTTTGGCTTTAGGGCTACTAGGGTAGTGGTAAAATTACATACAAAAGTAATGGAGGACATTGAGGATGTGAATAGAGCTGGTGGAATGGAGATAATTGGGAAATTGGAGATGATAGGGATAGAGGAGACATACTATACTTAGGAGTGATCAGGTTTGGTTAGGAAATGGAATAGAGAGGAACTAAATTAACTATATAAAGGGAAGTAAAAGATAAAATTAAAATATTAGAGATAAAACATGTCATCTCCTCACATAATTTATTATCATCTAGAGGTGCCTTTCTTTTAATATCTTGGAGGATAAGGTATTTTGTCTCTACTAAGGGTTCCTCCTCTTCATCTAAATATTTATTCACTGATAAACTTACCTTTACTAATGTGTTGATGAGCTAAAGGACCTTTTCTAGTTGTTCCCCAATAACTAGGTCCTTTAGAGGAAGATGATCCCTTGGTTTCCTCTTATAACAAATTGTAACATTTTTTGTTGTAGGGAAGGCCTCTTGAATTGGTTCAAATGAAAACTCCATAATTGTAAGTTCTTTCATGGGTGGAGGATCTAGATGATCTAAGCCCTCTAAATATATTGAGTTAAGGCAAATTGGATCTCTTTGAGCTCCTTGAAGTCTAGCTTCAATTATACTAAGTTCCTTCTTGATGACTTTAAATGTTTAGGGAGATTCTTGATAAGTATCTCATTATTATGTTAATTTTTATGAAGGGATAATGATCCTAAAACATGCGGTTGTCCATCCACCTTGGGGTCTAAGGCTAAGTCATTTATCTACAATGGAGATATAGGGCTCTCTTTATATGATTTTCATATGTTCTTCCCTCAATCCTTATATTTTTTCCCTTTCCAAGACATGGGCATCATATTTGGCATTCAATAACCAAAACTCATGATCATAGGGATCATGTTTTTTGGCACTTTTAGATGCTTTGATGTCAAGAATCCAAGTGAAGAAGGTTCAATGCTCCAGTATCATAGGTTGCCATGGATGTCAAAAATTCAATCATTAATGATAATAGCTTAGTGGTTTTATAGAAGGATTTTGACCCAAGGATTTTTTATAAGGTAGAAGTTAAGTCTTGAAAAATTCAATTTCAATGCAAATAAGGCTTGTAAACTTCAATTACTTTTAATTATTTCATAAGTAATAAGTAAATAACTTTCGAAAAACTAAATGGATCTTACAGTACAAATCAGGTTTATGAACCTCCACTACTTTTACTTATTTCATAAGCAATAAGTAACTAGCATTTGAAAACCTAAATTGGTCTTGTGGTGTTAATAAAGTTTCCATAATGACTTTACTTTGTTTAAATTCATAAGCTAAGCAACTTGAAGAACTTGATTTGGTATTGGTGTGTAAATTAGGTTTATGGAACAACTTAACTTATTTGATTTTTATAAGTAGGTTTAAGAACCTGAATTAGTCTAGATGAGTGGATCAAGGTTACAAGGTGACTTAACTTATTTCATTTTTATAAGTCAAGTAGGCTGAAGAATCTAAATTAGTCTAGATAGGTGGATCAGGGTTGTAAAGTGACTTAACTTATTTCATTTTTATAAGTTAAGTAGGTTGAAGAACCCAAATTGGTCTAGATGAGTGAATCAGGGTTTTGGAATGACTTTACTTCTTTCAAGCTTATTAGCCATGTAATCTAAAGAACTCAAAATGATCTTGGAGAATTCTTTCAAAAAAATTGTTACGTCCTCATCAAAAAAAGTATCTTGAACAAAATGCTAAAGGGATGGTTTCAAAAATTCCAAAGGGTATGTGATCACTTGAAAAGTTCCCAAAGGGTATATTTCAAAAATTATAAAGGGAATGTGGACCAATCAAGAAAGCTGAAGGGTGCTTTTCAAAAAGTTTGAAGGGAAAATGAACCATTCAAGAAAGTTGAAAGATCATTTTAGGAAATCCAAAGAATAATTAAACTATTCAAGAGTTTTGAAAGGATATTTTCAAAAGTATCAAAGGGTATGAGGACTTTTATAGAGAATCCAAAGGGTATATGGACCATTCAAAGACTTCTTAGGGGATGCTTAGTAAAACCCAAAGGGTATGTTGAAAAAACACAAGGGGTAAGTAGTCCATTCAAATTTTTTTGAAGGGCATTTGTTCCAAACAAAAGACCTGAAGAAGACACTTACAAATTTATCAAAGATTTTCATTGATAAAATTGTCCTAAATCATTTCATTAGGAAAATTGTCCCAAAAACTTGCAAGCAAAAAACCCAAAACAATTATCCCAAAGTAATTAGCCTAAAATAATTATTTTGAGAGTAAAAGACTAAGTATAAGATGATTGTATAGGAGTTGAAAATCCTAGTACAAGACACAAGAATAAGTCATGCACTTTTGAAAACTTGATAAGCTTAAAAAGTAAGTTGGTAGACTTGGAAAACCCAATAAGCTTAGAAAGTAAGTATTTTGACATTAAGAACCTGATGAGGCTAGTAAGTTTTAAAATATATCTCATCATTTGTAATAATTTGAATTGGTTCCTCTTGAAAAATGGTTATTCATTTGAATCATATATATATATATATATATATATATATATATATATATTCAAGTACTGTAAACAAAGTTTATTGATGTGAAATTACAAATTGATGAAGAGTAACGAGGGAAAATGGCTATACACATTTTGCAATGAGAAGAGTTTAAGCTTATGATGTAGATATATGAAACTCATAAAAGCATGGAGAAGTAATATTGAATTGGTATATTTCAAAGTGTCAATCAGATAAATTTAGACATAAATAAGGGGTTCAAGAGAAATAAAGATCACACAAAAGTGTGTTGAATAATTAATGAGTAGGTTGAGATAAGAATTACAATGAAGAACAAACTTGGATTCTTTGAAGAATCTAACCAAAATTGTAATTCAATTTTTATGATAGGTTGGTGCCATTAGATTGAACTGGGTTGGTGCTCAGAATAGGGAGTAGGTTCTTCTTGAGAGTTTGTGCTCCTAAAACAAGGGATTGGTGTCTCCATGGGATGGGTGTCTTGAAATGTAATCAATGAGATTATGTCATTGAGACAAATTTTGTGAGGCTGGATTAGAATAGTATATTCTAGCATCTTTCTCACTATGGTTTTTCCCTTTGCGTTTCCACGTATAAATCTAATGTTATGTGTTGTGCTTTTATGATTGTGTTATTTCTCTTTCATGTGTTTAAGTTTTCATTTTTTTCATTCATCTTGGGAGGTATAAGAAATCAAGTTTTTGAGATCTATTGTAAATGGATACGTACCCTCTGCTACTCCTCTAATTGATTAGGTAGTGAAAAAGGCTTGTGAAAACAATGCCAAAGCAAAGAAAGCTATTCTTTGAGGACTATCAAATAGTGAGTGTGTCAAAGTGATGCATTTCAAAAGTATAAAATACATAAGGGACAAATTAAAGATCATCTATGAAGGAGATGACAAAGTAAAACAAGTAAAGATCCAAACTCATAAGGGATAGTTTCAAAGTCTCAATATGAATGAGGACGAGAATATTGTGTATTACCTTCTTAGATTAGATGAGATTGTAAATGCCATTAGAGGACTTAGAGAAACAATAGTGAAGTAGTAATTTTCAAGAAGGTATTAAGATCTCTAACAATAAAATATGATTCTAAAATTTATTTTATCAAAGGAGCAAGAGATCTAAACAAACTCATAGTAGATGAGTTACATGAAAATTTCACTGCTAATGGGATGAGGATGGGAGATTTTGAGTCATCTAGGAGATAAGTTGCTTTCAAATTTTCTAAGCAAGTAAAATAAGAGGAGGCTTTTAATTTTGAATCTGAGATGGTTGATGATGTAGAATCTAATTTCATCAAAAATTTGAAGAAAGGATTAGGCAAATACAAAGGTAAGTTACCTTTCAAGTGTTTTAATTATGGTAAGATAGCTCACTTTGATGCTAAGTGTCCACATAAAAAGAAAGAATATTCTGATTTAGCTAAGAAGAATCAAAAGGAGAAATCTTATTCTAAAAATAATAAAAGTTTCTTTAAGAATAAAAAAGGGATGTAATAAAAAGAGGAGAGTGACTCGATAGATGAAAATAGTAGTTACTCAAGTGATGAGCATGATAGTGCATTTATGTCTAGACAAAACAAAGTTATATTCATAACTTATGAATCAACTTCTTTATGTCAAGATGAAGAGAACCTAGATGATGAGGAGGATGAGTAAGGTGAATTAAATCTAGAATGTGAACTCATCTATGATCTAAAATATATTGACAAGCTTATGAAAGAAAATTCTAAACAAAAAAACTTAGTCAAAAGGAGATTTGGAAATTTAACAAAAGAAGTGAAGAATCTAATCAAATGATAGTGAGCTTGAAGACTCAAATAGAAGAAGCAAAGAGTATAGAGGATGTAGTCAAATATGATTTGCAAGAAAAGTCTTTAGAATGCTTGAGGATGGAGGAAAAAATCAAGGACCTAAGAAAAAATATTTACAAGGCCAAATAACAAATTGATAAAGGTCTAAAACTAAAATGATTATCTGCTATATGGGATGAAATGATCAGTTCACAAAATCTCTCCAAAGAAAGATCATGTCTTGGATATGAGAAAGGCAAGAGTCCCATGCTGAGTATAGTTAGGAATCTATATGAAAATTTCAAGGAAATTATAGAATCAGGTATCAAAAAGGAGGAAAATTACATTCCTAAGGAGAAGAAGAAAAGTAATATTTTGGTTCATATAAAGACCAAGGTTACTACTACAAAAAGTAACATAACAACAAGGAATGTAAAGAAGGAAAAATTCATGAGACTTCCTATATATACTTAAAAAATAATGATAACCATGTATTATTCATCATTATATGGTTATTGTTATAGCTATAATCAATTTGGGCATAAAGCAATTGATTGTAAGGTTGTTCCTAAGAGAAGGATAAACTTTTTAGGTAAGAATTCATTTGTTCCTCTACTAGATATATATGTCATATGCTATAAATATAATAAATTTGGACATATAGCAAAGCATTTTAGAGCAAAGATTGTCAGATAAAAGTCTAACAATGCAAAAAGGGTCAAAACTCCCAAAGTGAACAAAGGTTAACAAATCAGTAACAAAATAGATAAAAGCACAATCAAGAAGCCCAAGGAGATATGGAAGAAGAAGAATTAATCAATGATTAATCAAACTATTTTACATGCTATAAATAAATCTATGGGTCATAGATAGTGGCTTCTTAAAACATATGATCAGTGACAAGATTAAGTTCACCAATCTGACCTGATGCAAGGAAGGGACTATCAACTTGGAAGATAATATTATCTTCAAAATCAGAGGTAAAAGAACCTTGAATATTTATGCTAAGCTCCCTACTCATGATGTTATTTATGTCAAAGGATCAAAGTATAATCTACTAATTATCAGTCAAATGTGTGACAACGAATATAAAGTCATCTTTGATGTTAAATCCTATGAGTTATGTAGGTTTGGTAAAATAGTTACTCAAGGAAAAGGACTGAAAGTGACATATATAATCTGATTGAGGCAAATGATATAAGTTGTCTCATGGGAAAGATTGATGAGAGTTGGTTATGGCACAGAAGGATGGGTCATGTTAACTTTAAAAATCTAGTTAAAGTAAGTTCTAACAAGTTTGTAAGACACATGCCCAAAATAATCAAGCCTGTAGACACAAATTATATAGAATGTTAGCTTGGTAAATAGACTAGGATCTCATTTCAAACCAAAGAGTATGGAACTTAAAATCCTCTTTAGATAGTTCATAATGATCTTTGTGGACCAACCAAGACAAGAGGATCCAAAGGAGTGTATTAATTCATGTTGTTTAGAGATGACTACACAAGAATGACATGGGTAACCTATTTAAAAGACAAGTCTCAAGCATTTGAGAGATTCAATATCTTTAGAGCCATGGTCAAAAATGAAATTGGCAAAAAGATCAAGTGTCTTAGATCTGACAAAGGTGGTTAATTCACCTCAAATGAATTTGTAGAGTACTGTGAGAAGCATGGAATTAAAAGACACTACTCAACTTCAATAACTCCACAAAAAAACAAATTGGTTGAAAGGAAGAATAAGACCATTAAGGATATGGCTAGGACAATGTTGAAAGAAGCTAACTTGTCAGATGGTTATTGGAGAGAGGTAGTCTAGATAAGCATATACATCTTGACATGAGTTCAATTAAGAGTTAACAATGATAAGAATCCATACAAAATATGGTATGGAAATATTGCTTCTATTAAATACTTCAAAGTGTTTGGAAGTAAATTCTACATTTGAAGGAAGGAGAAAAAGATAGGCAATTTTGAGTCAAGGTGTGATGAGGGAATATTTCCTAGTTATTCTACTCATAACAAAGCCTATGTTTGCTAAAATAAGAGACTTCATAAGCTAGTAGAGAGAATTCATGTTAAAGTTGAAGAAAACCTCAATGAAGTGACTAAGACCATAAAGGAGATCAATATTGAAGACCTGAAAGAAGAAGAGGATGAAACATCAGAGAATGAAGAAAAGGTAATGAAAAATGAAAAGATGCCTCCCATATTCATTCAAAAGAATCATCCTAAGGAACAAATCATTGGAGACATGAAATAAGGATTCCAAATGTGGATTAGGGAAGTAATGATCAAAGAACAAGTAAGTTTTGCCTTGCTATATAAAATTGAGCCCAAAAACTATGTTGAGGCCAACAAAGATGAGAATTGGCAAAATGCCATGTATGAGGAACTAATTCAAATAGAAAATAATAAAACTTGGCAGCTAGTTCTAAGACCCATAGACAAGAATGTCATATGTGAAAAATGGGTCTTTAAAAATAAGTTAAATTAAGATGGAGCTATAATGAGAAATAAAGCATGAATTTTATGTAAGGGGTATGCTCAAGTAGAAGGAATAGACTTTGAGGAGACATTTGTTCTAGTGGCAAGATTGGAAGCAATCATAATGTTTTTATCATTTTCAATTTTTAAGAAGTTCAAAGTATATCAAATGGATGTTAAGTCTACTTTTATGAATGGAACACTTGAGGAAGATGTCTACATAGAACAACTTGAAGGCTTTCAACTGAATGATAAAGAATACTATGTGTGCCAACTAAAGAAGGAATTCTATGGTGTAAAATAGACACCCAAAGCATGGTATTTAAGGTTAGAGAAATATTTTTAATGTCAAACATTTATCAAAGGCTATGGTAATAGTAATCTATATATTAAATATTAAAATGAACATATGTTGATCATAGTTTTTTATGTTGATGACATCATTTTTTTGGTAGCAACAATAATATGTGTAATTAATTTGCAAATCAAATGCAAAAGGAATTTGAGATGTCCATGCTAGGAAAACTTGCATTCTTTCTTGGTCTACAGGTTACATAATCCAATGAAGGAATCTTCATATCTCAGACCAAGTATGCAAAGGAGATACTCAAGATGTTTAGAATGGAAGATAGTTGACTAGTTATTACTCCTATGATAACAAGATGTAATTTGAGCAAGAGTGATGAATCTCCTAAAATAAATCATACTATATATACATCAATGATTGGTATATTACTTTATCTTACTACTACTAGACTAGACATCATGAAAGTTGTATGCATGGTTGCTATATTCCAAGCCGCTCCAAAAGAAACTCATGTAAATGTAGAAAAGGAATCTTAAGATATATCAAAGGTATAGTAGATTATGGTTTGTGGTATGCTTCAAGTAATGATTTCACTTTGATAGCATATACAAATGTTGATTGGGTAGGCAACATAGATTATAGAAGAAGCACAAGTGGTGGTGAATTCTTTCTTGGTAACAAACTTGTTTCATGGCTAAGAAAAAGATAAGAATCAATTACTTTGTCTATATAAAAAGAAGAATATGTTGCAGAAGTGACATGTTGCACATAAGTGTTGTGATGAAATAGACACTAAGAGACATGGAAGTAGAGTTCAAAGGACCAATTCACATTTGGTGTGACAATTTAAGTACAATAAATATATCTAAAAATCTATTGATGCATTCTAAGACCAAGCATATATCAATTAAGTATCACTTTCTAAAAGAGAAGGTTGTTAATCAAGAAGTTATGTTAGAATATATTCACACAACATATCAAATTGTAGATATTTTGACTAAGCCTCTATCTAAAGATCAATTTAAATATCTAGGACAATAGCTAGGAGTAGTGGCTCCTACACCACATCACTAATTTTTGGTGATTATAAATATCTCTAAGAGGAGTTCTTTAAGTAAAATATCTAACTCCTAGAAGAAAAAGAGCTTAGAAAAATGAGTCATGGCCTAAGGGGGAGCTTCTCTTTCATTTTTGTCTGATAGGTCTGAGGATCAAAACTTTGACATACCTAAAAAAGTGTTTTTTAGGGGGAGTTAGTTGACATACTGGTAGAGATGCTTTTTAATTAATGTCAAATGGGGAGAAATGTACAAGATAGAGGTGCAAATTAGTGATTGAATTGGTAGAGGATCTTTTTTCCATCAAAGACAAAGGGGGAGATTGTTGTCAATTTGAGATGCTTTAATGCCAAGAAGTCCAATGAAGAAGGTTTAGTGCTCTAGTATCATAGGTTGTCATGGATGTCAAAAATGCAATCATTAATGAAAATATCTTGGTGGTTTTGCAAAAGGATTTTGACCCAAGGATTTTGTATAAGGTAGAAGTTAAGTTTTGCAAAAGTCACTTGTAATGCAAATCGGGCTTGTAAACTTCAATTAATTTTACTTATTTCATAAGTAATAAGTAAATAGATTTTGAAAAATTGAATGGATCTTGCAGTGGAAATTAAGTTTATGAACCTCCAATGCTTTTAATTATTTCATAAATAATAAGTAACTAGTATTTGAAAAGATGAATTGGTCTTGTGGTGTTAATCAGGTTTCTAGAATGACTTTACTTTGTTCAAATTCATAAGCTAAGTAGCTCAAAGAACTTGATTTGGTCTTGGCGTGTAGATTGGGTTTATAGAATAACTTAACTTATTTCATTTTTATAAGTTAATTAGGTTGAAGAACGTGAATTGGTCTAGATGAGTGGATCGGAGTTGCAAGGTGACTTAACTTATTTCATTTTTATAAGTAGGCTGAAGAATTTAAATTGGTCTAGAAGGGTGGATCAAGGTTGTAAAGTGACTTAACTTATTTAATTTTTATAAGTTAAGTGGGTTGAAGAACATGATTTGGTCTAGATAAGTGAATTGGGGTTTTGGAATGACTTTACTTATTTCAAGCTTATAAGTCATGTAGTCTGGAGAACCCAAAATGGTCTTGGAAAATTATTTCAAAAAAATTGTTAAGTCCTCATCAGGAAAATTGTCCCAAACAAAATACCGAAGGGATGGTTTCAAAAATTCTGAAGCATATGTGGTCACTTGAAAATTTATTGAAGGGTACATTTTAAAAAGTCTGAAGGGCAAGTGGACCAATCAAGAAATCTGAAGGGTGATTTTCAAAAAGTTTGAAGGGTAAGTGAACCTTTCAAGAAAGTTGAAGGATCATTTTAGGAAATTTGAAGGATAATTAGATAGTTAAGGAATTCCAAAAGGATCTTTAAAAAATTGATGAAGGGTATGAGGACCTTTATAGAGAAGCCAAAGGGTAGTTTGTAGAAAGGTTGAAGGGTATATGGACCATTCAAAGACTTTTGAGGGGATGTTTAGTAAATGTCAAAGAGTATGTTGAAAAAACCCAAAGGGTAAGTAGTCCAATACAATTTTTTTTGAAGGGAACTTGTTCCAAAAAAAAGACCAAAAGAAGACACTTAAAATTTTCATCGAGAAAATTGTCCCAAAGCATTTCATCAAGAAAATTATCCTGAAGACCTGCAAGCAAAAAACCTAAAACAATTATCCCAAAGTAATTAACCCGAAACAATTGTTCTGAGCATAAAAATATTAAGTATAAGATAATTATGGAGGATTTGAAAATCATAGAAAAAGACACAAGAATAAGTCGTGAAAATTTGAAAACCTGATAAGCTTCAAAAGTAAGTTGGTGGACTTGGATAACCTGATAAGCTTAGCAAGTAAGTCTTTCAACATTAAGAACCTGATGAGGCTAGTAAGTTCAAAAGTCTAGCTCATCAATTTTAAGAATTAAAACTGGTTCCTCTTGAAAAATAGTTATTCATTAGAATCATCTATATATTCAAGTACCATAAACAAAGTTTTTTAATGTGAAATTCCAAATTGATGAAGAGCAAGGAAGAAAAATGGTTATAGACATTTTGGAATGAGAAGAGTTTAAGCCTATGATGCAGAGATATAAAACTCATGTAAGCATGGAGAATTAAGATTGAATTGGTATATTTCAAAGTGTCAATCAGATAAATTTAGACATAAATAAGGTGTGCAAGATAAAATGAAGATCACATAAAAGTGTGTTGAAGAAGAAATTATTAGTTGAAGATAGGAATTACAACAAAGAACATACTTAGATTCTTTTAAGAATCTAACTAGAATTATAATTCACTTTGTCTGATAGGTTGGTGCCATCAGATTGAATTAGGTTGGTGCATAAAATAGGGAGTAGGTGCTTACTTAGATTTGGTGCTCTCAAAATAATGGATTGGTTTATCCATGGGATGGGTGTCCTAAAATGTAATCAATGAGACAAATTTTTTGAGGCTAGATTGAAAAGTAGATTCTAGAAGTTCTCTCATCATGGTTTTTACCTATGGGTTTCCATGTATAAATATAGTTTTGTGTGTTGTGCTTTTGTGATTGTGTTATTTCTCTTTTATGTGTTTAAGTTTTCATTTGTTTTTCATTCATCTTGGGAGGTATAAGAAATAAGATTTTTAAGATCTACTGATTCACCCCCTATCAGTAGATAGGTGTGTTCAAAAATATTGGTATGGAATACCAATACCCTTGATATACTTTTAAATCCTTCCATGAGGATTATAATACCTATGATGCAAGGTGTGAAATGAATAATACCATATCATTTTCACCACTTCTCTAAAGTGACTCAAAAGTGTGTAGAACATTAGACCTATCATCAAATTAGATCCATACAATGTAATCTTATTAATATTTTTTAAATCCTCATATACACTCCACCATAATTGAAATTTTATCTCTTATTCTACCAATTTTTTTGGAATGTACTTGAAAAGAAATAAGGGGTTGAATTTTATACCAACTACCATAATCAATATGTAATATAGATATAACCAGTAGTCACCCCATGGTGCCAATGTGTCTATAATTTATTTGGATACCTTAGGTAGTGGGGATTCATGAATGGCTTACCATACCTATGGTTAAACATCCTCTTTAATTTGAGTGATGATCTTGTAAAATTAATACATGTGCATGAATGAATAATAATCATAAATGTGATTTTTGATACATTCTTGAGATGGATGCTAGAGTGACCCATAGTGTATATATAATATTCCCATCATAATTTACAAGAGGTATGAAAAAATATATTAGTGGCCTCCAACATGTTGTTTATCCTTATATAAAACCTTTTCTCATAGTTAGAAATTGATTATCTCCCCCAAGGCAAAAGTTAAGTATGAGGTGATCATCATATCCAAAAGTGCAACCCACACTAGGTGAATTAAATGGAAGTTTAGAAACCATAAAGTATAATTAAGAGGACCATCCTAATGCAAACCCCCATCCTAAATTTGGTGATCGATATGGGGTACTTATCCTTTAGGATGATAATCTCCCTAGGGATAAGCCATTTGATGAGTGTTTTATTGACGAATTATTTTCTTTCCATGCTACCACCTTGTGCAAATTGTAAGTAGCATCTAAAACTTGTAAATATAAATAAATTTGTAATGTATCTCTTGATATGTAGTGCATTATGGTATTATGTTACAAATGGTGCAAGTAGTTGTCCCCTATTATCTTGATAATGAATAAGAGATCGCACAATAGTTCTATGCATGTAATTACTAAGGGCTTGGCCACCATGAAGTATAACCCTTATCATTTGAGAGGAAGTAGGTATTACAACAATTTATTTTGTGATAATTTTAAGCTCTCCTCCTAAGTGTGGTTATATACTATGTCAATGACATCCCATAGAGTGGAATACTTAGTGTATTGATCATTTAAAATGGTTGAGTAAAAATAATATCACTGTACTTAATGGAGTCCTTAATTAAGAATTGAGATGGTGGAAAAACCCCTCTAAATGTTTTGATGAAGAGGCCATTGTTAATTGATTGGTACTAGTTATTATACTTTCATAGATTTAATTTAATGGATCTAGTTTTATGATTAACATGCAAGTTACTAGGGCTTATTTTCAAGGCAATAATTTAGCTCAAAATTCATTTGTGATGAATGAACACATTAATGGTCTTAAATGATTAATATATATTTAAAATTCAATTTAATTTAATTCACCCTTAATGTCCATTGTATATTAATTATATTTACTTATTCAATTCAAATTTTAAAATTTTATTTGTCATGTATGCTATCACTTTATTTTGACAATTGCCATTAAGTCTTCTTCTACTACTAATTTACTTCCTATGCCAAGTAGGATTTTAGTATTTAGGGATTCGGTTTTGTGTTGGTACCAATCTTACCAATTCTCACAAATCATGTATTATAAACACAAAATCTAAACATAAATCCCAATGACAAAACCCATATGAACTGAAACACTGGTCACAAGTATTGACAAGAATACTGAACTTTTTACCTAAGACAAAAATCCCCAAAATCTATCTGCCGAACACTAATTCTAAATTATAAATTCTGATGTAATCTCCCAAAGTGTAAACTCCTAAACATAAAATATTAAGACCCAATATTGATGGGTAAAATCCACCAAGTAAATTCTAAATCATAAAAACTAAAGACTGAATTTCTAAAGAATAAGGAACTACTGATAGAACCTACAAATAAAAACTCCAAAGACTAAATAAATAACTAATCACTTATCAAATAAATTATTCTAAAATACTTTTACTAAATAACAAATTGGATGACATGATAACACTGAATAATTTTTCTAAATAAACCCTCTAAAGACTTTATGTAAAGACCAAATAGTGAAGGTTGAAATGCAATATTTTTGTAGAACCAAACCTGTGAACAAAATTCTTGAATAATTTCACCAAATACCAAATTTTGAAGACTAAAATTCATATGTTCTGAAAAAAACCTATGTATATGCAAAAATTATAAAATAAATTAATAAGTTAGTTCAAAATGCAAAACACTTTTGCTTGTATTTCCTAGATATAAAAATTTAGATATAACACATAATAATTCTTAGAATGAATACCTTAGAAAAAAAGGTTTAGATTTATACAAGGAATAGTGGGTCCCTATTCCAAAAAAGGAATGGGGTTATGTTGATTACAAAAAATGGTTACTTACAAGGGGGATACTCTCAAGTATTAGATAACCCAAAAATTTTGGTTGGTAATTTCAAACCAAAAATGAACCATACCAAAAGAAAATGTTTGAAATAGAGACATAAAAGATACACCTAGATAGACCATACAACATACTTGCCTTACTCATACCTTGGATCTATGTGTGATACATTGATTTTATTTTACCCTTGTTATGCATATTTAACAAAGATTTGGAGCAGTTGTAGGTTTATTTCTAGTTTCTTCGAAACACATTAAATTAGGAAATATTGTACATTTATCTACTACCATCAAGGCATCTATAGCCCTAACAAAAATAACTTTGTTTCTTTCTCTTCTTATTCTCTCATATTTTTTCATGATGTGTGGTACATTGAGATTTTATCATCATGTGATCTTTCGATCCCTCTAGATTCTCTTTGGGTTTTACAGATCACTTTTATTATAATTCATTAGTTCTTTTATTTTCCTTTTTTTCAAATATGAATTTAATAAATAGAGAAAAAAAAACTATGAGTTGGTGTAGGTGAAAAACATGTTTTGCCAGAATGTCCTTACCAACTACTGCATCAATGGTTATTACCTTAAACAAGTTTTAGCATGAGTGTGTTTGATCTAAGGGAGTGATAAAACTTTATAAAGTTTCATGGAATAATGAGATAAAATTTTACATACCTGATAGATGTATTCAATTATAATATAACCATGAATGACTTCACATTGCATACCTAAAATCTAAATATCCTAGACATAAGGCTGTAAAACCTACAAACAAACCCAAACTACTTACTCCTCTCTATTCTATTTCCACATTTTCTTTGTCTTTGGGACCCTTATACTCCTATAGTATTGGATGTTTACTTGGTGAAACTAGGAAAATTTAATTAGATGTAACAAAAAACAAAAAAAAGGTAAATCTACTAAGTAGGGAAACCATTTTATAAAAGTAAGAAAACTAATCTAGTCCTACCTCTATTACACCTCCATTTTAACTCTAGGACACCTCTAGATGGTAAAACCATGAATTAATGCTTCATAAATTACCCATTGATTGGATATGTTAATTTGTTAATTTGTTAGTGTGGTAAACTTGTCATGTTGTAATTTATTTTCATGGGATTTATCCCAGAGAATCACCAAGTCAAAAATTCTAAAGTCCTTGAATTTCACTCTTTTATAAAACCACCTTTTAACTACATCCTAATGTTTACTTAAATTTTACAAGGATTTATTCTTTGAATCCTCCATCTCTACTATATCCAATAATCAAGATTTTAAATTTTTATTTAGATCCATGTATTCCTATATAAATTGGTAAGTTGGTAACTTGAACATGATTGGGAGTACTATTTATTTCCCATATACCAACAAATAAGGTGAGGCCTTGAGGGATTTTTTATATCTCATTTTATCTTCCCATAAGGCATACCTTAGTAGATGATGTTGGTCTCTAGGTTTATTTATAGCTTATTTCTCTATATCATCAATCAAGTTCTTATATGTTGACTTGGCCTACCTATTTCCCTAAGGGTAATGGTTAGAAGATGAATGGATGGTTACTTTATTATCATAGGCCCATTCAATGAATTTAACTTCTTGGAATGCTATTCCATTGTCACAAAACAGAGAGATAGGGGTGCTAGTTCTATCTGTGATGTGATCCTCTAGGAAGTTAATTACATCTAGTGCTATGGAATTTTTGGTGGCTACTACTTTAGTCCATTTGGATGACTTAATATATTATAGTAAGTAAAAAATTATGGCCTAATTAATAATTTGTGTCAATAACACTAATGATGTCTAACCCCCATTGGGCGAATGGTTTTCCATCGATAATAGGTTGTAATGGCATTACTAAATGTACCTCTCTTTTTAAAAAAAATTGGCATTCATGACATGTTCATAGATGAGTATGGGCATCTTTGAAGATAGTTAGCCAGTAATAACCCATTTTAAGGATTTTTTGGTCATGGTATTTCTAGATGGATGACCGTTACCTATCTTTTGGTGCAAATTTTTGAGGATTTGTTGATCTTTTTCTTTTGATATGCATTTTAGGTAGATGCCTTCATAATTACTTTTGTAAATAATCCCCTTTATGATCATGTAGTGGGAAAATTTGAGCCTCAAATCTCTCCTTTATTCTTTAGTGAGTTTTGTAGAATAGGTACATTCTAGTATATATTAAATTATATCAATATACCAATCTCTTTAGGATAACTAGGTTTCATAAACCTCTTCAATAGTAATGTGTGGGTTAGGTTCAGTCATAATCTAAATGATGACACGACCTCTAACAATATTAATATTCTTGATCTCTATACCAAACTCTTACAATTTTTCCATCCATTTCCCTTTATGCTGTCCCAATTCATTATGTGCCAAAATGACCTTGAAATCAAGGTTAGGCATGATAGCGATGGTCTTATTCCTTGAGATATAATACCAAAATTTCTTTACCACTTTTACAAGGGTTAATATTTTATTATTAATCAAAGAATACTTAAGATTTTCATATTTCATATTTGTGCTCATAAATGTAATAAGATGCTCAGTTTCATCTTTGTTTTGAGTCAACACAATAATTATTGTATGTTTTGAAGTAAATGATTAAAATTAAAAATCCTTAGTGAAATCTAGGATAATCAGCACTTGGGCTTGAGATATAACATATTCGATATCTTGGAAAGACTTTTGGGCCTTTGATGTCCATTATAATTTATCATCCTAATTAAGCATTTCATTCAAAGGTGTGATAATTTCAATCAAACCTGAGATAAATTTCCTCACAAAGTTGATTTTCCCATTGAAAGACTGGATCTCCTTCTTACTATTTGGTAATGTGATCTTCCAAATCCCCTAAATTATATTTAGATTAATGGTGATCCCTTATTAGGTAATAATTTACCCCAAGATCTTATCTTTAGCTACACCAAATATATTATTTTTTGGGTTTAACGAGATGCCAATTTTTTTTCATCTCTTAGATATTTATTATAGATGACATACGTGGTCAGTTTTGTTCTTTGAGAAGATAAAAAGATAGTCCATGTAGATTATTATTCACTTAACTATTAGCCCTTAGAATTCGTGATCCATTACTCACTAAAAGGTATCTGCTACATTAATTAGGCTAAATGGCATCCTCTTGTATGCATAGGTACCCCACTTTATGTTAAATGTAGTCTTTATTCTATCTTTAGATTCAACCAACACCTAGTTATAACATGAAAATACATCCAAGAAGAACATCATATATAGTCGTTTACTATATAACTAACCTCATCCAAGGAAGGTAATGGATAGTTGTCTTTATCTGATGCCTTATTTATGTTTTTTGAAATCAACACATAGTCTAATTTCCCCACTCTTCTTCTTGACTAAGACTAAATTGGCTACCCAAATAGAATGTCTTATCAGGAAAACTATTTTTACACTCAACAATGTTTCTACCTCCTATTGAATAAAAGAATCTAGGATAGGATTTATTGGCCTTCATCTTTTCCTAATTAGCTTATGGTGTATTTTCAATAAAATTGTATAAGTGATGACCCTTAGGTTATAAACATTAAGGTATTCATACATCCATGAAATCACATCTTTATATTGGGTGAGCAAATACTTAACCCACTACCTTTCCTTTGGAGTGAAACAAAGGCCAATGTTAGCATAGCATGGATAACTTTTATCCCCTAGATTCTCCCTTTTAAACTCAAAATTTCTAACTTTAGGTTGCCTTTGTTGTTTTTCTTGGGGATCCATATTTAATGCTCTCTATAAAGAAACCATTCCATGTAGGAGATAGTTTTTTTTAAATTTAATGACACCTTCATCATCTAAATACTCCTGGCATAGATAACTAATTTCATTGTCATTGATGATTTGAGAGTCAAATTACCCTGAGCTATATAAGAACTAGATGATGTTCTAGTCATAATCAAAGACTTGGTAATTTTCCTCATTATCAAGAATAGAAGGATAAGGTACTAGCTCAATGGAGAACTTATGTATCTTAGATTCTTGTAGAGGTGATAAATTGGCAACCAAAGCAATAAGTGAATCCTCAGCTTGAGTTTTCTCTCTAGGGATAACCACTATATTGAAAGCCTCAAAGGTTTCAATCAAATCCCAAGCTCTGTGCTTGTATATTTTTAGATATGATAGTTTGCATTGGTATTTTTTCTTGACCTGATTGATCACCATATTTGAGTCACCATATATAAGCAACTTCTTAACAATATTTTTGAGAGAAAACTTCAATCCCAAAATTAGTGCTTCATACTTTACCCTATTTTTGGTACATGATAACTATAGCTTGTATGTTAGCAGTAACTTATTTCTTTGTGGATCAACTAATTAAATACCTATGCCTAATCCTTGATTGGATATTACATCATCAAAATGGAGGGTCTATAGTTGGGAAAGTCCTTGGTTTTTAGGTTTCTATCTTTCATACTATGTAGTAAAGATATAAATTCCAAGACTAAGAAATTCATAACTTACCTATTCATTCTTGATATTGTACTCTGTGATGGGATTATTCATCCTTGGATCTCAATCAATTTGAATATGTTTTGGGAGACATATCCATGGCATACAAATGTGAGAAAATTCTATTGAAAGGCATCCATTGATCATCTTTGATAAGTCTATAATCAATAATAGTCCATATCATTCAGGAATGTCCACCACAAGTATATCAATGGGCATCAATAATCATAGTTTGTATAATACCTAAATTCACACATTAGTTATCTCTCCAACCACTTGTACCACTAAATTTTATAAATTTTATATTATCCTCTTTGATGGTCTTAGAGTTAAGACAAGATTTTGGCAAATAGAAGTAGGCATCACAATGGTCGGTGCTCCAAAATTAACTAAACAATTGTGAATATTTTTATTGAATGCCTTAATAGTCATAAAGAAAGGAGGGACCTCAGTCTTGATTTTATATAACTTAATCTCCCCCTAACATCATTATCATCCCATATAATCTATTATAAAAGCATACTAAACCATAAAATATCCTTATAATTGATACATCTCATAAATTCTCCCCCTTACACTATGTATACCTTGCATATTATCAATTGAAGTTAACATACCTTTATCTAAATTGCTCCTTGATTTTTAGCATATAGAAAACATGACCAAACTTCAGATATTCCTCAAGAAACCTGAGTTATCTCCCCCTAAATCCATATTCTACCTTATAAAAACAAAAATATTTCAAACATACACAAGCAAACTCTTTTACAAGAACATACCTTGAATGGAGCATTTTATAGGTTATTTCCCTATTGTAGATTTACATAAGAGTTATTTCTATTCAGTAATTTAGGCTAATTCATGAAGAGTGATATTTGCTTTTATTTTCTTTATTTCTTAAATAATGTTGTATCCTCATTTATTTTGTTCCTCCTTGTTATGGGTTTGATCATTCCATTTTGGGGGAGGTTGATTATTATTAGCCTTTGGATTTGGTGGAATAGTCATATTATTTGGAAGAGTAGACATTGTGAAGGGTTGTTTATTCCTCAAGTTGTAACCACCTTTCTAATGCTACTGGAAGGCATGGATCTCATTAGTATTATATTTTGGTGTGTCATTTTCCTCACTTAGGAAAGGAAGCTCATGAGTTTTGAAAACCATAATAGCCTTTAAAGATCTAGATTCATGGTGGAATTCTAATGGGTTATTCATTGAATCTTTCCTCACCATTTCCCTTTGAAAAATATCAAAAGTTGCACAAAATTTAATACAATCAAGTTCACCATGATAATATGTATTATGAACTCTACAACAATTGGGTAAGGTTGTCTCCACTACATTGATTTATGGAAGTTTGTTAGACTAGTCTACATTTTTTTATACCTATTGAAAGATTTATTATATCTCTAAAACCTAAAATTATGATTATTATTTTGGTCATTAGCATTACCTATTTTTATCTACATGACCAAGAAGTCATTACTTAATTTTTGGACCATTATCTATATGGAGTCCATATTTAATTTGGTTTAATTCATTCCCTAAGAAACTATAGTATTAGATGGAACCAAATGCTAGTTCTATTAGAAACCATTAAGCTATGCATGATTGTTCAAATAATGATTATTTTTATTTGATGTATACATTAGAGGAGATAGTGTATATAGCTTATTTTGGTTTAATGTCAAAACATTCTACTTCACATGAGGAATTTGACTCAAAGATGGGAGACTAGCATTGATGCTAGGGGTGCCTAGTACATGAGGATTGAGTTGTCCATAAATTTTCATGGCTTCTTCATAAATTAATGCTAGAGTGTTAATGGAAACATCTCTTCATAAAAATACTATAGTAATTGGGTCTAGAGCATTCTTGTACATTTTCAATGCCAAATCATGTTCTATTTTGTATGTTGGGATTAAATAGGTGTACATATTCTAAAATCTGGCATTAAAATACCAAATCAATCAAATGTGATCCCTCTTCATGTTGGTAAAGTGTTGGTACACCAAACTAGAACTATTGACATACCCAAATTGGGTAATAAAAGTGGTTTGAAATTCAATCCAATAATTAATGGATTTCTCATTTAGATTAAGGTATCAATCATAGGTAGCATCTTAAAATGTGAGAGGAAAAAGTCTACATCTAACATATTCATTACTGACATTCTTTAACATCAAAGTAGCCTTGAAATACTTGATGTGTTCTTCTGTTGTTCTTCCCCCTAAAGAGGAGAAAAAAGGAAAACATTTTTTAGATTTCTTAGTAAATCATGCATATCCCCTAGGCTTAGATATGACCAACCAAGGAGGTTGTTAATCCATTAGAGGATTAATCAATAGAGTGTTTCTTATTGAGGACAATGTTCTAGCTTTGGGTACTATAGGGATAATTAGTGTAGATCTAGCATTCTATAATTTATTAAAGGTGAAACTAACAGACTAGCATGGTCCTTAGACTTTTTCACTCTTTTTAATTTATCCAACACAATTCAAATGTAAGGGTTAACCTCTTATATTTGAAGTCTGCCTCCTTATATCACCAACTTTATTTCTATTGATGTGGGTTTTATTCACACCCTAGAATTTAACAAGGTGACCTATAATGTTTTTGGATCTCAATGGAGGAAAGATCCACTCCAGGGCATGAATTTTAGGTATGGGTTAAACAAATGATTAGTGGAATATAAAGATAGGTATGTAAGTTGTTAACTAGGTGGTTCATGTAGTGAAATGAATCCTAAATGAAATCAAACCTAAGTAGGTGGCTAGATGGGTGGTTATTAGTCTAAAGTGGGTAGATCATAAAATAAACTCTAAAAAGAGGGAATGATAGAGTAGGAAATAAGGTTATATGGCTTCAATGCTCACCCCTTAGCTAATTTATGCTATGGACAAGTGTTTCCACAACTAGTGATTGATCATTGCAGCTATTACACACTTATACACCAAACATAGTTAAAGAGTATGGGAATAAGGCATAACAAACTTAATGATCTCAATTGAATGTTTCTAATTTTAAATTTGTTGTTGAACACCCTTAATTAGGATATTATATCTCATATCAATAAGGTATCTATGGAAACTATAGCACACACTTATATGACTATACAAAAAATAAAACACTCTTAGACACCTTAGAATGTTAACATAATTTTAACCAACTGCTTTAATTAATGAAAACTACTAAATTTCAATAGCTTTTACACATCTATAATTATCATATATCAGTGATAACAATTAGAATTATCTATAACTTATGTATACTTCAAATTATTGAGTTAACACAACCAAGAAAACAAAACCTTAATAACATAGAGATGGGAGGAAAGCACATCGACACAGTTGTATCACATTCAAACTAATTTCTTCCTATATTGATAAACATTTTTTCAACCCTCTAGAATGAGGTTTATACATGTATAAATATACTTGGGGAGGGGTCACCTCATCCTCTAAGTTCATGCAAACTCATAGTTACATTGCATAATTATAACCTCAATTCTAAATGACTCTCAAAACTACATGTATGCATGTATTTAGCTAGGTATCACTATGTCTAAACATAATTAAACTTGTATAATATAATGAAAAATATGCATGTTCATAGATAGTCTAGGAAAATTTTACATTCAAGTGCTAAATAGAAGTGAACTATGAGTACAAGAGTTAGTACTTTTTTCATGCATGGTACAAAATTAGCCTTCAACTCAAGGCTAGCTAGATGTTTACATGAAACTATTTAATGTTGGAGGCATTGAAGTGGATGATGGAACTAAACTAAGATTTGAAGTGCCAAATTTATTATTCACTTCCAAAAATTGAAAATGCTTTTCATTGAGGTCATGATGATAATAGATAATATCCATGTTCATTAATGGAGGTCTGTGCACCTTTTTTACTTGTCCTAAGAGCCTTGCATAATTATTTTTTTATTTATAAAGTTTATTCCAAAAATTTCCACATCTAACACCTTATTCTTTGTAAAAATTAACTCAACCTCAATCTCTTCCAATGAAAGTCCCTTAAGACTTTGATTGATGTTTTTGGAAGTTTACTAAAGAAGCTAGTCAAAATTGATTCTTCTTATAATCTTGTCCATTGAATATCTTGATTGTGATATATTTAGCCATCTCAAGATCTAAAAAATGAGATAATTCATATTTGGCATCTTTAAGCATTATTACATCAACTATTGTGATTCACTCTCTACATTCTTGAGTCTTGATGACTACCAAGTTGATAGCATTTGAAGCCTATAATGGTGCCATCAGATTGAGGTGTCTATATGCCTTATTATTTGTATAAAGATTAATTAATTTAAAATTATTCTCATCTTAATTCAAATAATTGAATAATTTACAGGTCTAAACCAAATGAGGGGTCAATTTTTTCTTGATTACACTAATAGCCTCAAGAATATTGTACAATTTAGAAGCAATATTCTAGACCTCAGCTTCAATTTTTGGAGGAACATGAATGGTCTATTATTGTTCCTTTATTTTATCCAAATCTTGAAAAAAAAAATTACTTGTTTTAATTCATTCTCAATCTCTTGCCTGGCTATTTCTATTCCTTCATGCAATAATAGAAAGGCATCCTTTTATGTCTCAAGATAGGACTTGTAGTCCTCTACATATGGGGTTGTCCTAATTTATTATTCTTTATCTTAGAAAAGTTAAAAACATGTTGTGTCTCTTATAGGATAATCCCTATTATAGTATTGTCTTTTAATTTTCTCTTTATTACCCTTTAGACACTCCCTATAGATTTATCAAATAAATAACTCACTATGGGAAGATTTATGATTGTGAGAATTTGCTTTTGAGAAGCCTTTAACCCTAAATTAGTTTCCCACTATGGGATGACCAATTAGTATGGGTTGATTAGTTTAGTGTCCTTAGATGCAGTCTCAAAAAATGTATCTTCTTATAATTTTTTCAAAACCTATTCAATTACTTGGTCAAGAAGGAAAGGCCAAATGATCTTAGACTAGTCCACTCCCCATGTTAAGGTAGTGGGTGGACTATGTATACTAGTTTTTTATTTACATCTTTTTCTAAATATGTCACAATGGTGAATTGAGAAGAGATGGATGAAGGCATAGGCAAGACTATTTGTCTTGAAGATAAAATGAGTAGGGAAAATGATAATGATCCCCTGACTTTCTTGGAGACCTTTATTTTATCTTTAGAGGTATTGGGGTAGTGGCATAAGTAGATACATAATAGTCACATATATTGAGGATGTGAATATAACTAGTGAAATGGAGATTATAGGGATAAAGGAGACATACTCTAGCTTAGGAGTGACTAGGGGTTATTGGGAAATGGAATCAAGAGGAACTAAATCAACTATAGAAAGGGAAACAAAATAGAAAATTGGAGTAGTAGAGACAAAAGATGTCGTATCCTCACCTGATAGATTATCATCTAGATGTGCCTCTAATTTAATTTTATGGAGGCTAAGGGATTTTTCTCTCTACTAATCTTCATCTAGCTCTCTTTCTTCACTGATAAACTTCCCTTCAGTAGAAAAATACTAAGCTAAAGGAGTTCCTATTAGATTTTCTTCAAAATTTAGGTTTATATGAAATCAAAATTGCATGATGTACATGAATTAATCCTAGATTAGATAAGATATAGCACACCTACACTTCTAATTGGGTATACAAATTTTAAGTGGAAGCATGACCAATATGGGGATTTGCTAGACCTGATTAGGGGATCACTTGTATCACTTTTCATAACATATCATGCTAGGAAGGGTTCAAAGGCCTATAGTCTAACATGATCACATAAAAACCCTAAAAGAGTCTTACGATTTGATATTTCACTTATGCTAAAAAATAAAAGAGTAAACTATTCAAATAATAATAAAAGTAAACTAATATAGTGTGTACCAAAGCTTGTGACACAAAGTGGGAATTAGAGTAAAACAAATAAACAAAAACTAAATTAAACATGCATAAGATACATATACTCATTTCAATGTATATTGAATCATAATACATGGAAGAGAAGAATAAATACTAAATTATCTATCTACTCTTATAAAAGATAAATCAAGTTATGAATACTTACCTTTGAAGATAAACTTGTCGAGCCTCAATCTCTCCCTTGGCCAAGGTGATTTGTAAGAGATTGTTGTGGTTTGTAAGGATAAATAAGATAAATTAGATCTAGGATACATAACCTACTTAAGAATAAAGAATAATTATCCATAAGACAAGATCAGAGATCTAAATAAATTATTGAACCCTAAAGATTTGTTTCTCAAGTAGAATGGTCAATAAGCAGATGTTCATTCACACTTCTTTACTTAATTCAAAACTCTCTTATGAAATGGTGGTAAATGACCTTATATATATGGTAGTATTATACCTAATTTTTTTGGACATGTTGGATATACTAGGTCAACCAGGTTGACCTATCACATTTTTAGGCTAACTCATTAAGTCTGTGCTAGGTCTACCAAGAGGCTAACAAACCAAAAGAGCTAAAGTGTTTCCAAAACACACTAGGTTAACCATGTCGACCTAGTTTACTGATTAGGTCAAAAGGGTAACAAGGCAAGAAATGAAGGAGTAAAGAATGATAATGAGTAGAATGGATAGGAAAGAGAGAAATAAGCTTAGGGTTAAATTTCTTAGGAGATAATTGTGCAAAGGGCAAGTGGCAAAAGGAACAACAATCTTATGAAGCATTGATGGTCTACCCACCCCTTTCCTGATGCATCCCTTAAGTCATGCACTTAGATAAATTAAGACTTGAAAGGTTTCTATAAGATATGAAGTGTCGATAATCTATAAAAGTTTGAGAATATTGTGTGTATAAATATGCCCTAATCGAAGCTCATCACATGTCATGTAAGTGCAACACAGGATGGTGCTTTTGGATAAAACATGATAACACACAATGTTGATGATAACTAAAGTGTAGTAAGAAGAAAATAAGATAAATTAAAGGAAAAAATTGAAACATACATACCTTTAGCTTACCTTAACCCTATATATAAAGAAGAAGATTGAAAGAAAGTGAAGGCATCCAATGTAAAGCACACTAGGTGAACCTATAGAAATTAGTTCAAAACATAGCCAAAAATCAAAATTTTTGGAAGATAGTCATATAGTAGTGGAAAATAATATCTACATCATCATGATTCTAATTAATTTTATGGTTTGTAAAATGGATGAGAAAAATTAAAGATATGAGTAAAATAAGGAATCTTAAGGAAAATAATTGAAGAATCTGAATTGCTAAAAAGTGTTGTTAAATAGGGAAAAAGAAAATTCATTTTGCATTTTGAATTGTAAAAGAAGAGAAAAAGGGCTCTAAAGCTAAAATGAGCTAGGATGGTGAGTGAACAACATGCTTGGTGAGGAGGACACCTAGAGGTAGAAACAGGTGCACTATAGGTATGCATTTATGAATTTCAACCTAGTTTTTGAGATTTCTATTGAATTAAGTGAATTTTTAATAAAATTTGATTTTAATCATTTATATGTAAAAATGAACAAAATTAGAGTATAAGTGTGGAAAATATGAAGATGGGAAATGAGTTTAAAGTAAATAGGGAGAAAATATGAAAAATTCACGTTTTGAGCAACTATATTGGTCAGCACATAGAACATACTAGGTTGACCAGGTCAACCTAGTAGGTTAAATCAAGGTAAAAATCCATATGGCCGACCTAGTAGGTATAGGTTGACCTAGTGTAATCTACAGGATGAAAAGCTAAAATGAAGAGATAAATTAATCCATAAGGGCCAAAATGAAAAATTAAAACTAGGGAAGGGAAAATAAGAGGGTTAATTAGGAATTTGAAGTCAACTATGACAAAATAAGGGAAATTATGGTCAAACTAGGTTGACTAAGAAACTAGAATAAGCATAAAAAGTGTGCAGGAAGCCAAAAGAGGGCTATAATGGCCCAAAATGGCCAAATAATGGTAAGAGGAACCAAAATAAGATAAAATGGATTAAAATGAATAAAATATGCTTATTTTTTTATTAAAAATAGAATATATAAAGAATGTATTATGATTATACATGATATGAAGGAACTAATACATCCTTTATTGTTTCTTGATTGCAAAGATGGCCATGATTATGGAGGTTGTTATATGTGTTTTGGTTATTATATTTTTTAGATAGGTTGATAGACATAGACAAAGTTAGACTGGTATTTGTGTGTCTAGGAGGTATATCAGATAAGTGCATGATCCTCCTTAACATTGACCTATTAGTCATGTTCATAGGATGTAGGGAATGATTGACCAACACCTTCAAATGGGAGTTGGATGGGGATGTGATAGAGGTGTCTATCACATTAGAGGATGTACATGCCATCCTTAGACTACCCATAGTAGGATCACTAGTGATTTTAGGGATACTAGACAATATAGAGGAGAGAAGAGCCTTATCTATGTTGGCTATAGGATCATAGACAATATTGTTGGGGTAGAGAGTGAATATGGATAATGTTTATATATCAAATATTTTGGATCTCTAAAAGGTGATGATAAGCCTTGTGACATAACAAGTACTCTATCATAAGTTAGATGGCAAGGTACCATTATACATGGTAGCCTTGAGTAGGATGATGTTAACAGAGGGAGTATTATATGATCTAGGTTCTATCATCTAGGTCTAGGTTGTTCATGATCTATTTGATATGTGGTTTAGAGGACATAATACCATGGGATTGATCATAATACTAAAAACATGGATTTATGAGATATTTCTTATGTATTAGTTGACTAGGTTACCCCATGTAGTCAATGATAGGTTACCTCAAGTGAGGAGATGGATAGAGATTGGGTAACATAGGACATGCCCCATGTGCTAGTGATATAGATAGTGAGATGCACCAATATAGTATGGTGACCATATGAGCAACTAGTGAATAATTAAGAGAGATAACATATAGTTGGACAAATGCTAAAGAAGAGAGAGGTGATTAGACACTATACATGGTGGAGAGAGCCACATCTAGTGGCATGGGTGCTAGGGTAGATGGGTCTACCTCATATTGTGACACTAATACTCATTCTTGAGTAGTGGACTTGGCATGAGAGAGATAAATGATGGAAGAGGGGATTCAGACTACTAATAGTGAGACCAACATTGAGGCCATATTGGGATTGACCATAGGCTGGTCAAGCATAAGGGGCAAAGCATGAGGAGGTCAAGGTGGAGGTGGAGATATCAAATGTACCACCACTAGGTCTAGAGAGAGATGAGATATATCCATCAAGGACATGATATCAATGAAGATAGGAGGAGAAAACAAAGACCATCATCATCCTTGGTAGGTTAGTAGAGGAACGAAAGGAGAGACAAATGAGAGAGAGAAATCACATAGGTGTAGGCTAAGATGGATACAAGTCATGACAATTAGTTTTAAGCTAATGAAGTAAGGTAAAGAGGAGGTAGTAGGAGGTCACATAGATAAGGAGACTATGCTAGGTAGTTGCACGTATGGTAAGACCATATAAGCCAAGACATAACTAGCTAATAAAAATATGATTGATTTATTTCTTAAGTTTTGAAATAGATAGATAGATATTGTAAGACATGATAGTTTTAGACACCAAAATCGTGTCTATCCCTTGGTCATCCTCCCCCTTGGTCTCCTTGGTCCACCCCCTAACCATTCCTAACCCACACATTTATTAATTTAAAATAAATTAACTATTTTAAATTAATAACCCCCTTGACACATCACCCCACGCCAAATCTTAATTACTTAAACCTAATTTTAACCCTTCCATTAGCCTCTCACATTCCTTTAATTCGCCTTGGACTGTTTTCCAATGACAGTTAGCCCTAGCAGTTGGAAGAATGGGAAAAAAGGCTAAAAATAGCCTCTTTTCCCATTTTTCAGCCACTGACATCGATCATTATTCGGCCGATGTCGACAGTTTTGCTGGCGTCAGTTCCTTTAAGACTACATTTTCTGCTTCCACTGCCAGTCTCTTGCGAATGTGAATCCTCTTGCTCCAAACTTCAAGCTTTCTTGCTCCTCAACTTCTTGCAGGTATCAGCATTTCAACAACACTCTCCAGGCTCAGAGGTTTTGCTCCAGTCATCTGCACTAGATTAAAGATTGCATGACACCTCTAGCATCAATGACAATGGAAATAGACCATCTGCACCTCTACCTCTTCACCCACAGCTAAGTATTTGTATTGGTCTTATTTTACTGTCTTTTTAAATATATTATTAATTAGTTTATTGTACATTTCCAAGCATTCTTGATACAATCTAGTGTGTTCTTCTAAGAGAGGCTGAAAATCCTTCTCTCACCTTTATCTCTCTTTTTGCCCCTATCATCCATTTGGTCCCTTTTTAGCCACACTCTCTACCCTGCAAACCTAGCACAAGCCACTAAAGACTCCTATAGACACCCCAAACTACTTCACTGACCACAAATAGCCCTGAGACTCGTCCAAAGCCATATTATCAACCCAGACTTGACTTTCAACCAGACCAGCACTGACTTCCTTCCCAGAGAGGCTGAGAGGCCCTTCTCCTACCCATACCCCTTTTCTGGCAACACATCCCTATCCTTCATTTAGTCCTTTTAAGGCACACTCTCTATCCTGAAAACCCTGCACAGACTCTCAGACTACCACAGACTATCCCGTCAACCACAGACTAACCTGAGACTCATCCAAAACCTTGTTACCTCGACCGACGCCGGCCACCAGGCCCATTGCCCCATGATGTCAGCAGACTAATCAATGTCAGAGACCTTAACCAATCGATGCTGGTAGAACCACCGACGCTGGCGACTGTGGAAGATAGATTGCCACATAAAGGTATGCATTTGTTTCTATTTCTTTTGTTTAGTCCTTTATCATTTCCTTTTCTAGCAATATTCTACTTTTTATCAACCAGTGGACTATCACCCTTCTAGAAAGCCTTTACACTTCTGGGATCAAGCATTACTTGGTAGTCCACCACCTACCTATCTACCAATTTTCTTATTTAAGTCTCTTTCTTTTATAGGTGTCATCCTCCACATCCAAAGAGGAGTCCCTTTAGTCGTCTGGATATGTTGTGCAGATCTCATCTGGGTATCATCTAACCCTTGTCCATTACTTTAGTTTCTTTCATCTTTTGAATGTAGAAAAACAAAAAAATAGTTTGAAACATTCTGGCACACCCAGTGGGACCCTAGGAGTTTTCCTTGGGTTCATACTTTTTCTTCTAAGACAAACTTTTCATATAGGTGCATTGGGTCTCTTCTTGCATCCTTTTCCTCTATGTCTTCCAAACGACACTATCAACAAGGTTAAAAAGAACCCTTCTTTCTTTCTTGCATCTTAGACTAGTCAAAATCATACTCTTCAACCTCTTCTCACTTGTCTTCATATGAACACACATTTCAATTTGGGCTTAAAATCTATTGCATCTCATTTCTGATTGAATGCATACTTAGCTCTCACATCTAGTAATTAAAAATGCATCATGAATAAAGCGTAGTCCACTCATGTTACACATCCAAACCACTTGCACAAAATTAAACATCTAAACATACCTAAGACAAGGCCTGAATAGGATTTCATCACCTAGCGTATACCTTACCCATCCCGGCAATCCCACTTGGACTTCACTACCAAGGGGAAAGCCCACTCTATTTTCTAGCAGAGGATAAACTCTAGGGGAAGTATATATTAGCTAAGCGGCCCAGCTCGACTCTGGGTTCGTGAAGTGAGGGGAGCAAGCTCCTAGCACCAGGCCATGTACAAAACCTAATACAAACATTAAGCACCGAAACTAACTTGAAACCAACCTTAGACCAGTTATTTTAGGACCCATTCTAAAATCCAAATTCTCAAACACACTCTAAGGCATAAGCCAACATGATTCTAAAAGTTTATTCTTAGGATTTAATGTTTAGGGTCTGCTTGTCTTCATCTTCTTTTCTATCTTTATCTAATTTTCTGAGCTAGTGAAGACGTTTTCTTCTTTCTTCCAAAAACTCTCAATTTTTTTGAGTTTTTAGAAAACATAGTAACCGACATCAGTTTTACCACTGACGTCAGCAACCTTTCTTCACTGGCATCGGTTATCTGACTGACATCAGCAACCTATTTCACTGGCATCAGTTTTTCAACCGACATCGGTCACTATCCAAAATCCTCTTATCAAATAGCAAGTTTAAAACCTGACTTTCTTGCTGTCCAACACCCATTCTAGTTTTTTGAGACTAAAAAACATAGTTTCTAGAACCTGACCCTTTCTTGCCTTCAATGGTTTTGACACGTAGTCAAACCAAGACTTGTGTTGACCACACGAGGCAATAACCACTCCCGCCTTCACCTTCCATAACCAGTCCTCTAATGGAGTATCATTCAGAGACCAAACAAACTCCTACCCAATCGACCCCAACTCAGCCTCCCATTGTCCTATGGGGGACCAAGACTTCAAAAGGTTCCTTGACCTCAATGTCAAGGCCATTCAACATTATCTCACATGAATTCGAATGTGAGACTCCTTAGGCAACCCAATTTATGGGATGTCAACCTCTTTAGTTGAGACGGCCATCATATCGACAGCATCTGTAATCCAACCCATAGACACCCAGGCCATCGCCTCAACTAATAACTAGCCCATGACTAACTTTCAAAATGTGGCTTCTCCTTCTATCTCTGGGCCCACTTCCATTGGGGTTTTGACCCCCCATCAACCACAAACTATTCAACAAACCTCTACACCTTTCCAAAATCTAGTTGTCTCCATCTTGCCTACTCTCGCCCCCATCAACACCAGAGTGGCTACTCATCCTTTGGATAGTATTACCACAACCCAACCACCTCTGGCAACATCAAGCTTAGTCGTGCCTTCTACCTTCACAATTCAACCACCCTTGGCCTCCACTTCTATCCCTATGACTAATTATCAATACGTTGTGCCTATACAAGCGCAACCGACTATGTCATACGCCCCTTTTAGCACCTTCCAAGTACCTTACAACCTAGGGGGCACCCCACCCACAAATTCGTCAGTTGATCTAATCAAAATACTGATGGATAAAATGTCTAATCTTGAGACCTCAGTTTTAGGCTCAAGAAATGTCCTATCATATGACCAAATTTGTAATGAACCCATCTATCCCTCCATCCCAATCTGGCTGTATCCCAGTTAATGGGAACTTCCTAAGTTTACTTGCTTCTAGAGTAAGGAAGACCCACAACAACACCTACGAGCATTCAAAAATGCTTGTTATCTTATCACACATGATGATGTGTTACTGCTACACACATTCCCCATGTCACTTTCTGGTGCTGCGCTTGATTGGTATAGCTCTCTCACTAGACACTCTCTCTTCACATTCACTCAGTTGGCCCAACTTTTCCTTGACCACTTCTCAATCAATATCACCAAAAGGTCTCCATCATAGACCTATACTCCATCAGATAGTTTGACGAGGAATCCATAGCTAACTTTGTTGCCTGTTGGAGGGGCCTAATCAACCAGCTCTCTTTTTCTTTGCCCCAACCTGAGCTCATCAAACTCTTCTCTCTAGCATGTGCCAAACATATTTCATCCACTCTTTGGGTCCAAACATTCCACACTTTTGACAAAGCTTTCACGATGGCTAACAAGCTTGAACTACGTGCCATTGAGGAAAATAAAGTCAAATTGTAGAGTAAAAACCCCAACACCAAGTCCAATGACTCTTCCTCTAAACCTTCTTCTAATTCCAAATATAAGGCATCAGCAAATGTTGTAGTCATTAGATCATCTTCAACCACAAATAACCAATCTCAGCCTTTCACATCAGACTACATCACCAAACAATTCCAGCAAAGATATGTGCAGCGTCAGTATACTCCACTAGGAGAATCTTACGCATCAGTGTTGGATAAACTTGTCAAATAGGGAGTCCTCAATCTCCCCCAAATCTGACCGCCTCCTCAATTCGATCCCTCACATGCCATCCCTGCATGGTATAGGGAGAGTGACTTCTGCAATTATCACCATGTCAAAGGCCATGACACGGACAACTGTAAGACTCTCAAGAACATCATTCAAGACATGCTAGATAAAGGTGACCTCATCTTGGACAACCCAAATGCACCACCCAATCAAAGCATATACATCTTTAAACAACCCTTTCCCAACCATCCTCTTAGCCAAAACAATGTGCAGACCATGACTAATGACTCCCAAGAACATAATATACACACAGTCAACACGGTCTCACCTCTCATGCCTAACCAACCTCTCTCACAGTCTCAAGAGGTTAATCCACCCATCAGTCCATCACACGTAGATGAATCTTCATCTCCTATTAGTTCTCCATCAACTTCTATTATATTGGAGGATGTCTTGACCATACCAGCACCACCAGCCTCACCTTCATCCTTCCTGCTACCAATGGAAGACCCTACCCTTCCTACTCCTCAACCATAAGTAGAAGGCACAATCATCCCTACCCTCTACCCTCTTGAGGAGCCACATTCTCCACCAAGAGAAGAACCTGTCTCTCCACCTTCTTCGACCAAAGACAATCCAGTTATGACTCCCCCACACTGTGGGTCTGAAACTACCACACCTGACACATTTTTGACCTCGTAACCATCCACATCTTCTGAAGAACCAAAGCCTTATTCGACATCTTCCTAACCATTTTCTCGATTAGTGGAAAAACTAGGACTTCTCCAATCAAGGAAATTGGAACATGCGGCATTATGGGAGTAACTCAAAGTCCCTCATCCTGCCCGTCCCATCTCATCTCGTGTCACCGACCCTCTTGTGACAAAATCCCCCAACATGGATCAAACTTCTACTTCTAAACCTTCAAAACCTCAACCATCCACATTAGAACATAAACCTTCATCCACCATATCAAAACTGATCAAATCTCTTGGTGTTCGTCCCATGTCTAACCTCACTCACTCGCAAGTGAAGGTAGGCTTGAACCTTGCTTCGCCCAATAGTAGTCCTCAAACCAAATCAAAGAAGGTTGTTAAACCATGGTGGCAAACTCCTCCTCCACCATCACCATTGCCCTCCATTTTTGGCCCTCATCCTTCTACCCTAATAGGAGTGCTCCCTACTCCAACCCCTAACCAAAACAAGTTACTGCCACTACTTCCTTTACCTGCCACAACCCTACCTCCTCTAAAAATTTTGGCACCTCTCACAAATAAAGTGTCATCTACGCACTTGGCTACACCACCAACCCAAAAGGTGGTATGAAAGCCTCCTTCAAAACCTCCCAAGCAAAAGTCATCAACATCTCACGCATCAATAAGCACAGACCCTTTAGTGGGTTCATACGCTTTGATATTGCGCTAACTTTTACAAACCTCTAGCATAACCCTTCCACCTATCAAACCATTCCAACCTCTTGGGTCAAATCCATCCTAGTTCGATGATACTAAGATTTATCTATATCATCACATGCCATGACATGATATCGAGAATTGCTGTGCCCTCAAGGTTGTCATTCTCCAATACATGGAGAAAGACACCCTTCTCCTTAAGGATACTATCGATAGACCTCTGACACCCTCCCATATCTCTCAAACCCCTTCATCGTCATTGATATCTCATCAACAGACTATGGTCCCTTCACCTCTTTTACCCCCTCTCTTTGAAATCAATGCCATCCACGTAACCACTAGGTCACAAAAAGATAAGGTAAAAGAAAAAGATGTTATTCCTTGGACCTACCCTTTTGTCCAACCACCTCAACCACCAAAGCCCAAGATTTCCATCTTGGGTGCATCCCAACCCTCTTCTTTAGGGGCAATCCATGACTCAATGTTAAAACAACTTCACCAAACGCTTGTGAAGATGACCTTATATGACCTCATCAAAAGTTCACCCCAATATTTTCAAGCTCTAATCAAAGCCTTACAGGTAGTGGAGGTCCAACCCAAAGACCCCTAACCACTCACTACCCTAGTCCATTCGTTATCCCTCGTCGCCTCTATCACTTTCAGCAATTCTGAAATTCTTACCTCTAATTCAGAAGATCAAGACGTTGCTCTTTTCATCACTGCCTACGTTGATCAAACCCACATCAAGTGAGTCATGATTGATGGAGGCACCAATATTAATAGAATTTCTACCCATGCCTTTGATCAATTGGCCCTCCCCAAGAATTGTGTATCAAAGACCGACATAATCCTTTGATCTTTTAATGACACCACTGCTACCACCATTGGCACCATCATCCTCCACATTCATGTTGGCCCACGCATAGTTTTAGAGCTCTTCTACATCATCGAAGGAGAGTTCTAATATAAAATGCTATTAGGATGACCCTGGATCTATGCCATGGCTTGTGTCCCTTTTACACTTCACTATTGTGTCAAATTTGAACACGATGGGCAAGTCCATGTCATTCCTGCTGACCCATCCCCTTTTAAGACTTGTAACATGACCTATCGACCAAATGACATTCTCATTCCTCTCAAGACACCAACCCAAACACTACCTCCATCCATGGAAACTTTAACCAATACGCAAATGGTGGTTGCCCTCACACCACCTCTTCAAGCGACAACTAAGGACCCCATGGAAGATATCTTCCAATTAATTTCACTTGGGGAATATCACTTACTTACCTTAGACATGTTCCAGACTTTGCAAGAGTATGGACAACTTCATCACAGTCTAAGCTATGACCATCAGATTGGAATGGTCATCCCTTATGGTCCTCCTAACCTTCAAACCAATCTCATCTATGGGGGGCTAGATCGAGCTCCTACTGATCGGAATCCTCTCTCCTCACCTCAACCATTCACATCTAACTTCTCCTTTCTTGGCAACCCCACCTTTGCTCATACCTACCTTTATAGGTGTGCATGGAAAGGTTTTGGCTTCAGGCACTATGAATAAGGCTCCCATCAGCCCATCGAACCACCCAATGATGATAATACCAAGAAATAATATGGTATGGGTTTCTAAGAACCCACCGAGGCTTCTACAGACCTTTGCCCCGAACCCATCATAGATCAATCTCTACCAAGCTCACCTATTCCCCCATCCTCACCTATAGAGTCAGTGGTTTCCATCCCTCCTAGTTTTTTTTTTGCATAAACACCATCCACTTGGAACCCCTAACCTATCAACTAAATAGGGTATCCAGGTCTCTCCCTCTCATTTATCCCAACATGATAGATGATGACTCAACAACCATCAACACTATCTATTGCATAGATGATGATGCCATTCTCACCTACATGGGTGGTGATGACTCCTTCATTCAACGCTCCCTCCCTTCCAAAATGTAGGTTATGTTAAATGAATCGACCATTGACATTAACCTTCCATCTTCTGATGTTCGTCACATCTTAAAGATTGGTCAATCTTTGGATGCCCAGGAGCAGATCAACTATACCAAATTTATTTCAGACCATAGCAAGGCCTTTGTCTGGACCTATAGTGACATGCCTGGCATCGACCCCAACATTGCCACTCATAACACTATCACAAACCCAGAGGCTAAGCTTGTCAAGCAAAAGCTTCGTAAGATGCATCCTCAAGTTGCGCTCCTTGTCAAAGAGGAGCTTCAGCATCTTCTCTCTATCTCTTTTATCTAGCCCATTGATTATCTACAGTGGGTATCTAACATCATCCCTATCACCAAAGCAACTGGGGGATCTAAATTTGCACTGACTATCGTGACCTTAACCTAGCCTGTCCCAATGATGATTTTCCTCTTCCCAACATTGACCAACTTGTTGATCTCACGGCCGGTCATGAGATGTTATCACTCATGGATGAGTTCTCAGGATATAACCAAATCTTGATTGCACCAGAAGATCAGCACAAGACTACCTTCATCACTCCATGGGGGAATTTATACTATAGGGTCATGCCTTTTGGCCTAAAGAACACATGCACCACATATCAACGTGCCATGACTTACATTTTTCACAATCTCCTCCATAAAATCATGGAGGACTATGTGGATGACCTGCTTGGCAAGTCTAAGATTCATCGCAACCATTTGACCATCCTCAAGATCATCTTCTCTCACCTTCTTCAATACAATGTCCACCTTAACCCCAAGAAATGCATCTTTGGGGTCCTCTCAGGGAAGCTCCTATGGTTCATCATTTCTCTCCATGGCATTGAGATAGATCCCACTAAAATCTAGGCTATACTCAAAATGCCACCCCCAACCAATCTCAAGCAACTTCACAGTCTGCAAGGGAAGCTCCAATCCATCCATCGCTTCATCTCACAGCTCTCAGACCACTGCCAACCCTTTCATCATCTCCTCAAGAAGGACGTCTCCTTTAATTGGGATAAGGGCTGTCAAGAGGCTTTTGAAGCACTCAAATGCTATCTGGTCTCTCCACCAGTCCTCATTCCACCTAAAGATGACCACCCCTTTTACCTCTACATCTCAACAACCAACCATTCGTTAGGTGCCATGATCACACACCGAGATGAGCAACATCGTGAACAAGCAATTTACTACATAAGCCAGACACTCATCGACTATGAAACTCGGTATACCCATACCGAGAAACTCTGTTTGGCCCTAGTCTTTGCCACTACCAAGCTCCATCATTATCTTCTCAATCACAAAACCTTTTTCATCACTCACACTGACCCCCTTAAATACATGCATTCCAAGCCATACCAAAACTAGCGTATGGCTCGTTGGCTCATGCTTCTTGTTGAGTTTGACTTGGAATTCATCCAGTAGAAATCCATCAAGTGGCAAACAATTGATAACCAACTAGCAAATGCCTCTCTACCTGACAATCAACCTTCTCAGTGTGAGTTCCTTGATGAATCTATTGCCAATCTCTCGACTGATGACACATTTTACCAAATGACGATGTTCTTTGATGGCTCCAAATGTCAACTCGATGGGGGTGCAGGGGTCATTCTCATCCCACACAAGGGTGAGCCCATGCCTCTATCTTAAAAACATGACTTTGAATGTACCAATAACATGGCTGAATACGAAGCCTTAATTTTGGGACTTTAGACCACCCTTTCTTTAAGCATCAAGACCATCAACATCTTCAGTGACTCACAACTAGTCATCAATCAAATCAACGGTTCATATCTTTGTAAAAACAAAATTTTGCAAAGATACAAACACCGTGTTGACACCCTTCTAGCATCTTTTGACCATTACCTCTTGCAGACTATTCCTTGATCTACGAATAAGTTTGCTGACACCATGACTTCTCTCGCCTTGCATATTCCATCTTCATCATCTTCATCAAGAATTTTTGTCATGGTGCATCGTGTGTCATTGCCTTCATACATTTCCACTAACATCAACCTCATCAACACCATAGACTCTAGTCCATGAGATATTTGGTATAAACAACTTGTGGACTACTTGGCTCATTTTATCATCCCTTCCAATCTCTCTAGCAATGCACGATGGGCCTTTATCAAATGCATGGCTCGCTATACCATGCTAGGGGGTCTTCTCTATAAAAGAGGTTTCGATGGCCTCCTTCTTCACTGTCTAACCTCCACTGAAGCATCTCATGCCATTAAATAGGTCCACAATGGGATATGTGGTAGACACTTCAGTGGTAACTCAGTTCCCAAGTGTATCCTTCACCTGGGCTACTATTGGCCCACTCTTCATCAAGACTGTAGTGACTATGTTCGGTGTTGCATCAAGTGCCAGTAGCATGCTAACTTTCTTCACCTCCCAAGCCACACTCTGCAAGTCACTCAAGATTTTTGGCCTTTTTCACAATGGGGCTTAGATCTCATCGGTGAGATTAACCCTCATTCATCTCTTCGTCATCAGTCCATTATCACCACCACTGAGTGTTTCACTAAATGGGTGGAAGCTATTCCTCTCATCTCCACAAAAGCCAACAAAATTGTCAACTTCATCAACACCCACATCATCTATCATCTCGGTGTACCCCACAAAATCATCACCGATAACGGCAAGTCATTCAAAAACAAAACTGTCTAGAAACTTTGTGACTCATTTGGCATCAAGCTCAGCTTTTCTTCACCTTACTACCCACAAGCAAATGGGTAGGCCAAGACTTCCAACAAAATCTTAACTAAAATTCTCATGAAGGTGGTCAATGACATTGGACGAGATTGGCACATTCACATTCCCTTTGCTTTGTGGGCCTACCGCACTAGCATTTAAACCTCTATGAGTGCTACCCCTTTCTCTCTAGTGTATGAAACAGAGACTATCCTACCTCTCGAATCATAGATCCCATCTCTCTGCATGACATTCTCTCTAACGATGACTTTTGTCAAGATCGCTTAGCTCAACTTGAGTTGCTTGACGAATGTCGTCTTGCTGCCCTCAACCATCTCCATGTCTATCAAAATTGCATCAAGCAAGCCTATAACAAAAATATGAGAGAACAAGCTTTTAAAATTGGAGACCTCATCCTCAAAGAATACCAACATGTGACCAATATGGAACGAATTAAATGAGGCAAATTTTCTCCTAATTGGCTTGGACCTTACATCATCATGCACAGGTATGGATCAGGGACTTATCATCTGTCTTCTCTCGAACTCCTATAAAAAGGGGCAAAGTTATCCCTAATAAAAAGGGTTACCCTATCCTAACATATCACATCACCTACTCAAGGGATTTTGAGCTCATTTTAATGTCAAAGTGATTTTATTACCTCTCTAACACAACCAATGGTCAACAACATAATGCATTAATGGGGCTTTTGTTTCTAAAAACCCCCTACCTATGCTATCATTATGGTCCTTGTCAATGAAAGGGAAACAATGCCTTTCACTTCCTCCTTACCTTTGGTCACATTCAACCAAATCATTTGCCATCCAACCCAACCCAACCTTTTTTAGACCACTCACATTATCATAACTTATTCACACTAGTTTCTATGGACACCAATACACATGGTAACTATCGACCACACAATTTATGTCAAGCATAAACCATTACTTGCTGAAGCATAAATAGACCCATTTCATTTTTAGAATACATCCATTACTTAATATGGACAATTGATAGGGATGAAAAACCCTGACTAATGTTATAGAATACACCATTGCACAAAATGGAACAAGCTGTAACATCATCTTTCCCCTCATCATTTCAAGCATGTACCCTCAGACATATGGGAAGTGCTACATCATTATCATGACCAAACCAAACACATCAACCACTTCAACCCTTTTCCTCCCTTTTGGGAGAACTACATTTGCCTAAGGCCCTAACAATAGGGGCTATGTAGGTAGCACTCAATTGACATGGGGTCTTCTGAGGTTAGCTCGGCCATTCCTTTATCCATCCTCGACCAATGACCTTAGAGATCGCGACTATCTCCTCAGACCATGACCACTTCCAAGAAAACTTTACCTTGGTTGTTTTTGCCCTTGATACCTCATGCCTAGTTAGCAAATTGTCCATGACCCCCATAAGTATTGGATCGCACTCCAGTTGATCCCCACTACTTGTGAGCTTTTTCGTGTTTTCCAAGAGTACTTCTTGAGCTCGGGATACTTGGCACATGATGACCATTGGAACTATAGCTTGGATTGTTTAACCCAATCAGCTATGACTAAATGCTGGGGCCCAATTATTTTGATTTTAGCACTCCTTGACCTTTGACCATGACAATTTGACCTACCTATCGTGTGGTGTGGCATACACGCAATCCCACCCTTTACAGTGTTCACACCCTCACCTTAACCTTTTTCATCCATTCTCTGTCAAATTGACACCCAATCTTAGGTTCCCTTCCCTCAACTCCCGCTTTGAGTGGGGAACATCTCATCCCATACTTGGGGCAACCACCTCCTATTTTTGTCTTGCAGTTCATCAAGAATAACCAACAAGACAAAAAGGGGCAAATGTAGACACCGAAATCATGTCTATCCCTTGGTCATCCTCCCCCTTGGTCTCCTTGGTCCACCCCCTAACCATTCCTAACCCACACATTTATTAATTTAAAATAAATTAACTATTTTAAGTTAATAACCCCCTTGACACATCACCCCATGCTAAATCTTAATTACTTAAACCCCATTTTAACCCTCCCATTAGCCTCTTGCGTTCCTTTAATCTGGCTTGGACCGTTTTCCAATGACAGTTAGCCCTGGCAGTTGGAAGAATGGGGAAAAAGGCTAAAAATAGCCTCTTTTCCCATCCTTCAGCCACTGACATCAGTCATCATTTGGCTGACATCAGCAGTTTTGTTGGCATCGGTTCCTTTAAGACTACATTTTCTGCTTCCATTGCTAGTCTCTTGCGAACGTGAGTCCTCTTGCTCCAAACTTCAAGCTTTCTCGCTCCTCAACTTCTTGCAGGTATCAACATTTCAATAGCACTCTCCAAGCTCAAAGGTTTTTCTCCAGTCAGCTACACCAGATTGAAGATTGCACGACACCTCCAGCATCAACGACAATGGAAATAGACCATCTACACCTCTGCCTCTTCACCCACAGTTAAGTATTTGTATTGGTCTTATTTTACTATCTTTTTAAATATATTAGCAATTAGTTTACTGTACATTTCCAAGCATTCTTGATACAACCCAGTGTGTTCTTCTCAGAGAGGCTGAAAAGCCTTCTCTCACCTTTATCTCTCTTTTTTCCCCTGTCATCCATTCAGTCCCTTTTTAGCCACACTCTCTGCCCTGCAAACCTAGCACAAGCCACTAAAGACTCCTACAGACACCCCAAACTACTTTACTAACCACAAACAACCTTGAGACTCGTCTAAAGCCATATTATCAACCTAGACCTAACTTTCAACTAGACCAGCATTGACTTCCTTCCTAGAGAGGCTGAGATGCCCTTCTCCTACCCATACCCCTTTTTTGGCAACACATCCCTGTCCTTCATCTGGTCCTTCTTTCAGGGCACACTTTCTATCTTAAAAACCCTACACAGACTCTTAGACTACCACAGACTATCCCATCAACCACAGACTGACCTGAGACTCATCCAAAACCTCATTGCCCTAACCAACACTAGCCTCTAGGCCCATTGCCCCCACCAACGTCGATAGACTAACTAACGCTGGAGACCTTAACCAACTGACACTGGTAGAACCACCAACATTGGTGACTGTGGAAGACAGATTACCACATACAGGTATGCATTTGTTTCTATTTATTTTGTTCAGTCCTTTATCATTTCCTTTTCTAGCAATATTCTACTTTTTATCAACCAGTGGACTATCACCCTTCCAAAAAGCCTTTGCACTTCTGGGATCAAGCATTGCTTGGCAGTCCACCACCTACCTATCTAACAATTTTCTTGTTTAAGTCTCTTTCTTTTGTAGGTGTCATCCTCCACAGCCAAAGAGGAGTCCCTTCAGTCATCTAGATACGGTGCACAGATCTCATCTAGGTATCATCTAACCCTTGTCCATTACTTTAGTTTCTTTCATCTTTTGAATGTAGAAAAGCAAAAAAATAGTTTGAAACAATAGTGATCTAACATCTATCTAGTGTTATTCTATAGGTGTACCTAAGGAGGAAGAGGAGAGATGGGGGTCCCTAGTTAGGTGATTACTCCATGACATCTTAGATGAGACTCTACAACCATATGACCCCATAACACTAGAGGATCTAAGTGTACTATTTTCCCCATCTCAGCCAAGTTAGTTCAGACTAGTGGGAGAGGTTGTGAGGTAGATATAGGTGTAGAGAGAGAGGGTGTAGCCACCAACAGAGATAGGTTTAGGGGAGAGGTAGGCCTGGTAGGCCCTAGCTAATGAGAGAGCTACATATTTAGAGACAGTGGGATATATTATGTAGGTATATATGATGATGCTGACCTAGCTGATGTAGGTGCATGTAGTGACCCATACCAAGTTGATACAAGCATAAGTGTAGATAGCACATCTATCAAAATAGGTAGTGGAATTAAGATCTTAGACTAACTTATTATAGCATACCATTTAGAGGATTTAGACTAAGGTCTTGGTAAGTAACATGGCTAGGCCATAAGATAGACATGATGGAGCTCAACCTTAGAGATGGAACATTGTATATGGTTGTATCAAACTCTTGATACACACACACACACACACACACACACACACACACACACACACACACACACACACACACACACACACACACACACACACACACACACACACACACACACACACACACACACACACACACACACACACACACACACTATGTATTATTTTAACTTATCGGTATTATTGTGTATGTTTTCTTTATATTGTGTTTATGGATGCTTTGGATATATTTCTTTCTATCACATGTATTTATCTTTGTTTTATATGCTATAGGAAATATATGTGTTGTGGTTTCTTTTCTAGCATTATGAAAAACACATGCATGGTTAAAAAGAAACAGGTTAAAAGACTTGGAAAAATATAATCAATCAAAAATGCACTACACACTAATTAAAGATGGGAAATGTGTAATAACATGAAAAATGACTAATTATAAAGAACAAATAAATGGAAAATAAGATGGTAAAAGGCAAATTGTTTTTAAACCAAAGTGAAATATTTTTACACCAAATTAAAACAAATAAAATCATACTAAATATCATGTTAGGAATTATGATAAATAATGTAATAAAATGGAAGGTATGTAAAATGTCACAAATGATAATAAATATAAATAAAAATTAATTTAATCAATTTATACTATTTCGCAATGGGAATTACAAAAGAAAAAAAATTGCAAAAACTTGGTCTTAAATTTATCATACTAATTCAAGCTAAGAAGTATGAGAAATTCAAGAAATGATTGTAATCTTACATGCAATCAGAAAATAAGATAATAAAAGGTGAAATAAAAATGAAGTAGGCATAAAAAATACTAAATATCAAGATGGGAAGTATGTTAATGATGTGTAACCTCATAATCAATCAAATCTTATCTCTTACTTGACAAATGTAATTTTATGGTGACTTATTTATTGGAAAATTTTGTGAGGAGGGTTGGGTCTTATCCATGGTCTTACACTACAACTCACAAAAGAGAAACCAAAGGGGTACCAAATCAAGATTGGTAGGTATAAGGGCAAAGAATGGTAAATCAATGATGTGGGTAATATGATAGGAAAGGTGGTAATTTTTTAGGGATGTTGGGTCCTATCTATGGTATTACAAACCAAATCACAAATGAAGTCCCATGGGGAGTGATCAGAAAGCAAAAAAATATATCTCAAGAGAAAATATGAGGAAAGGGATTGAAAAAAGGAGTGTAAAAATCAAATACTTAAGCATCTTATGAGAATATCTTAAGAGGCAAGAGGCATACGAAGGACATGAGAATATAATAAGTGACTAGTGGTCATCTATGTACAAAGGAAACCTATTTCCTATAGACACAAATATTTATCAGTAGATAAGTGTGCTCCTAAGATCAACTCATGAAGTTAGATTAGTAGAAAGAAAATTAAAATGGACCTACCTCCCCATGTCATGTTCCTTGCTCTTCAAGACCCCTTACAGAGTCATTAGTCTACTACGATGATTGGGTACTTATGTGAGAAAGTAAGTAGTACTAGAAGAATTCTTTTTCTCCTCTTCTAATGTACTAGCCTACCTCACCCCAAAGGACATCAGCTCTATCATGAGGCCAACTATGGAGTTTTAGATTTGATGAGAAGAAGGATATTTGTTTTGAATCATGTATTTTAGTGTGATTTGAATTTTAAGATATTGATATTTTTATCTTTTGATATCATTACCTTTTATTTAAATGATTTATATTTTAAATTTATTTTGAAGGATTTTAAGATTTGTCCTCCATACAAATTTGGAATGACCAATCATGAGAGAGATAGTGATACACATGAATGAGTTATAGGCTAAGGCTAAAGGAAGATAAGTAACCCAAGACAAAAGATTGAATAGGACACTTAGGCTTGACAATGAATAAGTATGTGATCTCAAGTCTTAATCATGTATATGTTTAGTTTTTGTAAAAGGGAAGAAAGAAGAAAAAGATCCAAAGGGGGACCAGTAAAAGGAAATAGTAATGAGAAACACTGTTTACTAACTAATCACATGGTAAAAGGATATAATAACCAAAGGGAATAGGGTATATATAACCAATTCACCATGAGAACTATTTATGAAAAATAAAGATAAGAAAGCAAATGATCATGAAGATACAAGGGAATAATTTTGAGAAAAAAATTAAAGGAAAAGAAACGAATGATAAGTGAAAAATAGCAATGATAAGGAAAAGACAAGTATATGTGAAATGTAAAACAAAAACATAAGTGAACTATAGTATAATAAGAAGGAGAAACATGATATAAGATAGGAAATAATTTGACATAGTGTTAAATTATATAATAAAAAATAGAAATAAGATTGGAGCACACATCCAATACAAATGGAAAATGAGGAAGCACCATGCGTGTGATCATAAGTAATGGTAAATATATCCATACACATTATCCAACACATGAGATAAATATCTATAGATCTGAATATAAATTTTTGATAATGTCTCATCAATCTTTACTTAATATTAGGTAAATACTTCTTTTCTAATCTCTTATATTGAAAAAGTAGGAATATTCATTGGGTCATACCAAGGAGGAAATTGGGAAAATGATGGTTAGGAGAATGCATGGGAATAGGATCAACATGATATGTAAGAATCACTATTGGAGAAGGATCCATGGGTGAAAGAGGGTCCACTGGTGGATAAGGAAACATAGGTGGAGGTATAGAAGGTGGTGAAGGGACCATAGGAGGTGTAGATATAGGAAAAGAAGGGGGAGCCTTCTTGCAAGAATTACCTATGGGAAGAATGGTATAAGGTCTAGGAATAGTTATAAGATGGTCCTTAAGATGTTATTGAAGGATACTATAATGATTAGTGTGATGTGTGCCAAATTGGTGCCATAAACAATACCTCTCACCATACTTAGGTATATATTTAGGAAGGATCTTTGGAGGAGGTAAGGTAGTGTCTATTGTCAATGAATAAGGATGCAAGGTATCAATATATTGTCACTTCTTATGATAATTTGTAAAAGAGTGATTATTTGTCCCATAGAAGCAATAAATATGCTTGTGAGTATTTTTAGGAGAGATACTCATGGGATAAGGTGTAATAGGCATGAAAGAAGAAAGAGTTGAATGATTAGCCCATTTGGTGGGTAAAGGATCCATATTAGGAAAAGGAAGAAACCCATCATTGAGAGAAGGTGGTAATGGATAAGGAATGGAACTAGGCATAATAGGAGTACTAGTGGAAGAAGCAAGAGTAGGGTCAATAATAGTGGAAGTAGAAATAATAACTATTTTTGACATAGGTTCCACTATGGGAGTGGCATGATCAACATAAGTTCTAATGAGGGTTGCACTAACATCAAGGGTGAACCAATGATGGGAGTCAGGGAACCTATCAAAATGGTAAGGTTGATCATAACATGATATATGAGCATAGTCGTATGGGGCTCCTTAAAAACTAGAGGTGTTGGTACCATCTCTACATAGTGATAAAGAGGAAAAATGCAATAATCAGGAACTATATATGTTAGAACATGAGAAGATGCATGAAAATACTTAAGTAAAGAAGAATGATAACACACAATCTTAGCATTATAGGCTTGGACAAGACCACCTAATAAAGGATCATCTAAAAAATAACCATCATCATAATCTAGCATATGAATATTAATAACACAAATTTGAATAACTTTGTCATCAAAAGAAGTAATGTAAATAGAATGTTGAGACTTGGATAAGACTTTGAGAATGCCATAACATGGAGGTTTGTGAGAACAAGGTCACAAGGAAGTAGGAAGTTATAAGATGAGATGAGGCACAAGTTCAAAAGTTTTGATCTTTAAGTTAATCTCATCAAGCTCATCATCATCAGATTATAAAAGGTTAGGAGGAATGCTACTAATGAGCTCAATATGCCCATTATAACCTATGATTAAGTTGATAAGAAAATTTAAATGTTTTGGCTCATGGAATGGAATGCTAAACAAAGGATCAAGAGTAGGGAATATTGAAGACACCATGATATTGGAATTGTTCAAAATTCCAAGTGTTAGTATCTCCTTGAATCCTTTAAATATATCCATTATGAGGGAATTTAATGCATTTTTAGGCATAATAAGTGATAGCTTGCATATGATGAGTCCATGGCCTACCAATCAAGATCTTATAAGAGAGGGTAAAGTTAAAGATCATCACCTTTACATGAATGGTGATAGGTGGGATAGTAATAAGAATCCACACACACTAAAGAAGAGACATTTACCTTTTAACGTATCCTTGATAGGTGATACATATAGACTTAAGTTTTAATTATGAAAATCTAAGGGTCTTAATGAAATCAAGAGAAATAACACAAGTGCAAAAACCCTCATCAATCAATGCTTATTTAACTTAAATATCATGTATTTGGATGCTAATAAATAAGGGAGGATCATCTACATGAAGAAGAATCTCATCAGGAATCATAGATGTGATGGGAAATTTTAAATAAAGAGAAGTGTCAATAGTTTCTTCAACATTGATGGACATCTCCTCACATTATTTCAAGATACTATCCTCAGAACTAGACAAGGCTGCCTCCCATCATGATAAGGGAGGATGAAGGACATTCATCTCAAATAATAGTTTCATAAGATGGTTTTGATGATGGGGAGAGGTCCTCATAGGCTCAAGAACTAGAGTTTGATATAGGAGATTAGTGAGATTCACAATGCGATACCACTCATCATAACCCATGAGAATATTGTTAGATATAGGCATGTAATGGTGAAGGAGGTCTTTAAAAGGAAGATCTAAAGAGCATTAAAATTTATGATAATAAGAATGAGAATGTTTATAATAAGGTTGTAAATGGTTTGATGATGAAGAAGTAATAGGTTTAGATTGATTTTGAGAAGTATAAGAAGTGTTAATAGAAGGTTGATTATCATTGGTATTAGAATATGATGGAAGAATGGTAGAAAGAGAATGGGATATATTATCCAAGGGAGAATAATAAGTTGCATTATCATCAAAGGTTATAATATATTCTTTCCCCAACTCATTCAAATGAGTTGGAGAAGAATTTTGGATGACATGATATGTTTAAGAAGGAAGCAAGGTGTAGATAGGTTGAGAATTGATGAAAGCCACCACCCCTCACATATTAGTCATGCTAACCAAATTCTCTTTAAAAATTGGTTCAACAAGACTTTATACATTATTGGTGGAAGGAGTGGGCTTGTAATGGTTTTCTTGAATAGGTTTATGATTAGGTAAAGGACCTTTATATATATCTAAATGAGCATTTACTTGATTCAAGGCTTGAGCTTTATCATGAGTTTTGTAGTCTTTGAGAGAATTTTCATAAGTTTTTTTATGCTTAAAAATTATATAATCATGATAAAATTTAGGTCTAGTTATAATAAAGTCCATATCTAAATTATGAAGTTGTTTATAGGTCTCATGAGAGTGACCCCAACTAGCATGAAACACACAAAACTTGCTAGGATTATACCAAGTTTTCATAAGATGAGTAGGGTCAATCTCTTGAGGAAGAGGCCTAGGTAGACATTTAAGAAATTCAACTAAGAAAAGAGGTTTATGAACATTAATTTTATTTGGTGAAGCTAAATGAGGATTAGTATATTACTGAGAAAGAGTTGATTCTAAAGAAGGGGTAGGAATGACAGTTTGAACATTGTGAATGGTATCATATGAATTGGTAACACCATCATTGGTAATATTGTAGTTTTTATTTTTAATTAATAGATGAGGAACCATAGAAGGTTGGAGGTGGCTTGAATTGATGTATAATTAAATATTATCATTTATCTTGGTCAATGGCCTCCTCCAAGGTATGTGGAGAGAGGGTGAAAACTTGATATTGTAATTTAGGATAATGAGCATTGGTAAAAAGATGAAAGAGATTATCATAAGCCATGTTATGTTCACACTTATTTGACAAAGTCTTTCATTATTTAACAAAGGCTTCAATAGTTTTATTTTCATTTTTTTAGTAATTGATGAAATGGGCCAAAGTGTTTTTAGGAAGATCACTAGTTTGGAATTCTTGTACTAAAGCATTCACCAAATATTCCAAAATAGTAATGGAATGACATCTAAGTTGATTATACCAATCCAAGGAATCACTTATGAGGGTTTTGGAAAGGATTTTGGTATCAGTAAAGGTGTTTAATTTTAACCAATCCTTATAAATATTTCCAAATGTCTTAACATGAAGGGAATGATTAGTTGATCCATTATAAGAGATTATAGGTGTTATACCTCCAATGTCAATGTTAGTAATTTGGGTAGTAAGAGGTTCATTTTGTAAATGATTGATGACTTTGTTGACTAATGGAGGTTGAAGAATGAGATTACCTTGACAATATTGAAGAGGGGGAGGAGGAACACATTGGTTATGTGTACCCCAAGTCATTGGTTGAGGATTGGATTGAAGATTAAGAAGGTGGTTTTGAATTCTCATCATTTGATTTGTATTATGAGCTTGGAATGTATTAATTTGATTGAGAGTTTACAATAATAGTTGATGATTTTGATTAGTGTTATTAGAATAATTATTTGTGTTTTTGTTTGTATTAGTGGCTTGGGTACCACTATTAGTATTGATATGAGCTTGAGAAGAGTTATGACAATTTGAGGTACTAGTGGTATAATTTTCTTGTGAAGTAAAAGATGGACTAGTAAATGGTTTAGAGGAAGAATCACTTGAAGCAAGAGTGCCTTGGGTAGTAAAAAATAAGATAGTGGAATGATTAAGGATAGTGGGTCTTATGAGAGGCCCACTAGATGTAGAACATGCCATGTTAGTTGAGATACTAGGCATGGAGGTAGAAGAAATTAAAGAAGAAGATGTTATGGCATAACAAAGAGTTAAGATTGAAGCAAGAGGTTAAGAATCAAAGAAAGTGAGAGTGGGAGAATGAGGTTATTCAAATTTATGGTTAATTATGAGGTTATATATGGTAGAAGGATCCTTCCCTCTATGTTGAGGGAATTCCATGATAAAGAAAATCCTTTCAAGAGTATACTCTAACTAAAGTTGATCCTCTAAGAGAAAAGGAGGGTTTTGTTGTAAAGAGGTATGAAGAGGGATCCCATAAACCATTGTGTGGGTTGCAATATGAACATTACTAGAATTATCAAAAGGAACCCTACTTTGTCTATGGGAGGCCCTATTAGGATTGGAAAATTCCATCATGTTTGTTGATTAAACTTCAGTGTTGTCAATGTTGACCAAATTTGACCCAAAGTCAAATTTGGGTCAACCCATACTATTTTTAAATTTTAATAAGGTTACCATTTGACTTATAGGGTGTCATGTTAGTTTATTGTCTTACTCATCCTCTCCCTAGTCCTTATTGAGGTCCACCCCTTATGCACTAGGCTAGTCAACTTGAGTCAAATGTTGGTCAACCCTAGTCAAAGGTAGTCAAAGGGCCAAGATGTGTTGAAAATATCCTATGGTGGTCCTTAATATGTTTTAATATGTTTACAAGTCATAAATAAGCTATACATTATGTCTCATATGGAAAAAGGGGCCTTTTGGCCATTTTATAGCCCATTTAATGAGTTGTACAGATTTTTATGCAAGAAAACTTGACACCAAAGTGATTTTTAATGTGGATCATGTCAGGTTCATGTCAAGAATAGTTATTTTCTAGGCAAGAAGTAGTTATGTTTAGTGGATGGTAGTTTTCCCTAAAAAATAAGAGCTTTTGGGAACTTTTACGGACTTCCCAAGTCCATCAACCAAAAATGTGGGAATAGTAACTCTTCACCTCCCATCATCCATTTCAACACCTATTTTTCAATAATAATGCAAAAATTCTCATCTACAACCTATTTTCTTCCATCTTTACTTGGCAAACAAAGAAAGAGCAACTTCATGCACTTGGCATGGGCCGTATAGGTGGGATTGGGAGGAGTGATTATAGGGTGGATAGTACTCTAAATTAACTTAATTCTCATAACAAGAACTTAATATTTGGTTCATTATCCTTTATGAACCATAAATTTGATCCCAAGTAGATTTTTATGCATGTTCAACCATGAGGGGGTAATTATTTCAGCTTGTCTCAGAATTTTATGTTTTGGATTGATGGATTTGGGTGTTGTAGATGTATCCACATGATTTTAAATATTTTTCAATGATTCTTCTTATTTTTAAAAGTATAATTTTGTGAGAAAGCCTCTTCTAGGCTTGCAAAATGGTTGATTTGAATTCACAGTCATCTCATTGATTTAAAAATGTTTAATCCACATTGGATATAATGTTTTGATGTTATTTTATAAATTATCCTAGTGTATGATGAGAATTAAAGTGTTGTAAATAACTCTTAAGGTTTTTTTGAGAGCATTACTTGCATGATTCTTGTCATTTTATGGCTTCCATGTATGTCTCAATCATAAAAACTCCACTTATAGGAGCATGCTGATGTCACAAGTGTGAGTTTGAAGGTTTGACATGGTCATTAATCTCTTGGGACCATTTATGAGAATTGAAATTTTAGATTAAGTCATGTAGGAAATTCAAACTTTCAAATTTGGAGAGAGGTCTAAGTCTACCTATATGGGAGGAGATAACCATCTACAGTTGATGTCATAAAAAAGCCTTCTAGAGGTGTTCCAATGGTTGATCAATTATTTTTGAGTTTATTTTCTATGAAAAAGGCCTAGAAACCAATATTGATAATTCTAGTTGACTAAGAGAAGTGTTAAAACATCAATTGGAATCTTGGACTGTACTCAAGCCCTTTTACCCCAAAAACACCAAATAGAGGCCTAAAGGGTTTTTAGAAGCTTCTCAAAGTGCACCTATAAAGGGATTTGAATCCTAATATTGGGTAGAGGTATATTAAATATATAAAAAAAAAATTCCCAATGTTTCAAGTACAAATGAATAGTGTAAGGTTGTCACTTGGACCTTTAAATATGGCTAGAAAATCACTGAAATAGGTCAGTGATGTCTATAAGATAGTGATCAAAATGGTAATTTGCATCCCATATTGGTGTTCTTAGACTATGATATAAAGTTATAAGATGATAGTGGTTCACATGATGATTTAAAGGTAAGAGATCATGATAAAAGGTAAATACAATGTCTTAAACCTTAATGCATACTTCTTTATCCATACATAGGACTGTGATAATCACCTACAGGTAGAAAAGTTCAAGGTTTGTGAAATAGGCATGATCATGGATGAGATGAGAAAATTTGATAGCATTTTAAAAAAAAATATCTCCAAATTATCATCAAACACCATGATTAATTCCATATTTCCCTATAATATATTTATAGGCCTAAAATTAATGAAAAGTACCCACTTACAACTGAGCAAATAGTGAGGTGAGATGATGGACCTTGTAGGGGTATTAAGACACTCTTACGGATAAAATTGGTTGAAAAAGAAAACCTAGTAACTTTTAGGATATAAATGAGTTTCCAAACCATCCATAAAGACCAATATTATTCCATTCCCATCCTATAACATCCTATAGGTAGGGTATTGAGACTATCTTAGTCTAAGAGGATAGTGAGCAATTGAAAGGCCTAAAAGAGTCAATAAGGTTAGGTTTGGAATATTGAAAATTAGAATAATTAGGGGAGTCAAATTTGTTTTATAAAATTAATTAAAACTTCCAAATAAAGGAAATAATAAAGGAGATCCCCTGCCCATTGTCACAATCAAACAGGGTCATAAGCAAGGGAGGACCTTGTGAGAGTTTGGTGCCTTAGCAAGCAAGAAGATTTTCAAAAAATGTGAGGTGGATTAATAATGATAAAATTAGGTAAATAATATGTATATAACATCTTAAAACCTCCCAAGACACTTTTATCATAAGAAAAATAGGCTCAGTCTGTACAAGTAGGGTTGAGAAAGCCTTATTCCAAGAGATGAATTTGGGGATTTCACCTAGAAGAGAGGTTTTGAGTGGATTAATAGTTTATAAAAGTATGTAATGAAGGTAATAAAAAATTATTAAAACATTAAATTAACTGAATATTTTTGAAAACAACATTAATGAGGAGGTTCAAATGAAATCATGTAAAAACAAGGTTTTTTACCTCTTTTTTGAAGAAATTGGGATGGTTGAAACCCCTAAACATGAAATTGGTAAAACAAATTTGGTAAAATATATCATTATGAACTTGTGGATCTAAAAAAATATTAAATTTTCTCATATAAATAGATAAATATTCATCTATTTTGTCTTAGAGGTGGGTCACTCCTTGCATGCACAAGAATTGCAGTTTTTGGGAAAAGAGTTAGATAGTGAACCAAAGGGAAATATAATTAATTGGTGAGGTTGGAATAGATGTAAAACACATAGAGAGACATGAAAAAACATACTATGATGTTTATAAATCTTTATTCCAAGATATTAATCTAGGGATTTCATCTAAGAGAGAGGTTTTGAGTGGATTCCTAGGTTCTAAAAGCATGTAATGAAGGTAAGGAACATGTATGAACACCTTAGATGAACCAAAGAGGTTTGAAAATAAAGTTCATGAGGAGGTTTAAATGAGATAATGTAAAAACAAGGTTTTTTACATATTTTTTAAAGAAATTGGGATGGTTTAACCCCCTAAACATGAAATTAGAAAAAACCCTTTGGTACAATTGATCATTAGGACCTTGTGGAGCTCACAAAATATTCAATTTCCTTGTCAAAATAGAGAAATATGCATATGTTTTGTCTCAAAATTAGGTCACTTGTTACATGCATAAGAATGGAAGTTTTTGAGAAAAGTGTTAGTAAACCAAAGGGAAATATAATTAATTGGTGAGGTTGGAATAGCTAGGGAACACATAGAGAGACATAATAAACTAGACTAAAAGGTTGAGAAAGCCTTGTTCCAAGAGATGAAATTAGGGATTTCACCTGGGAGAGAGGTTTTGAGTGGATTCCTAGGTTCTTAAATCATGTAATGAAGGTAAATAACATGTATTAAAACCTTAGATGAACCAAAGAGGTTTGAAAATAACATTCATGAGGAGGTTTAAATGAGAGAATGTAAAAACAAGGTTTTTTACCTTTTTTTTAAAGAAATCGGGAAGGTTGAACACCCCAAACATGAAATTGGAAAAAAAATATTGGTAAAATTTAAAATTATGACCTTATGGAGCTAAAAAACTATTCAATTTCCTCATCCAAATAGATAAATATGCATATGTTTTGTCTCAATGGTAGGTCACTTGTTACATGTACAAGAATGGAAGTTTTTGGGAAAAGTGTTAGATAGTGAACAACGGGAATTATAATTAATTAGTGTGGTTGGAATATATGTGAAACCCATATAGAGACATGATAAACTAGACTATAAGGTTTTAATACCAAAGATATGGCCTAGACAAGAAGATCTGCAGGCAAACCTAGTAGGAAGGCATGCAAACCAATCCCAAATGAGATGTCACTTCAACTTATAGATTTATCCAAGAACTCTAATGTTATATATGATTATTATAGGGGTAATTATGATTTTTTAATTCTATAGGAATGCATTAAAGGTGAGAATTATGGTCTTTTGGTTCAAAAAGTATAAATAAGCCTATTAGCAAGGCATAGGTCTAAAGCCAAACAAGGGTAAATTTCCATTTCAATATATTAAACATACATTATAATGGTTGGAGGAGGTTTTTATGGTGTATATATATGTTTTTAAACTTTTATATTGCAAATAAAGTCTCTAGGAAGCCATTTCTGGCCTAGAAAGCATTCAGACCCCACTAAAAAGCAAAAAATGAGCTCAAATGTCATCTTCAACTACTTAGAACTTCAAAAAATACTTTCATGTGACCTTGAGACATTAAAGGAAGTTTAATAATCTATTTTAGGACTAATAAGTGACATTTTATCAGAACTCCAATGTGCCATTTATATGAATAAATGCTAAGAATGGAGCCACTTCAAAACCCTTGCAAACCCTCCATAGTGATCCAATTGAGAAGATGAGATAATTTTAGTATCCATATGGGTGATTTTTAAAATTAGTTCTGAAATTAATTTCTTACCAACTACATGAGGATCACATCCATGGGATTGGATTGTATGGAACTATAGAGAATAGGGTAAAACATGGCTTATTTTAACCATTTTTGGTGTTTTGTAGGCATGGTGAACTTTCAAAAGGCCAAATAACTTTTAGAGGAAGGTTTAGAAATTTTTATAAGTTGTAATATTAATTTTATAAATTTAATAATCTCCTAAGTACTATTAATAATTATCTCAATTTAGCCAGTCCAGTGAGCTAGCTAGGAGAGACTTAGAAAAAGTGATGGATATTCATTTTGGGAACATTTTAAGGATAATTTAGTGTAACTAATGGTATAAAAACTCCTTAAACATGTCATTAATTTTATTTTATGTATCATATTTCAATATTATAGATATTTAAGGTGACAAGTGTGAGAGGTGAAGGGAAAATGCCATTTTGAGGCTGCCTAGTGTGATCATGCATGGCCAAAATGATGGGAATATATAGGAGACTCGAAAATGAATTTTAGGGATTATTATTAACTCCTCATACTAATATTTATCATAAAAAATTATCATTTGTATAGTTAGGATATATGTGTAAGGCCAATCATGGAAGGCAATTTTCTATGCATATAAAAGGAGTTTCTTGACTATTTATAGGTCTTGGATGACTGGAAATGGAATTTGTAACTCCTAACATTATTTGGTTCACCCAATACTTATATATCATGAATTTTTAATTTATCTTCATGTTTGTGACACATGTCCTTGTGCCTCTTAAACTTCTCTTCTACTCTCTTCCTCAAAGTTCTATAAATGAGCCATTTTGGCCATTATAAAGGGACCACATTTTTAGTATGGTGAATCCATACTAAAATTAAATTACAATTTTATTTTAAAAATTTAATATAAGTCTAATTCTGAGTTGTGAATATCTTTCCTAAGAGTGTGAGTGATGTATAGTGGAGCTAAGTGATAGTATAATCCGTACTCCCTCTATCCTTCATGTTTGAGCAAGAGTTTTGATGTTAATAGGTCATGTGAAGTGTGTTGAGTGTAATAATATATCTTTCAAATTGTAATTATATCTATGGTGTGTAATTTTCCCCTAGGTCAAGTATCGTATTTATTGTCTAAAACATGCTACCTTCACATTGAAACACTATGTTAGAATCCTTCAATGCATAGAATTGGTCTTGAAAAGGATTTTTGCTTATTAGAAGTATGATGGTATATGAAATATATATTTTTGGATCACCTCTCTAGTATAGTTTTTATTTCATGAAAAATCTTAACTCTTTTCACGAACAAGCATTAGATTAGGTGATAGGCATTTAGAGAAGAATTCATAGAGCTATCCCTTTCAATCATATAGATTTATCTCTCCTACGAGTTCCCACAAACTTGAGAGATGATTCAATGTTGCATAAAATTGAGGGAGTCTCATAGATATTCATACGGTAAACAATTTGATTAAAACAACCACTAAAAAGATAGTCTATAGTGAAAGGAAAAAAAACAAGATGAGAAAAACAAAGAATCAAAAAGTGACTAAAATAGAACTAGGTCAGCTTAGTCAACCTAGTGTAAAAATAGGGATTGTGAAAATATACAAGGTACATAAGATCAACCTAATATAGAGAACATGGACTAACAAAAATGGGTAAAATATTGTAAATAGTGCTAGGTCAACTTAGTTTGATGTAAAGGGGTTGAAAAAGATGCTAGGTCAATAAGGTTGACCTAGTGCAGTGAATAGGAAGTAAAAGAAAGAGTTGATAATAAGTTTGTGAAATGAAACAACATAGTTTGTATTTTATCTAAGAAAGTAAATTATAAAATTAAATAGACAGTCAATTAAATTAACACTAGCCAATCTAATTAATGCACACAAAGCAAAACCTTACACCGACATTGGTTAATGCAAATTCTTATACACATAATTAAGCAAAGAGCAAGAAGACAACTTAGAAAGTAAAGCTAGATAATTGGTCAAAATGTAATGTTAACTAGATTATTTAGAATACTTTTAAATGATAGGGAGTTGGCTATAATCAAGGTACTAGATAACAATATATGAATGGTTTTAGGTGAGTTTAGGATGAAAGGGACTATAATGGCAATGATACATGATTGGTATTGGGGCCTACCCCCTCACTTCACACACAATAGTGATAAGGGTGTCAGGTGCTTAGCCATAATATACCATTAATTATGTTTTATATTTTACTAGAGCATCAATTACACTTCTTCCTTGGTGATGAAATCCAAGTAGGTTGGCTTGGGTATTCAAATGTTAAAATGCTAGATTATGTTATGTGGTTTGGTCAAGTGTTCAAATAATAAAAATAGTGAAACTAAGTGGTTAGTTAAAAACCTCCTAATTAGACTACATGAACTATTCTAAGCATGTAAACAACTGAAATAAAATATATGATTAACATACAAGGTGAATTCCAACATTAAAACAAGGTATAGTGAAAACACTATATGCACAACATACAAAACTAGGTTGATAGGGTCAAGCTAGTACCATTGAAGATATGGTATGGAAAAAATACTAAGTCAACTAGTTCAACATATTTGTTTTAGACAACATAAAAAATAAAAATAGGTCAAGTAGGTTGATTCAGTTGGCTATGTAGGGGTAGTTTTGAAGACTGTAAACTTGAAATGAAAGTATAGAACATAAAGAGACAGATAATAAAAGATTGACCTTAATGGTTTAGATATGTAAATGAAGGATATTTTTGATCAAGATCCTGGGATAAAAACTTATCCAATATTTAGAAATGGGTTGAGCTAGTCAAACAAGTTATACAAGAACCTATTATAGATGCTAAAAAAATGTACTAGGCCAACCTAGTCAACCTAGTAGGTTGAACTAGAAGTTTGATAGTCTAAAGACCTATACTGGGTCAAGTTGATCAACTAGGATATATAAGAACTTGCTAAAAAGTGGTTAAAAATTTACTAAGTCAACTTGGTTGACTAAGTAGGATGAACTAGAAGTCTAAAAAGTGCTAAAAACCTATATTGGGTCAAGTTGATTGGTCTAGTTGCCTATTCTGGTACATAGAGAAAAATAACTAGGTTGATAGAATCAAACTAGTAGGTCAAAATATATGATGAAAATGATGATAAAAAAATGAAATAAGTGAAAAAATCCTATAAGGGTTAGTTTCACGTCGGGTTCACTATAATGTATGTAATCAAAATTACATGATGTACATGAATTAATGATAGATTAGATAAGATAGAGCACACCTAAACTTATGATTGGGTATATACTTGTTAAGTGGGAGCATGACCAATATGGACATTTATTAGACCTATTTAGGGGATCACTTGTCAAAACATATCATGCATGTAAGGGATCGAAAGCCTATAGTCTAATGTGATCACACAACAAACCTAAAAGATTCTTATGATTTGATATTTCACTTATGCTAAAAAACAAGAGAGTAAACTATTCTAATAATAAGAAATGTAAACTAATCTAGTGCACATCAAAGCTTGTGACACAAAGTGGGGGTTAGAATAAAACAAATAAATAACAACTAAATTAAATATGCATAAGAGACATATACTCACTTTAATGTATATGTAATCCTAATACATGGAAGAGAAGAATACATACTGCATTATCTATCTACTCTTACAAAGGAGAAATAAATTTAGGAATACTTACCTATCGAGCCTCAATCTCTCCCTTTGCCAAGGTGCTTCACAAGAGATTATTATGGTTTGTAAGGATAACCAAGATAAATCAGCTCTAGGTTAAATAACCTACCTAAGCATCCAAAAGACCTCTCCACAATACCAGATCAGAGCTCCAAAGAAAGTATTGAACCCTAAAGCTTTATTCTTCAAGTAGACTAGTTAATATGTAGATGTTGATTTGTACTTCACTTAATTCAGCTCTTTCTTATGAAATGCTAGTATATGACCTTATATATATTGTAGTATCTTACCTAAAAACTTTCATATATGTTGACTGGGTCAACCTAGCATGTTTTTGGGCTAACTCACTAAGTTTGCATTAGGTCAGCTACAAGGATAACAAGCCAAAAGAGATAAAGTATCCCCAAAACACACTAGGTTGACCAAGTCAACCTATTTTGTTGAATAGGTCAAAAGGATAATAAGGAAATAAATTAAGGACTAAAGCATGATAACGATTGGAATGGATAGGAAAAAGAGGAATAAGATTAGGGTTTAAGGTTTTAGGAGAAAAGTGTGTATATGGCAAGTGGTAAAAGGAACAACAATTTGATGAAGCACTGATAGTCTACCCACCCCTTTCTTGGTGCACCACTTAAGGCATGCACTCAATGAGATTGAGACTTGACAGGTTCTTACAAGATACAAAGTGTTAGTAATTAGTAAAAGTTTAAAAATATTATGTGTATATATGTTCCTTTAGAAGAGGATGCATTGTTGGTTTGTTATTAAAAAATTATAACATTTTCAACTATGGGGGAGGCCTTTTAAACTGGTTCATATGAAACCTAAACACTTGTAAGTTCTTGCATGGGTGGAGGAGATGGATGGTTTAGGCCCTCTGAATCTAACGATTCAAGGAAAATTATATCTCCTTGAAATATTCCAAGTCTATATTCAATTATATTAATCTCCTTATTGAATGCCTTTAATGTCTAGGGAGCTTCTTGAGAATGATCTCCTTATTTTGCTAATGGTTATGGCATCATGTTGATCCAAAAATTTAAGGTATATTATCTTATTGTAGTTGGGAGCCTAAGTCATGCATATATAATAGAGATAGAGTGCTCTCCTTGTATGATTTTCAAATGTTCTTCCCTCAATCCTTCTATCTATACCCTTTCCAGGACTTGGGCATCATCCCTTACATTCAAGAATAGAAATTCATGATCATAAGGATCATGTTGGTATGGAATACCAAGACCCTTGATATTTTTTTAAATACTACCATGAGGATCCTAATCCTTGTGAGGTAATGTCGGCAATGAATAGTACCCTCTCATTTTACCCACTTATCCAAAGTGCCTTTGAATTGTGTAGCACATTCAGCCTATCATCATATAAGATCCATAAAATATATTTTTCTCCTTTTCAAATCCTCATCTACACTCCACCATAGTTTAAATGATGTCTCTTATTCCACTAGCTTATCTAGTGTGTACTTGGAAAAATTTAAGGGGTTGAATTTGTTACCAATGACCATAATGGCTATGTAATCTAGATATAACTAGTAGTCTCCCCATGGTGCCAATGTGTTTGTAATTTATTTGGATACCTTGGGTGGTGGGGTTCATGAATGGCCTACCATACATATGGGTATGCATTCTCTATAATGTAAGTTATGTAATTGGAAAATGTGTATATGTGCATGAATGAATAATAATCACATATGTTATTTTTTATGCATTCTAGAGGTGGATCTTAGAATGACCCATAGTGCATATATATTATTCCCATCACATAATCTAATAATAATTACATCATATAAAAGTGGCCAATAGTAGGCCATTTATCCTTGTGTAAAACCTATTCTCACAGTCTAACACTAATTATCTCCCCCAAGGTAAAATTTAAGTCTGAGTTGATCATCATATCTAAAAGTAGAACCCATTCCAACTGAAGAAAATGGATGCTTGGGAAACTATAAAGTATATTTAAGAGGGCCATCCTAATGCAAACCCCTATCCCAAACTTATGGGGTATTTATCCTTTAGGATGATAATATCCCAATGCAGAATCCACTTGTTAAGTGTTTTGTTGATTGAATTGTTTTATTTCCATGCCACCACCTTATGCAAATCATAAGTAGAATCTAAAATTAGAAAATATAAATACCTTTGGAATGTATATCTTGAAATGTAGGCCATGATGGTCTTGTTTTGCATATTTTTCAAGTAGTTATCCCCCATTATCTTTCCATTGAAGAAGATATCCTATAACATATATATACATGGCATTACTTTGAGTTTGGATACCATGAAGTGTAGCCCTTATTGTTTGAGAATAAGTATGTCTACCACCAATTAATTTCGTGCTATTGTTAAGATCTCCTCTTGAGTTTGGGAGTATATTACATCAATGACATCCCATATTTATAAATACTTAGTGTATTGATTGTTGAGTATTGTCGAGTCAAAAATAGTATCAATGAAGTTAGTGAAGTCCTTAATTGAGAATTGGGATGGTGGAAAAACCCCACTAAATGTTTTGGATGAAGAGTTCATTGTTAATTGTATGGTACTAGTTCTTAGACTTTGATATCTAGGCTTTACTAGATCCACTTTTACAATTCACACATAGGTTGCTAAGGATTGTTTTTAATGCAATAATTTATCTTGAAGTTCATTTTTAATGAATGAGCACATTGATGGTCTCAATTATTGATATAGATTTAACATTCAATTCTAATTTGTGTATTATTAATGTCCAACATCAATGAATTATCTTTAATTCTAGAATTATAATTTAACACTTTGTTTGGTGGGTATGCCACATCATTGTATTTTGATAAGTATCACTGAGTCTTATTCTTCTACTTTATTGGTTGTTCCAAGTAGGCTTTTGATATTTAGGGATCAGATTTTGTGTTGGTATTAAAATGACTAATTTTTATGAATTGGGTATTCTAAACACAAAATAAAAACATAAATCTAGATGAACAAACTCATTTTCATCAAAATTTTGGTCATAAGTAGTGACAAGAAAGACCATTTTTTTTTGCTAAAGATAAAAATCTTTAAAATCTAATTATTAACCACCAATTCTGAATCATAAATTCTAACGTAATCTCCCAAAGGGTAAATACTTGAACATAAAAGCTGAAGATCCAATAGTGAGGTTTAAAATATACCAAGTAAATGTCAAATCATAGAACTTGAAGACAAAATTTTCAAATAATAAGGATCTACTGATAAAACTTACAAACAAAAACTATGAAGACTAAATCCATAACCAACCACTTGCCAAAGAACCAATTCCAAAACACTTTTACTAAATACTAAATTAGACCAAACTAGAACCCCAAACAATTTCATAGAATAAACCCTCCAAAGACTTTATCTAAAGACCAAATAGTGAAGTATGAAACTCAAGATTTTTGTAGAGCCAAACCTACAAACAAAATTCTTGAATACTTTTACTGAATACCAAATTCCAAATACTAAAATTCATATGTTCCAAAAAACACTTGTGTAGATGCAAATTTTTTGAAATAAATTAATAAGTTAGTATAAAATGTAAAACACATTTGCTTTTATTTACCAAATGGTGAAATTTATATGCAACACATTATAAATATTATAATGAAGACCTCAAAATAAAAAAAGGCTTTGACTTCTACAAGGCATAGTGGGTCCATATTTCAAAAAAGGAATGAGGGTATGCTAAGTACAATAGTTTGATATTTGAAAAATATAACTCAAATATACTTATGAATTTTTGTGTCCCTAAACAATTCATGTTTTTTATTTGTTTCCTTTTGATTTTTAGATGCACTATTTTTTTTCAATTCAAATGACATAATGGTAGATACAAGACATGCATTTTGCTCATCATAAATTAGAGAGAAAGAAGAAAGTTAACTATTTTCATTTGAATCATGTAAATAAGAAATGAAAATTTTGAAATTAGCATTATTTGGGGAAGGAGAGACACTTTATTTCCTCAAGGTTTTCATTATGAGAGAGTGGAGTAATATTCGACTTCTTTGAGATTTTCAACATTAAAAAGGGGATAATCACACTCACTTGTTGAAATAACTAAAGAGGGCATGGATGCAATATTTTGAATTTAAAAATTAGGAATGATTTAATTTTGAATATTTTTTGGATCTTGGTATCATAAAATAGAGTAATAGGAGATGTGTCATAACCAAGAGTCATTTCCTCACATTTATAACTAAGAGTAGAAACATCATGATCACTACTTTGATCATGTATACATGCATTTGAATCATTATCTTTTTAATTATCATAGTTTTAAGATAAATATTTTTTATCCTATATTTTTTATTCTTATAGGTATTAATATGAAATACATTTATCAATAGGGGGATTAAAGCAATTATCATAATGGAGTTTCCATCCATGGCATTCTGCTAGTGATGTCATAAAGTTTACAATGTTCAAGACAAATGTGAAGTACACAAACACTAGGTCCAAATAAAATATGTAAATAAAAATTCCCAATCTATTCCAATATAATTAAGAGAGAAATTAAATATGAAAATAACATATAAAAATCCGAAATGAACTTTTGATGAAGATAAAAACCCTAATATGCAAACCAGGGTTTTGGTTCAACAAATAAAGGATGGGTTCACCAAATGTTTTAATGCTTTTGGAATCATGAGAGAAATATACAAGTATAAAATATATTTAAATTTGATCACATAATATTAATATTTTAAAAATGTAATATATTATTTTGATAATATATCTCTTTTAGTCATGTGCAATAGATATAAAAAGTACTAAGAAACTAAGGGATTAAAGAGAGCATATATTATTTATTATGGATTATGGAATTGATTAGGAATTATCATAGGGATTCCATAAATATCTTGAGTTTTATTTATTTATATTATTACTATCTTTATCTTCCAAATAATTGTGTCAAATAGGGATAATAATGTTGATGTTTATATCCAATCTTGACACAAGTGTCCAATGAAGGCTATGTATAAGAATGGTTCCAAATTTATATCAATCCTATGTTGTGACCTATATAAATTTTTTACATCACTATATGTGTCTTATTATGTGAAAATTTTATATAATCGTATCCTTTGTTCCTTTGCATTATACCTCTTGCAACCTGGTTAAAAGGGGTTAGTAACGTGAGCCAAGCTATCCCTAGAAACCCTATTTATTGTTAAGTGTGGCCTACATAGACAATCATCATAAGAGGGCCTCAAAATCACATGTAGTTACCCCTCATATACATTGTGTAATTATAAAAATGTGAATATATGCTCTTTTTTCTAGTAACCCTTGGTACACGTGATGCATTACTATATTCGACCTTTTGCTTCAAATATTTGATTAAGTGTTATAGTGCAATTTGATAGGTTGAAATAAAAATAAATTTTATAATTATAGATTTGTATTATCATATAATTAAGTGTATTAGTTAATTATATCCTTTGTATATATATGAACCTTTTGAATTTGAATTAAAACCTAGTGACATGTAAAAAGCCAAATATAAAATGGGTAAATAGGGCTAATAAAATGGTCAAAAAGTGAAAGATATGGAAAAATATAAAAATATAAGCCTAGATAGTTGTATCAAAGTATCTAAGGGATACAAACATGTATAAAATATGGAGAATATGTGTATTAGGAATAAAAACACAAATTAATGTGGAAATTTTTTACATAATCATAATAACAAGGGCTATGAATAGAGATACATAAAGAAAAAAAATTAAAATACACAACAAGAAGATAGGATTTAACATGGCTCACCCAATATGGGCTACATCCACCAATAAACACTTAATTAGATATTATTGCAATAAAAAAAGAGTATAATCCACTCTAAGATTAGTCTTCTCATAATTATAATGCACACATATTGTTTGGAGATGCACTCAACAAAATCTCCCAAATTCACACTTGAATTCACACACTTTTTTCACCTTCTCAAACTCAGTTATTTCAATATATTACCTATTGTATGTCCATCTATAATAAATCAATAGGTAACTAATATAGTAGTTTTACAAAATAATGGGTACCAGAACCATGGACCAAGTTAACCCATAATGGTTCCCCATTAATCATGGGAGATGACACCACACATATAAATGTATAGATAAACCACTTATCTATACAACCAAAAAAAGGGGGTCCAAATAATTATGTTACATTAAGAGTGTGTAGTAAATTTTAATGTACAATATTTGAAATAAATTGTAATGTGTAAATAGGCTCCACAACATAATAAGCTAGTCATCCCTAGAATACATTAGATGAAGATAAACATACATAGCACATAGTCACAAGTGGTAGGTAAATCAAGTGAAATAATATGTAACCAAAGAAGTCCATGAGAGACTATGTCAGTTGATGTCTAATTCTCAATTAAAATGTATGTACATAAAATAAGATAATAAATGTGTAATTATACCAAAATGGGTCCCTACGCCTATACATTTTAAATATTAGTTTAAGGGGTAAATACCCAAAGAGTTAGCTATATAATCACATCATGCCTAAGACTATTATTATCCAACATTGACTAACAACACGTATGTTATTCATTTGCACATTATGAGGAACTTCCATAAATATTATAAACTTAAAACCCTTAAAAGAGTTGGAACTGAGGCAAGTATTAATAAAATTACAATGTTAAAATCATAAGGTTTCAATTTATAATCTATATACAAGACTTTTTAGCACACTATTATTACACTAATTGCACACACTTAGCTAGGTGGGATAACTACATGTAGTTTGAGTCCTCTTCTTGAGTATTGGAATGTAATAAGTGGTTATCCACTTAATGTAGGGATAGTGAGGTTAACTCAACCTATATTTTCTATCCCTTTTTTCTTGGTCACTTTCAACTCAAGGGTGTAAACTAGGGTTTGGAGGCAAACAAAAGGAAAATAGAGCTATTCACGTAGGTCCAGATAAATATAAATATGTAAGAACTATTTATAGGTGCATGCATAATGATCCCAATTCTCACAAATTTTTCACAAGTCTCTTGGATTAATATTGTAGATTGAATATGAATATGGAGACCACAACAATCCATCCACTACCAAACTTGTCCTAATAGATTTCAAATTTTTTTCCTAATAAGAATCAACATATATCCCATATTGAGATTTTTTAAAGACTCTACATTATCAAAAATCTATGCATATCTGAACCCTAATGAGAGAACATTAATAATTTATAGTAATAATTAACATACAATATGTGAAATAAATTGTAATTTGGAAATAAGATCCACAACATAAAAATCTCCCACTTGGAGATTAATTTCCTCTGAGTAGGCTTCTCAACCCTACACTATCATATATGAAGGCCAACCAAAGCTAAACATAGCTTCAGTTTTTCCCTTCTGACCACCTTGGTCATCATGATTTCATGAGTATAATTGGTATGAATCTTCTCTAGTTTCAACTTCTCTTCCTCCAAAGCTATCCTGATGAAATGGTACCTCAACTATATGTTTCATCCTAGAGTGGAAAGTAGAGTTATTTTTTAGGTGTATAGTGCTTTGAATATCACTATACAACTTTCCTTCCTCTTACTTATGTCCTAACTCTTCAATCAACTGCTATAACTAAATTATCTCTTTGCTTGTCTTTGTGGCAACAACATACTCAGCGTCTATGGTTGACAAAGCCATAAGTTTATGTAGTCATGAAATCCATCTCACCACTATGTCACATACAAAAAATACATATCTTGTCATGATACTCCTATCTAAATCTCCAACCATGTTTAAATCTATATAACCTTGCAAAGTTATGTCCAATTCATTATAGCTTAAAACTATTCCCATGGTCCCTCTCAAGTACTGATGGATACACTTCACTGTCTACCAATAATATCTACTTGAATCACTCATGTACCTAATTCTCCCACTGCATGGGTGATTTTTGGCCTAGTTCACACCATGGCATACATCAATCTACCAACTACTGATGAGTAAGTTACATAAGACATTTAGATTATCTCATTATTTATCTTGGGTTACTGCTCCTTTGATAACTTGAAATGGATTACCAATGGAGTCCCAAATGGTTTAGCATCCTACATACTAAACCTCTTCAAGACCTTTTTAATATACTATTTATAAGATAAATTCATCTTTTGTTCTTTCCTATCCTGAGTTATTCTCATACCTAGGATTTGTTTTGTTGCCCCCAAATCCTTCATCGTAAAGGATTTACTAAGTTTTTCCTTGAGTACCTTTATTTCCTTCATGTTCTTACCTAAAACCAACATGTCATCAACATACAAACACAAGATAATATAATTACCATCATTAAACTTCTTGAAATATATGCAATGGTCTAAATGACATCTAGAGTATTCTTGCTCCATCATAAAAGTGTTAAAGTTCTTGTACCACTATTACAGACCTTGTATTAGGCCATATAAGCTCTTCTTTAGTTGACACACCATGTTATCATTCCCTATGACCTCATATCAATATGTCTACTCCATATATAAGTCCTCCTCTAAATTACCATGGTGGAATTTAATGTTTACATCTAGTTACTCTAAGTTCAAGTCTTCCACTACCACTACCCCAAGAATAGTCCTAATATAAGGCATCTTCACCACTAAAGAAAAAATCTCATCAAAATCAAATCCATTATTTTATGCAAACCCCTTTACCACCAATTGGCCCTTGTACCTTTTCTTACCTCCATCATCCTCTTTAATTCTATACACCCACTTGTTATGCAATACTCTCTTACCTTCATGTGGGTTTACCAAATCCCAAGTTTTATTTTTAATGAGAGACTGATGATCCTCATCCATTAATTTTTCCCACTTCTTCTTGACATCTACCTACATTACTTTTTCAAAGAACTCTATATCTACATTATTAGTGAGTAATAAATAATTAAGAGATGGAGAAAAATGTTTAGGTTCCCTTCTTACCCTAGACGACCTTCTCACCTCAGGAGTTTGGCATTGTCATGGAGTAGATGCCTGAACTAGTTACTTAGACACTTCACCATCTGAAATGTCCTCCAACACTATGTAATTTTTTTTGGAATACTATTTCTAATCCTATAACTATTGTTTATACATGAATTTTTCATTAAAGATTGCATCCCTAGACAAAAATATTTTCTTGTCCTTAAGACTCCAAATCCAAAAACCAAATTCATCCTCACCATAATCAATAAAGGTGTATTTTTAGACTTAGACTCTAACTTGGTCCAATGATATTTATAAATATGAACAAAAGATTCACATATAAATAATCTAAGAAAGGAATAATTAACATTCTTACCAAACCAAGCTTCCTCAGGTATTCCTCTATCTAAGGAAGATGAAGGAGCTCTATTGATTAGATATACAACCATGTTTACTACCTCTACCCAAAACTAAAGGGGTAGTCCTACATGTAACCCCATGCTCTTAGGATGTTACATTATAGTCCTATTCATCATTTTTGACACTCCATTATATTATGTATTTCATGGAAATGTCCTCTGTCTATGAATTCCATTCCTAGAATAATAATAAAAAAATCATTGTTGTAATATTCCCCACCATTATCTGACCTAAGACATTTTAATTTGAGACCTGTTTCATTTTCAACCAAGGATTTCCATATTTTAAATGTATCAAACATATCAAATTTTATCCTGATACCATACACCCAAACATTTCTATTTATATCATCAACAAAAGGGACATAATAATATGAGACACCAATAGAAGATACTTGAGCCATCCCCAATACATCTAAATGATCCAGATCTAACTTATTATCCTTCTTCTAAGGTCCAACCTTAAGAAAATTTACCCTTTTATATTTTTTGTACTCAAAATATTCATATAAATATAAAACAAACCCTTTCAATCTAGGCAACCTATCCTTCAAAATTTGCATTCCCTTTTGGTTCATATGACCGAGCCTATTATGACACAAAGTTGTTTCTACATCTGCAGCAACTAAATTACAATAATCAGCACTACTTGATAAATACAAGGTACTAACCTTCTTACCTCTTACTACCATAAGAGCACCCTTTTTCACCTTCCAATAATTTATTATAAAAGTCAGCATATAACTTTACTACCCAACTACCTCATGGATACCAAATTCCATCTCAATTTAGGCACATGTTTGACATCCTTCAGTAGCCAAGTATTCCCATTCTACATTTTGACTTGAACACATCATTTTCCTAATATACTTCAAGGTTAATCATCACCAAGATAAACATGTATAAAATCCCCTTGAACATAATCAATAAAATAATGCCTATGTGGTGTAGCACAAAAAGAAGCCCATAAATATAAAACCCAAGACTTAATAATATTATCTATGGAGAGAATTAATGCATCCTAACAAATATTACCTACTACCACATTCACCTCCTTGGTGTCTTCTTGATTTTTATTCTTGTTTTGAAGAGCCCAAAAATCCTTATTCACATGCCTAATCTTTACATAGTGCCAACATACCATTCTACTCTTTGATCTTGACCTTTCTAGACAACTTGAATTTTCATGCTTTCCTTTTAATCTATACTTTTGTCTCCCTCTAATCTCCACTACCAAAGTATCACCTAAAGTAGAAGTTTCACTAGAGCTTTTCCATCACTTTTCCTCACTAAATAGTACTCATATGATATGCTCAAACTTTAACTTGGCATTGTTAGAGAACAAGCTACTCACATCCATTCCTAGGTTATTCTAACTCTCTAGTAACAAATATAAAATAAGTAGAGCCCTGAATTCATCATTAAATTCAATTTTTATAGAGTTAAACATACTCACAACTATACTAAATTCATTCAAATGATCAACAACTGAACCAATTTTAGACATCTTCATATTAAATAACTTTTTGAATTAAAAATATTTTATTAGAAGTAGAGGGTTTATCATATAACTTCCCTAACACATTAATGATACCTTCCATGGTCTTCTCTTTTGATATATTAAAAATTAATAAAGATAAAAGGCATAATCGGATGGTCCCAAGTGATTTCCTATCAAAAATCTCTTAATCCTCATCTATCATACCCATTGATTTCTTTACTTTTCCTCCTAGTGGATCATGAAGGTCATTTACATAGAGTTAATCATCCATTTGTATCTTATATAGACCATAGTTATACCTATTTAAATTTTCAACCTTTGATCTATTATCATCAACCATAACTCTCACTTAAACTAATAACCGTTCCTATGATTCAACACTTCAACAAATAAAACATGAAACTTTGATACCATGTATTAGGAATAAAAATAGAAATTAATGTGGAACAATTTCACAAAATTATAATAATAAGAGATATGAATAGAGATACATAAATAACAAAAATTAAAATATAAAACAAGAAGACATGATTTAATGTGGTTTACCCAATGTGGGCTACATCCACCAAAAAACACTTGTTTAGATTTTATTACAAGCCAACAAAAGTATAATACACTCTCAAATTAGTCTTCTCATAATTACAGTGCATAAATATTATTTGGAGATATGCTCAAGAAACTCTCCCAAATTTACACTTGAATTCTTACATTATATTCATTCACCTTCTCAAACTCAATTTTTTCAATGTATTACCTATTGTATGTCGATCTATACTACATCAATAGGTAACTGACATAATGATTTTACAAACTAATGGGTACCAAAACCATGGGCCAAGTCAACCCATAATAGTTACCCATTTATCATGGGTAATGACACCACATATATACAAGTATAGGCACACAATGTATTCATACTCTTGAAAAAAGGGGGTACAATTTTTTTTGTTACATTAAGAGTGTATAGTACATTTTAATGTATAATATTTGAAATAAATTATAATGTGGAAATATTCTCCACAACATAAAAATTTATGCATCCATGGCATACATTAGATGAAGATAAACATGAAAAGCACATAGGCCCAAGGGGTAGGTAAATCAAGTGAAATAATATGTAACCAAAAAAGTCCATGAGAGACCATGTCAGTAGATGTTTAGTTCTTAGTTAAAAGGTATATACATATAACAATATAATAAATATGTGTACTTATACCAAAATGGGTGTCTACACCTATATATTTTAAGTATTAGTTCAAGGGGAAAATATCCAAAGAGTTAGCTATATAATCACATCATGCCTAAGCCTATTATTATCCAACATTGACTAAGAGAACATATGTTATTCATTTGTACATTATGAGGAACTTCCATAAATCTTACAAATCTAAAAACCCTCAAAAGAGTAGGACTTGAGGAAAGTATTAATAAAATTACAAGGTTAAAATCATAGGTTTTCAAGTTAAAATCTATATACCAGATTTTTTAGCACACTATTATTATATTGATTGCACACACTTAGCTAGGTGGGATAGCTACATGAAATTTGAGCCCTCTCCCTGACTAGTGGAATGCAAGAAGTGGTTATCCACTTAATGTGTGGATAGTGAGGTTAACTCAACCCATATTTTCTATCCCTTTTTATAGGTCACATTCATCTCAAGGGTGTAAACTAGGGTCTAGAGGCAAATAAAAAGGAAATAGATCTATTCACTTAGGTTTAAGTAAATATAAATATGTTATAACTACTTATAAATGCATGCATAATGATTCCAATTCTCACAAATATTTTACAAGTCTCTTGGATGGATCTTGTAGATTGAATATAAATATGGAGACCACAACAATCCATCATATACCAAACTTATCCCAATAAATTTCACATTTTTTTCCTAATCTAAGTCAACATATCTCCCATATTGATATTTTCTTAAGACTCTACAATATCACAAATCTATGCATATCCTGGACAAGAAAAGTACTGTATCATTTAGGCTATTTCCATAAATATAAATTTTAATGAATCATTTATATTATACTTTTGAAATCACATTTGTTTAATTTAGATAAATATTATACAATCTAATTATACTCAATATTTTAGATTATTTAGACCAATAAATCCAAAATTAGTTAAAACAACTTACTCAATGGAATTTTTCACTTGTGTATTTTGGAAACACCATAATTTTTTTTAGATGAAATGCTAGTGGGGAGGAATTTTTTGCACACTAATTATTACTTGGGAATTCATATCTTGACTTCCTATAAGATTACTTCCAATTTAACCACTAATATTTCCCCTAATAAGTTGTGAAATTGTCCCAAATCTTAATATGGGTTACACAATAGCTATATTTGAATATGTATTAATAGGTTTCACACCTATAACTATTATTCCTCTTATTCTATTATTAATAGTTTTCATGGTAGGATCACTACCTATGATCATTGGTATGCCTAATAACTCTAGGATTTTTGGTCTTACTTGTCATGTTATCATTATTTCTTATTGGTGGTATAATATTATCTACTAAAAATGCTCTTATGGGATTATTTAATTATAAACTTTGATATCTATGACCACTTCACATGATCTCCATGTTTCTTATCTGTTTGAGTAAGAATCACATGATTTATCACTTCATGTAGATTAGGTGAAAAAATTGCCATAGTTATCACATATTTTTGCATTTTAAAAGGGTTCTAAGCAACCCCTTCAAATGATCCATCCATGATTTCAACTTCATGCTTATTGGCACATTCATATATATCATTGAATTATGTCTCTTCCATAAGAGAGTTTGTCTCATGCCCTTCCATCCCAAATGAATCCTCATCAAATCTTCCTAACACACCTTCCATTGCTTAGGGTTAATGGTAGTAATTCATAACTATTAGCCTTCATCAAATTTTCCTTGGCTGAGCTTGTGAAAATCTAGATTATCTATTATAAAGTCTCCTAGTGATTTACCTTACTAGTGTGACATGAAAACAATTCCCTCCCCTTTAGTACCATATTTTTGGTCCATGCACATGAGGGTTTTATATCTCTATTATAATATATTCAATACCACATTATACCCTTAAAATTTTTATCTCTAGGAGTAATTGAGAAATAAAATATCATCTTTATTCAAAAAATAATCATTATTATTCTTCCAAGTGGTAGTATATGGATATTGATAAATCTAAAATGTAAATATTTAGTGTGCCTCTCCACCACACATCAATCTCTATGGTCTATACTTAATTAAAAAAATGTAGTTATTCAATATATTTGATATGCCCTCAACCTTTGGTGTGTCTAGGGATATGTGTGGCTGACTTGTGACTTACATACCTATTTTATATTCTTGTTACATTTCTCTATGTTATTAGTTAGGTTAACCTATGGTATAAGCATGGATAAGTAGACTATATATAGGAGGTAGTGGTTAGTCTTTGATCATCATGTAAAGTATTCTACTCTTAGTGTATTATTGTAGAGGTTGCCCCTTGAAGTGGCTTTACTATATTATCTAGTATTCTACTTTGCTATTAATTATTGTTGTGTGATCTCTCATATTATATTTTTTGTGATATATAATCATTATATGTAAACATATAAGCAATTTCATTACAAGTGGTATCAGAGCTTCAATTTGGAAAAGTTTCCTACAATGTTGTTTTTTTAGATTTGGAAAGGTGTGACTTCCAAGAGAGGAAGGAGAGAAAAAACATAAATTACAATCTGGGAATAATTAATTTTTTTATCAACAAGTATTATTTGAAATAAATTTTTGAAAAAAAATAATTAAGAAAAAAAAGTCTAGAAAAAATTTTCATTTTTCACAATTACAGTCTTTGGATTTATCTCGATGAGATGATCACAACATTATATTCTATCAATACACTTGTTTGGTGTCAAAATTTCTACCCTAGTATGTAAAGGTAGTCATTAGATTCACCTTAGTGAGGTGATCACAATGGTACCATGTCCTAGTACACTTTTTTTGGGAGAAAATACCCTCCTAGGGTTTGTATATGGTTAGTCCTTCTACACAAGGAAGAAAAGAGGGGAAAGAAACTCCTTAGACTCCTACCAATGACATCAAATCTAAAACTTTATATTTATTGATTTCTTAAATTTAGGTTGATATAAAGGGCTTGGTGTGCCATGATGACTTTATTGTAGTTCAAATTGATGTTTTAGGGATGCATAGAGATTAATGGGGTTCACATGCAATTGAATTTGATTACTTCTCATTTGGATACCCTTTCATCTCATTTATAGTAAAACAACCCTTCACTTCATAACTTAGGTCATCCTCCTCTAAACACTAACAACTCCAATTCTAGTGTGAAACTAAAGTTACCAAAAGTGGACATGTGTAAGTTTGATGGTAAGGATCCTCTCACTTGGATTACCCAAATTAAAAATTTATTTGATCTGTATCAAACTCTAATTTCTCAAAAGGTGATAGTGGCATCTCTATATCTTGGAACCTAAGTAGTTCATTTGGTATCATTGGTTGTGTGCTCAAAAGAGAAATAATGGTGATATTATTACATGGTCTATTTTTACTAATGATTTTTTTGCTCATTATCAAAATAATGTCTTTGAGAAATACTTTAACTAGTTACCCAGACTATATTAAATAGGAACTGTGAAGGATTACATTCATCAATTTCAAAATCTCTCCTTACGGGTGGAAGACATCATTGAGGAAAATTTGACTGATCTATTTTTGGGTGGTCTTGAAGATAACATCCAATTGGAGGTTCAGATGTTTAACCTAGCATATTTATCATAAGCTATCCCACAAACATGCATGATAGAGGAAAAATAGATGGTAAATTAGAAAACCTTCAATATTGGTCATGATCATACCTTTTTAGCACCATCATATACTCAACCTACTAGATTGACACCTCAACAAATTGAGGAGAAGTGAGGTAAAGGTTTGTGTTATGGTTTTGATAACAAATGGAGCAAAGACCATTGTTGTGCTAAAAATAAGTTGTTTTACATCGAAGGTGGCAATAAGGATGATGATGATGAGGAAGAAATTGGTTAGGATGAAGAAGGTCTTAAGGAGGAATCTAAAGACTCTCAGCCTACTATTTCTTGTCATGCCATTTTAGGTATCAATACTCCCTGAATTCTTAAGGTGGTGGGTTTCCTAAAGACATAGAAGATCACTATATTGATTGATTTTTGGAGCATACATAACTTCATCAATAGTAAGTTGGCTACTTGCTTAAAATATTTAATTTATCTTACTCTAAAATTTTAGGTCATGATTGTGAATGGTGGTACTATCAACTACTCAAAAAAATGGCATAGTATTAAGCTAGCCATGGGAGATTACATGTTGGATTCTACTATGTTTGTTATTCTCATGAGGGGAGCTGACATTGTTCTGGGGGTAAAGTGGCTCACCACTTTGGGCACTATTAAGATTAATTTCTAGGAATTATTCATGAATTTTCATTCTAAGGGAAGGACATTTGAGATAAGGCGATTAAGGGATAAATGTCCATAGCTTGTTATCTCCTATCAAATGATAAAGATTATTCAAAAGGGTATTGAAGTATTTACAGCTCACTTTTTTTCCATGGAAGTTTAGCTAGCTTAGCCATCTACACTTCCTAATATATAATAAGTGATTAATGTCCATTAAATTATTTTTGGTGACATTCCAAAAGGACATCCACCTAGCTACACACATGATCATGATATCAAACTTATTACTAGTAGTACACCACCCAAAATCATGCCATACATGTATCCCAATACTTAGAAAAGTGAAATTGAAAAGATGGTATAGGATATGTTTGATCCAAGAATAGTTCACCATAGCCAAAGATAATACTATTCACTAGTTTTCATGGTGAGAAAGAAATATGATACTTGGAGGATATGCCCTGACTATAGAGAACTCAACAAGTAAACTATCAAAGATAAGTTTCCTATTTTGGTCATTGATGATTTTATAGATGAATTAAATGGTTCTATTTATTTTAATAGGTTAGATCTACATTTTAGGTATCATCAAATCTACATCTCTGATGAAGACATACCCAAAACTACTTTTGGTACTCATGAGGGCCATTATGAGTTTTTGTTTATGCCTTTTGGGCTAACAAATACACCATCCACCTTTTAGAGTTTGATGAATACTATTTTTAGGCCATTTTTAAGGAAATTTATTTTGGTATTATTTAATGATATCCTCATTTATAGTAAAAATTGGGAATACCATTTTCACCATGTGAAATAGGTACTCTCAATTCTAGAACAACATCAGTTGTATGCTAAACCTTCTAAATGTAATTTTAAAGTTTATGAGTTGGAGTATTTGGTTCATCTAGTTTCACATGTAAAAGTGAAAGTGGATCATAAAAAAATCAAAGCAATTGTGGACTGGCCGATTCCTAAGACATTCAAGTAACTAAGGGGATTTTTAGGGCTAACAAGTTACTATCACAGGTTCATAAAAAATTATGGTAGTATTATATCCCCACTCACCTCTTAATTAATGAAATACTCCTTTTAGTGGACTAATACAACTACTAGGGCATTTTAAAAATTGAAAATGGCTATGTGTACTTCTCTATTATTGGCCACTCTTGATTTTTCCAAGACTTTTGTGGTTGAATGTGATGCATCTAGGTTTGGTATCGATGTTGTACTCATGAAAGAAGGAAGAAAACTTGAATTTGAAAGACATAAACTAAAGGGTAAAAATCAGCACAAGCCCATTCATGAGAAGGAAATGATGGCCATTTTGCATGAAGTAAAATAATGGAGGCCTTATTTGATGGGTCATCACTTTCAAGTAAAGACTAATCATGATAGTCTTAAATATTTTTTGGAACAAAGGTTGTAATATAAAGAACAATATAAATGGGTAACTAAGATGTTAGGTTATAATTTTGAAATAGTTTATAATAAAGGCAAGGGCAATGTAGTGGAAGATTCACTATCTAGGAAGGATGAATTAGTTAAGGCATTGTTATGTGCTATAACCATTATAAAATAAGATTGGCTAAAGGAAGCATGATCAGAATGCTATAATGATACTGTTAACCATGGTTTGATTAAAAATATTCAACAAGGTTTGGATGGATTTGAAAAATTAACATGGAAGGGTAATGTATTATGGTATAAAGACAAATTATACCTATGTAAGAATTCTCTTCTTAAACAAAAAATCCTTTAGGAACTTCATGCAACTCCAATTGGGGGTCACTCAAGATTTTTAAAAACCTATCATAGAATCAAATAGGATTTTATTTGGGAAGGAGTCAAGGGGGATGTCTATAAATATGTGGAAAAATGTATGATCTATGAACAAAATAAAAGAGAAACCATCAAAACCCTAGGTATTTTGTAGCTTTATCCATCCCTAGCTAATATTGAGAAGAGGTGTCTATGGATTTCATTATAGGGTTACTGAGATCTAATGGTCAAACTATTATCATGGTTTTGGTAGATCATCTCAGTAATTATGCTCATTTTTGTTCTTTATCATAGCCATTTGTTTCTAGTACAATATCTTTTTCTTTTCTCAATACAATTCGAAAATTGCATGGTACCCCTAATATCATTATCAGTGATAGAGATCACATTTTCACTAGAAGTTTTTAGATTGAGTTATTTATATGTTTGGGCACCTAGTTGGCTCATAGTTCATCTTATAATCCATAATTAGATTGATAAACTAAGGTATTAAACAAATGTCTAGAAGGATATCTCCATTATTTTATTTTTGATCAACATGATAAATAGGTTCATTGGTTGCCACTTGTTGAATGTTGGTATGATACTTATATTTATAGTTCTTCCAAAATGTCTCCTTTTCTATTACTATACAGATACCACCCTCCATCCATCACTTCAACCTTGAAGATCCATCTTAAGGTTCATGCAATTGAATAACATATTCACCATCAATAGGTCCTTGCATGTTTGCATGAAAATTTAGTCATGGCTTAAAAATCACATGAAGCAACCAGTAGATCAACAAAAGAGTGAGAGGCATTTTGACATTGGTGATTAGGTATTTGTTCAATTTCATCCATATGAATATATGTCCTTAAATTAATAGAAAATGTATAAAACGTTGTCCCCTAAGTATTATGGGCCTTATCAGATCTTACAAAAAATTAGTTGTGTGCCTTACAAGTTAGAGTTTCCTTCCTCCATTTGCATACATCTAGTATTTCATGTATCATTATTGAATAAATTAATTATACATATATTTAATACTCAAAATAAGTTACCATAATTATATGAGGATGGGAGAGTTATTCTCAATTCTGAGCTAATCCTTCAAATGCACACTAATCAACTATGGTCTACAGTGATTGAGGAGTACCTAATCAAATGGAAGAATCTGCCTTATGAAGATGCCATTTGGGAGGATGAATCCTTTGTTCATCAACATCCAGAGTTGATTCAATGTTGAGGACAATGTTTTTTTAAAGTGGAGGGGCATGATATAACCTTAACCTTTGGAATGTCTAGGGATATGTGTGGCTGACTTGTGGCTTATATACCTCTTATATTCTTATTACATGTGCATATGTTCTTAGTTAGTTTGGCATATGGTATAACCATGGATAATTAGATTATATATAGGATGTATTAGTTAGTCTTTGATCATCATGTTAATTATTCTTCTCTTAGTGCATTATTGTGGAGGTTTCCCCCTTGAAGTGGCTTTGCTATAATATCTAGCGTTCTACTCTGTTATCAATTATTGTTGTGTGATCTCTCATATTAGCTTATTCCATGTGATATATAATAATTATGTACAAAAATATAAATAATTTCATTGCAATATTTCTTTGTATAATGATATTTTATACCAAAATCTCCAATTCATCCCATAACATATGTAACCATACATGTGTGCAAGTTTTCAATAACTCTTAACAAATAATTTTGATAGGGAATCATATGATTAATCCTCCAACATATTTTTATTCAAAAAAATTCCTAAGATTGGATGATTCTTCTTAAAAGTGTGCACTTGATCTACTAGCCACCTCTCAATGTTCTCCAATGATATATAGTTAGTCATCTCCAAACATCATCTTCAATAACTATCTCAACATGACCTATAAATATAACTCAAACTCTTGGGTATTTTCTCATGTTTTTAATAATACATCTATGCCACTACACTTAACCTAATATATAATAAATCATTGCAGTGACATATCCCACAAGATTGCTTGTGCACTCAATTAAATCATAAAGATAGAATACTTGGGTGTGTTATATTAGGTATAGAATATGATTAAACTAGGTACACCATTATTGAGATTGAGAAAGATACCATAAATAATAAACAACTTAAATAATATCACATGAATGTATAAAAATATTTCAAAAATACTATTTAACACAATGGTTCCAAACTTGATTAAAACTTCATGAATAAGTACCAAGAATACAGAATTCTTAAGTAAATAATTCTTCCATTAATTTTGCATTTGAATCCATACATTTAATGTTTTTTATAATCCTTACAATTATTAAGTAAATAATGCTTCCATTAATATTTAATTAGAATCCATACATTCAAAGTTTTTTATAATCATTATATATGCCAAAATACATAGCATATATGTTAATAACAACATAACTCAACTACTATTAGTTGATAAAAATTAATAGCTAGAGACATAGGTAGGAGGTGGGATTTTATAGGCACAAGCACCACCCCATCATTATATCCTTAGTTTATGTCACTTGAAATAACTATAACAATTTACAAATATGGATGGGAATAACCCTCTATATTTAAACACCTTAGCTAATATAGCCATATATTCACTCCACTAATTCTATATTTTCTCTTTATTAAGTTATGATCACCAATTTATATTAATATACATTAAACAATTGATGCCATAGTCCTCATGTGACATTTTCTTTAAGTCATAGACCTCTGAGTTGAGCTCCTAGACATTCATTCTATGACTTTCATAATGATCATCATAATCATTACACTCTATTAGTGTTTGATAACCAACCTCCTTTGTCACATGTGTTTATATTTTCATTAGGTGACCATCTAATTATTACATTCTCAAGTTTTTTGGAAATTTTATAAATTTTTTCTTATGTGAAATTGAAATAGGAATTGCACTACTAAACCTGGTAAGAAAATACTTTATTTTAACTAGTGGTAAAATTTGGTAAATGAAAACTATTAACTAATTTAACCCCTGATCAAACAATTTAACCCCCATGTAAGTCCAAACTTCCATAGGGACCCTAGGTCCCAAAATGTTCATCATGGTCATTATTAAGGTCACAAACTATTTTTCATCTTAGTCACACTTGATAAATTAACTTTATGTCATCCTAGGCCATTTTATTTGGTCATTTGATGAAATTGTATGGTTTATTTATAAATATAAGTGTGTCAAAATTTTATTCAATGTCCCATGTGTTAGGTGAGTGTCAGTGGTCAGTTTTGTAACTGAATTGTGTAGGTTCAAATGTTGTAAACAAGAAGATTAGTTGAAAAAGAGGAGTTTAAATGGTTGTATAAACTATAAAACATTATTGGCATGTGTTTCAACTTTAAAAATGTCTCTTTAACTCACAACTCATCTCAACATTTAGATTGATTTGACAGTCCTAAAATTGGCAAAAAATAGTTCACCTTCTCTATCGCTCTCTTGTGCTAGTCAAAGAAGCCCATCATTTTTCCTCTTGTATAGATAGGTTAGGTAGAGTCAAAATAAACTCACTTGGTGGATTAAATTACTCTTTTTTTACTTACATTCCATGGTAATGGTTTTCATTTTGGTGCTCTATGCTTCATAAATAATACCTAAGACTACTAGTTCCTCCTAGTTGATTGCATTTTCCCAACACCTTCATGTTTTATCATTTGTTAGATTGGTTTGATGTTTCCAAGTAATGTATGAGTTTTTTCATATATTTTAAAACCTATTCATGTTGGTTCAACTTAATTTTCATGTGTGAATATGGTAAGATAGCTAGGACCATCTCTTTATGCTAAAGGTGAACACATATTGGTCTTCAAAATAATGTTTCAAAGTTGTAGAGTTAATATTTTAGGTATGAAATGGCTAAGGATCATGATAATGTGAATTGGTTTCATCCCCTCAGTGCAATGTGAATTCTCATACCAGTTGATCATGTAAGTGTATGTCTAAGGTCATGGTGGACCTACTCTCTCACTATCATATAAAGGTAGATTATATATTAAATATGTATGTCTCAAATATAGGAGTTGTCAATGGCCTATGATATATTAAAACTACATACTCATAACCATAAAATAAAATAATATTAACTTTAAAGATAATGATATATCTTTCCATATCAAGAAGAGAGCTAGGTGATCAAAAGAGTGAGATTGTATATCTGTAGTTAGACCTAATGGGACCATAGGGTTGTGTCTATGTTGATAATGGAGGTAGAGTGTTAATATGCCTTTAAGATAGTTTTAAGATGATGATATAATGAAATTTTCATTTTGGTAAAGATATATGTTTATGTTATTGCATAAAAAGTTTGATAGACTATCTCAAATAGCACCTATAGTCTAAAAATTGAATAAATTACTCAATGAGAAATCTTACCTTAATCTCTCTAAATAAGGGACCCTAATAAATAAGTTTCATCTATTGGTGGAGGTATGGGAGGTTTATGTGAGCCTAATATGTCTTTATTTGTATCCTAAACCTAAATATCACACCTTGACATGAGTGGATGATTGATAAGTTAAGGACATTGATGATTGAATGCTATCAACTTATGTAAATTTTCTACTAAGGGTATTTAGTGATATACAATGTTTCTAAGCTTAAATAACCCTATAACTTCCAAACTTATAATACTTTGACAATGGAGAGATGAGAACATAGCCTATAGGCATGACATAAGTTCATTGAAAATTTTAATATGACCTAATAACCTTAAGATGGATCAAGAAGACATGAAACACAATTTTTGATAACATATTCACCTATAGGAAGGTTTCATACCTTTAAATAATAATTGTAATTTGATGATAGACCTATAATGGAATAATACTAAAGGATGAAAACCTAATATGAAGATAAGATACATGTACACTTAGGTTTGATGACTTAAATAAAATTAATATTTAGATAGAAAGGTGAAATATAATTCTCAAATAGGAATAATTACCTATAGGAGGCTCTTCACTTTTTCCCTAATTTAACTTATGAGTTGACACAGTCATACACTAGTTCAAGGTAGTGGGAAATGATAGTTTGGTTGGCAAATAGTGATGAGATTTAGATCACCATACTAAATACATTATCAAAATGGTGTTATAACACTCCATAAGACCTTTAGAGGTAATAAATAGAGCATAAGTTGATCATACATGGTTCTACCCTCATACCCAGCCAAACTATGTTCTACTTGTAATCTATAAAATCAAAAAATAGTATTGAGGAGTTTGAGTGTTCAATGGTGTTTTAAGAAGTTACAATATTTTTAATTTGGTAAAAATAACAATCATGTACCGAATAATTTTTCCATGACCTTACTTTGGTTAAACAATATGGAGATATGCTCCTTGTTCTATCTCAGATAGAGAGTACTCTATGATCTAAAAAAATATAGGTAGGGTACATGAAGGGTAAATAGATGAATGAGAAAATGTTAGATACATGGTGATACATTGTATATGGCTAGTATAAAGATTAACCAAGCACATAAGAGTCCCTATTATTATTAAAAATCTATAGAGGGTCAAACACATAGTTAGGCCTATTAGCCCACCTAAAACCTTCATAGCCTCTATTGTATTCTAGATAACTACATGGATTTTTTAAGACACAAGATAACATCTATGGGAATATATAATATGGATTGGGATCACTAGTTTTTAGGTAGTAACTCAAATTGATCATTTTTAGCCTAAGCCTATCTTAGACCCACCTAGAATGCATTGTAAGAGCTCGAAGGCCACTTTCCTTTTCTCACATTTATACAGAGGTATTTCATGAGACTCCAAGGATTTATGAATATTTTAATGGGGTCTATATATAAACTTAGTATAATTGGTTTGGAATTTAGATGTTAGGATTTTATGAACTATCATTACCAGCCCAAAACACTAAAACCCCTCCTAAAACACTTACTTGGACCTGATGATGAATAAATGAATGGGAATAAATTAAAAATGGGTATTTCATTATTAATTTTTTTTAAAAATTTTTGTAACTCTCTTAGTCTCTTCACCATGAACTTTTATCATATTGTCACTTCTACAGACAGACTAAAACTTAAGTTTCTTACAAGATTTGAAGTGTTATACAGGTGTATAGGATAATTTTTGAGTGATAATAATTTTAGGAAGTCTTTTGGAAAATTTTAAACACATAATATTAATCTCTCATCACAATTTTTCATGAAATTATTTTTATTATCTCATCCATTATAGGCAGTCCTAAACAAGACAGTGAGAGTGGAATAACTGCCTAGTGTGAAAAGTGGTAAGTGTGATAATGAATCTTTGGAGGCCTATTTGATATAATATAGGAAAAATATTTATTAAATTCTTTTCCTAACACCTATATAATACATATCCATGACCAAATATAGGTCACTCAAACAAAAATTATGAAGACAAGCGGAGGAAGGCTAATGAGTGACTGTTAGAGAGTGAACACAAGTGTCTAGAAGAAATATATAAATTAGGGAGGTGTATGAGGGATATTAAAATATTTTTTTATAACTCCTAATTATATTTAAAATATTTAAAGGATCCATATGGAAATTTCAATCAGCCAAGTGAACTCATCACTAAAGGATAGTTTCAAAGAAAGAGATGAAGAGTCTTTACACCACCTTGTGGGAGAATGACATGTTTGTGATGGAAATTTGTCCAAGATGACCTTCATGGTATTTTTTACACCTCATTTCCTCAAAATTTAACTAGTTTCCATAGATTTATATATGTAATTTTGACTCTTCCACTTCTCTTCTTCTCTCTCTTCTTCTTTTCTCTATAAATGCATGCCTTTTTGGCAATTGTATCTACTACACACCTAGTATGGTGATGCCCTGCTAGTTTGGCACTTTATTTTGATTTTTAATAATACATATGAATTTTATTTGATGTATAAAATATATTATCTAAGTGTTTTAAGTGGTTTAATTGGATATAAAGTGATGAATATGTTCTCCTTTCTCCCATGCTTCCGTTACACATTTTATGTGATGGATATCTCTTCTAACAGGTCTTATAAAGTGTATATGTTTTTTGAGTGTATATTTAAGTGTGAGAGGGACTAGTAATGTTTATTATCTGACCTTATTTTCACCCACATTTATATTTTCATAGTAATCTACCTCTATAGGAAACACTAATGATAGAAGGTAATAGAGTTGAGGTTAGTTTTGGTAGTCTTCATTCTTAGTGCATATGTAAGTGTGTTTTTGGACTAATATATTGGTATATAACATAATTAGTATATTTTTACATTATGTTACCTTATTACCTTTTCATAAACCAATTTATTAGTCTATTATAGTGTGTGAGATCAAGAAATAAATCAAGGGAGCTAGCCCTTTAACCTAGAGGTTTACCTCTATTATAGGCAATTCATAGGCCTATAGGTAATCTCATGTTGTCAAAATATGGGAGACGCTTGAACACCCTCTCCTAGGGTGAAATGTTTTTATAAAAAAACTTTTGCCATGTTCCCCTACATACTACCACTCAAAATTGGTGTTTTATTTTCCCTTTTAAAATATTCATCAAAACCACAGGGACACCTATATACTTAGTAAAAAAAAATGGTCCAACACATGAGTTAATATACAATGGATATTTTATTCCATTTGTATCTCTATATATTTATTTATTGTTTTCATCTTGTAGTATGTAAAATATTTTATGTTTTCTTGATATTTAAGGAAGATATGTTACATTATTATGCTCCATAGTTTAGTTGTTAGATAGTTTATTGTTGAAACTCTCTTGGTGCATCACCACTTTTCCACTTTATCATTTTATTTTGCTATACATCTAATTTTTCATTTTAAAAGAAATTATTTAGTGAAATAGGTTATATTATGTTAATATAAGGATCTGAATTTACAATACAAGAGGTCACTCTACATGCAAGTTAAATAAAATAAATGAATTTATAGAAAATTTAGTCAATTTGTAATCATTTATTAACATCTTTGTCAATTCATTTATTTTATTTATCTTTCATTTATAGTTCATATATTTTATATTATGTTAATAATGGAGGATAGATGCACTTATTTTATTTATTAAAAAAATCCTCACTATATTTTTCATAGCCCCTGAATGTGCTTTTTGTCTATTATGTTAGTAAATATGAGCTTAAACCCTACATGTATTATTTATATGAAGCTCAGACCCCTTCAATGATTTGTACTATCAAATATATATTGATATTATCCCTATTAACTATGAATGTTTATGGCATCTAATACCATGTGATTGATCCTATATATGGCCTATTTATGTATGATAACCTTCGATCATGTGCTTTAATCCATGTTTTTATTCTCTTTCCTTTGAAACTTTAATCACATATTTGACATAATATAACCCTTTACAAAGAGGATTTTAATTTGGGTTAAATATTACAAGCCACTATATTATGAGTGACTAATAATTATGTGAATTTAAATACTACAAATAAGGTTTAAAATGCACATATTTCTCCCACTTATGTGGGTACACCATTATGATTAATATATAATTTAATTCAATGTTTGGATTTTCAAACTTGGAACCATGTAACATTGAATTATGTTTATATTCAAAATTAGATTTAGGACTGATTATTTTAGGTATTTTAAAAAGTTTATTCATTTATGATAGCATCTTAATAAATTGATAAGTTATATTTGAAGTAAGGTAGGATTTTCCAGCATGAATGGTATGCCAATATGCATGGTAGATGATTATGAATGTATGCTTGATTATTATTTATAAGTATATATTTGATACCTCCCATTATGACCACCCCATGAAATGTGTCTAGGTTGACCTAATAGATACATACCAATTTAAAATTTAGTTATTGGGGATTACTGGATACTAGCAATAGAGACAGACACCTATGGCAAGACCAAAATAATTTGAATATTTTTGGTACTATATTGACAGTGATAATTAGTGATATTGTATATGGTGAGAGTTTATTTATTATTATTGAGTACTCTTAGATATATTATATTTATTTTTAATATGTGTATCTAGTAAATTATGTTAGTCAAGACAATAGGTGGGTAAAAAAATAAATGAAATTGTGCACAATATTCAAATGTGTATATAAATACTAAGTATGTCAAAGTGTTCCAAATTATAAGTTTATAACTATTTAATACAAAAAATTAGGTGTCTAAAATTTCCCCCATTTTATTTTAGTATTGGATATTACTAGGTTATAATAATGAAAGAAAAGATACTGGTACATGTGATTAAGCACACTTGGTCTTGATGGGAATTCCTTAAAAGTCACACTTACTCTATGAAAAGTATAAAATTAAATATGTATATATAAATTTCGACTCAAAATATAAAATATAAAATAATCTAAATCATTGAATTATTTTAAAATGAAAATTCAAAGAATGAATATGCATGAGCGTATATGAACCGAGTTTTCTTTTTAAAAACTTTTTTGGATACTTATATGGGGTTATTGTGTTCTAATGGTATGTAACCATTGAAACCAAATATTAGGGAGTACTAATACCTATAAAACCATTAGAGAAGAATAAGTTCTAAAATTTGAGTTCCTCATAAACCACAACTACACTACTCAAAATACCATTGTAATTCCTTTTTTGTAACCCTAAAATCAAGTTAGTATAAAAAGGTGAAATGAAAAAATAGGTTCATATTTCAAGGTGGAACCTAGACAAATGTTTTTTTGTAAATTTAAACTATTAATAGATTGTTTTAGATGGATTTTGTATTGAAATTGATTATGCACTACCATCATTTCACATAAATTCATAATATAGAAGTATAAAATATTAATAATGAACAAAATTTATTAATATGTATGCCAAAGTAATATAAAATTACATTATAGATTTTTTCATATTACCATAGTATTTATCTCAATTTACTCAATATGATAAATCTTCCCAATTTGTCTTATATAATAACTCTCAAAATTTCATAAAGATTTCTAACTTTTCCCCATAATCATTTAGAATTCCCCACATATTCCTCAAATATGGCTAAATCTACTAAATATTTCCCATGTAAATCACATAATCTAATCCAAAATATGAAATATTTATCTATCATGGACTAAATTTCTAAGAAAAACATATTATTTTCCCCCCTTTTGATATAGTGGATGAATACTTCAAATCAATCATATAAAATGAATAAGTTACATGCACCATGTGGTATATATAAAAATGTAAGAATTTAAAGTATGTATAGAAACATGATAAAATGTGTTTAATCAATAATGTACCAAAAATTTAATCTAAGTAAGTGGACATACAAGTATCATATTGAGTAGATATATAACTTAGGCATGCATTAATATAAATCATAGTTGATGGATGATAGAAATCCCAAAATCACACATGATAGAAGAATGTGTGATAGAAATAATATAATTAATATAGGAATTAGTCATATATGTATTCACACACACACACAAACACACACACACACACACACACACATAATATTATTATCATGAAGCACACAAGCACTCAATACATGACTTGATTCTAACCTGACATGGACACAACACGACCATCAATTGGAACAAAGGATCCTATAACATAAATGGAATATGATGTGACAAAACAAACTTAATACAATCATAAAATATGTGATATATCATACATCAATGATCATACAATGAAATAATAAACAACATCAAACATACATTAAGAATAAAATTCTAGCCTTCATAATCAATGCATGTCATCATCTACTATAGTAAATCACAAATACCATAAGAAATAACACTCTAGAAAATATGATCAAGAGTAATTTATGTCTAACTATCTACTATGATCAATAGATCAATATATAAAAATACAATATTATAAGTGTGTAAGTAGAATCATATGTTCTATGATATCATTATGGATATGTCACATCAAGATATCACTGCCCATATATTGATATAAACATGTCTAACTACTCAAATATGTTAACTAAAATTTATCATAATTGACATGACCTAAATATGAGGATATCATTGAGGTGACCATTGATTAGCATGCATATAATGAATTATTTTATAAAATAATAAAACATGAAATTTTAAAAAAATGTAAAAAAAATAAAAATTCTCAGAAAGTCAAACTAGGACCTATGTATTACATGTATTTCCATTTTATATGATTTATTTATAGTTTATTGCATATGATAAATTATATATCATTTTTTGCCATGTATATGTGTTTTATATAATATATGAGTGGCATGTGATAAATATATGTTTTATATGACATGGGCATGTTTATGCATGGATTTCAAACACTTAGGAACTACATTATTTACATCAGGGGCATCCTTATACTAGAGGCATCTTGGTACACTTTACATAGTTAAAATATTTATGTGAGCATTTCAATTGATCATATTTAATTATTTTACACTAGTTTCACATGGATTACTCTTATTCACACTACTTAGAGTGTTATTTCTATGGATACTATATTTTTATATATGCAATAATACATGCATTCTTTTACATCCACTTTACCCTAGTGGAAAATACTATGACTATGCTAATTTATTTTTACCATTAGAGATCATGCATTGTGATTTTATCACTATTATTATTAGTTAGATAGTGATGTTTTCATATTAAATTTTATTTTATAATATTTCAGTGATTATGGAAATAATATTCCAATGTGTTTATTTTATATTTTTGATATAAATACAACATATCATTTAATGTGTTATTTGATGTTAGTATTTTCAACTATTTATGATGATAACAAATGAACTATCATCTTTCTCTAACTAAGCTATATTTAGTATATCGTATCTATTACCTAAAAACATAATTCTAATGGGGGGAATCATATGGAAAGGGTGGAAAATTATGGTAGCTAGAGGAAAAAAGACAAAAATTTAGAATAGTCACATACATAATTTCTTGAGTGGTATTGAACTATATGTTGTTTTATATCTTTATGTGTGATAATTGTGTTATTATTGAGATAATTGTGTTGTGTAATTATATTTTATATGACCTTTACATTATGGTTCTATTTTTACAATTATATTTCATTTTTTTTTATGGATGTCATACCCATATGTTTCTTTCATACCAATTTTTCTTGTGGATTCTTATTATTGTGATGCTTGAATGATTATATTTGATTTTGCATATCAAGTGTATCCTCATGTTATTTTAATACGTGATGAGTTGTATTATTATATTCCTACATTTATTGTTTAATTTTATTTCTAGTATTAAGGTCTTAAAACATAATAACCCAATTTATATAATGTAAACTCTATGGTGAGTAGAAAAAGCACACAAATATTAATGGTGTTAATTGGAGTTTTATTAAAAATAGTAAAACACCATAGAGGAGTGAATTGCATAACCTTATGGATAATTTCAAATTATTTGTCAAGATAATATATATATATATATATATATATATATATATATATATATATATATATATATATATATATATATATATATATATAATTACTATTATTATTACTCTTTGTATCTTAGGATAAGTAATCATTACCTATTGCATGCTTCAAATTTGTTAAAAAACCTAACTCATTGCCAAAGTAAATTAGGGATCCATAGTTTATGGAATAGAACTTGAAATTAAAGGAGATTTCATAGTTTTCAAGAATGAATCAGCTTGGTCTGGGAGGAGTTAGTGTAGTTGTGAAAAACCTATATGGCATGAAGGCTCAGCTCTATTAGAGAACTTGAAAATGGACTTTACGTATAAGTAAATTCATTCATATAGTGGCATCTAATTTCCATTTAGAATGGAATTAGGTTATTTAAATGTATGCATAATTAAATAATGGAGTTATAGAAAATTGGGATAAACTTAAAGTAATCAAAAATTTTAGGAGAAACATTGTTGTGGAAAAGAAAGAAGTAAAGAGGTAGTAGGGATGACATATTCAAGAAATAATAATTTATTCTTTCTCATATCCATAAAATTAATTGAGTATGGACTTTCATTGGTTAAGATAAAATAAAAAAGGGTTTATTGATTTGTGTTTTTTTATTTAAATATATTTTTATGCAATTAAATATACAATTATAGAATGTCTTTTAAAATAGTTGTAATAAAATGATTTTTTATTTGGGTTGTGTGTGGCTAAGTAAGGTTGTAGTTTTAGTTACTACAATGTGCCTGAAGCACCATATGATTAGTTATAATTAGTGAAACCCATTTTAAGGAAAACCATAAAAAAATAATGGATATGGGAATTAGTAGTTATTAGACCTTCCATTTGGAAATTTTGACTTAATGAGATAATTGAGTTATGCCAAATTTGGTATATGAATTACATATTTAAACTATGTTGAGTATTTTAGAGGAAATGACCAATGAAATGTATGGTATTGGATAGTTATGTTTATATATTAATTATCTAGCAAGATATGTTGGATTGTTATAGCTTTTATATGGTATCATTGTCCATGTGTGGACCTAAAGGTGAAATATTTATCTCACCCACAAGCCCATAAGGGGGGTAATCATATTATTGTATTATTTGTTGAGTAGTTGAGTTGTCATTTAACATAGTATATTATAAATATTTTCCAAATAGTATTAGGTTTACAACATGTCAATATGGCCTTAGTGAATTTAAATAAACTATGATTTTTCAACTCTAGACCTGTAGGTAGTTTGAGGACCACCTACATGATTAGGGTTGAAAGAGGATGACTTTTTGATAGATTAATTTAGATATACATAGACCTTTTTAGTAAACTTAAATATTATGGTTGTGTTAATCCCTTGTTTATATAGTTTTAGGATTAAGAAATTTATCCTCCATATAGTTTGGAGTGATAGTAATATATAGGAGCTATAGTGGTTTCTTCAGATCATTTTTATTAAAAATTTAAGCATGTTCATATGTAGAGATAAATTCAACCTATGTGTTAGAATAGGTAAATGGTTTTAGTATTATTTAATAGAGGAAATTTAATGAGTCTTAATCAATTATAATTTGGATTCAAAGCATCCTATTTTTATATATAATATTACAATGAATCAATATGACAAATCTTTGAAGGATAATCATTTTATTTAGTATGAAGTATAATTATAAATTGAAATTAAAAGTTACAACTATGATAATAAAAACATGTAGGATATTAAATTGAGAGTATAAAAGTTAATGGAAAGACAAAATTTCAATATAGGTTGTGTAGTGGATTTAAATTTATTTTACCCTAATTGTCATTTCATTAATGTCAATATGTGAGGCATGAAAATCTAAGGCTTTTAATGAATATCATTATATTATTATCATATAGTGAAAAGTTTGTAGCTTGAGACATGTTGAGAAATTTGCCATCATGTTCAATGGAATATTTTATTGAAATCATATCCATGAAATGGTTTAATATTATTTATTTCACCTAAAAAATAAATCTAATGCATGAAAATATTGTAGATAGTTTTGATGGCATTAGATAAATGACTAGATTATATCATAGTTGAATAATTATTTTCATTTTATGAATACTAATGGTCCAAAATATTTTTATTATATGTTTAAATTTGTTTTTCTTGAGTGCTTTTATTTAAATTTTAGGGTGTATGGCCTTTCATGATGAATTTTAAATGGGATTCATTAAATGGTTAATTATCTTAAATAAAATTATGATTCAATTATTTTATAGAACTAAATCTAAAAAAACACCCTATTAGTATACATTATTTGGATTATTCAGTGTGAATTATTTATGCATGATTATATTTAGTAATTATAAAAAATAGTCATCATTTGCATTAAGGGATGATGAGTGATAGGTATGGAACCTCTCTAAAAGTCGTTCATCATCAATCAGTAAGAATGATAAATTTGATTGTATGTTATAGCAGATAGTATTGTTGATGTGGACTATGACTCAACTTCTCTACAAGTTTGAAATCTATAAAAAACCTTGGTAAAAGTAATAATATAGATATATACATTATTTTCCACTATAATTTCTAGTTTACGTGTATTCTAATGTCATATTAGATAGATTATCCATGATTTATATGATTAATGCATGTAATAGTGATTGTACTACTACATTGGTCCTTTATTAGTTCTTGATGTTCACATCACCATTATAGACTCTTCATGAAGGCTAGGGCCACTCCTATTAGGGAGGTGTGTGGGAGACCATTGGTCTATGGTTGGAGGTAAATCCAACATATTATGCTCTTTATCCCTACATATTATTAGAAATAACCAAAGCTACATACTATTGAATATTCAAGATCCAATTGCTCATGGAATTACTGATCAATTTATGTATGCATTTATTGTACTATTTAGTAATTATTTATGGAAATAATATATGAAAAGATGGAAACTTATACTATATTTTATAGTCAAGGTTGTGATTATATTCATTGTATTAAAATGATGCTCATTATATTTTTATTTGATAGTAATTTAACAATGTTTTACCTAGGTTTATATATTACTAAATTGTAAAATTAAGACTATTTTATTACTCTTATTTGTACCAATTTATTTATGTCCCAAGAGGACTAATTTATATTTAGGCACATGATCTAAAGGAATATAATTATATTTTCTTTGTCCATTTACACTACATTGGTTTATGACTAAATGGTAGTTTAAATAAATCTACACTAATTGAGCATGAAATATTAATGGCATTAAAAAAAATCTATGGTAAATTTTAGTTTAAAACTAGTCAGTTGTAACATGTATTAGAGTGTAGGTTTAAATAGTCAAAGCTAATGACTCCATTAACATTGTTTTTTGTTATAATTATTTCAGGTAGGATAAAATGGTGTATATAATGACAAATATTGAAGGAAATACTTCAAATCATGATCAACAACTATTACATATAGTTATTTATGACATTTCAATGGGTTATGTGTTGTTTATTAGCATATTTGATGTTAATTATGAGCTACATTAGTTATGTTATTTTGATAACATATATATTTTATTTTGATGAGTTGTTACATTATGCTTATGATCATGAATTTTATTAATTAGTCACATTTAAAAATTGTTATGATTTGATGCTAATTTTTATCATGATATGGAGTAGCTATATGTCTATTTTGTGAGTTGGATGCAGGATATTTTCCACCCCCATTAATAGTATGGAGGGAGAATATCATCAGAGATGGGGAATAATATGATTATTGTATAATTTGAAATCTAAAGAGCCTATTTTTTTTTCATTCTTATTAGTGAAATCAAAAGAGAATACAAATCAAATTATAGAATATAACCTAAAATAATCTTGCCTAAGTACTTGGGTGAGATTAATGTAATACATTAAATTACAAATAGAAGATAAAACATAAGACTATATTACCTCCCTTGTCTAACTAGTGCTCATTCATTGGCATAGAGGATGTTCATGCTTGACTTATGGCTAATATATATAGTTGTTAATGAAATTTACATTTGGGAAACACTTCTCTAAAACTACTTGAGGCTTGGCTTGGATTGGCTTGGATTGGCGAACCTTATCCTTAATAAATCTAACATTATAACTTTGGATTAAGAGATTTTTTAGATAAGGTAAATGTCACTTGTATTTATAGGCTCTAAAATAAGTCTAACTCAAGTACAATTAGGTTTAGTTTTAATCTTGCTTGTGTTTAGATTAACCTTGGGTTGGGTCAAAGCAATTATAAAGGATTAAAAACTCAGAAGATATTTATGAGGTGTGACTCACATTTTCTTTGAATTTTAGACATTAATAAAATATATTATTAATTCTTTTGAATTTGACCTCATCTTAATTAATTTTTTTTAGAAAACGTAATTCCATAATTAAAAATGGAATTTTTAATCAACTAATTAAATTTGCATTTTAATTAATCCTACTTAAGGTTTTTAGAATTTAAGAATTGTTTTAGTGTTTTGAATTAATAGATTGAAAGGCTAATTTGTCAATTTGGTAGGTCACATTTTGAATAGGTTTGAATCCAATATAGGTTATCATTACAAGTAGTGTGTTACCCTAGGTAAAGAAGCCTCGATGAGATTTTAGGGAGCTAAATCATGTGCATGAATGAAATTGGGAAATCTAGTGACTTCCAAGCTTAATTCACATGATTTTCTAGAAATCACTCTAAAGTCTACTTTAAAAATGAAATGTGGCCAAAACTGAGTGTCCAAAATTTTCCCTTGTTTGAAAATGCATTACAAGATACATGCATAGTAATGTATTCTAAAAGAAATAAAAATCCATTAAAAAGAAATAGAAGATAATGATTGCTCCAAACAAATTTTGGGAATCCTATGATGTCCCCACAAGGGAGTGGTTGACACATACCATTCATGTATTTTCACTTAAAAATAATCAATAATAATAATGAAATTAACCCATGGATGAGATTAATCCAATTGAGTTAATACTTACACACATTTTTTAAAATATTGATTTGCCCAAAGGCAATTATAATCTATAATTGAGGTTGAGAAACTAATTTTACCAAAAGTTTTTATAATCAGAAGCATAATTTATGTGCCTCAATAAGGTAGATGGGTCAAAATAATGACTTTACCAAAGGTGGTTATAATCATTTTGACAACTTGTATTGGATAATGATTTTGAACCAGTAGGAAAGATTAGCAATCATAACTCAAGGATATAACTTGCCATATATATTAAAGATGAGTGGGAAAACATGTAGGTGAGATGGTCTAAGGAATTTTTGAATAATGAAGAAGAAATAAACAACCAGGCACATGAGGATGTGAAAAGTGATGAAAGAGATAATTGGAAAATAATAATGGGGATGGAAGAATATTAGTGCCCAAGTTAACCTAAGATACATCATGTATCTAAGCACTTCCTACTTATTCCAAATGGACCTCAAGCTAATGTATTTAACTCATAAGTGGGATAAAATGGAATGATGAATATAATAGAAAAATAATAATTAATCAATGTGAACGATTTGGTTGTACCTATAAATGTGGAGATGCTCATCCTTATTAACATTAATACAACCAAAATGGTCAATGAGTTTATTTGATCAATGAGTAAGAGAGGATTTTCCAAATTAAACAAGGAAAATTAATAGCCACTATACTGATTGTAAGATCTACTAGCCTAATTTTTGTTATAGAGAATGACAATATGCACCATGATGACCTGGTCATAATGTGCATAAGGAATTACTCTTGATCTAATATATGCTTGAAAATAATACACCAATGATAAGAACCATGATGACAATGTTGACATATGAATATGGATAAACTCAAGTAAAATGTGAAAGGAATCATTAAATGAATGCATATAAATTAATTTAAGGCACAACAATGAAATCAAATAAATAGGGAAAAAAATTAAACAAAAAATAAGAAAATAAACATAGAAAAATTGAAAATAAAATCAGTAGAAATATCTTGTTGTTAACCAAGTAAATATTTATGTGTGAATTTTGAATGGAATGATAAACTAAGGGTGCCTCTAAACAAGACTATATGTAAGGTAATGGCATGTGGGAATAAGATATCCTATTATAAGCTACATGCTTTGGTTTTGCCCCAGTAGGGTGAGAGCTATGAGTTTGGCCTAAAAGTGTGAATTAGAACCAACCATGAAATTCCCCTATAAGTTGGATTGAGTATTGGTGACTAAGTTCAAGATAGGATAATTGTTTTTGAATTTTAGGGATTTATATCTCTCTAGGATATTGTAATCCATTTTTAAATGTTTGGTTGTCTAAATTTTTTGATTTTTTTTGGAATTGCTGGGGTATATTAACTCATTAGATATTGACAAGATATTATTCATAAAATGTAAATAGTGTGTAATAAACCAAGGGTGTAGCAATTCATACATTTATAATGCACAATACACACAAAAATGACTCCCAAAATGATGAGAGTGTTGTCTTAGGTTGATAGTAAAATGATGAGAGCGTTAATTAAATTTCTCATAAAATGGTGAGAGTGTGGCTTAGGTTTTTTATAAAATGGTGATATAATGTAAAAATTGGTTGAATAATCTAACCTATAATTAAATTGAGTGTTACCTATATAGTACCCAAGGAACTCAAGTCAATGTAGTTATACCTTTAGTGGAGAAATGTTTGGAAATGTTCCCAATGTTTTTGGGTTGTTTCTAGGTATCTCAACTCAATGGAGGATTACAAGATATATAATGGTCTAACTCAAAAAATAATGAGATTTTGGAAAAATGGGTGACTAAGATAACCTCATTTTAAATTAAGTGCTCACTACATATCCTTGAAGGACCTCAAATCAATGTAGTTATTCCTTGCACTAGAGGAATGTTGGGAAATGTTCCAAATGTTTTTGGGTTGTTTTAGTATCTCAACTAAATGGAGGATTATGAGATACATAATGGTATAACTCTTATGATGGTAAGATCATGACCTAAAATTAATTGAAAAATGGTGAGAGTGTTGGAAAAGGGGTGATCGATATGACCTCAATGTAAATCAAATGTTACCTACATAGTCCCGAAGGAGCTCAAGTTACTATATTTAAAATGGAAAATGAAGGTAAGGTATGAAAATATTATAAGGAAAATAAATGACAAAGGTAAGTTAAATGGAAAGGCAAGTCAAATAGAAATTTAAGGTATGATTCTATTGTTCTTACTAATTTGGAGATGCACATCCTAACCAGCATATGCCACAACTAGAATAGTTAATTGTGTAAATTTATAGCCCACACCCATTTTAAATAGCTTATCTAAAAATAACCTAATACTAATTTAGACTCCAATATCACTATTTTTATATTCTTTGGTCATTGATTTTATTTCCTCCAAACTTCAAGACAAGATGTCTTTATAGCCTTTATAAAGTGAAGTGCAATTAGGGATGGTAAATAAAGATAAACATTGGCTAAAAGGTCTGATTTGGTAATGTAATATAGGTTTGGATTAAATAAATGGATAATAATTGAATGTATAATGGTTGGTAAATAAATGAATATCATGATTTTTAGGCACACATAATGTTGATGATTCTCGATTCAACATGATTTAGGTTGTGGTAGGGACAAAGACTTTTGAATATTCTCTTGATAAGACCATTAGATTTTTTTATTTTTTAGACATAAGAGATGTTGCCATCTGATTATGTTATAGATTGGAATTTGTACTAAATTTATCTTCAATAATGTTTTCATCAAGCAATGAAGAATGTTTGTGCTTAGCTATTGGCACCTTAAAGAGACTTGCACCAATAAAGTTGTCTTGATTATCTCATATCACCTATGAGAAGGTTTCACTAAGGAACATTGAATTTTGACATTGATTATCATTTATCACCTCAAACAAGGTTTCATTAGAAGATGTTGAGTTTGGAATTTTATTTCCCACTAACACCTCTTAAAATGTTTCACTAGGATATTGCTCTTTTTTTTCATGAATGTGGTATTGGCCCCCATAATATTTTTTAATTGATATGTCACCATGGATGTAGTTCAACAATGTATGATTCGATTGGTCCCAATCAAAAAAATTAGGAGGTATAATGTCAATATAATGGATAGGTTAGTTAGTGTTCATGTAAAGTGTAATGGTAATGAAATGGTATGAGGCAATATAATCCTCATAAAATATACTAGGATAAATTTTATTGATGATAAAGTAATCATCATCAAAAATTGTAGAAGTATCACAAATATATTAAAATTAGTCTACAAGGTGTATGTAACAAATGTCATAAAATCCATTAATGTATTCTAATTCTAAATCTAGTTTTAACTCAAAGGACTTTTAATATGATGTTGAGACTAACATTATTTCTTCTTCTAATACTAAATTTGATACTAGTTAAAAAATAGAACCTAAATTTGATGATGATTATTATTATATTGTGGTAGTAAAGATGTTATGTTTAATGATTTGTATTGGATGATTAATTCCCTATGGTTAAACAATGAGATCTTTAAAAATAGGCTCAACTAAGAAGGACTCCACAAAGATTGGTTGGTCAAAGTGAGGCTTCTCAACAAAAAGGAAATGGTTAACATGTAACTCCATAGAGACTGAATTATCAAAGTGAGGCTCCTAAAAGATAAGGTAATGGTTGAAGGTTGACTCAATAAATACTAACTTTTCAAAGTGAGACTCCTTAACAAAATGGAAATGGCCAATAAGAAAATCCATAGGGACTAGCTTGTCAAAGTAAGGCTCCTTAAGGATAGGAAAATGATTGAAAGGTAACTCAACATATGTTAACATGTCACAAATAGGTGTTTCAATAAAAAAATCATGGATTGGTTGGTTGGTTGTCTCAAACTTGGCTTATGCATGGTTGAAAAATATTTTATTTGGACATATTTTAGTCTTAAAATGATGGCTCATGGAGAGGTAATGACTAGATCTATTGTGGATCAAAGATTTACTTAGATTTTATAAAGTGGGAGAATTTTATAAATTTATGAATAATGACCCATTATTCTATAATGGGATATTCATAAATATGTTCATCATAAATAGGCTCAACAAAGACTAGTTATGTGTCTAGGATGGTAACCGTAATACACCTAGTTGTGATTGTATAACCTTTTTGAGATAATGAGCTACCTGATTTGAAATAAAATGGGGAAGGGCCTATAATGGTAATCCTTGGAATTTTGGAGCTTGGTTTATAATACACACCAAAGGAGGAGCACTTGGAATGATAATCCTTGGGCACTAAAAATCTTGATTACTGATGCAAGCTAAAAGAAGAGGGCCTAAAATTATAATCTTTTGATGTTATAGATTTTGTTTTATAACATAGGCCAAAGGAGGATGACTTAGAATTATAATCCTTTAGCATTAAAAATCATGGTTACTAATGTATGCCAAATGAAGAGGGCCTATAATGGTAATCCTTAGGCACTACAAAGCTTAGTTGCTAATGTAGGCTAAAGAATGAGGCCTAAAATGGTAATACTTGGGCACTACATAGTTTGGTTGCTAATTTAGGCAAAAGTAAAAAGATCTTAGAATGGTAATCCTAAGGAATTATGGATCTTGGTTACTAATTCAAGCCAAAGGATAATTTTTGGAATAAGTACCATTATCATTAAAAGGGTGACCATGGTTCTTTAATTGGCCCAAATAAGCGTGGTCTTGACATATGATAATTTTCATCACTCATTTGTAAATTATCCCAAAAATGATGGTCTTAGTCTATAAAAATGGTGATGAACATTATCTTGGGTATAAAATGAACTTGGTCTAGGTCTAGATCTAATTTGGATTGATTGGCATGGTCTAAAAGGGTAAAAAATGACCCATATTGGATTGGCATGTGGGATCAAAAATAAAGCCTAACTTGGCATGACAATACAAGATTTTTTAAATACTTAATGTTTGGAAAAGGTCTAGGTTTAAACATGATCAATTTGGACATGGAAACAAACTTGGCTAAGAATATGAAAATAAACATGGTCTAGTCATATGAAATAGGTCTTGCAAAATAATTTAGTCTACGAATTTAAAAAAAAACTCAATTGTGGCATGAATTTTTTTGAAACACTCTCAAGTCTAAAAAACTTGATTTCAAATAAATGGCATACTTGGTCCAAGATGGAAACTTGGAATCAATGAAAGACATTGTAAAAGGAATCTTGGTCTCTACGCAAAGGTCTTAAAATTTTCAAAATAAAAATCAACATAAATTGCACAATCTAAAGATAGAATGGTGAACCACCCAAGCCCAAGTTATGAATAAGACTTACGCGTAAACCAATTATTTTAGATCTAAACTTCAAAAGATAGATTTTGAATGAGATTTTTGAAAGACTTGGATTTTCAAATGAACAATATGCTATACTCAAATAGGTATCATGACTTGGTTTTGAATAAGCAAGTGTTTTGGAATAAAATTAGTAGCATGACAATGCTCCTTTGAACAAGAAATACAAAAGTAGTTTTTTAAAATATCAAACTAAGATAAATGCTTTGATTTATTTCATCAGGATAAAACTTCTTGTTCAAAGTAGTGTGTGAAACATGTGTTTTTTATAGAAGTGTTAGACTCATTTTTGACACAAAAAGCAATGTTAGGTCCAAAAATACATGCTAGTAAAATAAATAAAAAAGCACCTAAGTGCACATTGTACCCTAAAAATGACAAGGTGTATCTTTAACCAAATTTTTGATATACCATTCCTAAAAATAAATAAATGTTAATCTAAAAATTAAATAACACATGTAGTTAGGGTTTTTTAATCCCCCTTGTTTGCCAAGAACTAGTATTTGGTAAGCAACTTGGAGTGATAAATCACTCTATATTTGGTAGGATATTCTATGTCAAAGTGGAGTTTACTAAAATATGCATGTTTTACAATGATATAAGTGGTCCAAAGTGTGGATAACACAAGGGAACATCACATAAATTAGATTAAAACTCTATATCTTGTTAATTCAATGTTATAGTCCTTTGCAAAATGAATTCAACCATATACTCTTAGTGAAGTTTGATGTCTAGCATGAACTAATCCAAGTTTTATTTAGAATTGTTAGGCTAATCTCTCAAAAAATATTTAATTCCACTATCACATGCCAAATTTATATACCCCACCATGGAGTGGGGTTGAAATGATGCTAGGAGATGAAACCCTTGCTCAATGCTCCCCTAAATAACTTGTGAGGAGGCTATGAACTCCCACCCACAAGCCAATGCAAACAAAGAAATAAATGAAAAATTAGAAGAAATTTAAGGTCATTTTTGGGTCACCCAAGTCACTTAGAGCTTGGGGAGAGCATATGAAACTTTTATTCATTTCTAGACTCAACCAAACAAAGGAAGAAATAAAGGGGAAAGGGGGAGAACATACACGTGAAGTTAATTTTGCCAAAAAAGAAATTAATCTAAAAAATGGAATATAACTACCTTTGAAATAATGAACAAAAAAAAATAAAAATATCTTAGGAGCACTAATCTAAGGTCATTCTTTTTATATCACTAAATAAGATGTAAAGTGAAATCTCACCCCTTGGAATTTTTTTTTTGCACTTGTAACCTTGAAAGACAAAAATAAAAGTTGTTAAGTGATATTTAAGCACCAAAACATAAGTATGAATAAAATTTTGAAGTATTCAAATCTATTTTTCTTAAGTTAGTTAGTTTCTTAAAAAAAATGTTATGGGGTTCACTTATGTTTATACAAAAGAGTTAGCCAACAAGCAACTTTCACTTTCAAGATGTTGAGTTTTTTTACATAGAGCAAAGTCATTGATTTTAGAAAAAAATATTGTCTATTGAATTCACATTTCATCAGGTGGAAAATCATAAATTATGTTAGTCAAAGTCATTATTTATGTCTAAAAACAAAGTGAAGTCGCCGAATTCAAGAGAAAATTTACCTGACAAAGTCATCAAAACACTAGAGCAAAGTTGCCAAAACACTAGAGTGAATTTATTGATTTCATAGAGGATGATTCAGTGTGTCAATATCATTTTTTTATTTTATCAATTAATATCCAGGTTAAAGGGGCCTGTACCCTTTACAACAAAAAACCAAAAGATAAACATGACAAATCAATAGGATAAAAAGGAACAAAAAGACATACCCGATGGCTAAACCTCCCTACTACCAAACCTCTACCAACTATCAACTAAAAAACCTAAAGGTATCCAAAAGTAAATAGAGATATAAAATCTATTTTGATTCAAATTAGAAGACTAGCTGCTTAGTCTAAGTACTAGCACTTTTATTTTTTTTGCCCCTAATTTGACTCCTAATAAACTAATCCTTACCATCATCCTATCTCTTCCACTTGAGGTTAGAGGATTGAAACTCCCCTTTTTATTCCTAAGGAACCTAGGTGGATTCCTGCTCTTTTCCATCCTAGGTGGGTTTACCTTTAGGGGTGTGAACTGGGAGATCTTTTCTTATATTACTATGTATTGAATCTGGATAGAGGAATCCTTTGAGCCTCTCGTACTAATAAATAATTTCACCACAAAGGATCTTCTAGATCAAAGCATTTATATTCAAATTTTAGAGGGAGTCCTCAATTTCTACTTTGACATTGAACCCAAATACCCCTTTACCTTTAATAGTTAGTAGGAAGACAAATATAGGGCTCCTCAAGTCAGGTTTGGGATCCTCTTGCACATGTTCAACTGACTCCCCTAAATTTTGCTCCTTCTATTTATCTCTAGAGTCCCACTAAGTGTAGTACCCTTCCTCCTCATTTGAATTATCCTTTTCATTATTGATGTAAATAGCTTTAATGATAATATTATACTATTTTGGCTCCCCACACTTGATCAGTAATGAGATTAGGCCTTGATGGATTAAATCCACTAACAGATTCTTTTTCAAATTAAACATCAAAACCTCCAAAGATTTTAGTAGGAAGAATGGGATGCTAATAGTATGGCCTTTAAATTGGTTAAGAATAAGGAAATGATGTAATAAAATAATGTGTTTTCCCTCAAGTGTAATGCACCTTGTAATTTGAAGACAGACCTCCAGCCATTTCCTCAATAGCTTGGTTCTCACAAACCCCTTGTGTGATGAATGCCTAGGTTTCTTATTTTCCTTATTATATAAGATGCTCAATATCTCCTCCTTCCACATTTTATATTTGAATTATTTAAAACCATTTCATTCCATCCCCATAGTTTCACCAATGATTTCCTTAGCAATCTAAATTTTTAGACCATGCAATCTTACTTCATGGTCTTTCTAGCTATGAGAAAAATCCTTAAAGAGTGTAGTGTCATTCTTGGATAAACATTCCATAAATATATATATCCCTCTCTTTAAAATTTTATGACATATGTACTTGTTTTACTTAACATCAACACAAGATATTGGCTCAAATCAATCTTTATCCCCACCTATTTTTTGAAAATGCAAACTACTTCTATAATCTTCACAATATATTCTCTTTAAGAAGGAAATAGGAAGATTTTGTAAAAAAGAGCCTCGATCAATAATATGATGAAATATTTGGGATCCTCAAATGTGTAAGGCCTTGGTAATTATAGACTTGAATGTATAAAAGTCACTACAAATGATCCATGTTTGTATTATAATTACTACACCCATTATGACTTTGCATGATGTGTCCCTTCTTCGATTCAACAATTGGAATGATGTCATCCAAAAAATAACTCTCATGCCAAGTGATTAATTCACTTATTTAGACTCTAAAGTTTTCCATGTAATCATAACCCCTATTTTTTTCCCTATAAACATGACCTATAGAGACCCCTTTGAAGTGGGTCAATAAGTTTTTAGCATCACTGATGATTATGTAAATGTTTCATGAAAAATGAGAAAGGCCTTGTAAGTAGTTGATAATGTTCATCAAATTTCCCTCAATATGGATGAACTCTATGTTAAGATTAACTTCCAATGCAATCTCCCAAAGCATCATAGTGGCTTCTAAGACATGATTGGTTTAGATCCCTAACAAATCTACATAGGCCACTTTTATATTTTTGGAAGAATCTCTTATCACTCCTCCTACTCCTACAAGGCCTGGTTTCCTTTTCTCTACCCCATCAAAGTTTAGATTAAATAATGAGAGAAGAGGAAGTGACTACTTGAATTTTAGACTTATCAACCCCCTTTACTTGAGCTTTTCCTAGGATGACTAGATTGAGGTAATTCATAATCTAGGAGAAGAAAGGAGAGCTAGGTTGATCAAAAGAAAAAGCAAAGAAAGAACAATTTTCATGAACAAAGGCTAAGACCCATTTAGAGGTGGAATAAGGATTTGGTCTCTATTCTTGAAGATGCAAGAATTTATAGCTTTCCAAATTCCCCAAAAAATATGGGGGAGAACTAGGTTCCACTAGAATTTTAATGGGGGAGCTTCCTAGGGAGGCTTCCATTAGGTGATCAGGTCCTTAATGGAGCCTGGAGTAACCCAAGATAAGTTAGAAATGCTAAAAAATAGATGAATCAAAACAAGAGAAGAATAAATGTTTAATAGACTCAGTTTCCTGCTTGTAAAGAACACATCTATTAAGGATAGGGTACCTCTTTCTACCAGATTGTCCATAGTTAAGATCTTGTTCTAGGTTGCCAACCACAAAAAGAAACTAATTTTGGGGATGGGGTTTTTAAGATAGAGATATTTCCAGTTTTCATCCTCATCCTCCTAGTCCTAAAGGGAGGAATAACTAGATTTAATAGAGTAAATGTTACTGGGATCATGTTTGAAAATGAGGACATCCTCCTTTGAAAAAAGTGAATGTGAATGTGTTTAATAGAATCATTTAAGTCTTGAAGGATGCAGGCCTGTTATAGGTTCATGTCATTTTTTACTAGAAGTTTCCACTTCCTCCTCCCATTCCTGTCCTCCCAATAATCCAACACCTTGTGACCATACATTTCTTTTAAGAATGACATTAATTTCAAGTCTTAAAAGGAGGAGACCAAAGGGGTGTTGATCCAAGGGTTAATCCAAAAGTATACTATATTTCCTCTACCAACATTCCACTTGAGTCCTTTACTAAGAAAAACCTTGTCAGCTTTCAACACTTTCCAAAATGTTGAGCCATTGTCAAGACTAATTTTTGAGAGGAAGTAGTGACCATCACTAAAATTTAGGTATTTAGCCTTGATGATTTTAGTCCCCTAGTTATATTCCTTAATCACTCTCCAACCTTGCTTAGCCATTAGATCTTGATTCATGTTTTTAAATCTTTTTAACCCTATTCCTATTTTTGAGGTAAGGTGATAGGCTTTATTCTAGGGGATAAGTGGGAACCTGAATCTATCTTTAGAACCTCACTATAGGAATATATTTTGAATGTGTTCAATTTGGTATATGATCCTTCTAGGGATGATGAAAAGGGACATGAAATATATGGGAATGTTTTAAAGAGAGATGTTAATAAGTTGTAATTTTTTAACTTGGGATAGTAGGTTCCCTTTGTAGCCTACTAGCTTTCTTTGAATCCTATCTATGAGGGGGTTTCATAATTCTAATTTCACGGATCTCTCAAAGAGATGAGTTCTAAGGTAGGAATATGGGAGGTTCCTAATGATGCATCCTATAATCTTAGAGATTTATCTTGGAGGTAAAGTGAGGTATTAAGAAAAAAGAGGGAACTTTTGTGAAAGTTGACACTCTGAATAGAGACCACTTCATAAAGTTCAAGGATCTTTCTAAAGCACCTAGTTTTTGGGACTGAGGATTCTCCCATCAATAACATTTAATCCTTGAATTGTTGGTTATTGATTGAGCTAGTGTTAGGGGTATTTTTAATTCCCCTAATGATGTTGGAGGTTCTATCCTTGATAATCAATCTAATTAGTGCTTTATCTAGGATGATGAATAGGTATAGAGATAGAGGATCCCCCTATCTAAGTCATTTCCTTGATTCAAAGGAACTCATTAGGACCCCATTGATAATAATAATAATAGAGAACATAGGGGTAGATATGTAAGAGGCAATCAGGGTTCTGACTAATTGATTAAAGCTAAATCTAGCTAGAATTTTATCAAAGAATTGCTAAGAGACTTGATTATAAGTCTTGTTCATGTCCAACTTGAGGAACATAACTTTCTAGTTAGAGTGAGACACAGAGTGGATGGTTTTATATAAAATGATAAGCCCATGTAGAATCTATTTTCCAAACACAAAAGCTCCCTACTAATCTAAAATCATTTTATGTAGCAAAATTTGGATTTTGAGCAAAAGTCCTTTAGTGTAAATTTTATAAAATGTGGAACACAAATTGATGGGTCTAAAATCAAACATTTGAGTGGTCCCCTACTTCATGAGAATAATCACATAGAAAGTGTTGTTGAAATCTTGGAGCATTGTACTAACATTGAAGAATTCCACAACTACCATGTAAAATTCATGTTGAATGATGTCCCAAAATACCTGAAAGAAGAAAGGAGGGAAGCCATCTGGTCTTAGGGATTTGTCCCCTTGTAAAGAGAACACTATAGCCTAGATCTCCTCATCTAAAGGGAGGTGATAATAGATATTTTATATTCCTAAGATATAACCCTTTCTAAAAGGTTAGCCACTTTATCTTCTAAACCCTCATCCTAGGGGGATAAAGGCAAGCAAAGATTAATAGAAGTTAACAAATTGGGCTTTAATGTCTTAATCCTTCTTGAACTAAGTGTCATCCTCCCCTTGAATTTCCATATTGGGTTTCTATTGGTGATTCCTTGATGTTGAGGTGTGGAAGTATTTATTATTTATGTCACCTTCCTTTAACCATAATTTTTATATTTTTGCCTCTAATAGGTTTCTTCCTTCACTTTCAAATTTTGGAAACTAATGAGAAGTTCTTTTTATTTCAATTGAAGGTTAGAAGAGGGGTCTAAAACTAAGAATTCTAATTCAATCCTACAAATTTCCTCTTCGATGGTATTTTTTTGAAGGAAGATATTTCCAAACACTTCTTTATTCTAGATTTTAAGCTTATTTTTAGCATGTCTGAGTTTTATGGCCAAGATATACAAGGCTGTTCCTTGAAATAGAATGTTCCACCATTAATTAATGTAGACTTCCAAAGACTAATTTGAAAGCCACATTTTTTCAAATCTAAAAGGTGCGCCCTTAGATTTTGACACCATGTTACTTTGAAACAATAGTGTATTATGATTAGATATTATTTTAGGGAGGGACAAGAGAAAACTAGAAGAATTATGGATCTAATTAAGAGAAATCAAAAACCTATCCAATCTTAATTGAACAAGATTATCTCTTAGTCTTTGATTTGACCAAGTGTACTAATTACCTTTTAGCTCCATGTCATAAAGACCTACATTAGCAGTAAAATTGTTAAATTATAGCATGATATAATTGATAGAATATATTCCCCTTTCTTCTCCCCTAGGGATAAGGGTGAATCAGAATCTCCTACTATTATCTAGCTCATGTTTTTGAAATGATTTTTTATGTCTAGCAAGTTATTCCATAACCTATTAATTTTAGGCCTAGAATTCAGGGTGTATACATTGGTGAGGATACAATTATTCTTGACATGGAAGTCAAATAAAGAAATAGAGATATGGGTCTCAATAATAAGAAGGGGTTGCCTTCCAAGACTGAGGGATCCCAAAAAACCACCATTCCACTTGAATCCACCCTCAAATTACTTCAACTATAATGTGAATTATCCAAAATGTTAAACCTGATCTTCAAACATTTTAAAATTGACATCTTAGTCTCTTGAATTAAAAGAATGTCGAATTTGTGATTTAAAACCAAATTTCTTACTAACCTCTATTTTATAGGGTTATTAAACCCCCTTATATTATAGGAATGGACATTCATTTCTTGTTACTGAGGTAGTGTCTTAGGGTCATCTATGTGCCCTTTTCAACCTACCTATATATTTCTACTCTCCTAGAGCTCTGGGATGAGAGTATACCTATGGATTTATGATCACAACCAACTTCCACTTTTTTTGTACCCTTTTTATTATGTACTTGTTCTTACTTTTCCTTAGTTGAGTCTTTGGAGAAATCAAAACTTTCCCCCTTGTTAACAAAGGAACATTATCCTTTAAATAAGGAAAGATGTTTAGACTCCTCACAAGATTTAATAGGATTGAGGGGAATTTAATGGGGTAAAATTTACTACAACACTAGGTCACCATCGAATAAAGAGATTCATGAGTAATGGTACAAGATTAAATAGGGAGAGAGTTGTCTTGAAGGTTCTTATGTGGGGGAGGGGAGCCCACCATGGATGGGAACACAACTTGCACAATAATGTCTTTCAGAGGAAAAAAGGAATTGGGTGAAGGGGCAAATGAGGGACTTATTAGGAAAGCTAGATCTGAGATGAGATGAGGAGAGATAAGGATCCTTAGAGCCATGGGGGGTCTCAATTGATCAGTAGTAGAGATCTTTTTCCCTAGGTTGAGAGGGGCTAGAGCTAGTTTGGGGGAAGGGGCTAGTGGGGCTTCATGGAGAGGGAATGGGGCTAGTAAGGAGAGGAAAGGGGGAAAAGGGGATGGAGGAAGGAAGTGGAGATTTAGGGGAAGGATCAAGTGGGATTTGAGAAGGGAAGGGGGGATGGGAGGGGGGAAGCCTCCTTCTAGACCTAGTAATTGGGTTGATAGAAATGGGTTAACCAAGGGCCCTAACAATCCCAAAAATGACTTCTAACCCTTAGAATTCTAGAGGGAGTTCTATCAAACTAATCTAGACTGGGATATCCTTAGAGACCAAACTATTGAGGTTAAGTCCTACCTTCCATTTATGAAGGTTGACTACCAATCTTCCCATAAACTAAGGTTCTCTTGTGAGGGTCTTTAGGGCATCCTTAGGATGAGAGAAATTGATCAGAAAGAATTTTTTGGGAATGACAATGATATTGATTTTCCCTTTAGGTTTCTATTTAAGATTAGAACATTTTTAAAAATAATCAATATTTGGCTGGAAGTCATTAAACATAGCCAAGATAAAATTTGATAAAGAGGAATCTATTCTATCAATGATGACATTCAAGAATTTGAGACTTACCTCCTTTATTTAACCTAAAGGGACTAGGAAAGAATCTTTTGAGATGATGTGATGATGTTCTCCCTCAACCAAATCTACCCATGAGGACTACTATTTACCTTTGGTGGGATCGGAGTTAGTGATTTGTAGACCATGATTGGACTCCTCCCCAAGTACTAGCTAATTCTTTGTGTTGTCTCATGAGATAGGACCCTTCCCTAAATCAAAATTTTCTAGATCTATTGTAGTCTGGGTGGGATTGTCAGGTTATAGTTTGCCTTCCCCCCGCCCATCAATAGTATTAAAAATTCTTATAGAATTTGTTCTTCCACCCATCATAAGGTCTAAAATAAAGGGAAATATCATCATTTATGTCAAAGTAACCATTTTCTATGAAGTCATTAAAAATACAAAATGAATTCAATATTTATTTAAAAATAAACAATCATAAATTAAAGACAAAATAGGCAAAGTTGTCCTTTAACAAGCGTGAAGTCACTGATTCATATCTAAATAAAATGACTAATAATTAAGTCATAAAACTAAAAACATAAAGTTGTGACATTTTAAAGGTTTTCAAAGGTTCCTTGTCACTCCTTTGGTACATGTGGGGTGTGTGGTCCCAATGGGTGTGCTATTATGTATCATTAGGAATAGGAAGAGAAAAATTTCATTAGTTTATTAGTAGTGAAATCAAAAGATAATTGAAATCAAAATATTTATTAGAAACTAAATTACTCTTGTCTAAGAACTTGGGTGAGCTTAACGTAATGAACAAAATTATAAATATAGTATAAAACACAAGAATATATTACCTCCCTTGTCAAACTAGTGCTCATTCATTGGCATAGGGGATGTTCATTCTTAGCTTATGGGAAATAAAGACCTTTGTCAATGTAATTTCCATTTAGGCAACACTTCTCTGAGACCACTTGAGGCTTAGCTTAGCTTGGCTTGCCTTGGTGATGTTTCTCCTTAATTAGTTTAACATTATAACTTTAGATTAAGGAATTTTTTATATATGAAAAATGGAACTTGTATTTATAGGTTCTAAAATTAACTCTCATTCAAGTGCAGTCAGGTTTAGTTTTAACCTTGGTTGTGTTTAATTTAACCCTAGATTCAATCAAATGAATTATGAAGGCTTGGCAACTCATAGAGTATATTTATGATGTTTCAAAACTCATATAATATATTTATGAGATGTGATTCACCATTTATTTGAATTTTAGGAATTTATAAAATACATTATTAATTCCATTGATTTTGACCTCATCTCTATTGAAAAAATATTTTTTTAGAAAATGTAGTTCCCTAATTGAACTAGGAATTTTTACTTAAGGAGCTAATTGAAGTTAATTTTTAGTTAATCTTAGTGTTTTTCGCATTTAGTAATTACTTTAGTATTTTCATTAATAGATTGAAAGGCCAACTTGTCAATTTTATAGGTCAAAATCTGATTGGGGTTGAATCCAAGATATGTTATCATTATGTGTGGTGTTATACCCCAAATGAGGAAGCCTCAATGCAATTTAAGGGAGATAAATCCCTTACGTGGATGAAATTGGAAATCCAATGTATTTTAGGCTTAATTTACATGATTTTATGCAAATCAATCTGAAGTCTATTATAGACATGAAATATAACCAAAAATGAGTGTCTACAATTACATTTGGGGTAAGAGAAAAGTCAAAAAACCCACACACACTATAGTAGGAATAAATTAATGATTTATTCTTAATGCTAACTTTATAGTTGATTGAACAAGTTGAATGAATTTTATGATTATTTATTTTTATAACTATCTTTAGTAATATGTGCTAACATTAATTTTTATAATATTATTTTGTATGTTGTCTTTTAGTTGGTTGTAGTGTAGTAAAACCATTACTTAGTCATTTTATATTACTTATTGAATAAATTAACCTTGATGGGTTATGATTATATTATAGGTCATATTTAAGATGAAGATAGATTATCAATAAGACTTCTTTATGCATATTTTGAGAACGTGAAGGTCATCTTTTGTTAAATGGTTTGGAAGTGTCTGTCTATTTATTTTACAAGATTTTTATATGATATGCCCTTTGGTATTATATTATTGAAAAGGGTACTAAGGGAACATAAAACACCCCAAGGTATTTTGTTGATGCTAAATTCCAAAATTGTATTGAACAATTATGTTTTAAATAATCTATTATTATAGGAAGTTTTGAGACATTGTAATAATTATGTTCTGACAAAAGGTTAGGGGATTCATATTAGGGTTTTGATATGATGTTAAGGTTTAATTTAATTAATGCATGATGAGTTTATATATATTTATATCCCATGTAATGGATAATGAACTATGAGTGGAATGGATGAGTGGAGTTGTTTATTTATGAAGAAATTATGTAGGAGGTTTAGAGGCTAATACAAGGGAAGTCAATTTTGAGACCATGATAAGAATGTAGAGAAGAGGAAGGATGATAAGTAGAATGAAAATGAATAAAATGTATCGTCTATTTTTATTTTCAAGGAGGGAAATTGAAAAATGAAGAAAAGTATTATCTCATGTCTTGGAGCAAGGACCTACTAACAAGAGGCATACGAAAGATACTTGTAGCTTATAGGTTGGTTCTTTTATTATTGCATTTTCAATGTGTAATGAGTAGGCTTTTGGTTTATGTAAATAATATTATTGGTTGTTTGAATACAAACCTAAATTACTACCCTGAGGATTTTATGGATATAGATATAAGGAAGGAACCATAATATATCCTTATACCTTTCACTCTAAGGACCAACCCTTGAAAATGAAAGACTAGATCTGAGTTATTTTTTATGGGTTAAACCTTCTAGGTAAGAAATTAGGGTCTAGTTGTTGAAAATATTATAAACATGAATATGTATGTAAACATATTTATATTTCATTCATTTACTATACATAAAATCCCACGACCATAGAAGAAAATCTATGTTCTATAGCAGTTGATTTGAGTTTTTTTTATTTGATGGATGAAAATGATACATTTTTTGGGTGTTTATTTTTAGTAAATATTTGACCATTGTAGGGTTTGAAATAATATTTAAGGTCTACATGTGGTTTAGTATGAATATTAATCTAGAATATCTATTAGTTACATTTACACAATTGTTAATTAAGGTGAATTCTAGTAAATAGGCCCATGGGTATGTTTATTTTGTTAATATCATTAATTGAGTTGACCCTTGTTTAATCCCACAGAACATGACCATGCAAATTTTAAGTGAAGTGTTCTATTTTTCTATATTAATTTAAAACTATTTATGAATATCCTGAGGGGTTCATTTTATTAAGATATAATTTATGTATGAAGATTTAGATTGTGACATGGAATGGATAGTTTAAAATCAATTTGTATAAGATTTATTTGCATATCGTTTGACCTTATTGAGAAACTAAGACTGAGATCATTCTTTATCAATTATTTTAGCATACTATTAAAACTTATATGTGGATTTCAGTTCTTTGTAGTTCTACTTGGTAACAAGTTTTCTTACATTTATTTTTCAATAGAACCTACAGGTTTTATTTAAATGGTAGAGTGGTTTGATAATAATCTATATGAGTTTGGGACATGATAATATATATGTGAACATATGTTTATATGAACATAACTAAAATAAAATTTATTCTTATGTGAATACATATATTATGAGTTAAAAACCCAAGCACTTGATAGTTTAATACAATTCTCATCTTTGAGAATCTATCATTAGCACATAAAGAAACTATTAGTGTTAGATAAAAATATAATTTGTATCTAGATTAGGTAAATATGATTAAAATACATCATGTAATAGGTATATAAATTGTATGATTTCCATTTGATTACTATGGAATAAAGTTCCATCTAACACATAATATAGATATAAATGTTTGGAAAGGAATCCAAATTATACCCTGACTGAGTATAATTACCCTCTCTATAATATTGTGGTATAGGTAAGATTATAAGACTTTAATTAGGATGTGTTTTGATCCTTCTCATATAGTATTATTATTAGTATTTTGACAAGAGATGACATTAATGTTGACTTTATGTTATAAATGTTGTACTTTTGGGAATTATATACAGAAATTATTAAGATTAAGAAGGAAGCATTAGTAAATTGCTCTTGATCTACTTGTTAAGAAATAAATTGATAAATAAGGATTTATTATTATGTGTGCTTTGGAATTACTATAGAGAGATATGTTGACATAAAATCTTAGAAAAAATAGATTATTGTTCTAACTTGTTAACATGTGTGTATGACGTTAAATTGAGTACTTGGTTGTGAATGTTTATATCTTTGCTATTGCATAGTATTTATTGAACTTCTTTTGAATCATTCATTGCAAGCTGAATTGTATAATAGGAGGTAAATAAATTATTATTCCAAAGGGTGAATTGTATAATGCCTTCTATGATTTAGTAGTAGAGAGTTATATATGAGTAAAAATTACTCAAATTATTATATCTAAATTCTATAATAAAACATTGGCCAAAGTAATGTTATAAATAAGACATTGTCATTTAATTTTAGTTCTAGTTTATATGATTTCTATTATAATTTATATAAAGAAAGGGATTCCATGGTTTATTTCATTGTTTCATGTAATAGTGTTAGTACACATAGATTATGGTTGTTATCGCGATATATACACTGTTATTATTTGATCCTTAATGAAGAGTAGGGCCACTCCCAAAGGGATGTGTGTGGGAGACCATTGGTCTATGTTTGGATGTAAAAAACTTAGATGATGATATCTATTTGTCAGTTGATTCAATCAAATGGAATTAAACTTAGGCTATGTGATGGATCATGGATCTATACTTAGTAGCTCATATTTTAGTTTTATACTATCATTATGTATATTTGATATTATACCATATTGTACCTTATTTTGGGTGTATAAACCACTATAGTGATTGTGTACTTGTATAATCATTTTGAATTATAAATAGTAGTGGATGTCATTTATATTTTAACTATTTCATGGAATATATCCACATTTTTAGTACTTGGTATGACTTAATGCCTATATGATTAGTTTCTTAACTGAATGATGTGTTTAATTCTTGATTACTAAGTGAGGTTTATTATACCATTGGTTTAATGTGATACATGTGCCTATTATTTAAATTTTATTTAGTTAAAAATATTTAAACTAATGGTTGTAATTAATCTTAGAAATAAGGTTAAAATAATTACTATTGTTTTGAGTTAGAACTAGTTGGGTCTAACATTTTGGTATCAAAGCTTAAGGTTTGAATTGTTAGACATAATGAGTCTACTAACATAAATTTTATTCTCATAATTTTATATAAAGGAGAATAGTGTGAGGTAGATAAAATATTGAGGGCCTTTCTAATGTTAACCATCTAGTTGATCCGATTTCATTATAACCAAAGAAAGATGCAAAACATTATCATATTCTATTAGTTGTGAATGAGACTCATGATTGTATAAGATCAATTGAATGATAGTTTCATGGACATGAAGATAAAAATGAACAAGAGGTACCTATTAATAAAAATATCAACAATTCCAAGACTTGTTTTAAGAATAATATTTGGAAGTAGAATCAAAATTCCAAGAGCTATTTCAATATTTAGAATACAAGGTTTGCTAAAATCTCAGTGAATAGAATACTAGGAGGAAACTTTATAGATGGTTTTAAGAGTGAAAATCAATCTAGGAGGAAGATTCCTCTAGGATGATGTTTCATTTGTGGAAGAGATAACTATGAAAAATAATGTCCTTAGTGGAAGACAAATGGCAAGAATAAGAATGCAACTTCTTCTTCACATTAGGGAACCTTCTAGTAGTGTATCCACATGGTAGTGGATAATATGCATGGTAAATTACAATCCTCTCCCATTAAAGTGTCAATTAATATTGTTGGTCATCCAATTAATATTTTTATTTATATAGGAGATATTTAATGATTTATTTATCCTATAATGTTGAATACATTATCTAGGAAAGTTGGTTATATGGAAAATGCATGGTCAATATAATATGATAATGAGTCTAAGGTCAAGGTTAAAATATGTCTCATAGAAGCTAAATTTTGTTTACCAAAATTCACCATGGTTGTGGATATATATTCAAAACCATTAGGGTCATATGACATGATCCTAGGAGTGAATTGGCTATCTAGGCATAAACCCAAAGTAGATTTCTTCCTTAAAAATGTTGAATGTAAGGATGATTTAGGAACCCTAACCAAAATCCATATAAAATAGAGAGAGTTGAATCTCAATAAAATTTATTAAATTTACTTAAAATGGACATAATTCAAGGTATGCCAAACATTCTTTGTCAAAATGGATTAAGTTTTAGAATCCAAGAAACCCATATTGAAGTAATGTCCCTTTCTACAAGAATTTTGGGATGTCTTTCCTAAATAATTTCCAAGGTTGCCTCCAAAAAGGGAATTTGATTTCTCTATGATATCATTCTAGGATTAGAACCACAATTTCGGCCACATTATAGGATGACAATAATAGAGTTTATTGATCTGAAGTCACAAATTCAGGAAATGTTGGCCAAGATTTTGGTTTGGTCAAGTGTTTCACCTTGGGGTGTAAATGTTGGCCAAGGTTTTCATCAAGAATAAGAATAAATACATTTTTTATGCATATATTACCACATGATCAATAAATAAACAATAAAAAATAGGTACCCATCACATAACATTGATTATATTTTTGGTAAAATGTATGGTGATATAGTCTCTCTGAAGATAGATCTTCAAATAGGATTTCACCAATTGAGGATTTGGGAAGAGGATATTTTGAAAATAACTTTTAGAACTTGTTATGAGAAGTAAAAGATCATAGTTATACCTTTTGGTTTGATAAATGCACCAACAACTTTCATGAATAATGTGTTCATATATTACCTTAACCAATTTGTTTTAGGCTTCTTGGATAACATCCCCATATATTCTAAGAATGAGGAAGAACATGTTGAGCACTTGTGATTAGTTTTGTAATATTTGTATAAATATAAGTTATATGGTAAGTTATCCAAGTGTGTTTTATTTAAAAAAAGAGTCCATTACATGAGAAATATCATTTATACATAGGTAATTTTAGTTGATCCAACTAAGATTAGGGCCATCATAGATTTGCTAGTACCTAAAAATGTGCATGAGGTGCATAGTTTTATGGGTTTAGTAAGGTACTACATGAAATTTTACCTAAATTTTCTAAGATAGATAATTGAAACACTTATCTTAAGAAGGATAAATGGTTTATTTTGTTAGAAAAATGTGAATAAGATTTTTAGGTTTTGAAATAAAGGATTACTTCTACATCAGTTTTGTGGATTCCAAATCTAAATGGATATTTCTTAGTGATAATTCATGCTTCAAGAGATGGTTTAGGAGAAATGATTATGTAGGATGCATAATTTTTGGCCTATGAATATTTGAATCTAAAAACATATGAGTAAAATTATGATCCTTCTAATTTGCAATTGGTTGTTATAGCTCACTCCTTGTAGGTTTGGAGACATTACTTGTTAGGTAAGCCCTTTGAACTTAAGACTAACAATTTAGGTCTTAAGTATATTTTCACCCAATCCAACCTCAATGCTCACCAAAAGTGGTGGTTATAATTTCTTTAAGATTATGATTTATATATAAATTACATTAAGGATAAGAAACAATAAGTAGCAAATTGCCTTATCCATAAGAGAACATTCTAGCTTTGGCTACAATTAGAAGCACCTTTAGAGATCAGGTAAACAAAATTCTCACTTGGTGATTATTGTTATGAAAAATTCAAGAAAGATTTGATTTTAAACTTATAAGATCATAGATATCAAGGTTTTTATTTACAAAATTATGGTATTTTAAGTTTCAATGGTATGATTTATATGTCTAGTAAGGAAAATTTGAGGAATATTGTGCTTAAAGAATTTCACAATGTACCTTATTTAGTGAATCAAGGATTAATTAATCTAGTATCAAAGTTAAAACATATATATTTTTAGAATTGAATTAATAAATATAAAACTAATGTTATTTCTATATGATTCGAGTGTCAACAATTCAAGGCTCAACATGTTCATCTAGCTGGGTTATTATACCCTCATTTGATACCTAAGTAGAAATAACATGAGATCAACATGGAATGCATTCAAGGTTTCCCTATGTATATAAACTATCATCATATGATCATGGTTATGGTATAAAAATTAAATAATGTATCTCATTTTATTCTTGGTAATGTAACTAATGATGCAACTATGCTTACAAAAAGGTTTGTGAAATGTTTTTATAGATTACATGGGTTCCTTGAAAAGTTTATTTTAGATAGGGACCCAAAACTGACTTCCAATTTTTTAAAAACTTTAAATAATTCATTGGGAACTTATTTTAATTCTATTACAATTTACCATCTAGAAATGGATGGGAAAACATAAAGGATAAACTAAATCTAGGAGGATCTATATAGAATGTATTGCATGGACCAACAACACAAATGTAAAGAGTAACTTCCATTATTTGAGTTTTATTATAACAAATCCTATTAAATAGCTATAAATATGGCTCCCTTTGAGGAATTATATGGTATAAAATGAAGAATACCTCTTATTTGAAACAAGATAGAAGATAGAATAGTCTTTCGACCCAACATGATTACTAAAATAGAATAACAAGTGAAGTTACTAAGGAAGATATTGGATGAAGATAATGATAGATAGAAAAGCTACACTAATCTAAAAATAAAAACAACGCATTTTTTTATCATGGATAAAGTTTCAATATTAGTTAACCCCCAAAAGATTTTAATTAAATTTGGTAAATAAACAAAGCTATCACCTAGATATGTGCAACCTTTTTAGGTCCTATACGTAATCAATGATGTAGTATATATTCTTGAATTTCCACCAGCTCTAGCACAAATGTAGAATGTTTTTCATGTTTCATATATTAAAAATTATATTATTAATCCTATACATGTTTTATATTGGAGTGCATTATAGGTTCATGATCCAAGGGTGATCACAGTCAAATTAATTAGAATAGTTTTAATCACAAGCTTAGCTTGCATAATAGATAGGTATCATAGTACAAGGTATAGTGGGAATAATATTCTAAGGATAGTGCTACATGGGAAGATTATAATGATTTTATGAGATTTTTCTCTTATTTGTTTACTTGAAAAAATTTATTGAACATCATTATTTTTCTCTTGAGAAATTATTTTTTTATGTTAAACTTAGTTAAATTTTAGAAATTTTGTTTGAAATAAGTGTCATCAGAACAATGATTAGTTTTATGGGGGAAGGATGTTACATCTATTTTTTCTCTATGGTAATTTGTGACATTATTCAATGGGTTATGTATTATTTATTATCAGATTTGATGCTCATTATAATCTAGATTAGTTATGTTATTTTGATAGTAGATATATTTTATTTTGATGAGCTGTTACATTATTCTTATGATCATGACTTTATTGATTAGTCACATCCAACAATTATTATTATTCACTTTGATTATTATCATGATATGGACTAAATATAGGTTTGTTTGCTGATTTGGATGCATGATATTATCCACCCCCATTGATAGTATAGAGAGAGAGTATCATTAGAGAAGGGGGATAAAATGGTTACATTGGGGTTAAAGATAAAATGCAAGGAACCCACACACACCACAATAGGACTAAATGAATGCTTGCTTCTTAATGCTAACTTTATGGTGATTGAGAAAATTAAATGAATTTAGTGATGGTTTATTTTTATAACTATATTTAGTAATATGTGCTTACATTCATTTTTTATATCATTTTGTATGTTGTCTTTAGATCGGTTTTAATTTAATAAAACCATTACTTATACATTTTACAATACTTATTAAATGGATTAACCTTACTGGGTTATGATTGTATTATAATTCATCTTTAAGATGAAGATAAATTGTCTTTAATAATTATTTATGTATATATTGGGGATGTTTTAGACATGTTTTTTTTAATGGTTTAGAGGGATTAGTTTATTTATTTTACAAGTTTTTGCTATGAAATAACTTTTGTGGTATTGTTAGTGAAAAGGGTAATAAGGGCAAATAAATGACGCCACCTCCCCAAGGTATCTTTTTGATGATAAATTCAAAACTTGTATTGAGTGGTTTATGTTTTGAATAATATATTATTGTAGGAAGTTTTGAGATGTTGTAATAATTATGTTTTGAAAAAATGTAAGGGGATTCATATTAGGGTTTTGTTATGATGTTAAGTTTGAATTTTATTGATGCATGATGTTTTTTTAGATGCCAAGCTCCTATGCATTAGAGATAGAAATAAAATTGGAATGAATGATTGGAATTCTTCATTTATGAATAAATTATTCATGAGGTTGAGAGTCTGAGAGAAGGGGAGTTCATTTTAAGACCATGCCAAGTATGCAGAGGAGGGATGATAAATAGAAGTAAAATCAATACAATGTATCATCTAGTTTTATTTTCAAGGAGGATGGTTAAAGAATAAATGAAGGTATTAGCTCATGTATTGGAAAAATAACTTTATAATAGGAGTTTTAAAAAATATACTCATAGTTTATACGTCAATTATTTTCTTGTTACATTTTCAATATGTAACGAGTAGGGTTTTGGCTTGGGTAATTATTGTTGGTTGTTATAATAAAAATGCTAAATTACTACCCTAAGGTTTTTATGGCTATAGATATAAGGAGGTATCTATACTCTACCATTAGACCTATGACTCGAAGGACCAACCTTTAAAAAAGAAATACTAGGTCAAAGCTATATTTTTGTGGATTGAACTTCCTAGATAAGTAATTAGGGTCTAGTTATTTAAAATATTCTAAACATGGATATATATAGCATTAATTTATGATTATAATATAGATATATATACAAAAATTCCTGCCACCATAGAAACAAATCTCTAATCTATAGTAATCAATACGAGTTTGTTTGTTTGAAGGATGAAAATGATATAATTTTTGGCTCTTTATTTTAGATAAATATCTAATAATTATAGGGTTTAAAATATTATTTAAGTATACCTATGGTTGAGTATGATTATTAATATTGATATATTTAAGTTACATTTACATAACTATTAATTAAGTAAATTCTAGTATACATGCCCATATGTATGTTTATTTTATAAATCTCATTCACTAAGTTGTTCCTTGTTTAATCTCTTATGGCATGACCTTTTGAATTTTACATGATGTGTTGTCTTTTTTGATGTTGAATTATTTTTTTTTAAAAATATCCTAAGGGATTAATTTTATTAGTATAGAATTTATGTATGAATATATGGAATCATTGTGACATGGAATGGAAAATGTAAACTTATTTTGTATAAGCTTTATATGGATATGGTTTGACCTTATTGAGAAATAGAGACTGAGTGTATTCTTTCTCAATTCTTTTATCATGACTACAAAAACTTATATGTGGATTGATGAAGTTTTTAGTTCTACTTGGAAATGATTTTTCTTGCATTCCTTTTTTCGATAGACCATGTAGGTTCTATTTAAAATGTATAGTGGTATGATAAAAATTTATGAGTTTGGGACATGATATTGTATATGTGAATATTTTTTTATATAAACACAATTAAAAAAGGATTTATTCATGTGTGAATACATATATTATGATTTAAAAACTTGAGCACTTGATAGTATAATAGACTCACCCTATTGGAGAATGTATCATTAGCAAATAAATAAACTATTAGTTTTGGAAAAAAATATAAGTTTTTTCTAGAGTAGGAAAATATGATAAAAATAAATCATATAATAGGAAATAAATTTTATGATTTCCATTTATTTAAAATAGAATCAATGTCCATTTAACACATAATATAGATATAAATGTTTAGAAAATAGTCCAAATTATACCCTAATTTAGTATAGTTACTCTCTAAAGAATATGGTAGTATAAGAAATGTTATAAGACTTGCATAAGGATGTGTTTTGATCCTATTCATATTGTATTTATGTTATGATGTTGACAAGAGATAACATTAATGTTGACTGTATGTTATGTATGTTGTACATTTGGGTATTATATACAAGAATTATTAAGATGATGAGGGAAACATAAGTAAATCTCTCTTGATCTAATTGTCATTAAATAATTTTTAAATAAGGATTTAGTGTTATGTTTTCTTGATAATTATAATAGAAATATGTGTTGAGATAAAAGCTTATAAAAAATCAATTCTTGTTCTAGCTTTGTTAACATATCTGTAGGAGATTAAATTGTGTACTTGGATGTGATTGTTTATATCTTCACTATTGCATAGTATTTTTTGAACTATTATTGAATATTTAATTGCATGCTATGTTGGATAACATTAGATACACATAAAATTATGCCAAAGGGTGACTCATATATATACCCTCTAATATCATATGCATGATTAAGTAGCAGAGAATTTTGTGTGAGTAAAAATGACTCAAATTGTTATATCTTAATTATATAATAAAAAATTTAGCCAAAGTAATGTTATAGATGAGACATTTTCATTTCACTATACTTATATTTTAGATTATTTTTATTATAATTTAGATATAGTAATGGATTCCATAGTCTAATTGATTGTTCCATGTAATAATGTTATTACACACATGGTTTTTGGTTGTTTTCTTGATATCCTCACTATTATTATATTCCCCTTTATGAAGGGTAGGGCCACTCTTCAAAGGGAGGTGTGTGGGATAATATTGGTATATGGTTAGAGGTAAATCACTCAGGTGATTCTCCCCCTCTATCAGTTGATTCAACTAGATAGAATTATGCCCAAGCTATGTGATGGATCATGGAGCTATACTTAGAAGCTCATATTGTACTTTTGTACTATCATTATATATATTTAATGTTGTACCTTGTACCCTATTTTTGGTGTGTAATAAAGATAATAGTGGATATGCACTTGTATAAGTATTTTAAGTTATAATAGTAGTGTCTATAATTTGTATTTTAACTGATTCATGGATTATATCTACATTTATAGTACTTAGTATATCTTAATGATAAAATGATCCATTTGTTAGCTTAATGATTTTTTCAATTATAGATTACTAAGTGATTTTTATTATACCAGTGAGTTGATGTGATAAATGCATCTATTACTTAAAGTTAATTTATTTCACAGTTTTTAAACAAATTTCTATAATTAATCTCAATAGTAATGTTAAAATAATTTAGTATTGTTTTGAGTTAGAACCAGTTGGATCTAACATTGTCATATAATAGATTAAGGTTTAGATATTAGAACTAATGATTCCATTAATCTAAATTCTATTATCATAATTTTACATAAATCAGAATGGTGTGAGTTAGATTGATCGATGAGAGCCTTTATAATGCTAAATCTCAGGTTTATCCTATTCAACTAGTAGTAGATCAAGATAAAAAAACCTGATCAGATTATCATGGTTATGAATGATACTCATCATAATATAACATGTATTTAATGAGAGGTTCAATGCCCTAAAGATTAAAATAAATAAGAGGTACCTAAATAACACCCTATCAAATAAGAGGTTCATCAGGAGAAGAAGCATGAGGAAATGCATTAGGATGATAGAGCTCAAATATCTACAAAATTATCATGAGACATGAATAAATTAAATCCACAAAAAATTTATGGTATGATTTTGGGTGATAGAGTTGAAGCTTAGATCACATAGGTATAAAACTATTTAAAGATTAGAAATTACTCTAAGGTCACTAAAGCTATGTGGGAAGTTTACCGATTAGCTTGTGAAGTAGGAACATGGTGGGCTAAAAAAAAGATTGAGATGAATATGTATTAAACTACCTCCATATGGGAACAATTCTTTACTCTTTTAAAAGTGTGGTGGTTACCTAAGATTAAATTTGACTAAAATTTGATAATTTTTTTAAATTTAAGGCATTGAGATTTGTCAGTGAATGAGTATTAGGAGTAATTTACCAAGATCTTGAAATATGTTCCACATTATCATAAGGATGAGTGTTTCCATATCCAAATATATATAATGGGCTTAAAACCCCAAATTATATGCGAGGTGGATGTATGTAGACCATCCACTATGGATTAGGTGTTTGAAAAAGCTATAAAATAGGAGTAAAAGTTAAAACCTTTGGTAGAAGTTAGATAAATGTATATGAAAAAGTTTGGTAATTCTAGGAATCCTTTTTAAAAACATAACTAGATATATAATGGAAATTATAAGAATTGGTTCAATAGTCATAATAAAAGGTTTGCTAATACCTTAGGGAATATGAAGCCAAGAGGAAATTTAGAGAGGGTTTTAAGGGTGCAAATTAATCTTAGAGGAAGGGACCTATAGGAGGATGTTTCACTTATGGAGGTTATTAATATGCCAAATAATATCCTCGATAGAAGATTAATGGAAAGAATAAGAATGAAACTTATTCTTAAAAGTAGGTAAAATTCTAGTAGCAAGTCCACATGACATTGTTCAATCAATAGGCTGAATTCCAAGCATCTCCCATTAATGTGTTAGGTACTCTTTTTGGTCATATAATTACTATTTTGATTGATATTAGACCTATTGAATGTTTTATTTCTCTTATAATGTTAAATAAATTATCTAGAAAATATGGTTATATAGAAAATACATGGTCAGTGTAGTATGGGAATGAGTCCAAGGTCAAGGTTGATAGATGTCTCATGGAAGTTAAAATTTAATTATCATAATTCACCACAATTATAGATATCTAAATAGAATTTTTAGGGTCATATGTCATGATCCTAAGAGTGAATTACATATCTAGGAATAAATCCAAAGTGGATTTATTCTTTAAAAAGGTTTAATGTGAAGATGATTTGGGAACCCTAACCTAAATCTAGGGAAATCAAAGAGAGTTGAAGCTCAAGAAAATTTATGCCATTTAATCAAAGAAGGAAAAATGCAAGGGATATCAAGCACTCATTATAAAAATGGTTTAATTTGAAAAATCTAAGGAACCCATCTTAGACTATTATCTCATTCTGTAATAATTTTAGGATGTCTTTCTTAAATAATTGCCAATTTTGTGTTGGGAGAAGAAAACTGGATAAGAAAGCTACGTAGGATATTCTTTGAATATTCATGCATTATATATGAAGTTATCAATTAATGTATTTTTTATATCCTCTTAGTTTTTGAAAGGATAGAAGGGGAATAATCTCCTCATTTTGGCACCAACGTATGAAGAATAATATGAATAGTCAAGAACTATATAGACTATAAAGATGTATGCTTGTATGAAAAAGTTGATGACCCTTTTTTGAGATCAATATAGAATTTTTGGTTCATGGTTACCTATCAAATTTCCTATGTTAATCCTTATTTGGGTTATTATGTTTAATTCTTTGGTCTTATCTACCTTAATGTAATCAAAATGATATGTACACTTAAGTAACTCTTGTTTAATATTAGTTTCTTCCTATCACACAATCATTTAATTTTGTCATGCTTTGGGTAAACATGAATTCACTACACTATCCTGTATAAACTAATAAAACTTAGATATCCTCATCCTTAGCATGTTCTATTACATCAGGAATGTCTACTAACAATGGTGTGGTGAGTTTAGAAACACTCCTAGAGAAAGCTATGCTAAGATGGTTACAAGGACAAGGAGATATTGAAACTTGGTTAGACCAGAAAATATGGCACTTCATAGAAGAATAATCTAAAAGAAAAGGTCTCACCATGAGTGAAATAATTCAAGATCGTATATACTATAGACTCTATGAAAATTTTTGGTGCAAAACTACCTAAATTTTTGGATAATTTGTTGAAAATACTAAAGTAATATTACTTCCATCATAGAGTGGAATAGACCATTAATTGGATTGAATAAAATATAGACCAGTTAGTGAAACTTGAAACTAATTAGACAAGAGAGATAGACTACTGGGTTGTAACCACTATAGACAGATACACTACTAAGTTCATAGTACAAGGTTATATAGAATTCAAATCTATATAAGACTGATTCATCTAAGGAATCATAGTAAATTTTTTACAATAACTACCTCTTCTATTGAAGATGTTGGTGATGGGAAAGGCCATGGTGCCTATTCCAACTAGTATATAGTAGTTTCTTCAGGCATATGGGGATGTGTGTGTATGAAAGTTAATGATGGATAGATGAATGACTAGAGATTGATATTAATTATAGAATGGAGACATGAGGGAAGAAGAGTCAAAAGAAAACTCTAGATTCAAAAAGGGAACTATGATAATAGAATAGATGGAATAAATAGATGGATACCAAAATAGTTATAAATAGAAGTAAGAAAAGTAGTAGAGTAGATTATGAATGAGTGCACATAAGTGATGAGAGAGATGATTATTGAAGGTAAAATAAATATGATGATGTTGTATTATGGAAAAAATAATGAGAAGATGAAGAGCGAGTATAAAAAGAGATGTGTGAAGAGGAAGATGAGAGTAGTTTAGGAGTAGAATAGATAGAAGATATAAGTAATGTACTACTACAGGAAAGGGTATTGATAGAGGAAGAAGAATTAGAAAGAGAAAAATAACTTAGTCATATGTTAATCACAAGCTCAATAAAAACAAATAAAAAATTCATGGGAAAGGATTATTCACCATAAGTGTATGCATCCCTGCAACCCAATCTTATATATCCTAGTAGAAGTTTTCAACTAGCTGAGTAGGAGGAGAAAGTTGGGAAAAATCATTTTTATAAATCATGAAATATTAGGGCATAAAGATTAAAATAATATAAATTAAGAAGGATTTGAAGTATATATGATTAGGTGAAGTTGAACAACAACAAAAAGGAAGTGCAAATAAGCAGAGTGTGCATGAAAATTCCTCTAGTGCATAGAGTAGTATGTAGGCAAGAACAATCAAGATATAATCACCTCAAATAATAGATGCATAGAAAACTCCATCTATACCAGTCACTATGATAAATTAGTGAGGAGGATTCTTAAATTTGGCCATCTAAGATGGGTCTATAGACCCTGAACACTACCTTCTAACTTGTAAAATGAAATGACAAGTTAAGGGTGTCATCGATGAAAATTTACAAAAGTGTGAATTAATAGGGGCTCTAGTTGGAAGAGCATTGGAGTTCATATACAAAAGAGATATATAACAATAAAATATCAAATATGTTTAATATTGGCTTGTCATAGAATTTAAGATTAAGAAATGTACTAGCCAAATAATATAAAACTTGGAAGAGATAAGGAAAAAGTCTAGAGAGTTGGTCTATAACTATGATCATAGATTTTATGGTGTAGTGAACAAAGAATTTGATAGATAAATATAAGGTATCATGGATTGTCGAAGGATTGTGAGGCAAGATTCAATTTAACATTATACAATTGTAATATGAGACAAAATCAGATGCCAGAGTTGCTACACTACATGTAGAACAAATTGAAGATTATGGAAAATCCCCTACTACTAATTCTAAATTTAAAAACACATTATAGCCTTTCATGAAAATAATGGAGAAGTATTATGAAATATAAAAACCCTAACTGAACATGTGGTGTACAAAGTGTGGAAAAAAAGGACACCACTAATATGATTATCCTAAAGTAAAGATGAAATTTTGTGAACTTTACTGAGTAGTAGGGCATGCCATGATATAGTGCCATCTACTATAGCAATATATCAAAAATATTTATAATTTTCATTGTAATTTATGAAAATCAATGAACCATGATGAGAATAATTATAGAGCTTTGAAGTAACTTAACGAGGGTATCTCCAAAAATGTGTTTGTCATTACAGTGTAGTAAATCTTCTTAGTGAAGAAAATAATCCCAAGACCAGAGGTTGATAACAACTATGTGACCCAAATGGGTCCATAATGGATTTTAAGTTAACCACAGTACAAACCTCATAGCTTGGCTAGATAGACCCCTTGGTTTCTAGGATGGGCACCCCCATCCCATCAATACTAGTATATAACACCTTAGAGGTCACCCATAATATAACCAAAATAGTTGATTTGGGTTCTCGAAGCTATACAACAACAATTCAGTATGGGAGATATTGATTAGTGGTACTAACATTACAATTTTTCATAACCACACAGAGGATACCAAGGGGGGTATCAATCTAATAGAGGAGGAGGTAAAGGTATTTACATATTAGGACACTAAGGCAATAAAGGAAATAACTACAAGTGGCCTCCCCTACAATGTTATATATGTGGAGAGTACAATCATGTCCAAAGAAACTGTCTAATAAATTCATAGAGACAATCATATTTTTCATACTGTAGAGTGTCTAATCAACATGATAGAGAATATTGTCATATTTTATATAAATAGATAAAGGATAAAGTTATTCAAAATTCAAACATGGTAACTGTAGAACCTAAATAAAATGCCTTTTTAAACATTATGACATGGAAACAACATGCAAAAAAAGGATTTCCTCCACTTGAGATGCCTTAGGATCAGGGAATTAAAAATATTAGACAAGATAAATACCTAGATCCAACTGTATAAAAAAATTCTTATGAATGAAGCTATGTAGTTGCTAAAAAAAATTCAATAAAAGGAAACTATTGATGGTGATGTTATAGCAATTAATGTGCAAATATATGGTCAAATTTTGTGCTTCATAAGATAAGACAGAGTTATCACTACACTAACATATATACTAAAACTTTTGATTACAATGAGTACATATCACATAACATCATGAATCTATTACATAGTCTTTTGGAATGTGTGCATCATGGCCAGCAAAAGACAAAAGACTAGTCTGGTATGTCAAGATGAAGAAACTATGGGATGTTGATGCATGAATTGATATTGAGGTTTCAAGATACGAGATCCCAAATGTTGTCTTTGATTTTGGTAGCACAGTAAATATGATTCCTAAATTAACATGAGAAGTGATTAAATGACCATGAGCTAATGCTAGTGGTAAAGCAAGTTTATAAGTAACATGGTTTATCACTTACATAACCTCGAAAGATCCTGCATATTTATGTGCCAATTTGGTTTATTTTATAAATTTGATATAAATCTTTTATGGTTTAACATGCCTAAAAAACTTGTCTCCAATTATTAACTACATTGTTATTCTTTTCAGATCATTATAATGCTTCTACCTATCATTTGCTTCAAATAACCTTTGTCTAATTAATTTCACATGTTCTTATATTTCAACAAGTATATCAAGTTCAAAAATCACTCTACCTTCTAATCCATCCCATATAATATGTGTTTTGCATTTTTTGTTATATCAAATCTCAAAAGGTGTCATTTTCAAAGCTGAATGGAAATAATTATAGTAAGTAAATTACACTGAAGGAAGATATCCTAATAACTCTAAGCTTGGCTAACTATGAAATAGTTGAGCCTACTATCAGATTAGAGGACATTGAGATTAAAGTCACAAACTTGTCTTTGTAAGGAGATTTTGAGGTCATAAACATGAAGACTACATAAATGCACTACCTTGCATTGTTAAGATGAAATGGATGTATGATGGTTAAATGAATATCAATACAATACTCAACTATCTTGAGGCACATCAAGGCAATAAGGTTATGGTCATTCTTCTTAGTAGAGTGTACAAGCCATATATAATTCCTATTGAACTAGACTCTCCATATGTTACACAAGAAACTAGTTCAATGAAGGTAAATACTAAGGAGAATCCAAATGGTTTATGTATAGCATAATGTAACTTCTTGTACTAGCTTACCAATCCTATAGTATAGTCATTGATCACCAATCAATTGAACACATGAAAATAATGGAGACTAAAAATAGTATTGACACATCTAGTTGTATATTAGTTTGTTATTGAAAATTGTGTCTCCATGTCTATAAAATCTCCCACACACTCACAAGTTGATTTCCTATATCAAGATGATGATCACATGTAAGATTACATAGAACTAACAAGGGAAGACATAATGCCCTTGTAAACAACTTCTTATATCAGTGGCAATTCAAATATGCATCTCCTTAACTGGGCCTATAGTGACCATTAAATACAACCCATGAAGATGGTCTTTGCATACAAATAATAAATACATGTATACTATGAAACAAAGGGTATCAATGATTTTATTATATGCTTGTAAGTTCATATTTAGACTATCAATCAGTGGGATGGCACTCTAAATTATGTCTCAAATCGAGTTGATATAACCTGGTGGGTAACTCATAAATATAATCAACTTGAGTGGGATGATGCTTGTGAACTCATGATCAATATATTTTAGCTACCACAATTTATCCACACTAATTAGCCATTTTTTCAAGAAGGTGAGTGCCTTGAGATTCATGTACATAATGTTTTGAAGTTTGGAATGAGTAATGTGTGAAGCCCAAGTATTGGGTTCATAGTTTCCACTATACACTTTCTCCACTACCCAAAACATGGTAATGCATTAGGAACATAGGAGAGAAACCAAACACTAAGCATAAGTGTAGAGTGATTTCATATAAATTTTTGTCTTTGAAGATGAAAATCATCTAGTTCATAATGCATTATGTAAACTCAAATAATTTGCATGCTGTGGGTGCATGGAATATGTGAGCACCATAATAGAATCAACTACGTAGAAAAGTACATGCTTCAATCTTAAGTCAAGAGTTCAAAGGTATAAATCTGCTAAGACTAAAGAAAATGCTTTGGCATAGCCTTATCACTAAATCTAATATGAGGCAAAAGGTAATGAATACTCTGATTCTGATGCTGATTTAGATTTGAATGATTTATTTGGACTAGAGCATCCTTTATAACCACTCAATGAAACTAGTGTAGTGCTAACTAAAGAAGATAAGTTGTACAAAATCCAAATACTAGAGAAATAAGGTAAAAAAAAGATCTAGGAATTAGTGGATGAAGAAAAATGCAATATATCAATAGCCTCTCAAGAATATGTCACTAACATCATAACAAAGAAGGTTCTAAAACTGGCAAGTGTAGGTGACTAGTGGATGGAGACTAAAATTTTAGAATCCCTACAACTTCTAAGGGATTACCAAGATGTCTTCCCCACCAAATTATTATATTTTCAAGGAGTTAACCCATCTCTTGGTGAGATGCACATTAAATTAAAAGAGTACACATATCTAATCAAGAAGTGACTATATAAACTCAATCCTAAAATGAAGCTAAAAGTAAAGGCATAATTGGATAAAATATAAGATGCAGGGATAATCTATCCAATATAAAAAGCCAACTAGGTAAGCCCAATTGTAGTACAACCCAAAAAAAAGGAGAAATCTAGGTATTTGGGAACTACCACATTATAAATGATGCCTATGTAAATGATCCATTCCTTACAACATTAACAGATGAATTTTTGAAGTTTATCATAGAACATGAAGTATATTCTTTTACAAATGGGTTTAATGGATACCATTAGATTCTAATCATAGAGGAGGATTGAGCTATAATAACTTTTACAATAAAATGGGGTTCTTTTTCATATAGATTCATGTCATTTGGCCTGAACAACATGCCTGTAGTGCTCTCATGCATAGTAGTTATAACATTCAAGGATTTCATCCATGGATTCTTGGAGGTATACTTGGCTGATTGGGTAGTCTTATCTCTATTCAGACAACACTTATCTAAGCTGCATTTAATGTTAGAATAATGTCAATCTCTGTGCATAGCTTTAAATTTGAAGAAATGTTTAATTTTACATCTTTTGGTGTTTTAATCAAACATGTTATTTATAGAGATGACATTTTGGTAGATTAAGATAAAATTGTAACAATCCTAAGTATGCCACTAGCTATTATTTTCACTAAAGTGCACTCATTTATTAGACATATAATATACTACTAAAAATTTATCAAAGGCTATGTAGTGATATAATCTCCACTAGAAGCCTTAATATACAATAATGATAAGTTTACATGGATATATGAATTCCAAGAAGCTTTTATTGAGCTCTAATAATGACTAGTCACTATGCCCATACTTGTTTTCCTAGACTAGACTAAGTTATTTCATGTACATGTAGATGATTTGGGCATCATAGTTAGTGTTATACTTGCATAGCCTAGAGATGATGTGCTTGATTATCCTATCCACTTTTCTAGCGTAAAGTTGTTTGATGTAGAGAAAAATTAAAAAACCATGGAATGGGAAGCATTGGCCATTATGTTCACACTTCAAAAATTCTAGAATTATCTTTTAGCAACACCATTCTAAGTTTTCATGGACCATCAAGCTCTATGATACTTGGTTAACAAACCAATGCTTCGTTGGTTGATATTATTTCAAGAATTTCAATTTTGCATAAATGTACAACCAGGTAAAGAGAATGTGGTACCTAACCACCTCTACCAAATTCCTTAGGGTGAAGAGCCAAAAGAACTACAAGAAAAATCACCTAATGCACACCTATTTTATGTCTCTTTGATTCCTTAAAACATCAAAGCTATTGCAATAATTCCCCAAGCAATGAATATTCCCTACAAACTTTTATGAGAGGGATAAAAATAAATTTATGACCAAATCACTGCCATATACTATCATTAATGGACTACTATATCACCTTAGAAAGGATGAAGTCTTGTGTAGGGTTATCCTTGAATATGAATTCCATTAACTCTTGAAGGAAGCTCATCAAGGATTCATAGGAAGATATTTCATTTAAGAGGCTATAGATAGAAAGATTCTATAGATCATACTATGGTGGCTAAATTTGTTCTAGGATGTACATAGATTTTCACAACATTGTGATATCTACCAACATATGGTAAAACCACTTCAGAAAGATGAGATGCCATTACAACCCTTTCTAGTAGAGTAGTCATTCAAATAATGGGGTATTGATTTTAAAGGACCAATCAACCCCCAAAGTAAGCACATCAAGTCTAGATACATCATTACTATGATATATTATTTCACTAAATGGATTGAAGTTGTTGTAACACCTAACTATGATGTGAAGGATGTAGCAAATGTTTTATATGAAAATATCATTACTAGGTTTGGATGTTTGATCAAACTAGTTATCAATAGAGGAACAAACTTAATAATACTATCAATACCTTGAATAAAGAGTTTACGATCACTCACCATAAAATCACTACCTATTATTTATAGGTGAATGGCCAAGCTGAAGCTTCAAATAAGGTACTAGGGAGAATACTTAAAAATATCTATGATGTCAAGTGAGATGACTGGGAAGATCATATTATTATGATCTTATGGGCATATTACACAAATTATAAAATGACTACAAGATTTACACCATTTTAGTTAGTGTATGGTCTAGAATAAGTCATGCTAATGGAGTACCTAGTACCCAACCTGTGCATCATTATGATTATGCACTTAGGAGAGTAGGAATATATTACTAATCGACTCTTAGAACTAAATAAGATGGATGAGTTTAGATGAATATCAATATGGACACAAGAAATGCATCAGCAAATTTAGAAAGCATGGCACGATAGGAACCTATTCCATAAGAAATTTCATAAAGCTCAGCTAGTTTTATTGTATGATAGTTAGTTCAGAGCATTCCTAGGAAAATTAAAAATAAGATAAAAAGGTCCTTACATTATATATGACTTAACACAATAAGGAATGGTAGTTTTAAGGGATCCATAGGGAACCATATTTCCAGGGTGAGTAAACGGATGTAGGCTTAAGCCCTACTACCAATAGTCTATTGATCTCATTCTGCAAGCTGAGTGGGTACTAAGTAGCAACATATAGATTAGGATTTTTATATTTTACAATTTTTTGTGTTTTTATTTTCTATTTTATTTTTTTTAGTTGATCTCAACATTAAAATTTGTGAATTACAAAGACCAAGCATCTCATGTGCTAGACATGTGCAGGAAGAATCACATGTACCAATGGAAAAGTCAAAGAGGAGATAAAAAAAATGTTGAGTCTAATAAGGATGATGAAATGTCACATCAAAAATATATCCATCATATAATGGTCATCTTATAAAAGTAAATACATGAGCCAAGGGTCAATGGATGTGATCTTTAGAAAATCAACAACTAGTCAACATCAGTAGTTTGTATCCCTCATATGGACACCTACGGATATAATGGCATAACTACACATATGCAATAATGACTAACTAATTTAATGGATAGATAAGAAATTGATTCACCACATATACCATTTCATTCAAGATGAGTGGACATCTAGGCATGACCTCGACATGGAAGCCAAGATGCATGAAATCTATAAAAGGTAAATTTGAACTCCATATTCACATTTCATCTTTAGCATAATTTTGAGAGTTATAGATATCAAGAGCTAAACCATTTCCTTTACATAGAGAACTTAAATTTATTCAAATTTCTTCTCACATAGTTATAAATACTATGCCTCTAATCTGACCCCTCTCTAAATCACAAAAGGAAGCTATGGGTGTTGACATGGTGCTTTGGTAGATAGAATATAATGATAAAGAGCCATTTTAATGCTTGTATGAAGCTAAGTAGAATATATACCATCTATACCTAATTTACATTATGTAATCTCTCACCCTTGTAGTTCCCCATAGATTCCACAATGCAGACATTGAGCACCTACTCTGAATGTCAACCTTTGGTGACATGGGATAAATTATATAAATACTGCTTAGGAGATACAATGATGAAACTATCTATTTAGATCTGAATGAGATGATCACCATCAATACATGATTTATAGCCCAAGCATTGGTCATGATTGCATGTAGAGACTCACTACTATCATATAAGACCAAGATGCCACCTACTTTTTAAGAAGTCTAGGACCTCGATGTGTATCAAAACAAAGGGATTTTGGTTGATGAAATTCTAAATGAACCTATGCAGATCCTCATTCAATGTATCATAAGACACTTTTGGCAAACAACCAAGTCTACCAGACAAATTCTTAAGGGCATTATGGGCATTACTCATAAGATGATCCACTGAGGTGAATAATTTAATTGGATAGAATACTTTAGACAATAATTGTTCAAAAATATTGACAAGTAATATAACACTCCAAGTTAGACCTTTTATTACCACTTCTTGATCCTTTTTTATTTCACATAATGGAAATTTTGTGAGGGGGAAGTGCACCTAGATACAAACTACTAGCTAGTGTAATAGTTCCATAACATCACATGGACATAGGAATAAGGAGCCCTCACACATGAGGAGAAGTTAAAATCATGGTGGGAGGAGTGCTTGGACTTCATCACCACTCACACTAGAGTTCCAATATATGTACTCTAATATTTGTGATAACATGCCAACATCACACTACTACCAAAGGGAGTTTTCATAATAATACATGAGCTTCCATGCTCACCTTTCAAACCACTTCCATTTTTCATTATGATGGATATGGTGTAGGATAAGGTGGTCAATAAAAAATATCACATGAAAAGGTGAGAAACATCCTTATAATCAATACCTCTAGGCATAGATATTACTATGATGAAACCATTTGAACTAACATCTAGTTCACAATAGTAGAAGGGGAAGTAAAAAGTAGACTCTCATTCAGTGTTACCTCCTCTAAAGTGCACAATACATAGAAAAACAAAATGAAAGGATGACCTAAAGGTGCCTTAGAAATCTAGTTCCTACAATCTCATGGAGATGGACTGATACACGTGAGGTCTACCAAGTCATGTTGGCACACATGGCTAGAGACTATTATGATAAGGAAGAATAAAAATAATTAATTTTTTGTAAGGTCATGCACATAGTGAAAATTCATAAGTAGGTTCTAAAAAAACTATGGGTTGAAATCCCCACCTATCCACCTTCCATCATTGTGGATACACTTAAAGAGGAGGTAGAGCAATTGATGCAAAATGGAATTCTTCCTACCAATGACTGCTCTAACATTTTCACCTGATGTCATCTTTGCACCCCTATGAGAGATCCATCTGGAACAAATTTTTCATATGAAACAAATGAGGCAGGAGACTAGAGTCTTAATGACACTCAAGGAACACACATTTGGTCACCTAACCTATTGAGTAGGAAGCACAACCTACCTTAAAATATTTTACACTACCACTATGGCATAAACTAGTTACCATAGGTAGAAAAAAGTAGCAATTTACAAGTTTAGAGGTGCAACCCAAGGAATCCCCACCATCACCATAGGTACAAGATGTTTAAGACATCATACAAAAATAGATCATAATTTAAGAATAATAGGTCACAAGAGAATAAGCTGCTTGCATTGTCAAATAAAGATGTGAGAAGGAAGAAAAGAGGAGAAAAAAAGAAGAAACACAATACCAGTAAGAAACATAGAAATCAAAGGAAGTGGAGGCCACCAAAAAGGCCAAGAATGTAGAGGCAAACTTATAGAAGGATCATGAGATGGCCTTGAAAGCCCAAGAAGTAGTCACCACACAATAAGTGTAAGAGGCAAAAGAAATGAAGGAAAAAGTAGAAAAACAAAAATATCAATAAGACATAATAACCTAGGTATAGTAATAGGTAGAGGAAGATACCAAGAAGAATGATCACCATGATGAAGCCCTATGGAAACATTAATCATAGCCAAAAGCACAAGATCAGGTATAGGCCCAAGCTATGTAAGAACAAGAACTGAAGAAGAAAAAGGAAGAGGAATGGAGGAAGAAGTAATAATAATAATAAATGAAGCATAAGGAAGAAGATGAGGGGAGGAAGAAGAAATAGAGAAAGTAAGCCTAAGATAAAAATAAAAATGAAGAGGAAGATAAGACTAAGAGAGAAGAAGAGGATAAGACAAGGTATAAAGTAGAAAAAAGAAGAAATAAAAAGAGGAGAAAAGTAAGATAAAAGAAGAAGCTAGGAAGAAGAAATAGGAGGAAGAGCCTAAATAGAAGATGGTTGAGGATTTTGCATAATAGGCTAAATTGGAAATAGAGGCCACAATGTAGTAGCAAGCACCCCCCATAATTCAAGCACAAACTCAGTTGCCATAGTTTCTACTAGGAGGTGTATGGGTTTGGGATGTTCTAGTAATCACTTCTTGGCATACCACCTTTTCCCTTCTTTTAGCCACCATATCATACTAGGATATTCTATTAATTATTAGCACATGGCCACTCTTCCAATTAGATAGGAGGCATCTTTAGACATCTCTCACCTCTCCTTGAAGAAATAATTGGAAGGAATGTAGCATTCCAAAAATCTATTGCACAATAGGTGGCCTCCTTATAGCAAGAGTGGGACAAATAAAGGATGATAATGTGAAAATTTAAGCTCAATTACATGAATCAGTGAAGGTAATTGAAGACACTTTTTCAACCTTGGCTTCTTGAGTCATTAGAGAATAAATCATGTTAGATCATTGTAGGCTAATGATACTAGTAACAGAGCTTAAAAAAGACTAGTGCATAACATAACAACTCTATGCAATCAGAAACATGGGCTACATTATGAAGAGTATTAACATGACTTTGATTACTCTACTAGAAGAGTATCAAAGTATTTTATACATCATATTCCTTCAATAACATCAAATTTTATTCACTCTTCTAAATTGAAAGTAGTATCTTGAAAACTCCCTGAGTAACTCCAACATAGACTTTAAGATAGCTACCACAACTCATATAAAAATACACAACTCGACTACATTAACTAATGAAATTAAAATTTCTCTCTATAAATAATTCAATGCTTAGGAAAATGTACGTGACTAAATTCCAAACTAGTAATAGAACATATGACACAATGCATTTGTAGTGGAATAGGCATAGAGATATAAAAAAGATAGACTAGCTAAGTGCATAGATCCAATTGAAGGTCAGTAATAAAAGGGCCAAACTAAGTGATGCATAGAATGAGGAATTGAAATAACTCATCAATAGTTATGTACCAATGTGTTTCTTGATTCATATGTTCTAGTAAGTCATGCTTGATTAGATTCATTCAAGACTAACTTACCTCCATTCTATAGTGAGGTGACTCTAATACTTAATGTTCCTAAGTACACACCACCTTTCAAACTTAAAAAAGTGATAATACTATGTAAAGATGCTTAGAAAGAGGTCAATGATCCTTATATATATCTTTATTCCTTAGAAACACCACCTCTTACTAGTTGAGTACTACACAACGCACAAGTTTTTGAAAAGTGTTGTATAATTTTGAACAAAATTTTGCATTAGGGATGACTAGTGAGACAAGCAGGGTTGGGATGGTTGAAAACCTATAAAGGGAAGCCACTTGGTTATTATATCCTATTGAAAACTTGAAAGGGTGGTAGGTTGGTATGTTTCTTAGTTGAAAATGTGAAAGGGTGGCTAAGTAGTGAGTAAGAGGTGAAAATCAGAAATGGTGCTTTGAGTGATTAATGTGACTCTTTCTAGTCTACCCACATTTTCAGTTTCTACCCTTAGTGCATAGGTATATGAACATGTGATCTTGTCTTAGGATGAGATAAAACTTTATGTATGTGAAATTTTTGGGAGAAGAAAACTATATAAGAAAGATGCATAGGATATTCTTTGAATATTTATGTGTTATATATGAAGTTGTCGACTAATGTATTTTGTCCTATCCTCTCAGCTTGTGAAAGTATAGAAGGTTAATAGTCTACTAATTTTAGGGATAATGTATGAAGAATAATATGAATAGTTAGGAACTATAGTGAATATAAATATGTATACTTATATGAAGAATTTGATGACTTTTTTTAAGATCAATATAGACTTTCTGGTTCATGGTTACTTGTCAAATTTCTTATGTTAATCCTTATTTGTGTTATCTTGTTTAATGCTTCACTCTTATCTATCATAATTTAATATAAATTCTTTGTAAACTTAAATAACTCTTATTTAATCTTAGTTTCTTCCTATTTCATAATCATTCATTTCTATTGTGCTTCAAATAAACATAAATTCATTGTACTATCCTGTGCAGACTAATAAAAATTAGCTAGCCTTGTCCTTAGCTATTTTGTTGAATCAAGAACCTCTCCTAAAATTTTGCCTAAAAAAGAATTTTATTTCTCTATATATTTAATTCTAATATTAGAAGTGTAATCTAAGTTACCTTATAAGATGACAATAATAAATTTGATTGAGTTGAAGGCACAATTTTTGGAAATGTTGACTAAGGGTTTGATTTGACTGAGTGTTTCATATTACAGTGCACCTATAGTTTTAATAAAGAATAAGGAGGAACCCTTCATTTTTGCATAGATTAAAACATGCTCAATAAATAAAAAATATAAAAATAGGTACCTAGTACATCACATCAATGATATTTTTTATCAATAGCAGGGTGTTATAGTCTTTTCAAACATATATATTCAAGTACAATACTATATACATAGTATTTTCAAATGTTTATCAATTACTAATGTTCCCTATCTTGTAAAAACCTATCAAGTATTAATCTTTTTAACATTTTGGCCTCATAGGCCAAAATTTAAACCCCTATCATTCTAAGATTTGATGACCATTACCTCAGCTTGATTTTTTATCCCCCATAGTGTCTTTGTTTTTAAAAAAAATGACTAACTTAAATGCTAGAGGAACCAAACCATCATTGAAACACCATGCAAGAGAAATTTTGGAGAAGGAAACATGCATAGTGGTGTCAAGTTAAATCATCATAAAGTAACAATTTTGATTCAAATATTCCTAAGTCTAAACATGTTACTAACAAGTGTCATGATCATGAAAGCCTAGAGCAAATCTAACAATGAGTGGTGATTAATGAGGTCAGTGGGTCCCAAAGATATAACAGAGTGCATTTATTTATGAACTCAAAAATTAATGGTGAGTTTGTATTCAAAAAGTTAGAGGATCTTATGATTAAACACATTAATGACAAGTGCAAGATCTTGAGTGCCCATATGTAGATCCAATGGAATGTAGTTAAAGATAGAATCAATGGGTCCAAATAGATCAATGGAATGTGTGTAATCATACAAATAGATCTAATGGTAAACAATGGGTCAAAAGGTTAGTGGATCCTAGAGTCAAATGCATGGGTGATAAGTGTCTTAAGCATATTAAACTGGCAGAAGATCTATAGCTCACATTCATTTGTATTGACAAAGATTTGTAGTTTGAGTCAAGGTCAAAAAGTCAATAAAAATAAAGAGGTTTGAGGTTACCAAGTGTCTTAATTTGATAGGCCTAAATCAATGATCAATGACCAATGAAAAAGTCAATCCTAGGAGATTTATGATAGAGATCAATGAGGTGGTTTTTGACCCAAACCTAGGAATAACTAGAATGGATATTTCAAGTTTGAATGATGCCATTGAAGCCTAGGTCAAGGATCAATGGATAGCATTAAAATAAAACTTCTTGGAACAAATGGGATAATGGAAGATATCCAAAATTTATGGTATGTTCAAGATTATAGTAAAGAGTGTGTTCTGTAATGGATCTCAATCAATTAAGATCTCTTAAAAAAGCATCAATGTAGTGAGAAGTGGGAGAATGAATGGTGAAACTATTGTAGCTATTTTTTGAGATGGCCCTGATTAATCAAGAGAATTTTATGGAGCATAAATGGAAGGTGTGTTAAGTTGTGGAGCTAAAAGCTTCACTGTTGAGTTCATGCAAAGGTTACTGGACTAACATAGTCACCAACATTGGTAGTATCACCAACATTGGTCAGGCGTGGAGTAGATCTGACTGACATTAGTCAGGGATCGGCTGACATCAGTCATATGCAGACTGACAACAACCGGCATTGGTCACCTATGTGTGCGTGTGCATTTGCATGCGTTTCTAGAATTAGATTTGTTCTAATTTTAGGATGGACAGAATGTTTGCATGTAAAGACTAATTTTAGTCTTGAGTCTGTGTTTCTAATTATTGTAATTGGAAAGTCTAATTATTGTATGCCTTGGATCTTATTTAAGAGACCCATGGGGCATGTATTGTAATTATCCAAGAAAGCAAGTAAGCAAGGTCAATTAGATCTGTAAGGTGCAAGATCAAGGAGATCAGTTGAAGCTAGGGAATAACAACTTGGTTATTGAGTTGGTTTTAATTGATTGAGAGGGAGAGCTCTTGAGAGAAATATTGTATGCCCAAGAGGTGTGGAAGAGTGAGATTTCTTCATTGTATTTTAGAAGAGTTTAATACAAGATTGGTTATTTCTTGTATCTCCTATTATTTATTGTTTTTGATTTCTAGTTACTTATTACTTCTAGTTCAATTCCATGTTTAGTTGCTTATACAAAAGTAATCAATTGTACTCCAAGTTCCTAACAGCTGGTATCAGAGCTAGGATCACTAAAAAGGGGTAGAGCAGGTTAGTGTTTGTTGATTATAGGTTCACTCATAGGGGTTTTTGTTTGAGTGGGAGCAAAGCAATGGCAGAAGAAATTAAACTAAGAATAGATAAATTTAGTGGCAAGAATTATCAATTATGGAGGATGCAGATAGAAGATTATCTGTATCAAAAAGATCTATTTTTACCATTGGGTGGGGTTACAAGCAAGCCCACATAAATGCAAGATGAAGAATGGAATGTTCTTGATAGAAAGGCTCTGGGATCTATAAGATTGATCCTGGCATCTTCTGTGATTTCTAATTTATCACAGGCAAAGACAACGGTTGAATTAATGGATACTCTGGCAAACTTATATGAAAAACCCTCAGCTTTAAATAAGGTATATCTTATGAAGCAATTATTTAGTTTGCAAATTCAGGAAGGTGGATCTGTATATATTCATCTTAATGATTTCCATGAAATTGTAAATCGGTTAAATTCAGTCAAAATAGTTTTTGATGATGAAATTAAGGCTCTCTTAATCTTATGCTCTTTACCTAAAAGCTAGCATAGTTTGGTAATGGCAGTTAGCAATACTGCATTTGCTTCAAATATCTTGAAATTTGAAGATGTTGTTAGTGTAATCTTTAATGAATAAATTCACAGGAAAAGCACAGGAGAAACATCAGGTAATGCTTTAAGTATTGAAAGCAGGGGAAGGCAAGAGAGAAGGGCAAGCAAAGGAAATCAAGGTCAAAGATGGGAAGGAGATCCAAATCCATAAATGGAGGTATAATCTGCTGGAATTGTGGAAAGAAAGGGCATGCAAAGAAAGACTGCTGGTTGAAGGATAACAAAGAAAATCAGCAAAAAGGTAATAAGGAAGCAAATGTTGTAGGTATTGTTGCACATGATGCTCTTATATTTTATTTGGATAGTCAAGTAGAATCATGGGTTTTAGATTCTGGTGCTTCTTTCTATGCAACTCCAAATAGAGAATTATTCAATGATTATGTCCATGGAGATTTTGGAAAAGTTTATTTAGGGGATGGTGAGCCTTGTCAAATTGTTGGAAAAGGAAAAGTGCAGCTGAAATTACGAAATGGCAACACATGGGTGTTGAAAGATGTCATGCATGTACCCATCTTGAAGAGGAATCTAATTTATATAAGAAAGTTGGGTGATGAGGGTTGCATAGTAACTCTCATAGCAAAATCTTGGAAAGTTTCCACGGGTGCACTTGTATTAGCAAGAGGTAAGAGAGTAGGTACACTTTATCTATCTACTTGTGTTACTGATTATTCTCCTTCTATTTTATCTACTTCAGATATAGATGCAAAGATGTGGCATTATAGGCTTGGTCACATGAGTGAGAATGGAATGAATGTTCTTAAGTCAAAAGGTAATCTTTTAGATTTGAAAAGCATAGATCTAGATTTTGTGAGCACTTTATTTTTGGGAAACAAAAGAAGGTGAGGTTTCTCAAGACTAGGTCAACAAAGAAGGAGCACAAGTTGGAGCTTATTCACACAGATGTGTGGGGACCAGCTCAGGTAGCTTCTATTAGAGGATCACAGTATTATGTTTCTTTCATTGATGATGCTACAAGAAAGGTATGGGTTTATTGTATAAAGAGGAAATCTGATGTTTTTGACACATTTAAGAAATAAAAAGATTTGGTTGAGAATGAAACAAGTTTGAGATTGAAGTGCCTTAAATCTGACAATAATGGTGAGTACTGTAGCGATAAATTCAATAGTTACTATTTTATGAGTGGAATATGCAGGGAAAGGATGGTTTTAAGGACACCTCAGAAAAATGGAGTTGCTAAAAGGATGAATAGAACAATAATGGAGCGTGCACGGAGTATGAGGTTGCATGTTGGTTTGCCCTTAACATTTTGGGCAAAAGCTGTAGATACTATGGTTTACCTGATTAATAGAGGGCCTTCTACTACTCTGGATGGTGGAATTCTAGAAGAGGCTTGGATAGGTAAAAAGGTTGATCTTTCATTTCTCAGAGTTTTTGGTTTTGAAGCTTTTGTGCTCGTTGATAAAGAAAATAGAAAGAAGCTGGATGCTAAATCTATGTGGTGCACTATCATTGGTTATGGCTTTGGAGATTTTGGATTCTAGTTGTGGAATTTAGAAACTAACAAAATTATTAGAAGCTATGATGTAGTTTTCATTGAGAAGGTGATGTACAGTGATCAGCTCAAGAGGCTGAATAATTCTGAGCAGGGCAATCTTGATTTGGATGAGATAATGATCCAAAATGAGCTCGCGGGTAAAAATCATCACTCACAAGAAAACATAGAGACCAATGTTAGTTAGGTAACTGACATTAACAGTCAAGCAGGAACTGACGTTGGTCAGACAGTAACTGACATCGGTCAGGTTGGTTAGGTGGAACCGACGTCGGTCAGGTACAGACTGAGAGTTGATCGAGATCGGTCATTGACAGAGAATTTGGGTGGACAACAAGCTATAAATGAGTCTCAAATGCCCATAAGGAGGACTGAAAGGGTATAATTTAGGAAATAGTGGGAGCATGGCATGAATGAGGAAATTGATTCCTTGGAAAAGAACCAAATGTGAGATTTGGTTGAGTTGCCAGTCGAAAAGAAAGCACTAAAAAACAAATGGGTATACAGGTTAAAGGAAGGAGAGAATGGACAAATGAGACATAAGGCCAGGTTGGTAGTAAAGGGATTTACACAGAAACTAGGTATTGATTTTGGTGAAATCTTTTCTCCTGTAGTAAAGATGACTTCTATTCAGACTGTATTGTCTTTAGTTGCTATTGAGGATTTGCATCTTGAGCAGCTTGATGTTAAGACAATGTTTCTTCATGGAGATTTGGATGAAGAGATATATATGGATCAGCTGGAAGGTTTTGAGGTCAAAGGTAAGGAGAAACTTGTGTGCAGGTTGAAGAAAAGCTTATATGGTCTTAAGCAAGCTCCAAGACTATGGTATTTAAGGTTTGACAGGTTTATGATAGAGCATAGCTTTAGTAAATGTCAATCTGACCATTGTGTTTATTTTAACAGATTGGATAATGGTATTTATATTATCCTATCACTTTATGTAGATGATATGCTTGTTGTAGGTTCACACATGAAAGTAATTATTGAGCTAAAGGTAAAATTAGCTGACACATTTGTCATGAAGGATTTAGGAACAACAAATAAAATCCTTGGCATGAGTATTACGAGAGATAGGAAAAATTACAGGCTAATTTTTTCTCAAGAGGATTATGTGAATAAGGTGTTGGAGAGGTTCTATATGCAGGATGTAAAACTGGTAAGCACACCTATGGTTGGACACTTCAAGTTGAGCAAAGAACAGTGTCCTAAATCACATCATGAGGTTGAGTACATGAGAAAAGTTCCATATGCTTTAGTAGTTGGGAGCTTAATGTATGCAATGGTATGTACTAAACCTGATATTTCCCAATCAGTGGGAGTTGTCAGCAAGTTTATGGCCAATCCAGGAAAGGAACACTGGAAAGTAGTTTAGTGGATTCTCACATATCTAAGAGGGACTAGTAGCAGGTATTTATGCTATGCAGGGTCAAGCATTTCTCTACATGGGTATGTAGATTCGGATATGGCAGGTGACTTAAATGGCAGGAAAAGCACCATAGGATATGTGTTCACTATTAGTGGAATGGCGGTTAGCTAGATTTCAAAGTTATAGAAGGTTGTGGCCCTGTCTACTACAGAGGTAGAATACATTGCAGTCACAAAGGCTAGCAAGGAAATGATATGGATGCCACGATTCATGGAAGAGTTGGGAAAGGAGCAGGAGAGTTGTAGATTGTACAGAGATAGTCAAAGTGTAATTCATTTGGCAAAGAATTCAGCCTTTCATTCAAGAACCAAACATATATAGCTTAGGTACCACTTCATTAGATAGATATTGGAGGATGGACAGTTGAAGTTGGAAAAGATCCATATGGATAAGAACCCTATAGATATGTTAACAAAGTCGATAACAAAGGAGAAGTTGAATCTTCATTCAAATTTTGTTGGTCTTCAAGATTAAACTTGAAGAGGGAGAAATAAGCCAGAGAAACAAGATAGAGGATGTTGCTGTACAGGTACAGGTGCAGCTATTTATCTCCAAGTGGGAGATTGTTAAGTTGTGGAGCTAAAAGCTTCACTATTGAGTTCATGCAAAGGTTTCTGGACTAACAAAGTCACCGACATCAGTAATATCACTGACATTGGTCAGGCATGGAGTAGACCTGACTGACATCAGTTAGGGATCAGCCGACATCAGTCATATGCAGACTGACAACAACTGGTGTCGGTCACCTGTGTGTGCGTGTGCATTTGCATGCATTTTTAGAATTAGATTTGTTCTAATTTTAGGATGGACAGAGTGTTTGCATCTAAAGACTAATTTTAGTCTTGAGTCTGTGTTTCTAATTATTGTAATTGGATAGTCTAATTATTGTATGCCTTGGATCCTATTTAAGAGACCCATGGGGCATGTATTTTAATTATCCAAGCAAGCAAGTAAGTAAGGTCAATTAGATCTGCAAGGTGCAAGATCAAGGAGATCAGATGAAGCTAGGGAATAATAACTTAGTTATTGAGTTGGTTGTAATTGATTGAGAGAGAGAGAACTCTTGAGAGAAATACTATGCGCCCAAGAGGTGTGGAAGAGTGAGATTTCTTCATTGTATTCTGGAAGAGTTTAATATAAGATTGATTGTTTCTTGTATCTCCTATTATTTTTTGTTTCTGATTTCTAGTTACTTATTACTTCTGGTTTAGTTTCATGTTTAGTTGATTATACAAAAGTAATCAATTATACTCTAAGTTCCTAACAAGGTGATTATAACTAATATTATAAATGGAATTTAGATCATTAATGACCCCTTCATTCTAAAAATTCTCTCCATGGATTTTATTTTTTCTTATAAATATAGGCATTAAGTTCTTGATTTTTATCCCTTGACTAGGTATAGAAAACCTCTACTAAAATCATTTTGCCAACTTTTTAAAAGCAATATAAGATAATTATATATTATAGTTAAATGGTAAGTGTACATTATTGTATTTTTATTTATAGAGTGTATTGTGATTATTCATCACCTGTGTATCTTTCACATACCTTACTTTAAGACTGTTAGTTTCTTGTAGGTTATGTGAAGTGTTACCTAGTTAGGTCTCTTTTAAAGTGTCATAATTCCATAGTGTCTTATATAGACCTCTCTCTTTCTATCCTTAAAATTTTAGGTCTCTTCTTAACCTTCATAGAAAATACTCATGTTTGGAACCTTATTATTAAATTTGATAAATTCTTGTCTCTGTTGGATTCATTAGTAGTCATGAAAGTGTCTAAGTTGAGAGTGAATCATTAAACATTTGATGAATCACCACATATAATAGGTTTTCATTCATGTATTTTATCCCCCTTTTCATCTTAATAATTTAATTTTTATGAAAACATATTGAAATTATCATATCTAAGGAGCTAAACTCATTAAAAACCTTAGAGGTCTGACTCAAAATTAGGTAACATGCAAGCTAAGGTCATTCCCATGTTGGACTAGGTTTAAAATTATGACTTGAACACTTCTAATTTCAACTACGGTGCAACCCAATCTTATAATAGTACTGGAATTCCTTGTGGGACCTTAATCAAGGCATATAGACATCAACTTAGGATAAATTGGTAACATAAAAGAACACTTGAAAGTCTTAGAGCAGTCATCGGTAGATTGCAGGGAGATTTCAAACACCAAATCTTGACCAAGTCTACCTCAAAAAGTAATCAATTTTATTTATTTGAATTTACTTTAGATATTTAATGGAGGAAAATGGTACCAGTCTCAAACCCCAACCTATCACCCCCTAATTTTCCCACATCTCCAAAATCTACATTTTTTTTCCATATTCAATCCAATAAAATTCCATGAAAGCAAATGCAAATAGCAAGGCCTAGATTGTAATATTTTATACCCTTAAATGGTGGAAACCCTCTTAATGTTCAACAATATGATGATCTCCCTACTACCTCTTTGCAGAGTCTACCATAATTTACAATACAAAACTCTACCACACCTGTAGAGCACATAGATGACATTGTAAACCTTTTCTCAACGCATAACATTACACAAGAGAATATAACCATGAGACTAATAGCCACATCCTTGAAAGGTAAATCCCTATAATGGTATAGGGGTCTAACTCCTACCTTAATCAATACCTAGGCTGAGTTTGGTGAGTGCCTATGTAAGTATTTTAAGGATAAAAGTGACCATGTGTCATTTTTTGAATAACTCACCTTAATTAGGAGGGCATATTAAGAATATATGGTTTATTTCAACTATATATTCCAAAAAACTTGGGATAAGATCCCTATAATTATTAATCCTACAGCCAATTATTATTTTATTTATTATTTAAGAGCATTGAATTTAAACATTGTAGTCATGATCTAATCTATGGGTGGGATAACTCTGCTTGAGGCTTATAAGATATCTATAAGGGAAGAAAACTATTTGATACAAGTATGGAAACTCATGTCAAGACCTCTCATGCCATTTATTTTTTATTTTTAGCCAACCAAACCTACCATTTCTTCATTTCCCACTCCAAACAATCAATCACAACCTAATGATAATTACGTGGACAAATTTTCAAATATTGTGAGCTTGTTGAAGGCATAAAACAACAAGATAGTGGATATAGAGAGATAGAAACAAAATTCATATAGGCCATATCAATATCCCTTCCAAGCTTAATACCCTACTGAATCCTACAATACACCCCCTTATCCATCAAACCAATAAGCCCAAGGCTAAATTACTCAAGGTAGATCTTATAATAACTATAATATTATAGCTATAAGTATCTCAAGAGCCTTAGTTACCACATAAAATAACCTTGCACAAGAGGGTCAATAGTAATCAGGAGGGTAGTATAATGAGATGGTAATGGATAAAAGTGGAGAAATGTATTAGGATCTTAGTTGGTAGCATGTTCTTTCATTCCATGGCCATGACACAATGCCTCCTCCACCACAAGACCCCCCAATGAATCATGATAATATACCTACCATAACATCATTGGAATCTCAAATTCAATAAAAAGGGAACATGGGTAAGGCATCATTTGACACCATGTGCATGAAATTTTAATAATGGGAGCATATGTTTGAGTATGTAGTAGTAAACAAGGGGTAGACTACATGAATGGGAGATGAACCAGTTGTAACCCAAATAAGGGCTAAAAAGAGGATGTTGGATGACAATTTGGGGAATTCTAAGGCTTATTCAACATCTCCACAAGTCACTTAGTTTCCTATCACTTCAAATATAGCTATTAAAGTTATTTCAAATCAAAAAATACCTCAACATCATGGATAGTTGTAGAAGTCTCCTTTGGTTCCTCATGTAACTCAGGTGCCAAGTGATACTTCTACTTCTAATGTGCAGTTCAAATGTACTAGTTTTCCTTTCAATATTTTGTATCATATGAAAAAGGCTAATGTCACTTTGTCTATGTATGATTATCTATCAATTATAGGATAGAAATATATCATTCAACAAGAGCTCTCTAAGCTTTCTCACATGAACAAGATAGTTGATAAGGTGAAAATTATTTTTACAAATAGTAGTTAGCCTATTAAAATTTAAGTTCTTAGTCAAGGTCAAGTTCATAATGTTGTCCATCCCCCTAAGGATTTCAATCCCCCTCCATTCTATTTTTTAGTCATCATAGGGGACTATTTAGTGCATAATTATATGAGATATTTAGGGCCTTTAACCTCAGTTATGCCTAAAGTCATAACAGATAAACTTGAGCTTAAGTATGTACCTAATGAAAATTTTGTTCACTAGTTGGATGGTTCCCTCACTAAAATAGTTGATATCTTAAAAGATCTTAAGATCACATTAGTAACTTTCTTAAATTGTTTCATCACTTAGGATGTAATGGTTGTAGACCTACCCCCATATTTTTCCCTATGCCTATCTAGGGACTAAATTGCAAAAATTGGGGGTTATTTATCCTCTAACTAGTTATACATCATTTTTAGGATCATATATGAGACTAGGGTCATTATTAGGTCAGAACCTATCTCTAGGTTCTATCTAGATCCCTATATGCCTAACCTTGTAAACCACAGTTGTACCATATTTGATGAGGATGAAACTGCTAGTGAAAAAAAGCCTCATGACCATATTGAAGTCATTTTAGACTTGTACTTGGATGAATGGGAAGCTGACAATCATGGTTTTGACCCCTATATAAATATTGAATAAGAAGAGTTAGGGGTTTATTATATGCATGAGGAGGGTGATGTTACACTTTGCTTAAGTAACACCACTCAAGAGGAAGATGGTATATGGACTTTATTATTTGATGGCTCAAGGTCAAATAATGGTAGTGGAGCTAGATTCATGTTGGTTTCATCCTCATATCAGAATTATTATTTAGTTGAAATATTTCAATTCAATTACACTTCAAACATAGATAAATATAAATCCCTTCTGCATGGTTTGCAAGAGGCAAGAAGAAGAGCTATCAAACTTCTTCAAGTCAAGGGTGATATTGAGCTTGTTTTGAAACAAGTAAGAGGCATAAGTGCATTATATAAAAAAAATTAAGAGCTTACAAGAATCATGTATGGGGTCTCATAGAGGAATTTTTGGCATTCAATATACAGTACATACCAAAAGAGGCAAATCAACATGTAGATAGGCTTATAGCCATTGGAGATTAGAATCATATTATGGAAGGAGTCAAAGGAAACTGGAGTAAAGAAAAGATCAAGTGCATACTAAGGATTTTTTTACATGATAATGAGGTGATCTAGTAGGTATTTGACAATGATGATCAAATTATATGTTTTCTAATGTAGGGGGTAGAATTTTACCACAAGAATCAAAACAAATTCCAACATTAGTATGATGATCAAATAGTGAAAATAAGATCTAATAAGCTACCTAAGGGGCTTGTGATATTGGAAAACATCTTCAATGAATATGACCAAGTGATAAGAGGCAAGGCATGTATCTCATCAAAGGAGGAACATTATGAGAGGATAGAGATCATGAAAGGTAAATCATTGAAGTTAGGAAAGATCAACACAATATAAGAGAGATAAATTTATTGCTTTATGTAAAGAATTATATAATGTATTTTCATGTGAAAAAAATATCTGAATGGATTTAATCCCAAACTTTCACAACATGCCATTGAACTAGAAAGTAATGCAAAACTAGTCAAGCAGAAACAAAGGCTTGTCAATTCAAAAGTGGAGGAATTGATGAGAAGGGAAATATCGAAGTTGATTGAATCAAGGATAATATTCCCCATTAAACATTCCTCATGGGTGGAAAACCTTGTGTCAGTGAGGAATAAGAATGGGGAAATATGTTTGTGTGTTGGTTTTAGTGACCTAAATAAGGTGTCCCTAAAAGACCATTACCCACTACCCTGAATGGATCAAATTATTCAAAAGGTGGCATGTTCTTAGAGGTTCTCATTACTTGATGTATACTTTGATTATAATTAGATTATTTTCAATGAAGAATATATTCATAAGACTACCTTCACTACTAAATGGGGCACTTATGCATACATTAAAATTCCCTTTGGACTATCCAATGTTGGGGTAACTTTTCAGAGGATAATGGATGTTGCCTTTAAAATTTTGAACAATTACATGGTGCTCATCTACCTAGATGATGTCAATATTTTCTAAAAGGACCTAAATAATCACATTTCTCACTTGAGTTTAGTATTTTAAAGATGCAAAGAGTTTGGCATATCATTGAATCCTATGAAATGTATATTTGGTGTTCATGAGGGAAGGTTATTGGTTCATGTAGTGTCTAAGGATAGTGTTTCCATATACCTTAAAATAGTTGATCCATATTATCCTTACCCTTACCTAATAATAAAAAGGGTCTACTAAGTTTCTTTGGAAAGATTAATTTTATAAGAAAGTTTATCCCAGGCTTTGTAGACCTAGTTAAGCCTCTTACTCACATGTTAAGAAAATGTAATGAGTTTACATGGACCAAATAAGGTAACAAGAGTTTTGAGTACATAAATTGGCCATATATTATGATACTACACTTCTTAATCCTAATTTTAACAAAGAATTATAATTGTATGCCTTCTCTACATTGGATGCAATCTCTACCATATTAATGTAGCATAATGAGCAAGGTTTAGAATAGCCTATTGATTTCTTTAGTTAGGCCTTAGAGAGGTATGAATAGAGGTATATCTATGTATAAAAACATTTGATTATAGTAATGAGAGGTTTTTATAAGTTTAGGCACATGGTATCCAATATTAATATCATACTCATGGTGATATACCTAAGTATTAAAGAGTTTATACTCAATAAATACCTCAATGAGAAAAGAGTTGGATGGGTGATAAAATGCATGGAGTATGAACTTGAGGTTAAAGTCACAAAGATTGTAATGGGTAGAGGGTTATGTCATAAAATTTAAGTAGAGATAAAAAAAGGTAAATTCCAAGTTTTGATAGTCCATGATAGCCAATAGGTAGCTACAAATAATACACCTTTCAATTGGACACATGATATAATCAAATTTCTTGAGTTAGGCCAATGTTTTATGGGGTTAGATAAATTCAAGAGATGTAATTCAGGTTGTAAATTATACCTTATGTCTTTATATATGTATTAATTTTAAAAATACATATAAGAGGCATGTTTTTGAGGTGTGTGTAATGATGCCAAGTAAATAAGCTGCTTAAACAACTTTATGATGATCTAGCTGGTGGGTATTTTGGTGTTAAGACCATAGCCTCGAAGATCATTAGAGATAGTTACTTTTGGGCCAAAATGTTGAGATATGCACACTCTTAGGTATGGAAACTCATTAAATGTGTAATGTTTATTGGCAAGTAGAAACTAGTTTCCCTTCACTCACAACCAATATAAGTAGAATAGCCTTTCATGTAATGGATCTTAGATTTCATAGGGATGATACACCCCCTTCAAGAAAAATATGTAAATATATCAATAAATACAAACTAATTTACCATATGGGTTGAAAAAACTACCCTCAAGAAATCTAATGAATATTCTATTTTTAATTTTTATGATAGCCTTATAACTAGATTTAGTGTGCCTTCTACCATCATTTCTTACAATGCATTGGCCTTAAAAAGCAACAAGGTATGTGATGGGATATTTTACATAGAATTTATCTTAGTATATCCTCTAACTATTATTCATAGGGAAATGGACTAGTAGAGTCCACAAATGTTATCTTGTTGAGGATTATCAAGAGAACTATAGAGGATAGTCAGAGGGAGTGGCATACTAGACTAAGGACTAACCTATGGATAGAATGAGTGACACCTAATAAATATACATGACATTCCCCATACCTTATTATTTATGGTAAATAATCAAACATTCATTTTTATCTTGAAATACTTGCATTAGATCTTACACACCAGCTTGAGCTCCTAGAGGATGATGCTATACAAATAAGGTTAAATGATCTAAGGTAGTCGAAAGAGATAAGAGATATTACTATGCACATCATGTGGTCTAATAATCACCAAGTAAAGAGGCATTTTAACAATATATTTTCCTTGAAACATTCCAACAAGGTTATATAATCCTCAAATGGGATGAGGACTATGCAAAACCAAGAAAACACTCCAAGTTTGATAGTCTTTAGAGTGGGCCTTATGTCATCACAGGTTGTAAAGAGAGTAATTTTTTTGATCTTTATAAGTTTAATCGAGAGATCCTTACAATAAATTTAAATGGGAGGTATCTTAAATTTTACTATCAATTTCATCTCATGATCTTTGTACATAGGTAGATAGGTCTGTCTTTACCTCAAAGTGCTTTTGCACATTGCTCTATTTATAGTTTTTTCTATTATTAGGTAGTTGTTTGGTGCATTTTGATGCTTTCCTATATTTTATGTGTGTCTCATTTATTAAGAGTGTTTCCAAGAGTTATTAAAAATATTATTGTAAGTAATACTTCATTTGTATATTCATCATGAGCAAGCTTGATCAAATTATGGGTTCCATGACTAGCAGGTTGGTCAAGCCATTAGAGTCACCATAAATGTTAAAATTTTAGACTCACAATCCAAAATGTCAACCCATATCATTAAAATATTTTATTTCCATTTCCTTATATTATTTTTATATTCCCCATAGTGTCCTTTTTTAAAAGAAAAAATGACTAACTTAAATAATAAAGGAACCAAACCATCTTTGAAACATCATACAAGAACAATTTGGCACAAGGTGACATGCATAGGGGAGACAAGTACAAGCATTGTAAATTAACCATTTTGAATTAAATATTATGGAATATAAATATGTTTTTGACAAATGTCAATATCATGAAAGCCTAGAGTAGATCTAATGATGAGTGATGATCAATTAGCTTGATACGTCTCAAAGATAAAATAGAGCACATTTAATTATACACTTAAAGATCAATAGTGAGCTAGCAGTAAAAAATTTAGAGGATCCTATGGTTAAATTCATGAATGACAAGTGGCAAGATATCAGGTGCCCATATGTATATCCAATGGCATACAGGCAAAGATATAATTAGTGGGTCTAGATAGATCAATAGAGTATATTCAATATTACAAATTAGATCTAATGGTAAGCAATGGGTCAAAATGTTAAGGGATCATAAAAGTAAATTCATGGGTGATAACTATCTTAAGTGCATTAAAATTATAGAATATATATGGATCACTTCTATTCATATAGAGAAAGATTAATGGTATGAGTTGAGGTCAAAAAGTCAATAACACTCAAAAGAGGTGCAAGGCTACCAAGTATCTTAATTTAATAGGCCTAAATCAATGATTGATGACCAATGAAAAAATTTGAGCCCAAGAGATTTACGATGGAGGTCGATGAGGTGGTTTTTGACCTAGACCTAGGATGAACTTAACTAGATTTTTTAAGTTTGAATGATGCCATTGAAGCCCAAGTCAAGGATCAATGGCCAACATTAAGATCAAACTTTTTAGAGAAAATGAGATGATGACACATGTCCAAAATATACAATATGGTCAATATTCTAGTAAAGAGTGTGTTCTGTAATGGATCCTAATAATTTAAGAGCTTTTTAAAAAGCATTAATGTAGGGAGAAGTGGGAGAATAAATGGTACAATTATTGCAACTATTTTTTGAGGTGGCCCTGACCAATTAAGAGTTTTTAAGGAGCATAAATTGAGTGTAGTTATAACTATTGTTTTAAGTGTAATTATCTCATTAATGATCCCTTCAATGCCAAAATTTATCTCCCTAACTTTTCTTTCTTCCTATAAATGTAGGCATTGAGCTCTTGATTTTTATCCCTTGGTTTGATATAGAAAATATCTACTAAAATCACTTTGTAAACTCTTTTGAAGTAATATAAGACAATTTAAAATTCTATTTGAATGCTAACTTTACTTTATTAGAGTTTGATTTAGAGAGTGTATGTTGTTTATTCATCATCGGTGTGTCTTTCATGTACCTTGCTTCAAGGTTGTTAGCTTCTTATAGGTTATGTGTAGTGTTAGCTAGTGATGTCTCTCTTAAAGTGTCATAAGTCCATAGTGTCTTGCATAGACCTATCTCTTTATATCCCTTAATTTGTAGGTATATTTTTAAATTGTATATAAAATACAAATTTTTAGAACCTTGTTATTGAATTTGATCAATTCTTGTCTCCATTGGATTCATTAGTAGTCATAAAAGTGTCTAAGGTAAGAGTGAATCATTTAACATTCAGTATATCACCACTTAGAGTAAGTTTTCATTTATACATTTTCTCACCCTTTTCATCCCAATAGATTAATATTTAGGACAAGAGATTCAAATTATCATATCTAAGGAGCTAGCCTCATTAAAAACCTAGAGTTCTAACCCAAAATTAGGTAACCCATAGCCTAGGTTCATTCCCATGTTGGACTAGGTTTTAGACTAGGATTTGAACACTTAACTTTTAGCTAGGGTGAAACCTAAGCCTCAAATAAATATCTCTAAGTGCATGCCCTAAGGGGTGCATCAATAAAGGGGTGGGTAGACCATTTATGCTTTTCAAGATTGTTGTCCCTTTTTCCACTTACTATCTACAAACTTGTCTCATTAAAACCATTCCCCTAAGCTTTACATCCTATTTTGAACATTTCTCTAATATTTTACCACATTAATTATCTATTTCCTTAACCTAAAACCAAATTTGGTAGTTTAAATGATTATGTTCACTAGATCAACCTTGTATCCTTATTAAAAAAAAATTGTTAGGGACTAGGTCTGCACATGGCCAACCTAATCCATGACCTAGTTATTTTTTGTCAATTGTATTACTAGGTCACCCTAGTTGACCTTACCGGATGAATATTTTAGAAGTATTTAGGGTTAAATTCAACTATATAAACATAATAATTTCACCATTTCTAAATTAAGACAAGAATAACTAAGACATATTACACATCTACTTATCCACCATTCTACTTGAGGAGCAAGTTTAGGGTTTCATGCTTTCTTTGAAGATATAGATCTTGTCTTATGGAGAAGTCTTGTAGATGAATTGATAATTTGTGTATGCTGGAGCTGATTTATCCTTATCATCATTACATACCACAAAAATCTCTTAAAAATCACCTTGGACAAGGGAGAGATAGGGTTTGACAGGTTTGTCCTCAAAGGTAAGTATTCCTAACTTTGTTCCTCCTTTGTAAGAGTAGATAGATATGCATTTGTTATTCTGTTCCATGCATTAGGATTTTGTATAAATTTATATGACTATATGTCTTGTATGAATGTTTACATTTAATGGATATTACCCTCACTTTGTGACACAAGCTTTGGTGAGCACTAGATTAAATTTTTCTTTACTTATTATTAGTATAGTGAATATGAAAACATAGGACCTAGTTAGGGTTACTATGTAGTTTTTATTGACTAGAGGATTTGTAACCATCCATAGTGATATTATTATGATAATAAATCCATTGGATAGGTCTAGAGGATCCATATTAGTCATGATCATGATTATCTAATGTATCCCCAATTTGAAGTGTAAGTAAGATCTATCTTCTCCAAAATAAGATTGATTTTTAGATATGTTAAATTTCCCATTTCAAACATTATATTAAATGTGGCATGAATCTAACCCTTAAAATTTTTATTTCACACTTTTAATTTCTATAATTTTATTATTTTTCTATATTTGTGATACTAGGTTGATCAGGATAGTATAATTCTAACTTCTATGTATAGGTTTAACACACAGTTGCATCAAAATGACTTTATTGTTTCTATGCATGTCTTTATCATATAGACATTAATGGATTATATAGGTCAACATAGTATTATTATTCAATTTTAAATAATGAACTATGTCAAATAGGTCAACTTAGTCTCCTAGTTAGCATCTAGAATAATAGACTATATCGAATAGGTCAACTTAGTCTTACAGTCAGCATTAAGATAATAAACTAAGTTGACCAAGTTGACTTAGTCATCTTAATAGGCTTTAGCAAATAGGGTTTTAGAGAACTAGGTCAACCCAGTTGACCTAGTTGGTAGAAATTTCAAGAAACATTTAAGGAACTCCAATAGAAAATTTACAATCCTCAACATCTTCCCTCCCATCAAGGTTCCTTTATTTCTCTTTCTTTCAATTCAGTAATTCATTAAAGTTCTATTTTGTGTAACTTTTTAGTATTCAAAACTATAATCCTATAACAAACTAAGTGGACCTAGTCAACTTAGTTCTATAGCTTATCTTATATCTAAAATATTAAGTCAACTTGGTTAACTTAGTTATTAAGGACTCTTACTTATATAGAATAGTAACAACCCATTTGACTCTATTCTATAGTGTTTGCATAAAATATCATCTGAACAACTATGTACCATTTTTTATTTAGGAATTAACAACTATATGCTAGTAATTAATTCACACATTAATTTTGAACTATTTACATACTTAAAGTAGCACACATAGTCTGATTAGGTAGTTTTTTAAATTTCCAATTAGTTTCACTATTTTTCTCTTTTTTCACATACAAATAAATTAGATAATATTCAAAACACATTTAACATTTATCTTCCCAAGGCCCACCTACTTGGATTTCATCACCAAGTTGGAAGCCAACTTGGTTTTTTAGCCAATTATAAACACATGGTTAATGGTATATATTGGGAATCACTCAACACCCTTATCATTGTGGTATTATAAAATGAGGGGGTAGGCCCCAATACTAAGCTAGTACCATTGCCAAAATAGATCCCTTTCAGCTTAAATGTCCTAAAACCATATATTTAATGCTTTTTAGTTTCTTATTTTTATCCAACTTCTCTATCACACTTAAAATAACACTTTATAATAATCTAACAACACTCATGATGATAATTTATTTAGCATTTACTTTTTAGTCAACTACTTGTTCTCTTCTCATTATATGTTGTATTGAAAAAACTTGAATTAGCCAATGCTGGTGTAAGGTTTTATGCTATGTGCCAATTGGATAATTCTCATTGATCTAATTATTTGTATATTTTATTCCATTTCTTACTTAAAATTACATTGCAAAAAATTTCCCTATTTCTATCACAATATTTTTGTGTTTGATATAGTCTCTTACAGACTATCTTTTTCCTCTACCAGTAGTACTAAGTCAGCCTAGTTGACTCTATAATCTTATCTATCTTTTATATCTCTTTGATTTTGTGTCATCTTTTTACTCCCTAATCTTTCTCCTTCATCATGAACTTCATATTTGAATACAAAAATGATTTTAATTCAACATATATTATGAGTTTTACCAACCCTAATAGGTTCTTTCGTAAGCAACTTGTGGATCCTAGCCTAGATGAAATTAATGTACATGTATCCACTCATACTAAAAACTATGGGACCCTTCCTTATTTATCTTCACTTCACAATCCTCTCTTCTCATTTTAATATTAACCTAAATTAGAGTGTACCTCAAAAATTATCTTCTTCATAAATGAATATCCTCAACATCAAGGAAATGATCCTTCTACTATTTACCACCTCATGTTAAGTGATCAAGTCAAGAAAGCACATTCACCTTCTCTCACATTCTCACATGAATTTATAGACAGTAGCTTCTTTTCTTCTCAACCTCTTCCCTATATTTTTACCCCTTCTAATGCCATGACATCTTCCTCTTTGATTTCCTCTTTCTCCACACCTAGTATCTCTACTAACATAGTAGGTTCTACTTCTAGTGAACCTCTTTCAAGACCCATATTTCTTAATTATTCCATTAACCCATCATTTTATACCCATGGTAACCATTCCTCTAGTGCTATTCACTCTCATCCCTATACTGGTACATCTTTTGGCACATAATCAAATCATGTTACTCATGCCTCACTTACCAACAATTCTTCTCAACCTAATACTAACACCCATAGTGGTACCCAAGCCACTACTACCAATTCCAATGCTTAACACAATGTCAATAATACCAATGAAACCCATCACCTTATACTTTAAAATATTAATCAAATGAATGATTTATAAGACAACAATGCAAATCAAATTATGCAAATGCAAAATTACCTTACCCATCTTCAAACCCACCCTCAATAAGTTCCATGGGTCATTCATAACCAAAATGCTCCCCCACCTCATCTTTAGGATTCCCATGGTAATCTTATCCCTCAACCTCCCCTTGTTAATGAAATGATCAAGAACCTTTAAAATTAACCTCTTACATCTCAAATTCCTAATATCAATATAAGAGATCTCACCCCTACCATTATTTAAAATGGGTCAATCAATCCTACTCTCTACTTAAAAACATTTGTAAATCTATATAAAGACATGATTAGGTTAAATACCTTTGGCAATACCAAGATATTAAAAAAAAAATCTAATGGGTGATGTTTTATATTGGTAAAACCAACTCAAATCTCATTCCATCACTAGTTTTAAAGACTTAGTTAATGCTCTAGTCCAAGAGTTCCAAACTAGTTATCTCCCTTAAAATACCTTAGCTCATTTTATCAATTATAAGCAAATTGAGACTAAATCCATACAAACTTTCATAAATTTTTGGAAGACATTATATAAAAAATGTGAAAATAATATGGTAGATGACAACCTCTTTCATCTATTTACCAATGCTCTTTTTCCCAAATTACAATATCAAGTTCAAACTCTCTGTCCACACATTTTGGATAAAGTTATTAACCAAGCCAAGCATCACAATTTCCTTATACATCAATTTGATCCATCCAAACCTTATATGGTTACTCACATGTTAATAAAAAATAAGAATCATCATGATATAAATAATGGTGTCACTAAATCTTATGATACCATTCATAATATTCAAGTTATTATTCCCAACTAAACTCTGGGACAAACTTCCCCTCCTAGCCATATCACTAACCCACATTTATCTTTAACCAGTAAGATCAATGTTCATAAACCTTTATCCTTAGTGGAACTAAAAATATGTCTACCAAGACCCATTATATGAGAACTTGATCCTACCCATCTGATGAAATCTTTGTAGGATCCTAATAAATTTTGTTGGTTTTATTCTAGTTGGGATCATTCTTATGAGACTTGTAGGTAAATTCATAATTTGGCTATAGATTTACTTCTCAGTCCCAATTTTTATAATGATTCTATAATTTATAAATGAAAACAAACCTATGACATTTCCTTCAAATCCCATGATACACAAAATAAATCTCAAGCTTTGAACCTACCTAATGCTCATTTGGCCATTTATAAAGATCATCTTCCAAATTACTAAGATAACTAGGACAAACCTACCCTGTCTACCAATAATTTTGATAGTATTATTGACCCCACTCCTAAAGATATTGTGGTAAATATGACCAATATTCAAATAATGGTTTCCTTTATTGATCCTTATCCTATCCACACTCCTTGATTACCTCACACATTTCATGTTATCCAAGACTCTTCTTAGCTAGAGTGTTCTTGGTATCTAGATGACTTATCCCTAAGATGATTTCAACTATACTTGAACCTTCTATGCATCTTATACCTCCCTTAGTTGAGCATAATTTGGATCTTATTCTCACTCCCTCTCTAATTGAGTCTCTTATTATTTTTGATCCTATCTCTCTTTTAATCAACCTTGCCCAGTCTCTCCACTAGCCTCACCTTCTCTTGGTGATGGTTTTCTCCCCTTACCATAAATTAATTATTTGTCCACTAAATGGATTTATTATCCATATCATGATATTCATAAATTTATTATTCACTACACTAAACACTATTCATTATACCAATCTTCCTTAGCTTCCATTTCCATTGCTCTTGTGAGTACACCTACCAAGTCTACTCACAACCATATTGATTTCTTCCATGACACAAATTATCATTCATCCACACATTATCATAATCTTTAAAAAAAAATTCAACACATTTTTATCACTTGGATTTTCACCCTTTGAGGACGTGCATAAACTCTCCTCATCCAAGTGGCACAATGGAATCACCTCTAGGCTTGTGGGTAGCCTAAGGATGAGGTGAATCTCTAGATAGGGATATCTCCCTTGATGTACCATTTTGGATTATAACTACACCTAAAATTTGGGGGGGAAGGGAGAGAGATAACTGAAAGAAAACTATACTAAGTAAGGTGATACAACAAATAATATGATGACTTTTAACCAACTCCATGTTAAATATGAAAATAAGGGACAAACTGAACATACACTTCTCTAATCTACATTTTCTCACATCAATGTTCCATTATGAGGTTACGGATGAATGTGAAAAGCTATGAGGACTATAGAATAGGAATTTAATGTAATTAATGAATAGAATAACTCACTTAATTTTTGACATTTCCTATAACACTTCACTTGCCTTGTAATAAGTAGCTTTCCAACTACAAATAAGATGAAAGAATGAGACAACATGCTAGGAATCCATAGTCTTCACTAATCAAGATCTAAAATTCAAGTAGAAAACACTATGAACATTCATGAAGAGGTAAAAATTAGGAGTATTATTGATTAAATGGTATGCAAATGATCATGTCTTTACCATAATCGGATGGAACATAAGTTATAATAGCCAAAATGGCTAGTTCTTATAGAACTTAAGAGAGAGAGAAGAAGAGAGAAGTACAAGATTCATAAGGAAAATTTTAAAGATTATAAAATAATTTAATTATGCATTAAAATAGGATATGGTATGAACCATGCAATGTTAGAAGGAATAACTAGCTATCCAAGTCATCAAACTCTTGTAAAGTGGCATAAAATTCTCTTAATTGGCTCAAAAAAACTACCTTCATAGTTTGGGCTTATTAAACACCTCATAAATAACTAGGAATAGGTAAAATTATTGGAATTAAGGGGAAGTATTTTATACATTCCTTTCCATCCATTGGTTGTAGTCCTAGTCCTTTATAATCATCCAAAAATGAGCCATCATCATCTAGAGTCCAAAAAACTCCTCTTTCATGCACCTTATACATTTGGCCTCAGATTTAGATTCAATGTTCCTTAAAAATATGTCATAGGGAATGTATGATAATTTTTAAGACCCTTAATTACCTTAAAATCATCAAAAACACCTTAAAATCACTTACACTTGGAGTTTTCACACTTCTCACTAGCTTAGTCACTATGCTAGTTTTGACTAACTACGATGAGAGCTCCTTTTAAGGAAATTATGAGTTTTTATGAGGAATTAAATTAACATGGGTAGTTATAAAAAGTATTAATATTTCTCCTAAAGTTATTTTCATCTTTATAATCCTCTTAGAACATTTAAAATGTACAAAACTATCAAGAAAACCCTATTTTTTACCTTGTCTATACAAGTTCATACATCCAAAAGAATGGGGAGTAAATTGAGGGAGTAATTTTCAATTTATAATCATCATCCTGGTAAAAATAGTTCATTAGAGTAGGTTTCAAACTCAATTTCTCAAAATTGGTCCTTCTAAGGGTTTAGTAAGGGTTTTGAATAGTTTAATCTCTTAAGGTTTTTTCATAAAGATTTCACATTGACATTGCATAAAAATTAAATAAATTGATTTTTAAATACCTATTATAACTCATATAAAACTCTTTGGCTCCCATTCAAATCATCAAGAGAGATATGAGTTTTCAAACTTGTCCTATCACCCTTTTCTAATTTTCCTACAAGTATAAGTGGGTTTTGAGATAAAAGTGGACTATCTTCAACCTATCTACCATATAAAAGATTTATCACCTTTTATCCACCCTAATTTTTTTTTAAAATCTATTTGGATTCTCATCTAATGCTATAAATATGAATGACCCCCCATTTGGCCCTAGCCTAAACTTGTTTAATAAACCTATGTTGGTTTTTATCTCAAAACATGATCTCCTTGTGATTCATCTATATTAAAAAAGACTTTTCACATCAAAAATTACCCCAATTTTTTTTTTAAAATTATAATATATCTTACATTATACTAAAAAATGTTTTGACCTCTCATTTGGGCACTAGGCCAAAACCTACCTAGTAGGCTTGTCGACATAATTGAGGGTTTAAGATACCCTATCTAGTTTCATTATTTATGTAAAGGTTATTAATTTTTTATTATGTGTTATAACTTTTCAAACCTTTTTTTCTTGTCCAAACATCTCCTTGGTCACTCTTTCTACCAATCTTCTCAATATTGTAGGTTTCATGCACAAAGGGAGTGCCCTCTATCTGATATAAAATGAAGGGTACTCCCCTATTTATCAAGACAAATTTCAATATTTTATGGGCCTATAAAGGTTTTAAGTATGTTATACACCAAAAATTAACCATTTAATAGGTCATTTGACCTCTCAAATTCACTAAAAACTCAAGATAGACTTCTAGACAAAGGACTATGTATATGACAATCAAAAAATAATTGTGAATTGTCCTTTGAAACCCTTTATTTTATTTCTTTAGATAATTATAGTGACATGAGTTTTATATATAGTTTTTTTAATTTTATGTAAATTTATATTGTCACTCCAAATATCCATGCTACTTTATATACACCCTACTCAATCAAAATTGGGTTTCCTATCTGACTGTGTTTCCTATTGGCACCGTACTTTTAGGTAGAGGTATATGATTTATCATTATATATAGTGAATATGAGTTTTAAATAAGTTATAATATAATTTATCCATTATTTATACCCATGTTTCACTTCCATATACACTACCAATGCTCTTACTCATGAAAATTGCTCACTATTTTACCCCCAGTATAACTGACTGTATTTCTACTTAGAAATACCCCTATAGGTAGATTTTTGTATTAATTAGGCCTTAAATATAATTTTTTGAACCTTAAATAAATAATAAATATTATTTTAAACATTATTATACTCATTAATTGATGTTTTAACCACACCAACACTTAGAAACATCACCTCATATTGCTCACTGCCAACACAGTCATATATAATTGGCTGTAGGTTCTCATTATCAAATGGAAGGGAATATAAATGTGTTTATATGATAAAAAATCCATAAAATAAATAATTATTTTTATATTAATATTCCACCAAGTTAAAATTATTTTCATTTTCATAATACTTAAACATCTCCTAAAATCTTACCCTTGGTTAGTTATAGGTGCTTACTAGGCATTTGTGCAGACTGGAGGTGTGTAAGAAGAAAAACACAATGCATTGTCTTCCTTAAGATGGTAATTTACATAATTATTACCAATTTAAAACATTGGAAACATTAAAATATGGTGCATATTATATTTTTCAAATTTTTTTGAAAAAGGTTCCTTTTAGCCTCAAAGTTGTAGATGATAATGCCTAAGTTTAGTGTTTTTATAGGCAATTCTAGGTCTCAAAATTACCATCCTCCACTACTCATCTTATCTTAAAAAATTTCAAGGTAATTTTAATATATGGAGGATATATGGTAAACACATTATGAGGCATAAAATTCATTGACAACATTGTAACAATATATCAACAAAACCTTGAAGAATTCTATTTTGCAAATTTAGGGACACAAGGACTAAAACTCAGTCATCATCCTTTTGAATTCATTCTCAACCTTGTATATCAACCTATAAATACCAAAAGGTATATAATTATGTTTAAAACCTTATATGACCTAAAAAATGGTTCAAATATTTATTTTAACACTTAAAAATGACCTTTTGACTTTTTGTGAAGATCACATGTAGGTGGTTAATCTAGTGTGTAGACAACAAAAGTGGATTGGGTAGTGCACATTAATTTTGGTCCTTTATGAGTTGTAAAATTGTTTCATAATTCAAAATACATTATTAATATTTAAAATTATTTTAAATAAACTTAAAAACCTTATTTTAAATTTGGACACTTCCTTCATGGCACCTATAGATGAGTTTGTTCATTACAGAGGTGGGAGTGTGTTATATGACTTCTCAGTCCCTCTTTTAAACATCAAATGAAATCTTGATTTAATATTTAATTCTGAAAAAGGATACACAAAATATTTAAAAACTTAAATAAACCTTTGTGAACATGAAATACATGTTTAATGTACATGTCTCACCATGGTTTCAAGAAAATAGTGAGCAAAAGATGATTGTATGGTGCTCCAAGCTACTCTCTCATAGAGAATTGCCTTGAAGAGCGAGATTTAAAAGGTAAATGGAAACATGATAGAATTGGAAACATGAACAAGGACTTATCACAACCCTCTAAAACCATAAACAAATATGAAGTTCCTAAAAATGGTGAAAAATTGCTTACAATATAGAGTGATGCTTCTCTTGTAACTTTGATGTACTTGACCTATAAAAAAACTTATAAACATGAAAATAAGCATAGTAATAATTTTAGGGGGAGGTAAAAATCATCTATAATTAGCATGATCAATTGGATTGTATGAAAACTCCCAAACTAAAGCAAAACACATAGGGTGTATAGATTATTACATAGAAAAATACAATCAACTTCATGTGGATGGTTCATGAAGCATAGGACACAATTATTCAAAATATTTATATTAAAATGAAAATCTATGAGCTTAATTTCAACTCCCCAAGGCATTTGATTTAAATCCTCCTTTGTTGGCCATACCAAGTATAAACTTAAGATTGTTTTTTCTTGCCAAGAAGGGTGAAAAATAAGTAAGATGGTTTTGGGTCTCAAATGGAAGTTTTATATCATTTCAAATGTGGATATGATATTTTCAAATCTGAAGAGACATACCATGATATTTTACCATGTGGAACACTTCTCCATGGGCTGTACAAGTGCCAAACTCACCTTTTTCCCTAGAAAAACTACCCTTTTCTCTAAAGAACCTACCACTTTTAAGTTCTGATAGTTGATTAAGACCTATTTGGACACATGTAACTTTACATCACATTTTATAACCTTCATGCTTCCCAATAAATCTATACAAGTCAATAAATGCCCCTTTTTATCTCAAAATGACTAAAAGGACTAAAATGACTAAGGACCAAGGCTAATATAACATTAAATGACATCATTTACCCTATAAAACACCTTGTGACATCTATATTATACCCCTAACACACATAAAATTCAAGTTCTTTCCTAGGGGTACCTTAATTTGACCTTTGACGAACAAGAAGACTTTGACCACATTCTTTGATCAAGAGAAGACCATGTGATTACCTCAACCACATAAAATAAAAGACACACGAAAGCAAATCAAACACACTAATAAGAAACACACACACATGTGCTCAAGAAACTTAGGGAAATCAAAGAACAAACTATTATGAAAAACTAATAACTAAACATACCTCTTTTCTAGGATCAAAAGGAAAGTTTCTTGAATCATTTTCATGATGGGATAAATCATAGTGCTAAGCATATTTATCCTTAGATTGCATGATTTGTAGATCAAACCTATTCCTTGGCACTATGATTAACTTACTCTCAAGTAGATCATCTTAAAATAGGTCTCTAATGTCTATATATTCCTCTTTAACATGTTCACATATTTAATACTACTTCCCATTCTTTATTTCATGGTCAATTTGTATCTTCTTGGTAGGCATGTCTTCAAGAGGAGTGATTTCTTGTTCCTTAGAAATTTGAGGCCAATAGGAGATTGTTAAATCCTTCAATATTTGATGTGTTTATCCCAACTAATTGATTGGATGATAACCCATTTTAGTAACTTCAAATATGTCATCATGAATTGTATATGATTCTTGAAAGGACAAATTTGAAAGGTTGCTTTTCCTTTGCATACCTACTTGAGTTCCAAAGCTAGCTTCTCCATATTTGACTAGACCATATCTTCCTTGAATAAGAGTATATCATGTTATAATGATTTAAAATAATTCATCGAAATTTTGATTAATAACTTGTCTTGCCCCTCCATGACATCTTGCAAAGTGATGGAAGAACCAATGAAGGTTTCCTCTTCTTTGGTAAAAAGAAAACATTATTCTTCATCAACCCAATCATAAATATACACATAAGAAGTCACCTCTTCTTCATTATTTAGGATACAATTGGGGATCTAAGTTTTAATCTAAACTACCATATCATGAATTTTATTTTCAAGGTCTACAAGATCCTCCATTTCTTTCTCCTTGGTAATGCCAAGACTAGGCATCTTGAAGTCATGTGACTTAGTCCAATGAGGTTGCCAAGGAGTTAGGATTTATTAAAGTAGGAGTTATGAGTTTTTTAAAAATAAATTATCCTCTTTAGGTTCCTATACCATAGGTATATCAGGGAAAAGGGTGATGGGGTGAGGAAAAGATGAACTAGTTGGTGGAGGTGGCACATAAAACTCAAAATCAGATTGAGAGTGAAAGGTAAGGGCTTCTTTTGGAAGATATTGAGGAAGGGGAGTCAAAAATTGGGATAAAACAACTTGATTTTATTCCTTACACTTTTAAATCACTTCATTCACATCTTATTTAACTTGAATAATCTCTTGAGGAAGGGTATATGGGGTATGTTTAGGCATAAGATCTTATTTTGGGTCTAAACCTTCCATCACACCCTGACTTAGAAATTTCATCTTTGCCTCTAACTCTTCAATTTTATTGGTTATATTATCTTGAAAAATTCTCTCTTGAATTTCATAGGAATAATAATGAGGAGGAGGATTAAAAGAGGCTTGACATGGAGAACAAGAGGTCTCTTGAGGAAGGGTGGGAGAGATATGAATAGGATAAAGTTTTTCTTCAACTTCACACTTCTCATATAGGATTTTATCCTCCTTTCCCCATGATTTCCAATATATTAATCCATCTTAGGATGTTGGGATTATGAGTCTTTTATTAAGCTGGTAATGTAATGGGAGAGGGAAATGAGGGCTTAAATTTTACTTCCTTTGCTGCTAACATATACTTTTTCATCTGCACATTGGCCAAACATAAGGCTAGTCTTTTCAACTCTCTCTTCCACTTGACTTATAAAAGTAATAATTTGGAAATTTTGATTGGGATCATGAGTAGGGATAAAATATGGTTGATATCAAACTTGGGGAAGTGGATATGAACAATGGTAGACTTGGTGAGGTTAATCCTCATGAACTCTTAGTTTATCTTATAATGATGTAATCAAGCCACTCACATATATCATTTCAATTGTGAGCCTTTACCAATTTGATCTCTTAATAGGTATCCACTCTATTTTGACCATATATAATGCATATCTTTCTTTGTGAATGAAATGTCTAGGAACATCTTGACCATGTCCCCTTTGTGTGTCAAGATGTAATATATACTTCACATAGCCCAAAAGAGTTTGTTTTAAGGTGGAAATGGATTGGCTTGATAAGAGACTAGGTTGAATAGGAATAAGATATGGAGAAGGCTGATTTTAGGACTGATACACTTCATGAATGGGCTGATACACTTCATATTAGATCTATTACACTTCATGATAGGTCTAATTAAGGACTTGATCTTGTTGATAGGGAATGGCACAAAAATGAAAGGTCTCATCAAATTGTGTAAAATGGAACTCAACACCCAAAATTAGCCATGAAACCTCAATTAATTCAAGAATACAAAGAAATTATTACCGAAACTATTAAAAATGAAATTTGGGATGCTTGATTAGTTGATATGTCTTCAAAGTCACCATTGATACTTGGATATATGCCTCCAAAGTTTGATGTGTTGAATGAAAACATCAAAAATCCTTCAAATTCTTAGACTAAGTGTCCTATCAGGCATGAAAAATACTATTTTCACTTGGATTTTAACCCTTTAATGAGTTACCTAAGCTCTCCTCATCCAAATTCATAATGTAAACACTTCGAGGCTTATGGGTAGCCTAAGGATGAGGTGGATCTCTAGATAGGGATAGTTCCCTCAATGTACCAATTTAGATTGCAACTACACCTAAACTATAGGGGGAAAGGGAGAGAGATAATTGAAATAAAACTATTATAAGGGAGATGATACACCAAATAAGATGATGACTGATAACCAACTGCATGTTACACATTAAAATAAGGGACAAACTGAACATACACTTCTCCAATCTACATCTTCTCACATCAATGTTACATTTTAAGGTTATGGATGAATGAGAAAATATATGAGTATTAGGAAAAAGGCCTTGAATGGAAATAATGAATAAAATAACTCACTCAATCCCTAACATTTCCTAGAACACTTCACATGCCTTATAAGAAGTTTTCCAACTGCAAATATGATGAAAGAATGAGATATGTTAAGAAATCCATAGTCTTCACTAAGCAAGATCCAACATTCAAGTAGATTAAACTATAAATAATAATTAATATGTTAAAATTAGTAGTCTTATTAATTAAATGGTATGCAAATGAGTAAGGATTCACCATGCTCAGATGGAACATAAGTTACAATAGCCAAAATGGCTAGTTCTTATAGAACTTAAAAGAGAGAGAAGAAGAGAGAAGTCCATGGGTCACAAGTACGCTTTTAAAGATAATAAAATTAGTTAATTTTTCATGAGAAGAGTATATTTTATGAAACATGCAAGGCCATAAGGAAAAAGTGGCTATCCAAATCATCAAACTCTTACAAAGTGGCATAAAATTCTTCTAGCTATCTCAGAAAAACTACTTTCATGATTTGAGCTTATTAAAGACATAATAAATAAATATTAATATGTATAATGATTATAATTAAGGAGAGGGATTTTATACATTCATTACATTAATTTATTGAGTCTTAGTCCTTTGGAATCATCTAGAAGTGAGCCATCATCATCTCCAATCTAGAAAACTCCTCTTTCATTCATCCTGAACACTTGGCCTCAAATTTGGATTAATTTTTACATGAATATCCATGGGATGGAATGGATTAAAATTTTAAATACCCTTTATGGCCTTAAAATCATAAAAAACATGTTAAAATCACTTACACTTAGATTTTCACACTTCACACTAGCTTGGTCACTATGCCAATTTTGATTGGCTAAGATGAGGGCTCTTGTTGAGGCACTTAGGATTTTTTATATGGATATAAATTAAAATGGTTATTTATCAAAATTATTAACCTTTCTCCCAAATTTGGTTTCATCTTCATAATCCTAGAACTTTCATAATGCAAAAAATTGTCAAGAAAAGCATATTTTGTACCATGTCCATACAATTCCATACAACAAAAAATAATGGGGAGTATCTTTAGGGATTCCTTCACAATTTAAAATCATAATAATGGTATAAATGGTCCACTTGAGCATCTTTATAACTCCATTTCTCTAAACTAGTCCTTGTAAGGGTTTTGAGGAGTTTGACTTCTTGAGGTTTGTTCATAAATATTTCACATTAGAATTGAAGAAAAATTCCACAAAGTGATTTTAAAATAATTATTTTTACTATAATTTTTTTTCTCCTATTAAAATCATCAAGAGAGATATGAGTGTTCAAAATTGTCCTATGGAGCCCTTTCCTCCTTTTCCTATAGGTCTGAGTGGGTTTTGAGCTCAAAAATTGACTATTTTCAACCTCTTTACAATATAAAAGATTTATAACCTCTTTATGTACCCTAAATACATGTTTAAATCCATGGGGATGCTCATATCATGATAGAATTGTGAATGACCCCCCATTTGTCCTTAGCTTAAACATTATTTAAGAGCCTTGAGTTGGATTTTAGCTCAAAACATGACCTCCTTTTTCTTATTTTATATTACATAATATTTGGGACATCAAAAATTACCCTAAAAACATTTTTAAAATGATAATAGATCTTACCTTATACTAAAAATGGTTTTAACCTCTCATTTGTGCACTAAGCCAAACCCTGCCTAGCAGGCTTGCCTACATAATTGAGGGTTTAAGATACCATATCTAGTTTAATTATTTATTTAAAATTTATTCATGTTTTATTAGGTTTTTTATAACTTTGAAAACCTTTTTTTCCTGTCCAAATAGCTTTTTGGTCACTCTTTCCACCATTCTTCTCAAGATTGCAGGTTTCATACACAAGGGGAGTGCCCTCTATCTAAGACAAAACAAAGGAAAATCCCCTATTTACCTATAAAAATTTGAATATTTTATGGGATGATCCAGGTTTTAAGGATGTTATCCACAAAAAATTAACCCTTGACTAGGTCATTTGACCTCTCAAATGCACTAGAAACTCAAGACGGACATTTAGGCAAAGGACCATGTATATGACTATCAAAAAATGACTATGTATTGCCGTTTGAAAAAAATTATTTACTTAATTTACATAATAATATTTATATTAGGTTTATATATATATATATATATATATATATATATATATATATATATATATATATATATATATATATATATATATATATATATAAATTTTCTCTCAGTTTATCTTGTCACTCCAAATCTCCATGCTCCTTTCTATACACCTTGCTCAATCAAAATTGGGTTTCTTATCTGACTGTGTTTCCTATTGTTACCATACCTATAGGTAGATTTGTATGATTTATAATTTTATATAGTGAATATTAGTTATAAATATCCATAATATCATTTATAAATTATTTATAACCATTTTTCACTTCTATAGACACTATCAATGCTCTTTCTCACCAAAACTGCTCACTATCTTACCACTAGTACAACTGACTATATTTCTACTTGGAAATATCCATGTAGGTAGAGTTTTGTATGAATTAAGAATTTAATAAAATTTTTATAATTTTAATTTAATAATACATAGTAATTTAACCATGATTATACTCATTCCTTGATGTTTGAACCACACCAACACTTAGAAACATCACCTTATACTACTCACTACCAACACAGTCACACATAGTTGGTTGTAGGTTCTCATTATCAAATTGAAGGGAATGTAAAGGAATTTATAGGATAAAAAACCCATATAATAACTTATTATTTTTATATTCATGTTTCACCAAGTTTACATTATGCTCAGGTTCATAATAATGAAACATCTTCTCACAACATACCCTTGGCTGGCTGTAGGTGATTACTACGCCTATGTATAGATTGAAGGTGTATAGGAAGCAAAACACAATGCATTATAATCCTTAATATGTTCCTTTAGATCATTATTAAAAATTTAAAACATTCATACATGTTTCATAGGATACTATGCAACTTTGTATGAAAAAGGTTCCTTTTAGACTTAGAGTTGTAGATGATAATGCCTGAGTTTAGTGTTTTTATAGGCAATTTTAGGCCTCAAAATTACCATCCTCCACTACTCATATTATATTAAAAAATTTCAAGGTAATCATCATATATGGAAGATAAAATATAATCACATTCATATTATAAAATTAATTAACAACATTGTAACAATATATCAACAAAACCTTGAAGAACTTTGTTTTACAAATTTAGGGAAAAAAGGCCTAAAACTCAGTCATCATCCTTTTGAAGTAATTCTCAACCTTGTCTATCAACCTATCAATCCAAAAAGGTTTGTCATGATGTTTTCAACATAATATTACCTTAATAAGGTTCAAATACTTATCTCAACACTTCAAAATGACCTTTTGACTTTCTGTCAAGACCACCTGTAGGTGGTTATTCTGGTGTGTAGACAACAAAAGTGGATTTAGGTAGTGAGCATTGATTTTGGTGCTTTATGAGTTTTAAAATTGTTTAATAATTCAAAATGAATTTTTAATATTTAAAATCATCTGAAACAAAATTTAAAACCTTATTTTAAACATGGGAACTTCCTTTATAGCACCTGTAGATGGGTTTGTTCATGGTAGACTAGGTTGGAGTGTGCTATATGACTTCTCAGTCCCTCTTTTCAACATCAAATTAAATATTTATTCACTAATTAATTATGAAAAATGATACATAAATGATTTAAAAAATTAAATACACCTCTATAAACATACGAAATAAGTTTAATGCATGTGTCTCACCATGATTGCAAGTAAATAGTGAGCAAAAGTTGATGGTATGGTGTTCCTAGCTACAATCTCATAGAGAATTGCCTTAAATAATGATATTTTAAAGGTAAATGGAAACATGAAATCATTAAAAAAATGAACAAGGAACTGTTACAACCCTTTTAAATCATGAAAAAACATGAAGTTCCTAAAACTAGTGAAAAACTACCTATAACACAGAATGATGCTTCTCTTGTAACTTTGATTTACTTAACTATAAAAACACTTTGAAACATGAAAATGAGAATATGAATAATTTTAGGTGGAGGTAAATATCATATGTAATCAATATGACTAACTATATTTTATGAATACACCCAAACTAAAGCAAAACCTATAGGGTGCATAGATTAATAGGAAGAAAAATATAGTCAACTTCATGAGGATGGTTCATGAAGCACATGCCACCATTATTCAAACTATTTATATGTTAATTAATTTATATAAATTTAATTTCACCTCCCTAAGTTGTTTGATCTAAAACCTCCTCTATTGGTCATACTAAGTACAAACCTAAAGATTGCTTTTGATTGCCAAGAAGGGTAAAAAAGGAGAAGAATGGTTTTAGGCCTAAAATGGAACTTAAAAAGCATTTAAAATGAATATATGAGATTTTGGAATATTAATAGACATACCATGATCTTATCCCATGTGGCACATTTTCCCATAGGCCATATAAGTGCCAAACTCACCTTTTTCCCCAAGAAAACTACCATTTACTTTGAATAACCTACCACTTTTCTATTTTTATAGTTGATTAAGACCTATTATGACTCATGTAACATTAAATAAATTTTTTTAACCTTCACACTTCCTAATAAATCTATATAAGTCATTAAATGCCCCTTTATTAACCTCAAAATGACCCAAAATGACTAAAATGAATAAGGACCAAGGATAGTATAACATTAAATGACATCAATAATAATATAAAACACCTTATGACATCTATATTAGACCTATAAAACACATAAAAGTGAATTTATTACCTAGGGGTGCCCCAATTTGACCTACAGGGTCAAATCTAGTCAACACACCTTACATCCCACCTTTGCTCAACCCACAGACAAGGCTATACCTCCACTAAAAGTGTTACCTAAATTTATTCCAAAATATGAAGAGGTATATCATCTCTAATACCAATGTTTTAGACATCATTTTGACTAATGTTTCATCCTTTAATAGAATCTCAAGGATCACCTCATAACCATTCCTACACCTTCTACCATTCTTCCCATGGGTTGTTCTCACAAGAAGGCTCTACCTTCTTCCCCCATGGCTCCACCACCTATGCCCATTATTAACCTAGTGTTTATCCACCCATGAGTCCCTTACCCATGAATCCTCCTTCCTCGATGTCACCTTCTCCATCGATAACCACTTCATCTCCCATAGATTCCACTTCAATTCCTTCTCCTAAGCATCCCTTGAATGATATCCCTCATTATCATGATCCTCCAAGAATTACTAAATTTTATGTTGAATAGGTTTTATGCAAAGTATTTTCTCAACTTTCCTTGAATATTGATGATACTTTGGCTAGAGTTTGTATTCAAATTCATAAAGCCTTATTAGATGTTATGGATAATGTGTGTGGATAAATATATCATTATTTATGAGCACAAACATGGTGTTTTTACATTTATTTTTTCATTTGGATTGGATGTGATCTCTAAATTTTTATATCATTTGGAATTGTGTCAAATTATTATCTATTTTACATGGTGACTTTTTTTTGCACTACATACTACTTATGATGTCATTCTCTTATGGATTCTTTTTCATAATGACATCCTTGTTCTTATTGAGTTATTTTTCTATGATTCCTTTGTTATTTTTCATGATTTTTTTCTATATTTTCTCTATAAAGTGGATAATTATTATTTTGACTTAGTTATACAAAACTTTCTCACTTAAGTCATTCCTCATTTACCATGTGATCAGTTAGCAAACAATTCATCTCATTAAATTCTCCTCTTACCGGTCCACTTTGGATCTCTCATTCTTCCCCTTTATTCCCTTTTGTAAACTAAGCATACACATGGTTGATACTTTAGATAACATGTTGGTTCATATTTAAGCCTAAGTGTTCTATTCAATCTTGTATTTGGATACTTAGCTTCTTCTAGTTTAATCCTAAAGCTCATTCATGTGTATCACTTTATTTTTCATGATTGGTATTTCCAAGTCCATATGGAGGAGGAATATTAAAAGACATAAACATTCAAAATAAAAATCATTTAACAAAATGAAATGACCTCAAAAGGCAACATTCAAAAATTTCAAAAGTCAAATCACACTAAAAGACATGATTCTAAGCACATCTCCTTTCTCTAATCTAAAATCAAACTCTATAGTTGTCTTCATGATAGATTCAAACTCAATTGGGGTGATGTAAGATAGTAGATTATAAAATGATAATAAAAAAATATTTTAGTGTTACTTACTTTATCATGCAAATACACAATATTCACAGTAGATCAATGACTCTGTAAGGGGTCTTGAAGAATAGGTAACATGTTGTGGGAAGGTAGGTACATTTAACTTATATTATTCAAAACTACCAACATGATTTAATCTTAGTTCCACACTTATTTACGTACACAACTTTGTGACTATAGTGAATAGGTATCCTTTAGATATTGATGGTCACTAGTCAATTAGTGTTTTCTCATGTCTTTAGTGTGCCTCATGTCTCCTTAGGTCTTCTCATAGACCCTTATGTTATGATTTTTAAATTAACTTTTTCACTCCCTAAAACATTATTATTTCCCCTTAAAAATTATTTTTGTTCAATAATCACTCCCCCTAGGGATTCCATTTATGAGGTGCAATGTAAGACCATGGATAGGATGAGGCCTTCCTAAAAAATTACCAAAATTTTTAAATTACCATTCCAAACATCCCATTTTACCATAGATTCATATTATTTTGACCTCATCAGTGTTCCATTTGTGAGTTTCAGTGTAAGACCATGGATAGGACCTACATGTCCTCACAAAAATTTCCAATACCTAAGTCATAATGAAATTGCATGTGTCAACTATGAGATAAGATGTGCTTGATTATGACTTACATATCATTGGCATGCTTCCCATATTGAGTTAGTATGTTTTATGCTTACTTCATTAATATTTCACTTTTATCTTCTTATTTTTTGATTGCTTGTAATAATTCAACCACTTTTCTTCAATTTTTCATACTTCCCAACTTGAATTAGTGTGATTAATTTAAGACCATTTTAACCAATTTTGTTTCTTTTTTATACCTCTGAATGTTATTTAGCATGATTGATTGATTTAATTGATTATTTTTATACCATTAGTCTTTCACATGTTTTCCATTTTATTACATCACTTTCATACTTACCAACGTGATTTAATGTGATTTTAATTGTTTTAGTTTTGTTTCAATCTTTTACATGCTTTAAAAACATTTCCCCCTCTTATTTACCTCTTTTTGGTTTTTTATATTTAGACATATTCTGTTATTACACATTTCCCATCATGATATAGTGTTTAGTGCATTAATTTTTTGTTAATTATACTTTTATAACTCTTTTTACCTATTTATTTTTAACCATGCATGTGTACTACATAATGCTAGAAAAAAAAACACCACACACATATTTCATATAACATATAAAACAAAATCAAAATACATGTGCTAGAAATAAATATATCCATGCATCCACAACCAAACCAAAATATAATCCATGAGATCAACATCTAACTATCAAAACATAATATCTCTCTCTCTCTCTCTCTCTCTCTCTCTCTCTATATATATATATATATATATATATATATATATATATATATATCATGTGTTTTAAAATAAATAGTAAAAAAATATATCTCTCCAACTCTATGGCTAGGCTCCATCGTGTCTATCTCATGTCCTCACCACACTCCTCATAGATTCATTAGATTATCCCCTCTTCATAGTGTGTTATAATGAGGCTATCCAAGATATCAACCTTACTACTTATCGCTGGAGGTTGGCCACTAAGGCTTGTACCTATCCTAATTAGATAGTGGTATCCATGTGTGTGCCTCTTTCCTAAGCCAAGGCCTACCAATCCTATGCCTCTTTTATTTACACCCTTTTTACTTATTATAATACATCTCTACATGCCTATATCTCTCTCATATCCTCCCAAACTAGTATAAGCTAGCCCAACTGAGCTGAAAAAGATGGTACCATAGGATCATCCAATGTGGTGGGGTCATATTATGTTAGCACCCAATCTAGAATATCATGGTGTGCTCTCATAATTGGGGATCCTCATATGATTAAGGGATTTAAAAAATTCAAACTATATATATATATATATATATATATATATATATATATACAACTATTATTCTATCACAAAAATTATAAATTACAACATTTATTACCTATCTTGATGTCACCTACAACCATCTCCCTGTCTATTCATCCATTGAGCATAGTCTCTCCATCAACTCATATTTTAAGAAACTTATCTATTGGAAGCCTAATAATCAATTAAAAACCTAGAGTTACCACCCATTCACATCTCAATCCTCTCCTTAGTGGTAACTCTATCGACCAGCTCTACCATGGGCTAACCAATGGGTCATCCTAGATAACCACCCTTTATACTTGATCACACTACTAGTATCTCTATTGATGGTGTGATTGATTTGGTAATTAATCCTCATATTATGTTCTTGGTTTTGGTACCTAATTCACCCTTTCATCCACATCCATGCCCTATCCTCCTCTAGCATATAGTTATTATGTTTGAATAATCCATGGTCTCACACATCATGGTCTAATCACTAGTCTCTTAACTAGAAATCCTCCTCTTCCTCCTCCTCTCACCCTTATATCTCTTACTTGACATACTAAAAATGTGTGCACCACTATATGATCCACTAGATTTAGGAGTCTAGAGTAACCTCACAAGCATGCCACTAGTTGTGGTTCTACCCACTAGGTATAATGGCGTATGATCTACACTTATACCAGCCCAAGAGCTATAGTCACCCAAATTGACCAAATTATAGTAATATGTTCATAGGTATGCCACATGAATTATCCTCATTTTACATTCTATAATTATAACATGTGGGGCATGGTGCGTGCTACTTGATCTTGTCTCTATCACACTACTTGCAGTAACCAATCATTGACCACATGGGGTAATCAAACCAAACAATACATTAGAAACCTCTCATGTATTGAGATACTTAGTAATACCACTAGTCCCATGGTCTTTATCCCTATGGAAAACATCCCATACATATCATGCATGATCTAACCTAGATGATACACCCCAAGTCATAAAGATCCCTTGATCCAAAAGAGAATTACATAAGTCTATTACATATAGTAGTACCTTACCATTTGAATCTTGGCATAGCACTCATGTTGTCACAAGTCCTATCATATCCTTTTAGATATCCAAAATATATGAAATATACACATCAAACAAGCTTACCCTCAATCCTGAGTAGATCTTATCTAAGCACATTACCCACTGGGATAGTGCTCATCTCTCTTATTTATCATCTAGTGTCCTTATAATCATATTTATCCCCATATAGGTAGTCTAATAAACACATGGATGTCCTCTAAAGTGATACCTATCTCTATGGTATCCCCATCCACCACTCATCATAATGTGTTGTTTAAATATTCCCATGATTTAAGGAATATGATAATAAGATCAACACTCAGTGGGATCTACCTCATCTCCATGATGCCACCCAAGACCAATACAACCAATCTAGCTCTATCCACATCTATGAAGTGATCTAGTGAATTAGGTAACCATGAAGCATTAACCACCAAAATCCCTAGCATCTCTAAAAAATATCAAAAAATAAAGGATGTATTAGATCTCCATGTCACTCATATTCAAAATATATTCTTATAAAATTTCACAAAAATAAATTGATTTTATTTTATTTATTCATTTTTTACCAAATTGACCTATTCCAAATTACATCAGCCTTTTCAATACTAAGTCAGCCATCCTATGGCTTAATAGTACTATATTGGCCGCTTTTTTGATTCTAGCACTATATCAACCATTTAAGAAACAACTAAGTCAACCATATAGTACTAAGTTGGCCACCCTTTTAATTACAATACTAAGTCAACCTTATTTATACCATGTATTACTATATCAACCACTTCATAAATAACTAAGTCAGCCAAATAGTATGATGTCATCCCCCTTCCTAAATAAACTAAGTCAGCCACTTACTACTAAGTCATGCCACTCATTTTTTTGTCTTTTGAAAACTAAGTCAACTTGGTCAACCTTGTTCATTCATTATGATGTCTTTTTGACAAATTGAAATAAATGTCTTAGGTATTTATTACTCTAACTCCTTCATAACCAATACCCCATTTCACCCCCAAAAACCCTAAAAAATTCCTAGGTTTCATTCTAGTATCCAAATATTTCCTAATTGTCAAATTTCTATAAAATAATCAATTTCAAATAAAAATGCTCAAAATTTTGAAATTTTCAATTACTTACATGTGGTGCACTCATTACAGTCGCTATGTATCCTCCCCATCTTATCTATTGTCTCCTCACCATCTTAGATCTCTAAGATCTCACTAGGTCTCTTAGAGCTCTATTTTTCTTAGAATAGTAAATGATATCAAATTAATTCTTTTTCACACTATTTATATTTACTATAAATATTATTTACCATTTAAAATTTTACCCTCAAATTATTTTTTTTGATCATATCTTTATTTATTCTAACACTTTTTCCAAACCATAAATTTTTTTGGAATCTTGATGTCATATAGAATATCTCCAACTATTATATGCATATGTTACAAAAAAATTGAATTTTTCACTCTTTTTTGCTAATCTCTACATGTTCGCCTAATGTTCTTCACATTAGACACCTTCACATTTACCACATCTACTTCTTTATCTATGATACTAATGTAATTAAAGGTATGTGTTTTTCAATTTTTTCCTTTCATTTATATCATTTGGTCCTTAATGCACTTTATTTAACATCAATGTTATGTACCACTATGTTATTTTCTCGAAGTACCATCCCATGTTGCACCTACATGACACATGATGAGATTCAAGTTGGGCATATGTATACACATAATATTTTCACAATTTTATGAATTACTAATGATCTCTATCTTGTATGATCCCATTTAATCTCAATATATCTTAGTTCACACCCTAAGGGGTGCACCAAGAAAGGGGTGGGTATACCATTGGTGCTTCATAGGATTGTTGTCCCTTTTCCCACTTACTATCTACACACTTGTCTCCTAAAAACCATTCCTATAATATTTTCCTCATATTTTGAAACATCCTCTAGTATTTTAACACCTTCATTATCCCTTTCCCTAACCTAAACCTTTTTTTTTAATTTTACATTACTATGTCGACCATATCGACCTTGTATCCTTATTGATAAAACCTAGGCCAACCTAGTCTATGACCTAGTTAGTTCTTGTTAATTATTATAATATGTCGATCAGGTAAACATTTTTGGTCAAAATTTTTATAATGGTTTAGGGTTATATCTTCCTATATAAACATAATCATTTCACCATTTCTAAATGAAGAGAAGAAGAAAGACATATTACACATCTACTTATCCACCATTCTACTTGAGGAACAATCTTAAGGTTTCATACTTTCTTTGGAGATACCTATCTTGTATTATGGATAAGTATTTTAGATGCATCAATAGGTTATTTATCCTATAGATTATTTATTCTCATCATCCTTACATACCAAAAAAACCTATTGTGAATCACCTTAGCCAAGGGATAGATTGAGGCTCAAGAAGTTCATATTCAAAGGTAAGTATTCCTAACTTTGTTCCTCCTTTGTAAGTGTAAATAGATATGCATTTGTAGTTTTATTCCATGTATTATGATTAAGTATACATTTATAATAATATATGTATTATTTTCAAGTTTAATTTTAATGTTTATTACCCCCACTTTGTCCCACAAGATTTGGTGAGCACTAGATTAGATTTTAGTTTACTTGTTATTAGTATAGTGAATATGGAAACATAGGACTTAGTTAGGGTTACTACATAGTTTTGCTTGACTAAAGACTTTGAAATACTCCCTAGTGATATTATTGTGGTAAAATATCCTTTGGCTAGGTCTACTAGATCCATATTGGTCATCACCCTGATTATCTAATTATCCCCAATCAAAAGTGTAAGTATGATATATCTTATTCAAGCTAGGATTAATTTTTAGATATGTTACATTTCCCATTTCATACAAATACAAATAACTGATGATATAGGAATATGATGTTCTAAAAATATCTTTAAAAACTCATTATGGGAACTATGAGTTCATAGTGCTACATTTTATTTTGATAAATACACCAATAACTTTCATGAACCTCCTGAACAATGTGTTTAGATATTAGGTTGACCAATTTTTTCTAGTCTTCTTGGATGACATCTTTATTTATTATAAGAATGAAAAATATCATGTTGATCACTTATAATTAGTGTTGCAATGATTATGGAAACATAATTTATATGGTGAGTTATCCAAGTGTACTTTCTTTTAGAAAAGAGTCCAATAACTATGAGACATCATATTTGTAGAGCAAATTTTAGTTTATCTAGCTAATAGTAAGGCCATCGTGGATTTGATAACACCTAGAAATTTACATGAGGTGTGTAGTTTTATGGGTTGAATAGGGTACTATAGTAAGTGTGTTCCTAAATCTTATAAGATAACTAACCCAATCACTTCGCTTTAGTGGAAGGATTAGTGGTTTATTTTCTCAAAAAAAATGTGAAGAAGCCTTTTAGGTTTTGTTATCACATAAGATTGCACCTATCTTTATTCTATAGCTTGTTGTGCAATTACCTAATAATACAATGGAAAAACCTCCAAATACATGGGACCTTGGAAATTTAAAGTTAATCTCTGAAGAAGGTTAGCTTCCTTTAACTAAATCTAATGAAAAATATTAAAATATAATTTTTGTGGAAATCTCACTCTTTAGTGCTTTTGAATCCTAAACTAGGGTTTTGACAAGGAAAAGGGTTAAAGAATTGAAATTCATAGAAAAATAAAAATATGGTAATTCTACCAAATGTTTTATAGTGGGTATTATTTCTTTTTTTATAAACACAATAGAGAAGAAAATTATATTGAATTTATTTGAATAGAGACTTATACAAATGAGAAATCAGAGGTAGTATTTTAGATAATTTACACAAAAGGGAAAAGGATATTTATTTAAATCAAAAAATAAATTAAAGAGGGTGAAATACCATAGATGAATTTTCTCATGACTAAAATAAAATACAAAGTTTTCATAAATAATCAAATAACTTTCATAACATAGATATTCCACAAACAAGAAAGGTAAATCTTTAATTTATTTCTCTCCAAAGGTTACAACTCGTAGTAAATACATTCAAAATATAGAAAATATAACTAGAATCAAAAATATAAATTAGGCTGCGAGGTTTACATATTTTTATAAAAATATCTCCCAGATGAGATGTAGTTGACAACACTTGAATGCCTAATTAAAGGAGATCATGTAAATTTGAAGCCCTCATGCAAAAGAGGTGAGTTCTTCTATTTATGGAATTTTTGAATGTATGGAATGACTAAAAAATGGCATGCATAAGCTAGGTATCAATTTTAGTGTAGCATGACATGGCATGGCTGGAACTATTGGATCTCCATGTAAGGCTTATTCATCTGTTAGAGGTTGAAAATAAATTCCTCATAATAAAGATGTAACCAAAAATAAAAATTGAGTTTCAAAAGAAGATAAATCCAAATTAATTTCCATGCAAATCCATAACTTTAAAATTACATGTGGGAATTTTATAACTTTAAGCCTTAACACTTGTCAAAATGAATAATGCAATTCACACTTCATGATTTTTCACTTTTCAACAATTCATATTTATCAAAATTGAAAGTGTAATTTGCACTTGTGATTTTTGAGGAATTATAAGGTGATAGAAACACTTGAAAGTTCTCATGGAATTGGAAGGTGATGGAAGCACCTAAAAGTTCCTATGGAACTAAAACATATGTTTTGTGAGATTTAGATCCCACCATGAATTTTGTATGCTTGAAAATGTGAAAAGTACATGATGGGTTATAGATTCCATTGGTTTTACGTATGTGTGTTTCATGGGATCTAGAGCTTGAAGTGAATTTTGCACATTATGCAAAAATTTGAAGTGTATGTCAAGTTATAGATTCTACAATTTTAGAAGATAGGTGCATTATGGGATTCAAAACTCATAAATCAATTTATACAAGTACAAATTTCACCCAAAGTTCTATATTTTTTAGTTTAAAAGGGAAAGATGGGTTCTTTTGGAGGTTTCAGGGTTCTTCCTAAAATACAAAAGGGGTCTTCCTTAGGCTATTAGATGTAATGATATTTTTGGGGGAAAAATATCAACATTTTTTGGTGACCTCTGTGGGATGATTTCCTACTAATCATTTTAAATCTAGTATCCTTTTAGAACATCCATTAGGTGTAGGATTCATATCAATCTATTTTGAAAATACATACCTGCTACAACTTCTTGATGACAACTCGAAATCTGAAAATGCCTTCCCAAAATTGAAAGATGTGCCAAACACTTATTGTAAGTATATAAGGCTACAAAATATTATTTAAAGCATGAAACTATTATATAAAACTTAACGAGGGTCACTATTCAGACCTTCAGGATCGAATACTTTGTAACCTTCATAAATCTAGTCAACAATGACACCATAATTTTGTTCATTCTTGATAAAAATCAATTTTCTTAGAATGAGAAATAACTCATGATATTTGTATCTTCCTTGTATTATAAATAAATAAATAAAATCCACCCTTTTGGCTGCATGGTATTTTTCTTTATTCTTACTTTGGATGCCATGATTCAAGATGTTCCCCAATGGATGAGTTTCCTATTTGGCTTAGAATCTAATAGGACAACCTATTAGTAAGGAGAAACTTGGGAGCCTATTTTAGTACTTGTAGAATGAGACTTGTACCTTTTGGCATTTTGTTACTTGGCTTCCCTTATTTTTAGAATACCGACTGAGGATCTCTTACCATAAATGTTCTTTATAAGGGATTAAATCTCCATCTTTTGCTTCATATTTAAGTGTAATTATAAAACTATCAAAATCATCTTCTTTAACCAGCTACCCCAAACCTTTTGTTTCTTTATTTACCTCAAAAGATACCAATAAATATTGAATAATATCATCCTATTATGCCAAAATTTCCTAAGAATTAACCTTGGGTTGTTCCCTTTCATTAGAATCTTCAAAATAGACATCAAACATGGAATGAAAATAACAATATTTAGTCTTAGATATGCAAGGCTCATGTGAAAGGATGTTAAATTCCTCATTTTCCTAGTAGAATGGAAGAGAGAAAAAATTCTTAACCAATGAAATAGGAAGCACATGTTTAGGAATTAACCTTGGGATTGAAGGAACATTCTCAAAACTCAAAAAAATTGGTTTAGCTTCTATAAGTGCTTCATCTTCTTAAGGAGTGATCTTGACAATGTTTCGCATTTTGATATCTACGATTTTGGTCAAAGAAGGATACCATGGTTTTGGGACAATTGGTTCTCTGTTAAATTATATAAATTTATGCTTTCCTATTTTTTGTATCATGCAAACCATTGATTGTCTTAAAAATAGATAAGTTTGTTGATCATGGGGTTTCTCACATGGGAAACACTTGTGAGCCTTTGGGAGGTGATTGGGAGTAAGTTGAACATTATAAGGATGATGATATACAAATTTAATATGGATAGTTGGTACAAAAATAGCAACACCTTCAATTTGGTATGGGTAGTAGGAGGGCACAAAAGATGTACTTTGAAGGTCTGGCTACATACAACTTATAGCTAAAGGTGAAGGAAAGGTATAGGATTGAAAAGGGACATAATAAATCAAACATTTATAGATAAATGATGAAGGTATAGGTATAAATTTAAGAGATAGGTTTCTTAAACTAGAAGAGTGACCAGGTGATTACAATAAAATGAAAAATAAAAAACCCATCAATTTTATTGATTTTTGAGAATATGAAGGACTAGTGCTGCTAAAATAAGTTGATTCTTCTTCTTGAAGTTTCCATGGTGTTTTAAAAAACTACCTTTCAAGGGTAAAAAAACCAAATAAAACACCAGTTCCTTAGTGTATGATGATGCATATCCCACTGGGCATGCTAAAAACTATTATCACATAGGATTACACCTATCTTAATTCTATAGATTGTTATGAAATTGACTAATGATATAATGAAAAAACCTCCAAAGCCATGGGACCTTGGAATTTTGAGGTTAATCTCTAGATGAGGCTAGCTTCTTTTCACTAAATTTGATGCAAATAGATAAAATATCAGTTTTGTAGATATATCTCTCTTTAGTGTTTTTGAATCCTAAACTAGGGTTTCCATGGGGAAAAGGATTAAAGAATTGAAATTCATAGAAAATAAAAAATATGGAAATTGCACCAAATGTTTTATAGTGGGTATTATTTATTTCCTAACAAACACAATAGAGAGGAAAATTATATTGAATTTATTTCAGCATAGACTTATACAAATGAGGAATCAGAGGTAGTATTTTAGCTAATTTTTAGAAAAGGGAAAATGATCTCTATTTAAATCAAGAAATAAATTCAAGAGGGTGAAAAACCTTATATGAATTTTCTTGTGACTAAAATAAAATATAAAGCTTCCACATATAATCAAAAAACTTGCATAATAAAGAGATTCCATAAACAAGAAAGGCAAATCTTTAATTTATTTCTCTCCAAAGGTTACAACTTATAGTAAATACATTCAAAATGTAGAAAATACCAATATATAAAAAAATATTGATTGGGCCATAGGGTCTACCCATTTTTATAAAAAATATCTCCAAGATGAGATGTAGTTTACAAAACTTGAACACCTAATTAAATAAGATCATGCAAATCTGAAATCCTCATGCAAAAGAGGCGAGTTTTTTTAATTTTTGGCATTTTTGAACTTGTGGAATAACTAGAAAATGGCATACATGAGTTGGGTGTAAATTTTAGTGTAGCATGGCATGGCATGGATGGAACTATTATATCTCCATGCAAGGCTTCTTCATTTGGTAGTGGCTAAAAATATCTTCCTCATGCAAAAAGAAATACCCAGAAATAGAACTTGAATTTAAAAAGAAAACTCTAAATCACTTTCTATGGAAATTTTTAACTTATAAAATTCACGTGAGACTTTTAAAACTTTAAGACTTACCACTTGTCAAAAAAACCATGCAATTCATACTTCATGATTTTTCACTTTTCAATAATTTATATTTATCAAAATGGAAAGTGCAATTTGCACTTGTGCTTTTTGTAAAACTGAAAGGTGATGAAAGCACCTACAAATTCCCATGAAACTAGAAGGTGTTATAAGCACCTAAAAGTTTCCATAGAACTATAAGGTGATGGAATCATTTAAAATTTCCCATAGAACTAGAACTTGTTGGAAGCACCTGAAAGTTCCCATGGAACTAGAAGGTATGTTTTGTGGGATCCAAAACCAGCCATGCACTTTACACACTTGTAAATGTCTAAAGTGAATGATTATTTCTAGATTATTTTGGTCTTAGGTATGGGTCTTTTGTGGGATTCATATCCCAAATTGAATTTTGCATATTCTACAAACATGCAAAGTACATGTTGGGTTCTAGATTCCATTATTTTGGAAGATAGGTGCTTTGTGGGATCCAGAACCCACAAAGTAATTTATAGAAGTGAAAATTGAAGCTATTGTTCTAGATTCCATCATTCAAATGGGAAAGATGGGTTATTTTATAATTTTTAGGGTTCTTCCTAAAAAATAAAGAGGTCTCCCTTAGCCTATTATATGTAATGATATTTTTTGTGAAAAATATCAATAGGTTCTAAAACAAAGGCTTACTTTTATGCTAGTTTTGTGGATTCTAGATCCAAATGAACATTTCTCAATGATAAATGATTCTTTAAAAGATGGTTTAGTAGTAGTGCTTATGTAGGATGGATCGATTGTGGTTTATGAACCTATGAAACTGAAGTAATATAAGGAAAATTATGCTCCTCATGATATAGAATTAACTACTATAGTTCATACCTTGTAGGTTTGGAAACATTACTTTTTGGGTAAAGCCTTTGAACTTAAGACTGATAATTTAGGTCTTAAGTATATTTTCACCCAACCCAACCTAAATGTTCACTAGAGGGAGTGGTTAGAATTTAATTTAGATTCTTATTTTGATATCAAATAAATTAAGGATAAGGAACATTTATTAGCATATGCCTTTAGTCGTAGGAGATACATTATAGTTTTGGTTATAGTTAGAATCACCTTTAGAGATCACATAGTGAAATTTTTGCTTGGTGATGATTTTTGTGAACATGTCAAGAAAGATTTGACTATAAACCCACAAGATCATATATATCAAGATTTTTAGATAGAAAAGTATCAGATTTTAAGGTTTAATGATAATATTATATGCATAATAAGGATAGTTTTATGAATATTGTGTTTAAGGAATTACTTCAGGGGATCTATGAGTAACTAAGCTAGTATTAGAGTTAAAACCTCTCTATTTTGGGAATGGACTTAATAAAAATGCAAATAATTTTATTTATAGATGCTTGGAGTGTCAATGAGTCAAGGATGAACATGTGAATCCAAATATGTGTTTATATCCAATTTTTTTTACCTGAATGGAAATGGTAGGTGATCAATGTGGACTTTGTTCAAGGTTTTCCTATGTCTAAAAAATTTCATGATATTATCATGGTTATGTTATAAAAATTAACTAAGGTATCACATATTATTCTTGGTAATATATTTGATGATTCACTTATGATTTCAAAAAGGTTTTTTAAAATAAATTTATAGGTTACATGGGTTTCCTAAAAATATTATTTTAGATAGGGACCCTGAAATAACTTCCAAATTTTGGTAAACTCTAAATTATGCATTCAAAACTTAGCTAAATTTTAGCACAATTGGAAAAGAAAATAGAAAGGATAAATGATATCTTTGTGGATCTATTGAGAATGTATTTCATGGACTAGCAATACAAATGGGAAGAGTACCTTCCATTAGTATAGTTTATTTACAACAACTACCAATTAGCTAAACAGATGGCTCCCTTTGAGGCATTATATGGTATAAAATGTAGAACACTTATTAGTTAGGACAAGTTGGATGATAGAGTGATATTTGGATCTGACATGATTTCTAAAATGGAATAAAAATTGAAATTAATAAGGTTGATATTCGTTGAATCCAATGATAGATATAAAAGCTACATTGATCTGAAAAGAATAAGGAAATTTTCTATTAGGGATAATTGTTTCTATGAGTTAAACCCAGAAAGAGTTAAATTAATTTTGGTAAGTCAAAAATATATCACCTAGATATGTGGGACCTTTTGAGGTCCTATAAGTAATAAATCCTATAGCATATAGGCTTATATTTACATTAGCTCTAGAAAAAATGCATAATATTTTTCATGTTTTATATCAAAAAAATAATATTGTTGATCCTAAACATGTTTTGGATTGGAATGCATTATAGTTTCATGATCTAGGGGTGCTTACAATCAAACTAATCATAATAAGTGATACTCACAATATTAACTTACATAATAGAGATTTATCATAGTGCAAAGTATAGTGGGACCAACATTCTAAGAATAGTGCTACAAGGGAGGATTATGAGAAATTTTTGAGATTGTTTCCTCATTTGTTTACTTAAAAAAAATTATTGAACATCATTTATTTTCTATTGATAAATTATTTTGTTAGGCTTAACTTGGATATATTTTAGAACTTTTCTTTGAAATAAGTGTCATTAGGACAATAACCAGTTCTAGGGCAAAGGATGTTACATCAATTTTTTACCTATGGTTATTTAAGACATTATTCGGTGTCTTATGTGTTATTTATTATCAAATTTTATTTTAATTATGATTTCAATTAATTATGTTATTTTTATAGCATATATATTTTATTTTTATGAGCTATTAAATTATGTTTATGATGATGACTATTATTTATTAGACACATTCAATAATTTTTATGATTTCATGTTGATTTTTATCATAATATGGAGTAACTAAAATTTTGTTTGGTGAGTTGGATGCATGATATTTTCCTCCCCCATTGACAATGTGGAGGAGAGTATCATCAAAAAGAGGGGAGAAAATGGTTATGTTTGGGGTAAAGAAAAAATGTAGGGAACCTAGACACACCAAAGTAGGATTAAATGAATGTTTTTTATTAATGCTAACTTTATGGTTGATTGAACAAGCTAAACGAACTCATTGATGGTTTATTTTTATAACTATATTTATTAATATGTGATTTCATTCCATTGGATGATATTTTTTTATATGTTATCTTTTATTTGGTTGTAGTGTAGTAAAATGGTTACTTAGACATTTTACATTACTTATTGAATGGATTAACCTTGTTGGGTTATGATTGTATTATAAGTTATCTTTAGGATGAAGATAGATTTTATATAGGAATTCTTTATGTATATATTAGGAATGTGTAGGACATGTTTTTTTAAATGGTTTGGAGGGATCAGTCTATTTATTCTATAATATTTTACTATGATATACCCTTGGGGGTCCTGTTAGTGAAAAGGGTACTAAGGGAAAATAAATCCCCCCAAGGTATTTTATTAATTCTAAATTTGAAACTTGTATTGAATGGTTTATTTTATAATAATTTATTATTATAAGAAGTTTCTAGACATTGTAATAATTATGCTTTGACAAAATGTAATGGGATTCATATTAGGGTTTTCCTATGATGTTAAGGTTGACTTTTATTGATGCATGATGATTTTATATCCACCGAGATTCATGCATTGAAGATAGAATAGTGATTGGAATATAAGAGTGTATTTTTTCATTTTTGAAGATAATATGGATGAATTTCATCAGCTGAGAGAAGGTGACTTAGTTTTGGGACCATGCCAAACATGTAAAGAAGGGGGAGGATGAAAAAGAGAAGGAAAAAGAATATAATGTATCATCTAGTTTTATTTTCAAGGTGCATGACCAAAGAATAAAGGAAGGTATTATATTATGTCTTTTATCAAGGAATTGTTAATAAGAGGCTTAAGAAATATAATCTTAGCTTACAAGTTAGTTATCTTCTTGTTGCATTTTCAATATGTAATGAGTAGGGTTTTTGTTTTGATAAATATTATTATTGGATTTTTTTAATAAATATCACAAATTAATACTATATATTTTTAAGGGATATATATTTAAGGAGGGATCTATAATATATCCTTAGACCTATCACTCTAAGGACCAATCCTTGAAAAAAAAAAGACCAATTCCAAGATATATTTTTTGTGTTGAACTTTATGACTAGGTAATTAGGGTATGGTTGTTGAAAATATTCTAAACAAGGATATATATTTATACATGTCTATATTGCATTCGTTTACTATCATAATGTAGTTACATATACAAAAACTCCCATGACCATTGAAGTAAATCTCTAATTTGTATCAGTTGATCCAAGTTTGTTTATTTAGAGGATGAAAATGATATTATTTTTGGGTCTTTACTTTTTGGAAATATTTGACCATTACAAGGTTTAAAATACTATTTAATGTCTACCTATGGTTGAGTATGAATCTTAAGATTAAGATATAGAAGTTGAAATTACATAGCCATTAATTAAGAGGAATTCTAGTATGCAAGCCTGTGGTTATGTTTATTTTGTGAATCTCATTGACTGAGTTGATCCTTGTTTAATCTCATATGTCATGATCATGTGAATTTTACCTGAAGTGTTTTTCTTATATCATGTTAAAATTAATTTTAAATATCATGAGGGATTCATTTTATTAATATAAAATTTATGTATGAATATCTAAAAACATTGTGACATGGAGTGGAAATGTAAACTTAGTTTGTATAAGCTTTATATGTATATGGTTCGACCTTATTTATAAACTAAGACTAAGTGCATTATTTCTCAATTATTTTAGCATGAATGTGGAAAATTATATTGGATTGAGTTAGTTTTTAGTTCTACTTGGTTATAAGTTTTCTTGCATTTATTCTCTTAGTAGAGCCTATGCATTCCATTTAAAAGGTAGAGTGGCATGATACTAATTTATGAGTTGGGGACATGGTAATGTATATGTGAATATTTTTTTATATGAACATAATTAAAATAAGATTTATTTTTTTGTGAATACATATCTTCTAAGTTAAAAACATGAGTACATGATTTTATAAACTTCCCATCTTAAAAATTTATCATTATCACATAAAGAAACTATTAGTTTTGGAAAGAATAGAAGTTGTATCTGAAGTAGGAACATATGAGTAAAAGACATCATGTAATATGAATATAAATTTTATTATTTCTCTTTGATTACTATGGAATTAATTTTCATATAAAAGATAATATAGATATAAATGTTTAGAAAGTAGTCCAAATTATATCTTGATTGAGTACAATTAACCTCTCCAAAATATTGTAGTATAGGCAAGATTATAAGACTTACATTAGGATGTGTTTTGATCATATTCATATCATGGTTATGCTAGGATGTTGAAAATATATCACATTAATGTTTATTATAAGTTATAATTTTGGGAATTATATATAGAAATTATTAAAATTAAGAGGGAAGCATAAGTAAACTACTCTTGATCTACTTGTCATTAAATAAATTAATAAATAAGGATATGGTGTTATGTGTGCTTGGGAATTATGATAGAATTTTTTTAAAGATAAAGTATTAAAAAAAATTGATTCATGTTCTATCTTGTTAACATATATGTATGATGATAAATTGGGTAGTTGGATATGAATATTCATATTTTCACTATTGCATAATATTTATTGAATTGATTTTGAATCTTTAATTTCATTCTATGTTAGATAATAGGAGAAAATATATAATTAGGCTAAACAGTGACTCATATACATGCCTTTTGATATCATATGTATGATTCAGTGGCAAAGAGTTATGTGTGAGTGAAAATGACTTAGATTGTTATATCTAAATTCTATAATAATATTTTTTCCCAAAGTAATATTATAGTGGAGACATTTTTATTCTAATTTAATTCTATTTTACATGCTCTATGTTATCATTTAGATAGATAAATGGATTCCATGGTCTATTTTATTATTACATGTAATAGTTTTAGTACACACACAAGTTTTAATTATTTTATCAATATCCAAACTATTTTTATTTGCCTCTCTGTGAAGGTTACATCCAATCACAAAAGGGAGATATGTGGGAGACAATTGGTCTATGGTTGGAGGTAAAGTAATCAAATGATGCTCTCCATCTATCAACTAATTTAACTATATGTAAATACACTCAATCTATGTGATGGATCATAGAGTTGTATTTGGTAGCTCATATTTTACTTGTGTACTATCATTATGTATATTTGATACTATACCATGTTGTACCCTATTTTGGGTGTATAATCAATATAGTAGCGTCTATGTACTTATATAAGTATTCTAAATTATAAACAATGGTGACTATAATTTGTATTTTATCTAATTCATGGATTATATATGCATTTTCAGTACTTGGTATGCCTTAATTATTAAAAGATAAGTTTCTCAACTTAATGATGTATTTAATGATTGATTACTATGTGAGGTTTATTACGTGAGTGGGTTGATGTGATATATGCATATATTAATAAAATTTGATTTAGTTAAAAAAATTTAAACTAATGGTTATAATTAATCTTAGGAGTAAGGTTAAAAAAATAGTTTTATATTGATTTAGATCTAGTTGGGTCTAATAAAAATAAAATCCAATCCAATTAGTAGTAGAGAAAATTGCTAAGCTCGATTAGATCCTTAAATTATTAAATGAGACACATGATAGAATATTAGCCTTAGAATATGAAGTACATGGGAATGAAAAGGAAAAAGAGAAAATAGGAAAAATAGGTTGATCAAAAAAAGAATCAAGATCAATATCATGTTAAATAATATCAAGTTTTAAGAGCACAAGTGGATGTAAAACTTGTAAATGACACGAGAAATGTGAAATTACCAAAATTAGATGGAACTGTGCTAAGATATGGGGATAAAGGGTGGATAACTAAAATGGATAAGTTTTTTTAAATATGAAATTACTCTCAAGTGAAAAAAGTTCTATGGGGAGCATACCAACTGGTTGATGAAGTAGTAATCTAGTATGCTAATAATAAAATGGAAATGGGCCTCAACTCCACCATCACCATAAGGGATCATATTGTAACATTATTCAAGTCATGGTGTATACCAAAACTCTATTTTTATTATTAACTAACATATTTTAAAAATATTAATCAAAGAGAGATGTTTTTTACTAAGTATTGGGAGTAGTTCATGAAACTTCTCAGATATATTACCAAATATAATAAAGATGAACATTTCTAAATCCATAATTCAATAATGGGTTTGAGGCCATAGATTGGATGTTAAGTGGATACACATGGACCCATATCTATGGATCAAGTATTCAAGAAAGTCATCAAGTAGGAAAAAAATCTCAAATCTCTCATTGAAGTGAAAGATAAGTATAGGAAAAAATTAAGAGATTTGAAGACTTATTAAAAAAAATAAGGATTACAAACATAATGGGATTTCATAAATAAATTAAATAAAAAACCTCATAGGTTTAATAATGTTTTAATGGAAAATAAACCAGGAAATGGCTTCAATGATGGAAATAAATGAGGCAATCCATTTGAAATAAAAGGATTGTTAAGGAGATGTTTTACTTATGGGGGTGATATTTATGAAAAATATGCCCATAATATAAAAATGGTATAAAATTTTAGAATCTTTCCTCTTCATCTTCTAAGTAGGGAACATTCTAATAATCGATCCATGCAATAGTTGAAAATCATAAGATTGAATTTAGTATCTCACCTATAGTGGTGTTAGGTAATTTTTTGTGGATTTATGTTTCTATTTTAATATGCACTTGAGATGATAAATGTTTCATTTCTCCTAAATTACTTAATAAAATTCATAGTAAGGGTGGTCATATGTAAAATTAATAGATAGTGAAATATGGTAACCAATCTAGGGTCAAGGTTGATAAGTGCATGGTAGAAACAGAGGTGATATTACCCAATTTTGTCACTATAGTATAGTTTTTACATCTTCGATAGGATAATATTATGTGATCTTAGGATTGAATTGGATTTGGAAGCATAAGGAAAAGGTAGGTTGATTTGAAAACAAATTAAAATGATTAGATGATTTCAAAAATCAAACTCAAATCCAGGGAGATAAAAATTAACTTAAGGTAATTATTAGCAATCCAATTAAGGAATGCTTAGTACAAGGGTTGTTTAATTTTTGTGGTTAATATAAATGAGGTAGGAGAATCTAAGGAACCTACCATATAAGAATGCCCATTTTTCATTCATTTCAAGATGTGTTTCTAGAATATCTACTTGAATTAACTCCCAAAATGGAATTTAAATTCATGATTGATATTGTTCTAGGGTTTGAGCCTCAATCCAAAGTACCATATAGAATAAAAATAAAATAACCTATGGAGTTAAAACCCAAATCTAAGAGATGTTGTCTAAAATACTAATCTAACCAATTTTATCACCTTCAATATTACATATAGTGTTCATCAAAAATAAGGATGGGACATTTGGTATGTACATAGATGATAGGATGTTGAACAAGACAACCATAAATAACAAGTATATTTTACCTCTTATTGATGTTATTTTGATAAAATTTGAAGAAAATGACATTTTAAAAAATTGACCTTAGATCAGGGGACCATTAGTTAAGGATTAAAGAGGAATATATTTCAAAAATTAGTTTTAGTATGATGTATGGACACTACAAATTCATAATTCTGCCTCTTAAGCTAACAAATGTAGTTGGAGCATTCATGAATCTTATGAATAATGTGTTTAGAGATTACATAGATAAGTTTATTGATTGTCTTATTAGATGATATTTTGATATATTCTAAGGACAAAGAGGAGTACTTTTGACATTTTTATCCTCTTTTTCAATGCTTAAACGAACATGATATCTATGATTTTTTTTCAAATTATGATTTATTATAGAGAAAAGCATGATATTTGGGACATACCAATTTAAATCAAGGAATATTTATATATCCAAAAAATATTAAATCCATCCTTGAATGGATGGCACCCAAAAAAGTTCATCAGGTGCATATTTTTATGGGTTTAGTAGGGTACTACAAGAAATTCATACCCAATTTTTCCAAGATAGATAACCAGATAACCCTTTTTCAATGAAAATAGTAATGGTTCTTATGGAATGACAAGTGTGATGAACCCTTTCAAATCTTGAAAAGAGGATTACATCTAAACCATGGTTATTTATTCTAGATTCAAATGGCTTTTTTGTGGTAGTGTATGCCCTTGTAAGTGGTCTGGGTGGATTAGTATGGAAATAAGGATTAGTATTACCTTATAAATCAATGAAATTGAAACATTATGAATATAATTACAATTTGTATGATTTGGATTGGCTACCATAGTGCATGATTTGAAGGTTTAGAAGAATTATATGCTAGGAATTTTTTTGATCTTAAGACTCATAATCTGGGACTCAATTATATCTTCACACAACCAAATTTGAATGCTTTCCAAAGACAATAGCTTGATTTTTTGTCATATTATGACTTTTTTATAAGATAAATAGAAATAAAATAGAATATATTTTCATATGATCTTAGCTTTAGAAGGTACATAGAAGCTATGGATATTATTATAACCATGTTTTAATCTCATGTTCTTAAATTCTCTCCTAAAAATGAATTCTATGAAAAAATTATAAAAACTCTAGTAGAAAACCCTAAAGATCATAAATATGAAAGATTTATTTTTAAGAAATATGCAATCCTAAAGTTTAATAAGATAGTGTATGTGCTCGACAAAGACACCTTTAGAGTCATGGTGCTTAAGGAGATTCATAATGATCCATATTTTGGTCATCTAAGAGTGACCAAGATAATGGCATAATTGAGTCCATTATATTTTTTGGAAAGGTATCAAGAAATATGTAGGTAATTTTGTGTCAATGTGTTTAAAATGTCAATAGGTAAAATTAGAACATGTTCATCATGAAATATTGTCTTATCCTCATGAAATTTTAGAATAGAAGTGGAAAATTATTTGTGTGGACTTCATAGAATGGATACCAATGTCTAAAAATAAGCATGATATGATTTTAGTAGTAGTTGATAAACTGACTGAGGTGGCACATTTTATACTAGGTGATTTGATAGATGATGCACCAATTTTGGAAAAAAGTTTTATGCAATAAATTTATAGATTGCATGGAATTATAAAAAATTCATTTATGATAGAGAAACTTGCATGACCTATAGATGTTTTTTTCAAACACTTATTAAAACCTTGGGAACACAACTCCACTTTATTATAACCAATCATCCTAAAAAGTATAGGAAAATAGAGAGCATAAATCAAATTTTAGAGAATATTTCGAGGATGTATTGCATGGACTAATAATACAAATGGGAAGAATACATTCCACCAATTGAGTTTTAATATAATAAATATTTCCATTCAACTTTAAAAATACCACCTTTTTAGTATTTATATGGCATAAAATGTAGAACACATATTAGGTAGAAAATATTAGAGGACAGAGTAGTTTTTTCACCTGAAATTATTTTTGAAATGGAATAACAATTGAGGATAGTTAGAAAAAGGTTCATTGGAGCCAATGATAGGCAAAAACTTTATGTTGATTTAAAAAAGATAACATGGTAGTTCTTAAATGAAGATAAAAAAATTCATGTTAAATCATGAAAGAGCTCAATCAAATTTGATAAATCATCCAAATTATAATCTATATATGTATGGTTATTTTAAGGTTCTATAAGTGATTAATCATGTTTCATATAAACTTGTTTTGCCACTAGCATTTGCTGAAATTCATAATTTTTTCATGTGTTTTATTTGAATAAATTTGTGGATGATTATTCTCATACCCTTGATTGGAATTATTTATAGGTACTAAATCCATAAGTTCTAATAATAGATTATCTTATAATACTTGAGATACATAAGCTTATATTGTGTAATAGAGAAGTGGTTAAATTCAAGAGCTAGTGGGATCAATATTCTAAACTTAGTGCCACTTGTGAGCATTGTGAAGAATTTCATAAAATATCTCCTCATTTATTTTATTGATATATTATGCTAAACATTTGACAATTAAATTATGTTTATTTTAATAATATCACTAGGACGATGGTTTTTCCAATAGGGGAAGGATGTTACATCCTCTCTACACTAGTGTAAAATACTATGACTATATTTATTTATATTTACCATTAGAGATCATGAACTACTATTTATTACTATTTTAATTATTTATATGGTTATGTTGGCAGCTTCAATACAAGTTTAAAACATTTTAGTGATTATGTAAATTATATGCTAGTGATTTATTTTTATATTTATGATATAAATATAATAGATCATTTAATGTGTTATTTAATGTTAGTTTTTTTAGTTTTTTTACGAAGATAACATAACAAGTAACCTCTTTCTCTAACTGAAGTAGATGAAGGATATCCTATCCATTACCTCACATCATAATCACAAGGTGGGACATCATAGGGGAGAGAGTGGTAGATCATGTCAATTAGGGGAAAAAAGAGAAAATTGAGAATAATCACACACTCAAGTAGTTACTTGAGTGGTATTAAGTTATATGATGTTTTATGTCTAGATAGTTGATTACCATGTTGTTCTTGAGATAATTATGTTTTGTGCTTATATTTTAGATGAACTATACATTAAGGTTCTATTTTCATAATTATATTCTATTTTTTTCTGAAGGATTTCATACCTTTGGTTACTTTCATACCAATTTTTCTTACATATTCTTATTCTTATGTTACTTGCATTATTATGTCTAGTTTTTCTTCCTAGGTGTATATTCATGTTACTTGAATACTTACCAAGTTGTATTATCCTATTCTTACATATCTTGTTTAGTTTTATTTCTAGTAGTAAGGCCTTAAAAATAATAATTTGTTTTATATAACTTAATATCTATGGTGAATAGAAAAAAAACATAAATATTTATGGTGGTAATTAGAGTTTTATTAAAACACTAAAACACCATATAAGAGTGCATTACATAGCCATATGGATAATATGAGATTATTTGTTGGGATAAATTTAAAAGGTTTGATGTTTATTTTTTGGATCCTAAGACAAATAATCATTACCTATTGCACGATTTGAAATTGATCAAAACCCTAACTCATTGTCAAAGGACATTAGGGTTACATAGTTTATAGAACATAACTCAAATTTGGAGTTAATTTCTTAGCTTTTGATTATTAATTATCTTGGGTTAGGAGTAAGTGTAGTTATAGAAAACCTACGAGGTGTTAAGGCTCCATTTTGTTAGGTAACTCAAAAATGGAATTTACATGCAGGTAAATGCATGCATTTAGTGGTGATTGGTTATGATTTAAAATGGAATCAAATTACTAAAAGGTATGGATAATTTAATTATGGATTTATAAAAATTGGGGATAAGAAGAAATCAATCAAAAATTTGAGGAGACATGGTGTTGTGGAAAATAAAGGAGGAAGGAGGAATGAGGGAAGACATATTCAATAAAAAATTGACTATCATTTATCATATCTAGACACATAACTAGGTATGAGCTTTCATGGGTTAAGAGAAAAAAATAAGGGTTTATTTATCTCTAATATTTTATTTAAAAAATATTTGTATACAATCAAATATTCAAGTATACAAGATGTTTTCTAAAATATTTTTAATGAAATGAGTTTTTATTTTGGTTGTATGTGGCTAAATAAAGTTGTAGTTTTGTTACTAGCTATGTGATTGAAACACCATATACTTAGTTATAATTAGTGAAACCCATTTTATGTAAAACCCTAAAAATTTAATGTATATGGGAAATAATATTGGTTCAACCTTAAATTTAGAAATTTTAACTTGATGGGCTAATGATTTATGCCAAATTTGGTATATGAATTACTCATTTAAACTGTGTTGAAGTTTTGGAGGAAAAAAATATTGTAGGACATTACATTGGGTGGTTGTGTTAATATATTTATTAGCTACCTAGATATGTTTTATTAATATAACTTTTATACATGATATTTCACCACATATGGACCTAATTATGAGATTTTGATCTAACCCACAAGCCCATAAAGGGGGGTGATCCCCTTATTAAAGTATTTATTGCATATTTTATTTATCATTTAACATTGGATATTATAAGTATTTTTCCAAACAATATTATGTTTCTAACATGGTAACATAGCCTTCATAGATTTTATGAAACCATGAGTTTTCAATTCTAGACATGTAGGTAGTTTGATGACTACCTACAAGTCTAGGGTTCAAAGAGGATGATTTTTTGATTAATTAACTTGGCTATATGTAATCCATTTTTATAAACATAAATATTATGGATATGTGTAGTCTTGTTTTCAGATTTTTAGGATTAAAAACCTCAGCCTTCATCTAGATTCTAGTTACAATACTACATAGTAGTTGTAGTAGTATTTTGGTAACATATTAAAACATGAATTTTATTCATAAGTAGAGATATCTTCAACCTATGTGTCATGATAGGTAAATTATTATAGTACTATTTAAGAGAGGAATTTTAATGATTCTTACTTAAGCATAATTTAGATTCATGACATCCTATTTTAATAGATAATATATGATGAATCAGTATGAAAAAGTTTTAAAGGATAATCATTCGATTTAGTATGGATTATAATTATAAATTTAAATTAAAAAATAAAACCTTAATAATTTAAACATATAGGATATTATGTTAAGAATATAAAAGTGAAGGGAAGGAAATAATTTTAATATAGGTTGTGTAATAGAATTTATGTTATTTTACTCTAACCATCATTTCATTAATGACATTATGTGAGGCATGAAAATATAATCCTTTTAATGATGGTCTTTCTCTTATTAGCATATAGCGAGAAGTTTGTAAATTGATACATGATTAAAAAAATTGTCATTATGTTCAATGGAATATTGTATTGAAATAAAAGTCATGAAATGGGTTAATTAATTTATTTGACCTTAAAATAAATCTAAGGCATGAAAATATTATGGAAATGTTTGACAAAAATAGATATATGACTAGATTGTATCATAGTTGAATATTTGTTTTCATTGTAGGAATACATAATGGTATCAAATATTTTTAATAGACTTTTAAATGTGTTGTTATTGAGTGATTTTTTTTACACATTAGGGTGTATGACCTTACATGATGAATTTTAAATGAGCTTCACAGAATGGTTGACTATATTAAATAAACTTATGGTTCTATTATTTTCTAGAAATGATTCCAAATGACACCATGTTAGTATACATTAATTGTATTATTTAGTGTGAATTATTTATGTATTATGTTATTTGATATTTATACAAAATTATCATATTTTTCATTATGGGATGATGAGTGATAAGTAATGAACCTCTCTATAAGTAAATCATCATATATTAATGAGAAGGATAAATTTGATTGTATGTTATAGTAGAGAGTGTTGTTGATGTGGATTATGATCCAAATTATCTTGAGTTTATAAATATATTAAACTATTTAACCAAAGTAATATTATAGTTTTATACATTGTCTATCCACTACACTTTCTAATTTACATGTATGTTGATTTCATATTGTATGGAAGAGTATGCAAGGTCTTTATGATTAATGCACATAATAATGATATTACTACCACATTATTTCTTAATTATTTCTTGATTTTTGTATCTCCGTTATCTACCCCTTAATTAAGGGAAAGGACACTACTATTGGGGAGGTTTTAAGGGAATAATTGGTTTATGGTTCAATATAAATACCCCATAAGTGTTCTTCCTCCTTTCAACTTATCAGAACTAACTGAAGTTGTATACTCATGGATATCTAATAGATGAATTATCACATAAATATTAAACACTTGATCTATTTATTTATTATATTATTCAATAATGGTTGATGATAGTATTAAATGAATTTATGTAAATTTGTATTACATTCTAAAAATAGGTTTTAATTATATTCATTGTATGTCAATTATCCTTATTTTATTATTATCTTAAGATAATTTTACAATTTTGTACATGGATTTTTGTATTATTTAACTTTATAATTGAGATTATTTTATTATTCTTATTTATACCTGACTATTTAAGTCCTAAAAGGACTGATTTATGTTTAAGCACATGATTCAATGAAATTTTATTATATTATCTTGATTAGTTTAAACTACATTGGTTTATAACTAAATAATAATTTAAAAAAAGTTAAAATAATTGAACATGAAAAAGTAATGATACTACACATAAAAAAATGTATGGTAAATTTCAATCTAAAACTAGTCAGTCCTAACATGTGGTAACAGAGCATAGGTTTAAACGCTTGAAGCTAATGAGTCCATTAAAATTTATTTTAATTAATATTATTTAAAATAGGATAAAATTATACACAAAAGGATAGTTTTTAAAGGAAATAATTCCAATTGGGATCTTAAAGCAAAGCCAATCCCATTAAAAGTAGAGTAAGCTACTAAACTCAATCAAATCTTCATATTCCAAAATGAGATATGAGATAGAATAACATAATTAGAATAGTAATTACATGGGTTTGATGAGGAAGAATATAAACAATAAAAACAAGTTGATCAAGAAGTGAACCAAGATAAAGATCATGTTAAAGAGAATCAAGCTACAAGAGCATAAGTGGCTTTAGAACTAACACACGACATGAAAAAGGTGAACCCACTAAAATAAAATGGAATAGTGCTAAGATTAGGAGAAATGGTGGTTCACTAAAATGGATAGGTGTTTTTAAATATTAATTTATTATGAATTTATAAAAGTGTTATGGGGAGTATACCAACTAGCTAGTCAACCAACAATCTAATATGCCAATAATAAAATGGAAATGGGATTTAACTCCACCAATACCACATGGGAGTAGTTTATAAAAAAAAGGATATGGTGGCTATTACAACTCTATTTTTATTTGAAAATAATATATTTAAAAAATATTAATCAAGAAGACCTACCAGTCAATAAGTATTGGGATCATTTCATGAAACTTCTAAAATATATTCTCAATTATCATAAAGATGAACATCTTTGAATCTATAATTTCATCATGCATTTGAGTCTACAATTAGACTCAATGTGGATTTTCATGGAACTATCTCCATGGATCAATTCTTTAATAAATTTTTAAATAAGGAATAAAACCTGAAATATCTCTCTAAAGTTAGTCATAAAGTTTAGGAAAATGTTTGGAGGTCTAAATCCTTATTTGAAAAATATGAGTTGGAAACATAGTGGGGATTTCAAAAACATATTCAATAACAAAAATATAAGGTTTAACATTACTTAAAGGATGGAAACAAAAGAGGTAACCCACTTTAAATAAAAGGACCACCATGGGGATTTTTACTTGTGGGGGTTATCAGTATGAAAAATATTGCCCATATGGAAAATTGGTAGCAAATTTATGAATCCTTCCTTTTCATCTTCCAAGTAGGGTCTATTCTAATAATAGATCAACATAGTAATTGATCTTAAAATGGGATAAAAAAAAATTGACTTAGTTTCCTTATTTTAATAGATAGTCCATATTTTATCATTTTTCTATAATTAAATTGAAAATTGGCCTAAAATTAACATTAAACATTTAATAACTCTAAATACAAAAACATGTATTTGTAAAATAAAAGATAAAAAACATGAAAATTTGATAATGGAGTTCACCTAATAGGTCTACATATCTTGGTTTGATAAGACATGAATCGATATATAGATGATGCAAAAATAACAATATAATTCTTACATCAATTCTCCAGTTATATTTTCTTCCAATGCACTATAACTCTCTAACTCTAGAGTATAATGGGTTTCTACAACAATATTCTCCATATCAAGCTTCTTCTCAATACTCTTCCTTACTTCTAATCCTTTAATTCTCTAATAAAAGAGAGATTGTAAATTCAAATGAAAAAAATTGTAATGTTTTGTAATGATTTGGAATCAAAATTTGAAATGTAAACTTTCTAATGATTTCCAAAATACAAAATCCTCCTATTTATACTATTTGGATTCCCCTAATTTATGGATTGAATCTCTATCCAGGGATACAAGTGTTTATGCCTCATTTTAAGGAATATAAAACAACATTAAAATGATACTTAATAATCCCATATTTTTCTCCTCCAAAGTAGGGGATTTCCCATTGATCGAAGCATAAGATAAGCCTTGGGGTCAAATACATTTTGTAAATCCTTGTATTTAGGCATGGATAATGTTTATCCCATTTTAAATGGGATTTAATCCCACACTAATGGGCAAATATTTAATCTTCTATAAAGTGTAATATGTCCCAATCTTGGATAATATCTTAGGGATATTATATATTCTCCACATGTGAATATTACATTGATCCATGTGTCAAGATTCCATTGGACCACTTGGCCATGCCCAGTCATCATGCTGCCATTAGTACTACCCATGTGCATATATTATTACATGTTTATTACCATCTTTAATAGGCCATAATTTTAACATATATAGCTCATTTGAGCACATTAAAAATGCATTAGATTTATATTGATGAAAACTTTGATGTGTTGATGGTATTAGGAAGATTATAATCCATATAAATGTGTCAAATATAGAGATCTTCCTAGATTAGTAGTTGACAATCATCATGTTAAATTTCAATTTTCACCCATAGAGTTGTTGGTTGCTTTATTTGGGATTTTTTTTTCTATTTTAATAGATACATGAGATAATGAATGTTTATTTTATCCTAAATTACTCAATAAACTTCCTTAGATGGGGAGTCATATAGAAAATGCATGGATGGTGCAATATAGGAACCAATATAGAGTCAAGGTTGATAAATGCCTAGTTGATTCAAAGGTGAAATTACATGATTTCACCACTATAGTAGACTTTTTTATAGATATTTTAGGATCATATGATTTAATCTTAGGAGTGAATTGGATTTAGAAGCATAAGGAAAAGATAGATTATTTTATAAATAAATTGTAATTCTTACATGATTTAGGAAATAAAATACAAATCCAAGGAGATAAAAATAAACTTAAGTTAAGGCACATCTTATCAATCTAATTAAGGAAGGATCAATAGAAGGGTCATCCATTTTTTATGGTTAAGATAGATGAGGTAGGATAATATAAGGAACCTACCATAGGGGACTATCCATTTTTTTCATTAATTTTGGGATGTGTTTCTAGAAGATGTACCTAGATTACCTCCCAAAATAGAATTTGAATTCATTGTTGATATCATTCTAGGATCTGAGACTCAATATAGAACACCCTATAGAATGACAACATTAATTTTATAGTTGAAATCCAAAATTTAGGATATGTTGTCCAAAGGACTAATCTAATCTATATATCACCTTTGGGATTACCTATGGTGCTCATAAAATATAAACACAAAGACCCTATGTCCATGCATAAATTATAAGATGTTGAACCATCCAACCATAAATAACAGGTATCCTTTACCCCATATTTATTATATTTTTAATCAAGTTTGAAGAGCAATGATATTTTAAAAAATTGACTGATGTAAAAATCCAAGTTATAAAAACTTTTATAGTCTACTTGGATTGGAATAAAAAATGAATATTTAATTTCCAATTTCCCTTAAATAAATATTAAAATTAATTTATAATTTATTTGTAATCTAATAAAGGAAATTGAAAGGATTTCTAATCATAGAGAAGAAATTTAAAAAATGACACAAAAAATTTGTTTACAGGGTTCACCAAATGGATACATCCCTAAGTCTACTCTATGAGTGTTCTAATCTTATTAATAACTCTTTGAGAATGATTAAAATAATATATTTGAGTAAAAATAATACAATTTCATACTATATATCTATTTATGAAACACAAAATAAATGTTTCTAATCTATTAGAGGTTTTTGCTGCCTTTAGAACCTAGATATTCTTTGTCTATAAATTTACTCTATACAAATCATTGCTTCTCTACAAAACCAACTACCCATATAAAACCACCTGTAGATATATATTTCTCAATGCCTCCTTAGCATTGGTTGGGCACTAACCATTTTCCTAAATTTAGGATTTGGTTCAATAACATGGCATTGGATTTCTTGTATTTCCTCTGCCTTCACATATTGGTTGAGAATAATTATTATTTACTTGTGTTCTAACAAACCTGCATTCTTTTTCTATAAATGGAAAATTCAAAGATATTTTTTGTGTCAACATTCCAGTCTCAAGTAAATATCCTAGGAGAAAGGCATTGATTCAACATTCAAATTGGTCTACACCATATTAAATAGACACTTTGTACCAAAATATAACATTTGGTTCATGTCATTTAATAATATCCATGCTACATGCTATACAATTCATTATTGATAAGTGTGTTTAGTTGGTGATTTTAATTTAAAAGATCCATGCCATAAATACACATTTATTGCATTTAATAGAACTAAGTTTTAAAATCCAATGCTTTGCACTATAATATCATCCAATGCCTTTAATTTCCACACCATAATTAAAATGTTATAAGAACCATGCATTTCACTATTGCCAAGGTAGAATTCAATGATAGAACCAACTTTAGGTATTAACTCCATGTCATAATTCACTTTGGTGATAAATTTGGAACTCACATTTGGAATAATATGAATTCAAGGTTAGATCTAAGATAACTACAAGTCAATGCCACATATTCTTTGCTAGAATAAAATATTATATTTGCACCATAATTCCAATGCTACTATGGAAATTCTATCCATATGCATTGGTGCAAATATACCACATGGCTTTTTAAACATGAGATTACCATGATACAACTCATAGTTAACTACCACATTTATGACTTGATTAATCCATGCCATGTATAAAGTTTACTTTGGTGATAAAATAATTTAATGCCATGTGGAAAAATAATGATTAATATTATGGATAATAATATCCATTTCACCTACTTGCAGATAAAAATTATCAAAAAGTGAGTTTATAATAAAAATATATTGGGGAAATAAATATATTAAAATATATATTGGTGGAAATTTTATAATTTTAAATTATAAGCATCATGGGTGAAGGTGTGGAATTATTGGCTAGATAATGCCACATTTACATCCATAAAAACAAATAATTAATCAATATATAAGAGATAAAAAATTTAATCTCCATATATATATTTTTGGCACTTCATACTTGACCTTATAAATAATTGATCAAAACCATCTGGTGGGAGTCCCATAGATCATTCCTCCCCACTGAGATCTTTTTGACCTCCAAAAGTTGATTTAATTATCAATTAGGTGAGGGTATTTTTACCTTAATCTTTATATTTCCATCCATTTCACCTTATTTAGATGTATCCATTTCAAACCAACATGAAGATATTATGTATCACCCCTTTGCATAGTTCTAGTTTTCCTATCAATAATAACATCTTCTTGCAACTCATAAAGAGATTCATGAGCAAAATCATCAACATTAGGAACTTGAATACCCTCATCTTGATCTATGATCATAAAAGGTTCATATAATTTCAATTTTTCCACATTAACCACTAAATAAATATTCATATAAGAATTCAAATCCAATCTAAAATCATTTGTACCAATCTTTTCCTAAATCCTAAAAGGACCATACCTAATTGATTTTAATTTTCCAACTTCACCTTTCAGTCTTTCTTTACTGATGTGAAACCAAACCTGATCATCCACTTTGAATTGATGATAAACTCTATGTTTTTCATGCCTAGCCTTATATTTTGTTTGGCTCTTATCCGACTCTTCTTGAACATCTTTTTGAATCATCTAAATTCTATAAATGATATTTTTAGCCTTTTTAACATCACTATTTCCATCCACTAGTGAGTTAGATTATTTTTCAAAAGTGAAGTCCAAAGGATACATAGGCAAATGACCAAAACAAGTCTCGACAGGAGACTCTAAAGTATAAGAATGTAAAACATAGTTATAATAATGTTGCACATAATATAAATGTTCATCCCATAATTTAGGATGTTTACCACAATACTCCTTAAGTAAATGTACCATTTCTTGGTTGACCACTTCTATTTGGCCATTAGTTTATGGATGAAAGGATGTTCTTTTCTTTAGATTAGTATACATAAAGTCCGACAAAGCTAACCAAAACCCACCAAAAAAATAAAGCATCATGATTAGATATAATAGAAGTGGGTAACTCAAAATGGATCCAAACATTCTTGAAGAATAAATGTGCAGTATCCTTACTTGTAACCTATTTAGTACAAGGAACAAAAATACACATTTTTTTTAAACCTATTCAAAACCACATACAAATAATCTTGTTTTCTTCATGAAATAGGTAAACCTCTTACAAAATACATATAAATACTTTCCCAAGGATGGTTAGGAATAGGAAGAGGTGTATACAATCCTAACTTCTGGTTTCTATGTTTACTTGTGGAATAAATAATATAACCTTTAATATATTTATATACATTTTATATCATACAGGGCCAATAGCAGTATCTTTGTAACTATGCAACTATCTTACCAATCCCAAAATGACTTGAAACATGAGAAGTATGAGCTTATAAAATCATGTGAACTCTTTCATCCTGTGGAATACATGTTTTTCCAAGATGATACAACATTATGTTATGCACATGATAGTCAAATGCTTTTATTAATTTACCATTTATCAAATCTTAATATACATATTTAAACTCAACATATTTACCATATTATTCCTTATAATTTTGATTAATAGAATGAATATGCTATAAAATAGTAGATGTTACAATATGAGGTCTAGAAATCATATCTGAAACCTTATATGTGTTCCCTTTTTATACCTTATAACAAGATGGAACTAATGCAAAAATATCATCCATCAAAAGAGTCATGATTATGGTAGCTTGGATTATGATTGAAGGTATTACAAAGGATGATGATCTGTATGGATGATTGTCTCTTTTCACATCAAAAAGTGTTTCCACTTTTTCACACTCTACAATAAAGCATACAACTCTTTATCATAAGTAAGCTAAATTTTTACCACACTTGTAAAGTTTTTTGATTTAAAACACACTAGTTTTCAATTTTACATTAACACTTCCCCCATTGTATACCCAATATCATCAATTTCTATCTAAAAATATTATTGTAAATCAGGAAGTGAAAGAATTAGGGATTTACTTATCTTTTCTTTCAAGGTATTGAAATATTTTTCATGTTTTCCTCCCCTTTGAAAGACCTACTTAACACTTGTTAAATCATGTAAAGGAGATGTAATATAAGAGAAGTTAGGAATAAATTTTCTCTAGAATTGAATTTCTTTAAGAAAACTTCTAACTTCTATTGCATTATTAGGCTAATACCAATTTTTTATGGCTAAAACTTTTGCAATATCTATTTTTAGTGAACCATTCCCTACAACATAGCCTAATTAAACCAAATATATTTTTGATAATTCACATTTTGACATCTCTAAGAATAGTTTGTCCTATTTTAAAGTATCTAAGACATTCTTGATGTGTTTAATATGATCTTCCCATGTGTTACTAAAGATTAAAATTTCATCCAAGTACATAATTACAAAATCATCCATAAATGGTCTTAACATATCATTCATAACCTGCATAAATGTAGTAGGTGCATTACAAAGCCAAAAAGGCATAACAATCCAATCAAAAATACCTTTCTTAGTTTTAAAATTGGTTTTACAACTATCAAAATCACTTATTTTTACTTGGTGATAGCCACTTCTCAAATCAAACTTGGTAAAATACTTTGCATTTTTAACTAATCTGACAAATCATCAATATGATGAAGAGGGTAGTGGTTTTTGACCATGATTTTATTCAAAGCTCAGATGTCCATGCACATTTTCCATGTACCATATTTTTAAGTTACCAATATAATAGGCAAACCACATGTAGAGGTAATAGGATGAATGACTTCTTTCTCATGTAACTCCATCATTTGATTATCTTTTTATTCAATCTCTACTATTGACAACCTATACATGCCAATATTAGGGAGAGAGGCATCCTACTGCAACTGAATCTCATGTTGAATTTCCCTCTTAGGAGGTAAACCTTGTGGCTCCCAGAAAACACCATTATAATTAGAAATAATATTTTCTATTTCAAATTGATGTTTAGGATCACAAGTCTCTAAAGCCTTAGATTTTTCATTATCCTTGGCTCTTACAGTCATGAGAATAAAACCCTTACTTTAGTTTACTTGTAATTATAAATAATATTTTATATTTCAAATTGATGTTTAGGATCATAACTCTATAAGGACTTAGATTTTTCATTATCCTTGGCTCTTACAATCATGAGAACAAAACTCTTACTCGAGTTTACAAGTCTTTTCATTTTTCCTATAAAAACAAGTGTCAAATTAGCTTTAACATGATGGGCTCTTAAAATGTATTCAATCCCATCCTTTATAATCACATATTTGTTCTCTTCTCTATAAAATATTTTTTTTCTATCATATAAGTAAGGGTTTCCCAAAATAATTCCACAAATCTCCAAAGGAACTACATCTAGCTCTACTTCAATGAATTTAGAAGTAATGGCAAACCTCAAGGTTCATGTTTTTTTGACCTTCAATTTTGCATCATCACACACCCATCCTAAAGGATATGGTTTAGGATGTTGTTTAGTTTTGAGTCCTAACTATTTAACAACCTCTTCTGAAATAAGATTAACTTGTGATCCACTATCAAAAAGAGTATCTATTTTAGTATGCTTAGTTATAACTCTTATGTGGAAAAGCTCATTTATTTTTATTTCATCATGTTTACATTTATTTTTAGAAGATGAATCAATAACATAAGGTTTAGTTTTATAAGAGGAAGAAGTTGAACCTTGTAGACCCATGGTACTCACTTTGGTTTCATCACCAAAATATGATCCCAAGTCTTATTGAATCACAACATTAGCCTTCTTTTCATTTTTATTCTAGAACCTCTTTGGCTTGAGTTCTTTATGGAGTTTATAAAACTTAGCCTCATCATTATTCTTCTTTTAATGATTATAGAAAGGCTTTTCTTCTTCTTTCTTAATAGTGTAAGTAGACTTACCCTTACCCTTTCCTTTACCTTTACCTTTATTTTTGGTTGGATTGTGAGATTTATTTTTATAACTTTCCTTGGTAATATTACTCCTAACTTCAAAATGGGTATCTTTCACATATACTTCATCAAGGTTATAAGAATTAAACATGAGAACACTATGCCTTAAATATCTATGCAAACCTCTAATATACTTTACCAATGTTTCTAAATTGTACAAAGGAATGCCTATCATTAATGCCTTATTTATAAACTCCTAAGTATAATCATACACACTCTGACCTTTATTCTATCTTAAATTCTACCAATCCATAGTATCTTATTTCATATAACCCAAAGGATAAAATTGTTTTCTCAACTCAGAAATAAAATCATTCTAGGAGGAGATTATCTTACCATGTTTCTTGAGATCCTCCTAAATCTTACTCTCTGACTAATGAGTGTTTCTCCACTCATATAAAGATTATCCAACTAAATATTTTCATCCTTATTAATAATATTCTAAATACTACAATATATCTCAATCTTCAAGACCTAGTTATCAAATTTGTTTGCATTGATTATAAATTGACAGATCAAATTTAATATCTAATTTCATGTGTGGGATAGTTTTACTATAGAAAGATGAATTTATTCTCCTTTAACTTTATCTCCCTTTAATTTCTCATTTTTATGTTCCTCATACATTTTCTCAACCATGTTATTAATTCTAAGTAAATTACATCAAAATTCTACCTCAAACATATTTGTTCCCATACCTAACTACTAACTTGCACATCTTTCACCAATTTTAGGATCAAACTCTACAAGTTCTCCTTCACCATTTCTTGATTGAGACCTGGTTAACATACAAGACTATTGAAATTTCTAGAAAATGTGTTAAATAGAATTGATCAAAGGATTTGATACCAAACTAATCCAAAAATCCAAGTCATAAAAACCTTTATAGTCTACTTGGATTGGAATAAATAATTGAATATTTAATTTCCAATTTCCCTTTAAATAAATCCAAAAAATTAATTTATAAAAATTCTATAATTTAATAAAGGAAATTGGAATAATTTCTAATCATATAGAGGAAATTAAAAAAATGACAAAATATTTGTCTACGGGGTTCACCAAATGGCTAAATCCCTAGGTCCACTCTATGATCATTTTGATCTTATTAAAAACTCTTTGAGAATGATTTAAAAAATATCTCTAAGTAAAAATAATACACTTCTATACCAGATATCTATCTATGCAACACAAAATAAACCTCTGTACTCTACCAGAGGTTCTTGCTACCTTTGTAACCAATATATTCTCTATCTACAAAGTTCCTCTATACAAATCACTACTTCTCTACAAATTCCTACTACCCTTGTAAAACCACCTATATATATATATATATATATATATATATATATATATATATATATATATATATATATATATATATATATATATATATATATTTATATTTCTCAATGCCTCTTTGGTATTGGCTAAACACTCACCATTTTCTTGAATTGGGGTTTTGGTTTAGTAACATGGTGTTATATTTTGGGTATTTACTCAAACTTCACATATTAGTTGAGAATAATTATTATTTACATGTGTTCTAACAACCCCACATTATTTTTATATAAATGGTGAATTCCAAGATATATTTTGGGTTGATGTTCCAATCTCAAGAAAATATCCTCTAGGAGGAAGGCATTGGTTTAACATAAAAATTGTTCTATGCCATATTAAATAGATACTTTGTACCAAACTAGATTGTTTGGTTCATGCCATGCAACAATATCCATATCACACACTATATAATGCATTGTTGATAAGTGTGTTTATCTGGAACTTTTAATATAAAATATCCATGCCATAAATAGTCATGCAATGCATTTAATTGTGCTAAGTTTTGAAATCCAATGCTTTGCACTATAATATCATCCAACACCTTTACTTTCCATGAAATAATTCCAATGTTTCAATAACTATCCATTTCACTACTACCAACATAGAATTTAATGCTAGCACCAAGTTTAGGTATTAAATCCATGTCATACTACACTTTGGAACTAAGTTTGGAACTCACGGTTGGAAAAATATCATTCAAGGTTATCTCTAAGATAACTACAAGTCAATGCCACATATTCTTTGCTAGAATAAAATATTACATTTGTACCATAAATCCAATACTACTATGGAAATTTTGTCCATATGCATTGGCACCAATATACCACGTGTCTTTTTAAACAAAATATTACCACACTATAAATCATAGTTAACTACCAAATTTATGACTTGATAAATCCATGCCATGTATAAAGTTTACTTTGGCACTAAAATAATTTAATGTCATGTGGAAAAATAAGGATTAATATTATGGATAATAATATAAATTTCACCTACTTGATATGGATTATCAAAAAGTGAGTATATAATAAAAATTTATTAAAATATATTAGGGAAATCAATATATGTATATATATATATATATATATATATATATATATATATATTGGTGGTAATTTTATAAAATTAATTATAAGCATTACTAGTGGAGGTGTGGCATTATTGGCTAGATAATGCCACATCTGCATTCATAAAGACAAATTATTAATTAATATATAATAGATAACAAAATTAATCTTCATATATATATTTTCTCCACTTCATACTTCACCCTATAAATAATTTATCAGAATCATCTGGTGGGAATCCCTTGGATCATTAACCTTAGATCATGGTACCATAAGTTGAGGATTAAAGATGAATATATTCCCAAATTTGATTTTAGGATGAGGTATGTGTAAACACTATTTATGAATTATATAACACATAACTATTTTACACTTATAAAATACATATCATGGATGTACCTTCAGCTTATATACCTTCCCACTACCTAAAAGATCATACATACTATCTCTCTATGCCCAATTACTTATCTCCTTGTTTGACTACTATTATTTTGATGACTCAAACCTTTTATCTTACATAGAATGTTATAAACTTACTTATCTTCCATCTCTATAATTTTTAGATTTGCAATTATTTTCTAACTACCTAGACACTTGTGTGCAAATTAGACACATATGTTGACACAAGTGTCCTATCCCAAAATAAGTGTCTAATGCCCTAAACTCATCCAATTTTCAAGTTAAATGTATCCTAAAGGTGGACCTATGTTCTTAAATGTGAGATATTATCAACAGGTATTGGTAAAAATATAAGATCATCCCTCATTCATTACTCACCTATAAAGAACTTGGAAAAACCTAGAAACTCACAAGGAAACTTACCAAAAGCATTCTATCAAGCACTCAAGTGAGTAAATCTTCCCTATTTTCTCATATTTCCATATTGTTCATAGGTAAAACACATATATAGGTATAAATTACTAAATGAGTATCTCAATATCTAAATTTTCTAAGTTACAAGCTAGGTCACTATTTTACTTACGTATCAAACATTGCATGATTCACACACAATCCAACATGTAGTGGAGAAGTACCTAAATTTAAGGCCCTCTTTAGATCATTGGTTATGTATATAGCACTCATTCATAGATGGATATTTATGGTAGCTATAAATTGTGTTCCCACTAACCCATTTTTCACATAACCACTATGAAAATGAGAATGTAGGGTTTGGCTATTTAACAAAAGGAAATAGTCCATGACCTAGATCTGAATACACCATAGAAAAGGTGACATAGAATCCAAAATAATCCATGTGGTTTCATCTAGTTTTAGTAGATATTATTTATTGCAAACCTAAATATTAGTTAGATAGTAGCATTGATGAAACCATCCTAGATTAATGAACTATATGTGGTAAAAATTGTGTAATTTATAGAATCAGGTGGTTGATCTAAAATATAGCTCTAGTCTACTTTGTACCTATTTTAGATCTAAATTTGTATTAGATATAAAACTAATTAAGTATATTTTTTCCTTTATCATTAGCGCATCTATCATAGTTTTAATTTCTATCTTTATCATCTTAGCATAATAAATTAAGTATATGTTATATCTATGTTTCATTAATAATTGGCTTATTTAGAGATATTCTACCATACTTGTTCCCTAGGCTAACTCACTCCCTTTAGCCATATATTTTATATATATAAATTTTAGGGTTAAAAATTTGGTGAACCTAATTCATATGAATTAAAAAAAATTATTCATAGGGTTTTTAGTTAGTTATGGTTTCAAATGGTTATACTTTTTTATTTTTTTCTTGTATTATTTTGCATGCAACCTAGGCATAGCCCTAGATTGGAAGGTGTGCCTATTGAATAAATTTAACTCCCATTATTCCCACCTAATATGTATAAAACCAATGAGGAACCTAATCCTATGGATCATGATGATACCATTGTTGAGAATGAAAACATACTAATGAGGTTATCATAAAATAATTTAATAATAATAAAACCATGAGTCTAATGAAACAAATAAACATGATAAAGTAGATCATGAGCAAGTGAAATCAATCTCATTTTTTTGTGAGTTTATTCATCAAAAACATGAGTATATTAATGAAATCCCAAGAACCACATTAGAAATTAAAAAATCAAAAAGCATAGATGAACAAGCAAGTCCATTTATTGATCATGATATTCGATCTATGAGTCGTCCCTATATACCAAAAACCCTCTTCTTGAGCACATTAATGCTTCATAGTTATAATGGGGGTATGGGTTATGTATTTCAACTATTATTTGTTTATGATAATATTGATACATTTACCATGGGAAACATAATTCATTCAACTAAAATACTAGTTTTAATGCCTATATCTACCCAACATATGATTACAGCTTCTTTGGTGACTTCTTAAATGTCTAACCTAAAATACCAAGAGGTGAAATATCTTATCCAACTATAAATTTTTGATAAAATAAGGTTAAAAATATTTAATAAACTTATATGAAATCTCCATATGTTATTTATTCACAAGAGGTGTTACATAATCCACTTGTACAATAGATATCTTTGCACCCATTTCCAACTAGATTTGTTGTACCTAAGTTCACATTTTAAGATGAAAAGGGTGATCGAAAATGTCATATTCAATATTTGTATGTAGCATACCTTTATTATTCCTCCAATTATTAAATTTTGACCAAATTATTTAAAATGAGATTAAAAGATAGTGCTATAATATGTTTCAAAGATTTACCAACTCAATCAGTAAACACATTCAAACTACTCATAGATTAGATTTTAACACACTTATCTATTAACATTAATAATTTTTTTATATGAATACATTTTAAAGACAAAATAAAGAAACAATGAACCTATTAATGACTATGTCTTAGGGTATAAGACAATGTTGGATAAAATGACCAATCCTATGCAAATAAAGATCTTCAAGATATTTTCAAGAAAATTTTGTTTCCTCCTTTACATGAGTCAAATTTATTCAAAAAGTTTAAATATTTCATTAAATTATGTTATTTTTTTCATGATCATGAAATGAAACTTATCTCATTGAACAAACTTAAGTGTGTAGTAAACACACCAACTAAATCTACATCTAATACCAAGTTTGCTATCAAACCATGTTATAAGGTCAAACCTAATGAGCCTGAAAAATAATCAACCACCATAGTTAATGTGGTATCACAAAAAATTAATCACTTTATCTTATCCAATGTACCATGGAGATAATTTACACAATTACTTGAGTCTCCCACTTCATTACTTCCATATCTTGTAGAGTGTCATTGCATATCTCTCCCTCATCCTATAGAGGTTGATATGAGTATAAATATATCCAAAGAGTAAGATGTAAATGCTTATTATGAATATCACCAAGGAACTAGGAATTATACGAATAGATGTTTTACCTTGAAGCATAAGATCCAAGACCTCATACATGACCAAAAAACTACCTTTAATGATTCTCAAAAGGAATCAGGTTCACAACCTAGTGACCACCACTAGCAAAAAATATTTAATAATATTCTACAAGATCATTCAAAGGACACAAAAGGGAAAATGGAATATAATGTGCATCATTCTCCATATCATCATGAACACCCATTATATGGGATTATTAGAACCTATACACAACATACACCTCCTATGGTTTAAAGACCCTTCATTACTTTTGATGATAATGAGATTAGGGATGATGATTCAGATCTTCATTCCTTATTCATTAAAGTATACCTTGACATCTAGTCCTTATGTAGTGTTACAATTGATAATGTTTCAAGTGAGAACCTTTGTAATATTAAATTAATTATGAATTTATGTTATATAAATCTCTATTTAAATCCTTCAAATGGATTAGTTAGAGCATTTTATGGGACCTCACAATAGGTCCTTAGTGAGATTGCCTTACCTTCATAGGTGGATCTCACCCATGCGATTACGACATTCGTAGTTATACCTTACATAAGTGTGTTTGATATGTTATTGGGATGACCTTAGATACATACACTTTAAGTAGTACCTTATATAGTGCATGGTTGTGTTAAATACATTCATAACAATAAGGTATTTAGAGTATCCATAGAACCATATGAACATCCTCTTAAATAAAAGGAATCTATACCAAAGTATTTAATTATGGAACCTCCTAAGGTTAATCCTAAAAAAAGGGTAGATATTAGGTAATTACATTTACCAAGTGGCCAATACTTGAGAAACCATCACATCAAAGATCCATAATGAGTTATATAGAATCCTCATCTACTACACAACATACTAAAATATATAGAGAACCTACACATGTTCATAGTATTTTTATTACAAAGAAACCACATATCACTTAATTCTGGGTTTCATGAACCCATACTCATAATATTTCTTTACGACCAAAAAATTCCTATTAAACATATATCAAGCATCATAGACACTATAGTGATAGATATTACACCTTATATTCTCCTTAGAAATATCACCAATTATTACAATAGATTTATATTGGGGAGATACCAATGATAATCCTTTGGATGTGATCATAGGATAGTATTTTCCTTTTTCAAATAAAAAAATGAAAAAAACTTCAAAAAAACCAAAAATATTTTCAACATTTACATATCATATTAGCTTCTTAGTATATATGTTGTTGGTTCCATGTTGTTATATGGCATATAATGATTTCATTTACACACATGTTTCACACATATTTTTTGTATGATTAAAACATACATAGATACATGATATATGTACTTTTATATGTTAGGTTTTCCCTATATTCAAATTACCAAGACATTTGGGGCATCCACCTATATGACCATGTTACATCCAAATTATTTAATTCTATTGTCACGTTATAATATAATGTTTAAGCTCATATATATACTTACACATGCCTTTATCTATGCTTATATCCTTCATAGTGTACTTTATATGCTATGTACTTAAAAAAAATTTCTAACACATATATACAGGGACATGTATGATATGTTTATGTAGGCTGCTTATGTTTTCATTTATGCACTTCCTTAAGTGTCATATCTTGATATTATCTTTATTGTTTGATCATTTTAATATGATCCATTATTTGTGACCTGTGTGCCTTTGTTTTCCTATTTGGAATTTGAATATATCATTTTTATTGTATGTTAACATTTGAATATGTCATTTTTTACTTTGTGGACATTTGACTAATCCATGTCCATTTGAAAGTGATAAATTTGAACATGCCCCTTTTTTGTGGTCTCCTTAGACATTTATATTTAATTTTCTTTTAAGTGCTCTTATGTGTGTTCTTGATTACTTGTATTTGCATTGTTACTATCTAAGAATTACCATGATCTACATTATACATCTTAGGACTTGGTGTGATCACATTATTCATGATTTAATGATATATGTGCATATACATGTTCCTTATATATGTTACATGGTACATATTAGTTTACATGCTCATATTATCATTCTAAGGTAAGGTAACTACTATTTTATACTTTAACACACTTAAAAATGTGGGAAAATTAGTGGGGTCTATGTCATAGAAGCATTACTTTCACATTGCTTCATAGATTCAGATTATAGTGGGGACATGTTCTGAAAACATGTTTTCCATATTTGTCACAATTTTAGATTCAATGGAGGCATGTTTTGGAAACACATTCTACACACTTACTCTGTATACAACATACCCAAATTATAGTTGGGGAATGTTTTGGATACATTTTCTCCACATTGACACTTACACTAGTTATCATATTTAATTATAGTGGGGGATATTTTTTGTAAACTTGTTTTCCACACTTACAATAGTTTTTGTTTTAGATTATAGTGGGGGCATGTTCTAGAAACATGTTATCCATACTTACATAAGTTTAAATTGGACAAAATACATATTTATATGGTTTTGATACATATTTGTCGTAGAATTATATACATTAGTATCATTATTATACATATTTTCAACATGAGACATATCTAAAGTGCATATGATATGCAATGCATGCCCAATTTTGAAAATATATTATGCATTATTTTATGTTAGTATTTTCAATTATTTATGATGATAACATACAAAATACTATATTTATCTAACTAAGGTGAATGTAGGATATCATATCCATTAACTCATAGTACAATATTGAGGGAGGAAACATAGGCGAGAATGTGCAAGTTCATGGAAGTTAGGGGCATAAAGAGAAAATTTGAGAATAATAACACACTCAAGTAGTTTCTTCAATGGTATTTAGTTATATGTTGTTTTTTAACTTGATGTGTGATAACCATGTTATTTTTGAGATAACTATGATATGTGATTATATTTTATATGACCTATGCATTATGGTAATTTTTCATAATTATATTTGTGTTTCCATTATGGATTCCATACCCTTGTATTTTTTTCATACTATTATTTCTTTTGGAGTCTTATTATTTTGATGCTTATATGATTATATTTAATTTTTCTTGTCGACTGTAGCCTCATATTACTTGAAAATTGTCTGATTTGTATTCTCATTTTTTTACATTACTTATTTAATTGTATTCCAATTAGTAAGATATTAAATGATAATAAACTAGATTATATAATGTAAAATTTGTGGTGAATATTAAAAATCATATAAATATTTATAGTGGAAATTGGAGTTTTATTCAAAACAATATAACACCATAAATGAGTACATTACATAAACATGTAGATAATATAAAATACTTTGTTAAAACAAAGTCAAATGTTTTGATTATTAATCTTTATATACTAGGATAAGGAATCATTACCTATTACATGATTTGAAATTGGTCAAAAACTTAACTCGTTGTCAAATAAAATTAGGGTTAATAGTTTATGGAATATAGCTCAAAGTTAATGGAGATTTATTAGGTTTTTACCATTAATCAACTTAGGTTTAGAGGTGTTAGTGTAGTTATGGAAACCCTACAAGGCGTAAAGGCTTACATTTATTAAAAGAACATGAAAAAATACTTTCCATATAATAAATGTATGAGTTTAGTGGTCTTTTCTTATCATTCAGAATGGAATCAATTTATTAAAAGGTATCTGGCATGGAATAATAGAGTTAGAGAAAATGGGGATAAAAATTGTTACATCCTCTCCCACTCTTCAAAGACTACATTAGTATTATAAAAATAATTAAAACTACTAATTGGTAATTTTTTATTCGGACATCCATATTGTATGGTTTGACATTTGTACCATTTTATTTCATGGTTAATGATGATTAGAGAACATTTTCATGAGCATCTAGATATATATTATATTATTGTGTATTTAAATCTTATTTTTAAATGATTTCATTTTAATATTTGATTTGTCTTAAAAAAATTCATTAACATGCATATTTTTTTATTATTTTATTTCAAGTTTGAATACCTTTTTTTGTTAGATCAAAATGATTGTAGAATTATCTCACCCTCATAGATTAGAATAGAGGGAGAGAATCATAGGGGAGGAAGATGAAAATTTAGCACCTAGGATAAAAATATTTAAAAATGAGCCCCCCAACCCACACACACACACACACACACACTCTTCTAATTAAATGAATTTAATGTTGATGTTATTTTGTGGATGTGTTTTATGCTTACTTTTACTATTTGTCACTAAGGTTTGTATTGCATGCCTTGAATTTAGAATGGAACAATCACTTACCTTAATGTAGGCTAATCATTTTGGAATGGATGTTCTTTGTAACATAATTCATTAATTTTTTTAATATATAATAATAGTGTGAAATATTTATGAAACCATTAAATGGGTTAAATTTTGGTTACTAATATATGAATGGTGTTAGACTTATTTTTATGGATTATAAATATTTGGAGTATAGGATGTTTATTGAAACCAATTACTTGTATTTAAATTAATGTAAAGGTTTTTGGATTTAATCCTACCCCTTTTTGGTGGCCTAGGTGATCTAGAAAAAAATACACCCAAGAATTTATTTTATATGAGTTTTTTAAACTTAGGAAAATTGGTTTTGTTAATTTGGAAGGTTTAAGTGGATTAATACCATTCATCCATTTAAGCCAAAAATAAATTAGGTCTTTTTTGAAATCATTAAGTATAAATTTGGTTTATGTTTCTATCATTATGGGTTGACCTCACCATTTTAGGGAAGAAGTTGAGTCGTAGGGTTTGGCATCTAGCCACCATGAAAAAATAGATTATGGATGTTGAGCATGGCGATTGATGTCTTAGGTTGTCATTGATTTCAAAGTGAGCATATGGTTCTAGTGCATGAATTAAAAATATGAATTGTTTGATAGGTTGGTGAGATATGGCACATTTGTAGGTTTGTAAGGATCAAGAAAAATTTGTGAGGTATCCATAGATGTCTTCATGAAACTCTAGTATGTCACTTGATCATTTGGAAATTAAAAAATGAATCTTATAGCTTAAGATAATATAGATGATCATTGCACATCATGTAGATATAAATGAACCAACAAGTTTGTGCATTTAATTTAGGTACTCAAAAAGTCAACTATGGTCGAAGGTTTTCATGGAGATGTCTATAGTGCTAAGAAGGTACCCTAAAGATTTGGACTATTGAAGTGTTTTCTAGCTCAAGTTATAAACCTTTAAAGTTTTTATTTTAGACTGTGATGGGCTAGAGACCATCAAGTTTAACTAAGTTGAAGTCTGGGGTCAAATAGTTAAGATATATCTAATAGTGATGATATGATTATATAGATAAAGATTAATGGTGCATGTAAAGTTAGTTTGACAAAGGTTCCTGAGATTGTGTATGCTTATGACATGTGTCTCAATCTCAATGAGTTGAAAAAATATCAATCTTATGCATGTGTTTGTGTATATGGAGATCGATGGTGGGGATCGAGTCAAATAGTCAAATGTGTAAAAATCACATAGAGCTGCTAAATGGCTAAATTGTGAAAGCTCAAATTGAAGATCAATTATGAAAATTGCAAGGTAAATACAAGGCTACTCCTAAGGAGATCAACAAATCATTTTTGATATAGTTTCTAGGAGAAATGAGATGTTGACAAATGGCTGATGTTTTTTATTTACATAGTGACCATTGGAATTTGAATTTTCAAATTTATGAAGGATAACCGATCTACAATGTTTGAGCTATTTTTTTGATATATGTAGAATTTGATAATGGTGTAAAAAGAAAAGTTTTATATAACTTCAAGGTGCATCTAGAAAAAATTATTATAAGGTCTAAATGTTTATAAAGGTGTAAATATGGAAATTCAAAGTTGATTGTTTATTTGTTCATGATGCTACTATGTACAAGACTACTATTTGAGTAATTGTGCATTAGTAAAAGAGTGTTTTGGTGGGATTAATCACTTGAAAATGTCTTAAGTTCATATGTAGTTTACCCATGTATTTGAAAGTGATCTTGTTTTCTTTTTTTGATTTATGAAGTGATAAAAGGGGTAAAAGGTCTCCATGAGACCTATAAGGGCTACTAAGGCCTAATTGAAAGGTGTAAAAGCTTAAGTGTGACCCATGGATGCTATGGATGACCTAAGAGGATGGTATTAAGCTATGTGTTATTATTATATAAGTCTTAAGGGTTAAGGTAAGTATCATTATTGACTTAGAAGTTGATATTCATGAAGACTCTATAAAGAGTGTAGACCAAAGTAATGGTGTCTAGACTTGTTGTGTGAATGAATTTAGAGAATAGAAGATAGAGATGAAGGAAAGAGATTAGAGGGATTGTGTTTAGTGGATGGAATAAAGTATCGAATAGATTTAGGATGAGTAAAGAAGCCTAAAATGATCTAAAAGGGGTGTTTGGATGCATTACTTGTATGGAAAAATTTAAGTGTGTATGAAGAGTTGAAAGATAGGTATTATACATTATTTCTCCATTAGATTAAAAGGCAATCATAATTATGGATTTATTGATTTCATACAGTGTTGTGTGGGTGCTCAACATCTAGAACAAGTGGGTACTTATTCTTAGCTAGGGTGGGTTCTCCTTTTGAAGTGGGTATTTCACTTAAAGTTCTGTTATTTATGATCATCTTATAGGACAAGTAGTCCAATTGGGTTTTATTCCCCAAGAGGGTTTCCCATGTAGATCTTGTGTTATGTGTGTGATCTTACATCATCTTTCTTATTCATTGTTATGAACATATTATATGCTTTATGATTTCTTGTGGTCATTGATTAAGATTCTGAAAGGATTTAATCTGAATATTGAAATATCTTATATCACTAATTCACCCCCCCTCTCAGTGATTGCACCTCTAACAATTGGTATCAGAGCAAGACCTTCATTCCAAGTTTAACCAATTGAAGGTGATCTAAGGTATAATATGGTAAGTCAATATAAGAAAGGTTTATATATAAATAAAAACCTTTTTCAATGGGTCAAATTATTCTTTCTTAAGTGTAAGGTTGATGACTTACATCATGTCTCTAGGGTTTGATACTTAGCAATATGTCATAGATGGTTATACTACACCAACTACTCCTCCAACTAGTGTTGCTGATAAGAAGCTAAGTGAGAATAATATTAAATCTATGAATGATATAGTTTATGGTTTTTTTGGGGTTGAGTTTACTAAAGTGATCCATTAGAAGTTTTCCAAGGATATTTGGGAAAAATTATAAACTATCTACGAAGGAGACTGAAAGGTAAACCTAGCTAAATTATAGATCTACCAAAGGAAATTTAAAGTTGAAAAATGAAAGAATAAGATACTATGGCATCCTATATTATAAGGATTGAAGAGGTAGTAAACATGATCAGAGGTATTAGAGAGGTGATGGATGAAGCTATTATAGTACAGAAGGTATTGAGGACTCTTACTCTCAAGTTTGATTCAAAAGTTTTTACTGTATAAGAAAGTCATGATCTTATCAATTAAATATGGATGAAATTCATGTCATAATTACTATCTATGAGATGATAGTTGATGAGGATAGACCTACTAATAAGGAAATGACCTTCAAGGTGATCAAGGAGATAAAAGATAAGAATAACAAGTTAAGTATTTAATATTTTGATCTTAATGAAGATAAACTTAGAGCCATGATTGAAAGTAAATTGAATATAGGATAAATTAAATATGAAGTAAAACATCCTTTTAAATGTTTTTCATGTGGTAAAGTTGGTAATTTTGTAGCTAAATGCCTAGACAAGTTTGAACTCAAAAAAGCTTATAAGGAATCTCATGAGGATGAACACAAGAAATATGAGGGTCCTAACAAGTATAGAAAGTTTTTCAGTAAGAAAATGGAAAGAAGGAATAATACAAAGGAATTAATATCCTTTACCATTAATAAGATAGTAACTCATTTATAAAAGAAGTAAATACATCTAATAGTGATGATTCTTTTCATAATGAGGACATGGAAACATTGTTCATGGATTTTAGTGATGATGAAGGTAAATGTTATTTAAGAAAATATTTATCTAGCAGAGATAGCTTAAAGGAAGAATATGATAAATTCACTCTTGAAGATAAATATCTAGATACTATGGAAGAAATTAATATACTATAAATAAAGAACAAAAGACAATAATTATTGATCAAATCCTATGAGGAGTAAATTGGAATTTTTGAAGGAAGGTTGAGTAATGAAGTCAAGGAGCATGATGAGATCACCCAAAAACTCAAAACTCAAATTTTTACTCTTAGTGAATAAGTAAAGAGTAAGGATGAGGAGTGTATCATGTATCAAATAGAGATAGAGTCTTTGCAGATGAAAGTAAATCAAACTATGAGTAAAGATACATCTGATGATTTTGTTAATAAGGATGAATTGATGAATACTCTTGAATATATAAAAATTGAGAATAAAAATAGAAAGAAGATGATTTCAAAAATCAAGTACTATGAAGAGCAATCTAGTGTGTTTTAAGTAAGAATGAATGATGACACTAGGGAACATGAAGATATTGTCAAGCATCTCAATAGTCAACTAGAAACTATGTCTTGAAGACTAAAAACCAAAGAAGATGAGTGCTTGAGGTATGTGATTGAAATTGAGTCATTAAAATCTGAGTTAGACATGAAATATTGTAAGGTGAAGTTATTTGTGAAGTTTGAAAAGAGATCAAATGATCTTCACAATATTATAAGTAGTCAAAAGTATGCAAGTGATAAAACTAGTCTTGGATACAAATAAGAATAAAAGCATGTAACTTAGGACAAGATAAAGGCTGATGTGAACAAGGATAATTAGAATTTGAATATCAATCATCAGTCAAGGATTGAAGGTATTGGCAGAATGAAGACAAATCAGATCAAATAGCCAAATGCTATGAGGTATGCAAATTTCAATGGTCATTATTAATCTTATAATTTGTTTGGTCATAGGTCAAAATATTGAAAAATATCCTCAAGGAATGAATTTTCATGGAATTATGAGAAATAAAATGGAAATCATGAAGAAAATCATCACTCAAGATAGTCAACATGTTCACAAAGAAAGAATGAAATATCTTGTTACAAGTGTCAAGGGTTTAGTCATATTGCAAAGATTTGTAATATATTCATCAGGAGACAATGTGATCAAGTACATGAATGAATTCATGAAAATTCAAGGAGACATAATATATCTCAATCATAAGGTATGTACAATCTGATAAACCTCATTTGTTTCAAATGCCATGAGAGAGGTCACAAAACAAGGTTCTGCAAGAATGATCAGTATTCTAATTCAAAATTTATCAATATTGTTATGAAGAAAGGGAGTTATAATGAATGGAGGCCTAATAAGGTAAATTAAAAATAGGATCAAAGTGAATTATTTACCATGATAGGATAAATTACAAGTTCAAGTATCAAGTAACAAGCCTTATCTACCCAAATAGATAAGGAAATCAAGTAGGCTCTTGAGATAAAAAAAGGTTGAGAACTCATTTAAAGTCAATATGAGGATAAGGAAGGACTAAAATTAAATCAAGAGCATGGATATATGGGATTCTCCTAAGTTTTGGGATATTTATTCCCTTTATGACAAGTTGGTGTCTCTACCTATGCTTCTTAGGAGACATCTTTCATATGTGGAATCAAGTGTGTGTGTTATAAGTAATGATCACAATGCTAATCAGTACAAAGGTATGTTCTATTTAATTTGATAATATGAAATATTTTTTTGACTAAGGGGGAGTTAACTCAATTAGCTTGAGTAGCTTGAATAAAATGTGCATGATGTGAGGACGAACATATGTGAAGATGCTTCAATCATGATAGAAGTATGAAGATGTATGCTATAGTTGTGAATTCAAGAAGATTGATATGATGACTTGATCAAACCAAGTCATGTGTTTTGATAAGGTATTTAATATTCATGCATGAGATAAGAGAGTTTGTGAGCATTTTGTCAGTCTAAGGATTAAAAAAATCCAAGTTTAGATCGGTGCATGCCAAAGGGGGAGAAATTGTTTCATATGCTTGAAAGTATGTAAGTATCATAAACATCTTAAATACTATTTTAATAAACACATGATGTCAATGAATTATTTTTGGCATGTAGAGGAAGAGACCCTTCATCATTAATGTCAAAGTAGGAGAAAGATCAAAATAAAGGAGTTAAAATGAGTAAGAATTCATTTTAAAGGTTTTTTTCCATCAATGAAAAAGGGGGTAACTATTGAGCATGGTGATTGATGTCAAAGATAACATATGGTTATAGTGCATGAATGAAAAATATGAACAATTTGATAGCTTGGTGAGATATGGCACATTTTCAAATCTGTAAAGACAAAAAAGTTGTGAGGCATCCATAGATGTCTTGGTGAAGCTCTAGTGTGTCATTTGATCATTTGTAAAGATAATCACACATCTTATAGATTAAGATAAGATATACCATCATTGCACATCATGTAGATATGAATGAACCAATAATTTTTTGAATTTAATTAAGGTACTCAAAAAGTCAACTATGGTCAAAGGTTTTCATGGAGATGTTGTCTATAGTGCCAATAAGATACCCTAAATATTTGGACACTTGAAGTGTTTTATATATAAAGTTATAAACCTTAAAATTTGGTGTTGTAGACTGTAATGGGCCAAAGATCATCAATTTTGACTACGTTGACGTCTAGGGTCAAATAGTCAAGGGAAATCCAATGGTGATTGTATGATCATACATATAGAGTTCAACAGTGCATGTGAAGTCAATTTATCAAAGGTTCCTAATGTTTCATGCATTTTTTGACAAGTGTCTTATTATCATTTAGTTGATATAAGATCAAATTTACATTGGTGTTTATTCAAATGGAGATCAATAGTGTAGATCAAGTCAAATAATCAAATGTGCAAAAGGCACATAGAGCTGCCAAGTGGCATAATCATGGAAGCTCAGATCGAAGATCAATAGTGAGCATTGTAAGGTAAAGATTAGGATACTACTAAGGAGATTAATGGAGTGTGTTTTATCTAATTTCTAAGAGAAATTAGATGTTGACATGTGGTTGATGTTTTGTATTTACATAGTGACCATTGGAATTTGAATTTTCAAATTTATGAAGGATAACTAGTCTATAGTTTTTGATCTATACCTTTTTCTATATACAAAATTTGATAATGGTATAAAAGGTAAAGTTTTAGATAACTTTAAGGATAATATAGAAAATTTTATTATAAGGTATTAATGTTTTTAAGGTTGTATATATGGAGATTCAAATCTTATTACTTGTTCATTCATGGTGTTACTATGTAGAAGATTTTTTTTGGAGTAAATTATACTTTATCAAAAGAGTGTTTTGGTAGGATTAATCACCTAAATATGTTTTATAAGTCACATGGAGTGGATGAATGTATTTTAAAGTGATATTATGTTATTTTTTTGCTTGATGAAGTGATAAAAGGGGTAATAGGTCTCTATGAGACCTATATGGGCTACTAAGGCCTAATTGAAAGGCATAACAGCTTAAGTGTGACCCATGGATGTTATGGTTGACCTATGAGGATGGTATTGAATTATGTGTTATCGCTATATAATTCTTAAGGTTTGAATAATGTATCATGTCCAACCTATAAGTTGATATTCATGAAGACTCTATAAAGAGTGTAGACCAAGGTAATGGTTTCTAGACTTGGTGTGTGAATAAATTGAGAGAGTAGAAGATAAAGATGAAGGAAATAGATTAGAGGGAGTGTGATTAGTGGATGGAATTAAGTAAAAATTAGATTTAGGATGATATAAGAAGATTAGATTTATCCAAAATGGGTGTTTGGATGCATTGTTTGTATGAGAAAGTTTGAGTGTGTATGAGAGTTGAAACAAAGGTGTTATACATTATTTCTCCATTAGATTGAAAGGCAATCAAAATTCTGGAGTTGTCGATTTCATAAGGTGTTGTGTGGATTTAGAATAAGTGGGTGATTACCCATACTTAGGGGTGCATGATCTTTGTGAAGTGGGTGATTCACTAAAAGGTCTATTATTTGTGATCATCTTATAAGACAAGTAGTCCATGTGTTTATATGCTTGAGAGTGGGTTTTATTCCCAAAGAGGGTTTCCCATGTATATCTTGTATTATGTGTGTGATATTTCATCATATTTATTATTCATTGTTATGAACATCTTATATGATTTATGAATTCTTGTGGTCATTATTTAATATTTTGAAAGGATTAAATTTAAGTTTGAAATATCTTGCATCACTGATCCACCCCCACCCTAAGTGATTGTACCTACAACAATGGAATCTTAACATTGATGAATTTGAGTCTTTAATAGAGAGATCATGGAGTTTTATGAGAAACTTGAGGGCATGTAGAATATGGAGGAGAAAAAACAAAAATAATATGAGGAATAAATCAAATAAGATGTGGGTCATGAAGGAAGGAATGGGATCATTAACAATTACTATCAACATCTGCATTGGAATGATGGTTATTGAAGCAACTAGGAAACTAGGGTTTTTAATTTGAGAATAGAAATTTGTAAGGGTTTTGATTATACTTATATATAGACTGATTTATATATAGAATCAAAGTTTGAATGCTTTATTACCTAGGTTGTTATTAAAATTGTTCAAATATATATGTTTATAGTTCCTTGTAAACTTATGACCTCATCCTTTTAGACCTAAGGATGGATCTTGTTTCCATCCACATACTTGTAAAGGTGAAAATATGACCATTAATAGGTTTAAAATACATATATTATGGCATTTCATAACTCTATCTTTATGGTTCATCATGAGACTATTAGTTAACCCAATGTAAATTCTATCTTCAATTCTTTAGTTCATGTGTGTGTGTGTGTGTGTGTATTCTCTCTTGCATACATATTCAACATAAGTAGGTAAAATATAACTATGATTAACTTGACCAAATCCCAAGATGAAAAATGATAATTTATTATGCAAGGATAAATAAGAAAACTAAAATCTACAATTCCAAATTGAAGATCCCAAATCTATTACACTTACAGATCAAAATAATGCATTCATAGGTCATAGACATATGTCAATTTTAATTATAAAATATTATGTCTAATTATTAACCCATTCTACTAAGGAAAGTTAAAAACTTAAGTTCATTATAGATACGAAGAATAAATCTCATTATATAATAAAACTTAGTTTCTTTATCTTTCAACTTTCATCATGTATAGGTAAAATAAAGGCAATGAATGTAATTATCAAGGGTGATTTTGATTGTCAAGGGTATTTAGTCCCTACGTGATGGACCTATTCCATCCCCATGTCCATAAAAATGGAAATTGGCCCATTTTATAGGGACTAAATTCCATTGACAATTGAAATCACCCTTGATAATTACATTCACTGCCTTTATTTTGCATGTACATCATGAAAATTAAAAGATAAAGAAATTGGGTTTTATTGTATAACAGGAGTTATTATTGGTATCTATAATGAACATAATTTTTTAAATTTACTTAGTATAATGATTTAATACTCAGACAAAATCTTTTATATTTAAAATCCATAGATGAATGTCACTTAGGAATGTATTGTCTCAATGTATAATTGTAATAGATTTTGGATCCTCAATTGTAATTATTGATTTTAGTTTTATTATTTATATTTTCATAAGAAATTGTGGTTTTACATCTTGGGATTTGGTCAAATTAAAAATTTATCTATTTTACCTACTTATGTTGAATATGTATGGAAAGAGAGAATACACAATCCTACATCCACACACACACACATAGATATGAAATAAAGCATTTAATATAGAATGTGTTTTTGGGTTGAAAAGTATTCTCATGCAATGTATATGATATGAATATGTATATTTTTAATGGATAATATATATTCATTCATGTGTGTGTGTGTGTGTGTGTGTGTGTGTGTGTGTGTGTGTGTGTGTGAGAGAGAGAGAGAGAGAGAGAGAGAGAGAGAGAGAGAGAGAGAGAGAGAGAGAGAGAGAGAGAGAGAGAGAGAGAGAGAGAGAGAGAGAGAGAGAGAGAGAGAGAGAGAGAGAGAGAGAGATGAGTTATTTTTAGGTTGATTGGTAGTCTCATAATATTTATAATAAAGTATAGTTATATCTAAACTTATTACACATTCTAGGTTGATTGGTTAGTGTAGGATTTTTCCAACTATATGGTTTTACCTATAGTCTAGTTAGCTTGCTTAGGTGTTTAATAAAGGTGATAGAGGAATATAATCCCACATTGATGAGGATGTGAGGATATGTCTATCTTCTACCTATATAATGTACCTTCTTATGTAATTTTGGCTAATTAACCTAAAATGTTAATGCATTGAATGTTTTTGTACATTATGAAATCTTCCTCTCATGTGTTCATGATTTCACTACTCCATATAGTTTCACCTTCATGAATTTGATCATATTCAATTATTGATCTTCAAGTTTTTCCCACTCTAACATGGTATCAAAGTGATGTTGGTAGATGGATGCCATGGATTAGGTTGTGATCTCACTTGCATTATAGCTCCTTCTTGTTATTCTTTGTGCTCTTGGTTTTCTTCAAGGGTTTTATGGTGTTTTATGTGAATTCATGGAAACTATACCATCAAATTTTATAGATGAAAAATGGAGTGTTATTGGATTTGAAAGATGTTAAAACCCTATAAACTACTGTAAACATGACCTAGTTTCATGATGGTCCATTTTTTATAATTATTAAGGGTTTAAAGGTATTTTTTTAAGATTTTGTACATATATGTACCATTTTGTGAAAGAGAAAAAAATGTTTTTGGGTTTTACTAGGGTTTTAAAAAAAACCTAATGGGTATTTACTATTTTAGGAGGAAACCTTACCTTTGTAAGAGGTAAATTTTTTGTTTAGATAATATAGTAAGCCTACATCTAGAGGAAGCAATCCCATAGATATAAAAGTATTTGTGAGAGAAAAAATGCCATACATTTCATATATCTATATCTCATACAAAATTGGTTTCTCTTGCTAGTCATCTACCATATTACCAAAGCTACCATCATCCACATGACAACTATCGTGAAACCCTCCACTTATGTGTTTACATTGGATAACTCTATGATCAAGGATATTTCTCCTTTCCATCCTCAAAAAATCTTAAATATCTCACACATTATCCTCTTAACCTTATTATCATCCCTCCAAAGCCTGTACGAAGTTAACACAACTTGTTTTCTTTGGAAAAATTACCATTCTTTTGAAAAACATAGTTTTTTAAAACCATCCATGTAGAAAACCCGTGGTTTTGTCACCTAAACAATGGTTTCTTAATTTTTATTTAAAAAATAATATCTTAGTTTATATCTATTCTCATTTATCCATTGATTTTATAATATTAAATTTATAAAGTCTATTGGTATACTTTTGAAATTTGTCTAGGGTAGGATGGTAATAATCATTAATGGTAGTGGCTTTTTTTTAAAATGAAGGATTTAATATATTAGTGGAGTTTATATATATATATATATATATATATATATATATATATATATATATAAATTATAATGTAAAGTGGGGGACAATATTCTGAATGGTAGTGGTTTTTTTTAAATGGTGGGGAGTTAATTTTTATGATAGGATATTTTGTTATTATTTTTTGATATAAAAACAATCTAATTGTAAAGGGAGATATATGAAGAGTTATTTTTTATTGCTTGTTAATATACCTCATATTTTTTCTTGATGAAGATAGAGGGTGAGGCTCAGTCTGATAGGAGGATAAACCCCCTCATAGGCTAAATAAATTTTCTTCTCTCATTCTTCTTGGCCCAATTTCCACACTTATACTCCTTATAAACACATTATCAATAGAGCCCAATGTCCCTCTTAGATTTTCTACATTATCACATGTGTTTCTATGTTTGACATCATAGACATTAATTTATTATTGATTCATTCTCAATTGAATACGATGTCCAACACTTAATAATTTTATGTACATGAAAATTTTGGGGGGTCATTTTTAATTATCTCGAGGAGTTATTGTGGGATTTCTTATCTATTGTATGCAAACAATTTATATGAATTATATGTGCCCATTCAATGTTATTTGCACATATTGCTATTGTATTTATGGATGAATTTTTAGTTGCATCTAACATCCATTCTCTGAGTTATCACCTATGCATTGATTGCTCTCACTTATGTGGACTCATTTTTGGCCTAGTCTTAAGTCCATCTCTATAGTGTGCACTTTTAATTGATAAATCATTACATATATCTCTCACTTATCTATTGAGTGTGAATTATGCATTAGGTATATCATTATTGGTTGTGTTTTTTTAATGTTTTCTAATTGCACTTTACTGGTGTCTCTTATCTTAGTCATGTTAAATTCACTTGAGAGATACTTATGGTGGAAAGTTGATTATACACTAGTGGTTCTTCTTGGAAATACCAACTATGCTTTTTGGTGTGCTTACATGGAATGCTTGGTCACACAAAAGGATAATATTCCATTCCTATATAGATAGATTCCTACTTCCATTGATAATGTTCAATATAATAAGTGGGCTAACTCATGTGATAAGGTTTTTGGTCACTTATTATTGAATTTTTTCATAGATATTCATTTCCATTTAAATCACAATCAATGTCCCTACACTATTTCTAGAAATCTTCAATCTATTTTTGGATATCATGCTAAGATTTATATCTCTTCTCCTTCACCTCTTCCTATTATCTCTTCTGGTATTGTTGTAATCTCTCTTCCTACTCCTATTTATTTTAATGAGTCATTCCAGATGGAAAGTGATCTTCCTTATATTGATCCACCACCATGGGATGATATTATTCCAAACCTTAGTTATCCTAATTAAAAATTTATGTTTTTTCCTATTCAATATATTTATCTTATAGAGAGACATCATAATTTTTTACTTCAAATGGCTATACTTTTTCTAGTGAGATTACACCTTTTGAGAGAATCAATGACTCATGTCCCTATGGATATTCATGATACAAATTTGAGTGCTTCAACTATAGTCCATTATTTAGTTTTGAGGGTTGTTAATCCATTTTAACCTCTTTCCATGGACATTATTTTGGTGAATGTTCAATGCCCTTCTTTTAATAGGTTCACCACAGTGGAATTACATTCAATTATTATGCATGATCTTTCTAGACCTATGCCACACTTTATTTTTGGACCATATTTGGATATATTCATAATGTTTCATTTATATTCCATTATAAAATTGGTATAATTTCATTACACTCATGTTCTTCCTTTAATAATTAATAATAGGAGTAGGAAGAGAGAGTAATCAACCAACAATGATATCCATCTCTATTGAGTGTGCATTATGCATTAGGGATATCGTTATTGGTTGTGTTGTGTAGTATTTCTAATTGCACACTTTACTAATGTCTCTTTTATTACTCATGTTGACTTCGCCTGAGAGATACCAATGGAGGAAATTTGATTATACACTGGTGGTTATTCTTGGAAATACCAACTATGATTCTTGGTTTTCTTAATGGAATGCTTGCTCACAAAAAGGATAATATTCCATTCCTTTATGGATAGATTCCTACTCCCATTGATAATGTTTAGTATAATAATTGGGATAACTCATGTTATAAAATTCTTGGTCAGTTATTGTTGCATGTTTGCAAAGATATTAATTTCCATGTGAATCAAACACAATGTCCCTACACTATTTGTAGCATTTTTAGTATATTTTTAGAGATCATGGTAAGATTTATATCACTCCTCCTCCATGTCTTCTTATTATCTCTTCATATATTTTTGTAATCTCTCATTCTACTCCTATTTCTTTTCATGAGTCATTCCATATAGAAAGTGATCTTCATTTTATTGAGGCACCACTATGGGATGAGATTCTTCCAAACCCTAGTTATCCTAATTAAAATTCTAATTTTTTTCCTATTCAAGATATTTCTCTCCTAAAGACATCACAAATTTTTACTTCGAAGGACTATACTTATTCTATTGAGAATACACCTTTTAAAATAATCAATGACTCATGTTCCTATGGATATTCATGATACATATTTGGGTGCTTCATCTACAATAAAATATTTAGTTTTGAGGGTTGTTAATCCATTTTATACTCTTTCCATATACATTATTTTGATGAGTGTTCCATGCCCTTATTCTGATAGGTTCACTTAAATGGAATTATATTCAGTTATTATGCATGATCTTTCTATACCTATGCCACACTTTAGCTTTGGACCATACTCAAAGATATTTAAAAAAATTCTTTCATAATCCATTATATAATGGGTGCACTTTCAGCACACTCATCATGTTCTTCCTCTAGTAAAGGTAAGAAACATTATTCAATGCAGATGGATATTATTTAGTCTTTAGTAGAGGATATCATCACCAACCTTGGTCATTTTATGATCTCTATTATATGAATATTTAGCATCATATGTGGGAAATTATAGTCTTATCTATTTTCTATGTACTAAGATACCTCATCATGACTCATTACCAACACCCAATTCTTCTACCCACCTAAGCTATGCTTAAGTAAGGGGGGGGTGTTGGTTTAGGAGTTTTCCCACTATTTGGTTTTACCTACATGGTCTAGTTATCTTGCATAGGTGTCGCTTAGGTGTTTAATAAAGGTCATTGGGTAATATAATCCCCCATTCATGAGGATACAATGACATGTGTATCTTCCACCTATATAATGAACCTTCCTATGTAATTTTGGTTAATTAACTTGGGATATTATTACATTGAATGATTTTACACATCGTGGAGTTTTTTCCTTTCTTGTGTTCATGATTTCACTACTCCATATAGTTTTGCCTTTGTATATTCAATTATATTCAACTATATATCCTCAAGTGTACCCTAATATGACATAATTGAATATAGAATGTGGCTTTAGGTTAAACAATAGTCTCATGAAATATATACAAGTTGAAGATATTTATTGGTAATGGAGAATATATAATCATGTGCATGTATTTATGTATGTATATGAATTATAGGATTGGTATGATGAGTTATTTCTAGGTTGATTTTTTGTCATATAATATTTATATTAAGTTATAGTTATATCTCCACTTATTACACAGACTCATATATATGAGTATGAACTATATATATATTCACTTACATAAATAACTATGCATATTTATGAGATAAGAGTAAATCTCATTGATAGTTATCCAAGATAGAGACATATTCAAAAATGGAAAACATACAAAGTTGTAGTTATGTAACAAGATTTATAATCAATATCCTATAGATTTAACTTATTTTATAATTAATGTTATATTAAATGATTATTTGTATTCATTTGGAATATTATAGGATTTGAAAGGATTTAGATATATAGAAATATATCTATAAAATTATAAACCATTAGATATTCTAGAGGAAACAATAATTTCTTAACTTTATTTTGAGTAATGGAATATGGAAGAGTTTATAGGTGTACATGAACATTTTGAAATTATATTTGAATCATTGTTCACTTTATATAGTGTTTTTTAATCTTAATCAAATTCAAGTTGTGGAATTTATTTGAGAAATAAATAGTGTATTTACTACTTGGAATTCTATACCATAAGCATGTAGTTATGCCAATATTTTGGATAATTTAGTTAGCAAGATGATAGTCTTAAACTAAATTTCTTGAATATGTTTATAATTTAAGTATATTGGTATATAAAAGTGTTTTAATCATTAAAATTAGAGGTTTTAATAATGTATTGTAAAATAAAATAAATACTTGTCTTAAATTGATAAGTGGTTGTACGCTTTAAATCTATGGTTTATTATATCTTGAAAACTATTTTATGAGAATTATATAGTTATATGCTTTCTTATTATAAAAAATTATAGGTATATAAGATGGGTTCCATGTAAATGCATATACCTATAATTTGGTATCTTAATATACATTTAGATCCATTAGTAGAGACTATGTGTGTCTGTGGAATTGACTTAGATCCATGACTGATGTAAAATTATATAATGAAAGCTCTAGCCAAAGTAATTTTATAGTTTATATCATTTTAATTCCATTATAATTTCTAATTTACATGTTTATGCATGATTTCATACTATATAGAGTATTTTTTCCATGTTCTATGTGATTGCTGCATGTATTAGTGATTGTACTACACATGGGTTTTGACTGAATTCTTGATATCCCTAATACTTTTATCTACCCCTTCATTAATAGAAGGGAAAATCCTAGTGGGGAGGTGTGAAGGATATTAATAGTTTGTTATTAGAGGAAAAAAATCTAGATGATGATCTTCCTCTATTTAGCTAGACAACTATTTTAAGAACATACTTATGGCTATTGTATTTATTATTGAGATGTCTTGTGAGGCTCAAATGTAATATTGTAATTTTCAATCATATTTTATTATGATATGATAAAATTCAATATTTTTACATTAATATTTATTATTATTAATTACAATAATGGTTGTAAATTTATACATGATTTCAAATATTTAAGACAAAAGAGGTTGTATTTATATGTTTAACCAAAAGAGTGAATAATTTCATTATGTTATTGTACCATTAACTCTACATATGTGATATGATATGAGTTTTAATTTATGTAATTTTTTATGTTGTATAAAATTTAAATATATCATAACTTAACCAATGGGTTAGTTGTATGTTTAGCCCTTACTATTCTAGATGTATTTAGCTGTCAAATAGTAAAACATGATGATAATTAATGAGGATAATTTTAAGTATGATAAAAAATTACATATCTTTTAGTGTAACCCAATGGGGTTCTAACCAAAATACAAGGAAATTTTAGAGGAGACACATCATTGTGAAAAATAAATAAGTAATAAGGTAGTATGGATGATATATTCATGAAATAATCGACTTTCATTTCTCATATCTAAGAAAGTAACTAAGTATTGAATTTCATGGGTTAAGAGGAAATAAATAAGGGTTTTTTTAATCTATTATTGTTTATGTAAATTTATTTACATGCAATGAAACCCAAAATTATACAAGTTTTATCTTGTAATAGCTGTAATGAAATGAGGTTTTATTTTGGTTATATGTGGTTAAGTAAGAATTTAGATTTAGTTACTAATCATGTGCTTAAAGCACCATATACTCAGTTGTAATTAGTGAAACCTTTGTTTTAGAAAACCCTTAAAACTTAGGTTCCCTTTTTTTAGGTTTTAAACATTAATCAACTTGGTTTGGGAGGATTTAGTGTGATTGTGGAAACCCTACAAGACATGAAGGCTCAATTCTATTAAAGAACTCAAAAATTAACTTTACCTATATTAAATTCATACATTTATTTGTATTTTATTATTATTTATAATGGGATAAACTTAATGAAATCAATGTGGCATGAAATAAAGGATTTAGATAAAATGGAGATAAAAATAAAGAAAGTTAAAATTAGAGGAGATATGGTGTTGTGGAAAAGAAAGGAGGAAGTAAGGACAACATATTTAAGCAAGAATTGATTTCCATTTCTCATATCCAAGACAAGTAACTAAGTATGGACATTCATGTGTTAATAGAAAATAAATAAGGGTTTATTTATCTATGATTGTTTATTTAAAGTGATTTTTATGCAATGAAATAACAAGTATAGAAGGTGTATTTAAAAAAATTTGTAGTGAAATGATATTTTATTTTGTTTATATATGGTTTAGTAAGGTTATCATTTTAGTCACTAGTCATGTGCTTAAAACACCATATACTCATTTACAATTAGTGAAACCCTTTTGGTAGAAAAAACTAAAAACTTAATGGATATGGAAAATGGTAGTTATTTGACCTTTCATTTGGAAATTTTGACTTGATGGTATAACTAATTTATGTTAAATTTGGTATATGAAATACTCATTTAAAATATGTTTAATCTTTTGTATGAAATTAATACTTTAGGGTATAGTATTTGGTGGGTTTTTAAATATATTGAATAACTACCTAGATATGTTGGATTACTATAGATTTTATACATGATATTTTTTTTTGTATGTACCTAAGAGTGAGATATTGCTGTCACCCATAAGCCTATAGTGGGGTGATACTATTATTGAAGTATTTTTGAGTAGTTGAGTTATTATTTAACATAGTATTTTATAAATATTTACCAAAAAATATTAGGTTTACCACATGACAATATAACTTTAGTAAATTTGAGGAAACCTTGAATTTTTAATTCTAGACTTGTAGGTAGTTTAATGATGATCTACAAGCCTATGATTGAAATAGGATAAATTATTGATTAATTAACTTGGTTATAGGTAAATCTATTTCTAAAAACCTAAATATTATGGCTTTGTGTAATCCTTATTTTTAGAGTTTTAGGATTAAATAATTTAGACCGCATTTATCTTGGAGTGACAATAGTACATATGAGTTTTAGTGGTTATTTGGGAATAAATTTAAACAAAAATGAAGATTAATCATAAGTAGAGATATTATCAACCTATATTTCATGATATGTAAATGGTTAAAGTATTGTTTAAGAGATAAATTTTAGTGAGTCTTAAGTATAATTTAAATTCACAACATCCTATTTTAATAGAGAATATATGATGAATCAATATGATAAAGGTTTGAATCAAAATAATTAAATTTAATGTGTAATATAATGAATAATTGAAATTGAAAGATAAAACCATGATAATGAAAACATATAGGATATTACATTAAGAAAATAAAGGTGAAGAGAAGGACAAATTTTCAATATAGGTTGTGTAATGGATTTTGAATTGTTATACCCTAACCATCATTTCATTAATGTCACTATGTGAGGCATGACAATATAAGCCTTTTAATGATGGTCATTATCTTATTAGAACATAGTTAGAATACTGTAGCTTGATACATGTTTAAAAAGTCATCATTTTGTTTAATGGAATACTGTGTTGAACTCATAGTTGTGAAATGTGTTAATATTTTTTTATTTCACCTTAAAAAATATAATGCATGACAATATTTTTGATATTTTTGATGAATTTAGAGACATTACTAGATTGTATCATAGTTGAATCATTGTTTTCATTTTATCAATACATTACGGTCCTAAAATAATTTTATTATATGTTTATATGTATAAATGTATCATTATTGAGTGATTTTGTTTACACTTTAGGGTGTGTGGCCTTGGATGATGAATTTTCAATGAGATTTGTGGAATCATTGATTATATTAATTAAAATTATGATTCTATCATTTTATGTAAATGTTTCCAAAATATCACCCTATTATTATACATTATTAGATTGTTCAGTGTGAAATATCTACACATGATATTGATTGAGTTTTGTGCAAAATAGTTATCCTTGTTAAGGGATGATGAGTGAAAATCAGGGGGGGTTTTAATAAGTCACTCATCATCAATTAATGAGAATGATAATTTTGAGTGTATGTTATATATTATAATATTTATAATGTGGACCATGAGCCTTATTTTGAAGTCTAAAATTTATAAAATGCTTTGGCCAAAAGTAATTTTATACATTTATACATTATTTGTCCACTATAGTTTCTAATTTACATGTATGTTGATGTCATACTAGATAGAGGAGTATCCATGGTATGCATTATTTAGGCATGTAATAGTGATTGTTCTAAAACACCACTTCTCAATTAGTTATTTATGTATGCATCACCATTATCTTCCCCTTTTTGAAGGAAAGGGTCTCTCCCAGTGGGGAGGTGTGTGGGGGATAACTCATCATTGGTTGGAGTTGAATCAACTATCTAATGCTCTCCCTCTTTACATATTATCAAAAATAACCATAGTTACATAGTCAAGTCTATTTAGGATTAAATTTCACACATAAGTATTAAAAAATATATGTATTTATTTATTTTACTATTCATTAATGGTTGATGATAGTATTATATTATGATATACATTATTATTTCCTTGCAAAATAGAGGTTGTGATTGTATTCATTGTATGATAATGAGCCTTATTTTATTTTTGGCTAATGTTGATTTTATAGTGTGGTACCTAGGTTTTTTTTATTTCTATGCAACTTATATTCTTTTATTTATCTTATTTGTACCAAACTATTTAAATTTTGAGAGGACTGATTTATGTTTAAGCATATGATTTAATGGAATTTGATTATATTACCTTTATCAATTTAGACTAAATTTATTGATGACTAAATAGTAATTTAAACAAATATAAACTAGTTGATCATGAATAGTAATGACACTAAATTTAAAAAAATTTATGGTAAATTTCAATTTAAAACTAGTCAAGTGTAACAAATTGATTGTGTAGATTAGCCATGCTTATTATATGCATTTTAAATGTTTTATCATGTCATGTATTAGAATAATTGATTGTGAATTATATTTTATGACTATCTATATATTTTACTTTGACTCTATTTGATATTATGTGTTCATTCATTGACTTCTATATGTTTGAATCTTTCTCTATGTGGCTCTTAATATGAATGTTTATTGTATGACTTTATTTATGAATGACCCTTAATCTATGTGATAGTTATTATTTTATATTTTAATATTTACCTTTTTTAAATATGTGTGTTATCATGTGTGTTTATATGATTAGTTATGCGTGTCATGGATATGAAATTGCATGTGACTTTATTTTCTATGCATGGAAACATCTAGGATTATTTGTTGAGATTATGATTCCATGATCTATATCACTCACTATTATTATTATGTTTAGTTTCATGATTCATATAATTAATTACCACTTAATTTATCTATTCTTATTACTATGTTGAATATATGTTGTATGTCTTATTTTGATATATGTCTTGACATGACACTCATATGCCTTAGGATACATATTTCATATATGATCATATGATCTAATATAACTATGATAACATAATATAATCATGTTTCACATGTTTTAAATTCTTACATATGTTTCTATGTAGCATGATGTGGATAACTCTTTTATTTTGAGATGAGTAATTCATAGGTTATGTACCTCACCTCAAATTGGTGGCATACATAGTTGTCTTATCTTAGAGACTATGTTCTTTAGAAAATATTATTTGGGATTTGGACATAGAAAAATCATATTTTTTGAACATATTATTTTAGATTAGAAAATTTTTACACATCTATTACATTTTTACATACATTATGACAAATTTGGTATTTACATAGGGGTACATAAAATGAATATGTCATATATTATATAGAAATGAGTGACATTTCACATATTATGTGTTATTATTACATAGATTATAGGACTCAATTTTCATAAATTATTAATTTAGGTTCATATGCCTAGTATATGTTGACACTTTATAGATATTCTAAAATTTTTACATATGGTATATGACTCATATTACAAATTTTATTAGATTTTTGGCATATGCATCGCATAAGTGAGGCATTAAATAAAATTATTTACTCAGTTCTCCTCATTTTTATTCAAATCATTAGATTGAATTTAAAAAATTGACTCTAACAAATGATTCTTGAAACTTACTCAAATTCATAGACTCTCAAAATAAGTGGAACCCAAGGCGGGTCCATTCTATGAATTAAAAAATAATGAGTATTATGGTTGAGGTTTTTCAAGACTTAACTTATAATAACTTGTCCATATCCATTAAGGGTTGGGTCATATTCAACTTAACCCATGTATTTTAACCTAATTTATATTAATTATTTAATCTAATTAAGATATAAACTTGAATATTCATATTTCATAATGTATAACAACTAATCACGTATCAAATTTTAGAACATTGAAATTGATTTGGTAAACAAGCTTATTAAATATCTAAATAAAAAAAATAGATATGATACTTAGCATTATTCTATATTTTTTAGGACTAAGATAGGGGAGGAAAAAAGGTAGGTGAAAAGGAAGACTATGGGTCACTTAGTGCAAGATATGTATCCTTTTATACAATAGGATGGTACCATCCACCTCATCATTAATTTCAAATGGTATGTTCCATCTTGAATGGTTCTATTTCTATGGTTTTTTCTCTTCTATTTTGGAAAAACCATGTAACAAATCCCTTTTTATAGTGTTTTTCCACACTAAATTAAATGTAAGACTTAATAGGTCTACATAATTTAGAATTATTATCATCTAAGGACCACATGAAAATTTTAAAAAATATACTCCATTAACATTAGGTATTCATGAGTGGACCTTCTAAGAAAATAGTTCATTCTTTTAAGTATATTAAGATTAGGATATATAGGAATAATTTCATACCCTTATAAATTTTGACTTGAATATTACTCAATACATCCTTTCCCACAATACCAAATTATAAATTATTAACCTTCAATGATTTCTCATTTCATGAAAGATATTTTTTATGTTAATTAAGGTAAAGGAAACTAAAAATTATAAGTCTTTCCTTCATATATTTAAATCATTCTAGCCATTTATTCTAAACACATATGAATATTATTATATTCATAAAAATATCTACAAGTATGCTAAGTATAACTACAACATCTATTTACAAGGAATATTAATAAATTAAAAATGAATAGTCCCTCAAACTATCACAAGTGTTAATTCATATAATCCCAAATAATTTAAGTCTACACCTTATTCAAAAACACAACATTAATTGTCACAAAGAAACATCTCTCATTTAATAAGAAACATACAATTGAGTTATCAATTATTCCCATATTCACTTAATATTAAGTAGCTTATTAACTACCTATTTGTATCTTAGGAAAAATACACTTACTATCAAATTAGACTGATATCCCAAAAACTCTTATTGTCATAAAAAATAAAATAGACACATAATATGCTACCCCATCGAGTCATTTACACTTTGGTATAACGATCCATGTTTCACTTAACATGTATAAAATATTACATTATAATATAATACTCACATCATCTTAAAACAACTTAGGAATAAAATAATTTTATTATTTCATCCTTCATATGTATCCTGATTAGATAAATTTTATTTAGGGTAACATTATTCTTTGCCTCTAAGAATTACCCTTTTTTGATTGTTAAATTATAATTATAATAAAATAAATTAAACTTAAGAATTCAACACTACAAGTACAAATAAGAATTGAGCTAATGAATCTCTTATTACATGAGACATTCTATCTAATACACCTATAGTATGATGGTCCTCAATTCATTAAAATTAACTTTAAACAATTATTTGCAATTAAAATTAGATGTAAAGAGTTCATTATACCCCTAAATGGTGAAATTATCAGTTTAAAATAATTCAAGTAAAGGAATTCAATTAAAAACAATGCTTATTAATCCAATCACTTTGAAAAATTATTAAATTTCACCAGCACACAACGAAGTGGTACTAAAATATAGAAGCAAGAGTGAAAAATGAGTGGAACCTAAATAAAAAAATATATATTGAAATCATGTATTGATAAGTCCTTATTTAAAAACATAATAATAAGAGTTAGTTATCCATGATAGGTCAAATTCCCATTCAGAATAGAAATAAACATTAACCATCATGCATTACAATCAAATACCAAAAACAACCAAATTGATATTTGAAAATCCCATATTATATCTAAAAATATATTATAGTTGTAGTCAAGTATTAATTCAACCAAACATGTATTATCAAATCTAAAATTTTATTAAAATCATCAAAAAACTTTACACAATCCTTTCAAGATAGATAATGGTTATAGAACATATCTTCAAAACTTAATTAATATTATAAATTGACCTATTATATCATGAAAAACCATATGTCCTAAATTGAATTTAATGATTCATATCATTCATGAAATCATTTAATATTCTTACTAATGTTGATATTTACATGGGATTCATCTACAATCCTAAAGCTTATGGAAATGCTAATAAAAAGTAAGTATAAAACCATGCATCCATTATATAACTTAATATTAAAATATTCAAAATGAATAACGCTACTCAGGGAGCCATTAAATACTTTACTATCAAGATCTGAGTTAGCATAAAAATTGAAAACTCTTCATCATTCCAAAACACTTATCACTCATTAAAAAAAAGGTTGATTATTCCATTAGTTAACAAAACAACCATGCTTCAAACCATATGATCCATAAGGTTTATTTCCCATCATAACACAATCAATCAAAATGATATTTGATTAGTAACTTTTTTGAGTGTTTGAATCATCAACAAATGATTAAGAGTAACATTTCTTATATAATCAGCTCTTCAAACCTTATATATAAACTCAATAAATTAAGAAATACTTAATCAATAGTGGTGATAATGATTATAAAACATATTCAAGAAATATTTAAACTATTGATCACTCTCAACTCAAACAAAGATCATCATATTTAATAATGACGTTGATTAATAATGTTCTTCAAATTTAATTCAAATAATAGACAAATATTGATTCAAAATCAATAGATAATAATAAAAACTTAAAAAATGATTCATAAGTGTAACCTTTACCTATAACAAACCAAATTACTATTTAACACTATCAACAAATGAATACCAATTGTATAAAATAAATGCATCTATGCTAAATGATATTTAAACCAATAATCATGATAATTACCTTTCTCATTTATTGTTAACTAATAATTAAAATCAACAAGAAACATCAATATAATAAAGTCATCCCATCACACTTGAATCGATAGACAAACACCATAAATACAAATGTTTTATGGTTTAATATTAATAATATATGCACAACTATATTTAGACTCAAAATAATGACTAAACCCCATTATTACCAAAGATAGAAATAAAACTATTAAAATAAACATTTACATTAAACATAAGTCATTCCTCAACTCATATAACACAATAAACCTTCACAATGATTTAAGTTTTCAAAACCAAAAATGAAATCAAGTTACCTTCACAAAATACCATCATTACATTTTATAAATTATGTACAACTAATATCTCTTTAAAATGAATAAAATGCATAACAAGCTATGAAGAAACATTAAAACCATTTTAGAGATATATTAAAATGAATATAGTCAAAAATCATATGTTCAAGCACATCCAAACATTAATCACAAGCTCAACCCCAAAGAGTATTTCTACCATTATTCTCAAGCTCAATTATCTTTATAAACATAGGCTTAGGTGAACATCCATTCATAGAGAAGTCCAAACACATTCTACTAGTCTAATGATCCCTCCATAGGTGGCCCTAACCACCCCCAACCATTAGATTTATGGAAGAGTCTATATCAAAAGGTCATGGATTTTTATGAGTTTTTAAACGATTTAATAACATAGCAAGATAAACAACATAAAACACCAAACTAAAACCACACTCAAGTTTTAATGCAAAAATGAATTGTAAAATTACATCCATGAAAAATTAGTGTTCATTTCACATAAAAAGGTTGAATAAGATGGTAAAACATATAAAAATTAAAAATACAATATATTTTTGTACAACCCATTATCACAACTCAAAAATAATGCAAAAAATTCATACCAACATCACAAAATAACAAAGCAACCAAAACACTTCACATTCACATTAATCATTTTATCCAAAACACAAAATAACAACATTATAGACATCACTTACTTGTTCGAGTGATAAATTATGATATTTACCTCACCTTTATGCAATAGAGAGTCCTTATCACTCTAATGCATAGTAATTAGTATGCATCTTTGAACCAAAAAAATATCATGTAAAAATAAGTTTATAATTATGCATTAAATTATGCAACTTCCCACTAGAATAACTCAAGTTATGGTGAAACACAATGAAGGTATTAACTCCTTCTTACCCCATGTCCCTATTTATTATAGTGAAAAATTATAGAGTTTTAATATACTTCTCCACCATAACATTCCCATTTGACCCATCAAGCTCCAAGGATCAAGCAATGGTAGCCATGCTTTCATAAGCTTCACCATGATAGTTATGGTTACTACCCAGCTCACCAAGCTCACTAATTTTTTTTAAAAGTAACCATAAATAAATTAAAACCTTCAATAACATCAAAACCATTATACCAAACAAAAAACCTAAGTTAAACACATGATTATCATATAACTCTGGGTTAAATTCCAAACTATCGATTAACATGATAATCAAATACCATTACCAACTAAATGATGTCATTCAATAGGCTATGTTGTAATTAACCATGTCAAACATAAGAATAATATAACCAATAACATCATATTAAATAAACAAAACTTTTGAATTTAAAAACAATTACCCATAGTAAGGTTATCAATGTAATAAAGACCTCCAAGATAATAAACACAAAGACATAATGCCTTACAAGGCAACAAGAAAGTATTAAAAATGTTGAATCCAAAAATAAATAAAAAATGACAAGCATAATATAACATCTAAGATGTTAATCCACTAAAATATAATCACAATAATCATTTCTTTCCAAGGATGGAATCAATCCCAAACATGACTATGTACGACACATGTAACCCTAATGCCAAGTTGGCTTCAATAATATTGATTCTAACTATGAAGATAAACAAACAAACTCTTAAAAAAATAATCAACCAAATTAAGATATTTAAATAATATGATAAAAACATAATAGTTAAAATTGGCCTAAAACATTAGGTCATATGAATACACCATTAAAAATCAAACTTAAAAGTAATTGTAGTCAATAATTGATAGTATATAGACCAACTGTGTTTATTTTGGAAACTCATGTTTTGTAATTCATTATAACAATTTAACCAAATTTCCACTATTACAACCATACCATTCAAAATTTTCCAATAAATCCTATCTCATATTTCATATTACAATCATAAAACAAGATAAATAATATCTATCCAAAAAATATATAATGATGGTAACTGAAAAATTAACTAAAATATAACATTTTAACATAGCCATTTTAAGAATAATGAAAAAATATTAATCAAATAAAAGTGTCCAATAAATTTCATGGTAATATATGAAAAAAAAAAAATGGAAATGTTATAAAATTTGCATGACAATAATAATCTATAGTTTTAAAGTTGTTTAAGAGTGGGTCATGACATCCTTTCCCTCTTAAAAATGAACCATCTTGATGAATAATAAAATATCTATGGATAATGTTACCTAAAAATAATTTAATATTCACTCATATTATTACTTTCACTAATTGGGTACCATTGACAAAAAACTTGTTTTATTTATCTATTTCTTAACTTAATGATATGATTGTCCAAGATCGTGATCGATTCTTGTTGACAAATTTTTCCACCATTGGTCAAGGTTTATTATGTATATGTTTTAAAGAAGACTCCATTCATGGATTTAATATTTAATAATCTATAAAAACATCATTTATCCTCAATAAATCTAAAACAATGCTTGTTATCATCTCACATGTTCAAATTTTGGCATAAGTTTATTTTATTCCTCTAGCAAGCTAGTTACAAACTAGTAAGAACAATTTTCAAATGTTTGATTCATGAAATATAAGAATATTTGGTTAAAATTGTATTATATTAATATATTTTAACATATTCCATAAATATTTCATTTAATTTTTTTAAATTTTATGTGGGATTAACTTTATGAATCATCGTTAAGAAGGAAAGGTGTTATAAAACCACAATAGCTTAGTTTTAGGAGATGTGATTGAATTTTTGAGTTATTTATTACAAATTAAAAGTATTTTTATATATTATGGGGCATAAATAAAATTAATAAACTTATAAAATCAAAAATTTAATTAAAATAATGGGTACAGGTAATGGTACAGATTGTAGGGTTTTAAGTATGTAAGAGAGATCGTAAAAAAAGGAATTTTTAAGAGGTTTAAGCGATTGTTTGAGTGTATCCAATGGTGTAATTATTATAATGTATTTTAAAATTTATAATAAAAAATTAATTATGTATTTTGGCCTTATAAAACTCAATAAAACACCAAAATGCAGACCTATAGGCGTTTAGAAATGAGAAAGTACAAACTAAAAAGCATTAAAAAGTCCATATTTTGAGTTGTACTAAGTGAAATTTATTAAAATATTACATACATGTATTTTTTTATGTCCTTTAAATTATTTAAATTTTTTTAATGTCATTAATATACATAATGAGATAGAAAATGTCAAAACACAAGTTTGCACCATGAAGAAAATCATGGTTTTTGACTAATTTGATCATAAATAGGTTGAGAAATGAGTGTTTCAGATATTTCCAAGGGAATTAAATAATTTTATATGGTGTATAATTCATTTAAATGTATAAATACATGATTATAAAATTAAAACCAATTCAAAATAAACTCGTATCATTGAAAAACATCTTCATGAAAACATGTAGGTAGTAAACAAGCACTTTTTGTGAATTTTTGTTTGAGATTTTACTGAAAATTTTTAGATATTTTAAAACTTTTACATATATTAACCATTTTTACCTATAAAATTAACATATTATGAGTTTATTTTGAGGCCTATAACTCATTTTAAACCCCCCAAATCCAAATCAAAGTTTCTTCAGCCCTAAAGAGCATAAAAGAACATTTTGGAAGTTATATGTGGAATTTGGAACTAAAAAATTATTTTAAGGCGTGTTAAACCATTTTTATTATGTTAAAATACTATTTATACTCATATATAAAAATAATTAAAATTCATCAAGTTTTAGGCTCTCATTATGCATTCAACAAGCTTGCCAAAATGGAAAAGATGTACATACACTTCCAAGAAAGGACAATATAGAGAGTTGTGATTGTTCATCATAAAATTAATTCTCATCAAGAATATTTCATGAGAATTAATAATTAAATAAATAAATCATGAAATATATCTCACTTATATGCCACCTTAGAGGAAGAAGACACCAGCTCCATAAATGCATTGAAATCCTCAACAACCTTGCAAAGTAAATCACATGTGCTCTTTGCCATTTAGAGATAAATAATAGGTCAAGTGTTTATGTTTAAAAATTAATCAAGGTTTGAATGATTATTCACATAAATCAACAATCATTTTCTCTCAATTCTATGCAACATTAGATTCATTTGTGGAAAAAGTCAAATCAAACAAGAAGAAGCCTTCAGTTAGCCCTAAAAAGGTGGATAAACATCATGCAAGATTGGAGGAGTATATTTAAAGACTTAATCAAGCCTTGACGACATTTTTTCATGGAGGTAAATAAAACAAATTAAACATTAAAAAAAAATATCCCTTCTATGACACCTTATATAAATTTGAGTAAGTTAAAAGAAAGAAACATGATTGCAATACTATAGGTGCATAGGTGGGTCAAACTCCAAGATACAAGTAAGATAGCTAAAGTCACTTAATAGAAAGATGGAGTCTGAATGAGATTTAACGTGATGTTCACAAGGAGTTAAGTGAATATTATCAACACCTATTATAATATTTAATACCATTAAAGCATGTAAGGAGACCAATTACTTAAAAAATTTATCATGAATGAGGAAAAAGTATTTCTTCAAAAACATTCAAACAAGTTTATCTCTCTCTCTCTTATGTCATGTTCCATGAGAAGAAGTTTATACTCTATATTTAATATGTAGTATTTTGGAGTTTTGTAATTGACTTTAAATAGGAGTGAAGGATGACTAGGCATGATGAATCATCCCTAGATAAGGGTTGCTTTGTCTCCTCTCTCCTATTTTTAGTTTCTATATGTATGTTCATTTTTTGAATAATAAATGAGTTTATGTTTTTTTATATACATAGACTCTACCAAAAGTTTTACTACATCACTTGTAAAGCAATAAGAAGTTGATTTTTCCTCCATTTTTAGGTTGTTCATGAAGTGTGTGTTAGAGGTACAATAAATGAGAGGGGGGTGAATCATTGATGTAATCAATTAAAATCCATCTCCAAAATTTCAAGATTTCAACCAATCAATATAAGCAATCATGAATCATATAAACTAGTTATTACAATGAACAAGGAAATTATGCAAGATCAAGGAACATAACACATTAATTATGTGGGAAACCCTCATGAGGTATAAAACACACTCTCAAGTCTAAAAAAAAGTTTAATATAGATATATAATGGATTAAAAAACAAGATAATTTATTTAATCACCCACTTCACAAGGAACACCAACCCCTAAGCATGAATAAACACGTACTTGTCTTAGATCTCAAGCACCCACATAACACCTTATGATTTAAACACCTCCAGAGCTATAAATTCCTTTAAATTTGATGGTTAAATAGTGAATATAAGTTATCTTCAACCCTTAACACTCTCTCAAACCTTCACATACAATCAATACATCTAAAACACCCTTTTGGATCACTTTACACTTCTTCACTCATATTCAATCTTTAATCCTACAAGAACACTATTATAAGATTAAAAATATAACCTCTAGGTCACATAGATATCCATAATAGTATGATTATATTCAATCCTATCCACCTAGCATACTCAACATTATTTATACTTTGCATATCAACTCTAGAAACCTTCATCTTTATTTATGCCCTTTATAGAGCCTTCACGAACATCACCTTATTGGTCAGCCATAAGAATTGACTTAACCCTTAAGGATTATATAAAAATTAGAATAGGATAAATTTAATATAAATATATAATACATATATTTGATATATCATCCTTAAGAAATAAAACCTTTTAATTAGGCTTTAAGAAGCCCTTATAGGTCCGTGGAGGCCTATTCATCATTTTAACACTTCACTAAGAAAAAATAGGAACACAAGACCACTTAAGAGCACATAGGTCCTCACCATATGACCCCTAAGACACCCTCAAGTGATTAAATTAATTACTACACACTTATGCATATGCAAAACCTATCAATCATTAGCCTTGTACATGAAAATGCCATGAATAAACCAAAAGTCAACTTGTAAGAAATGGTTCATATTGAAGATGGATTATTAAATCATCCAAAAAACATAAAGATGATCCTATAGGAGTATAAAACACTCTAAAATATTTAATTCAATTTTAAACATTAAAACACCATCAATAAAAACTCAAACATCCTTCTTGGGTCATTTGCAGAGGAAGGTTAAACCCTCAGTCAACTTTGGATTGTAATAAATGTAGGTGTACAACTAGTCAAACCTCCAAATATTTTTTCCTAGATTTCCCTTTAATTTATTTACAACTTTTATTTATATACCACCATCAAATTCATTCATAATCAAACATCATTAAAAAATATTGCAGACTAGTTTTCCTTCATAAATTTAAATATATGAATTCCAACGGTCACTTTTTAATGCAAATTTGACTATGGAAATTAGTGAAATGTCATTGAGAGACCAATTTTTCAATACTAAAATTTTTTCTAGACATAATTTCAAGACCTAAAATTTGAAACACATAATATAGGCACAAATATCAATAAACCCATATGACCACTTTCTTCTGAAACCTTCACATGTGTGAATGTTGATGTCATCAATTTTCTTACCTAGAATTTTAGCCAAGATGACTAGGAGAACCTAGACCTTCAAAAGACTAATATAATGAGTTCCTTTAACTTACACAAGTACAACAAGTAATTTTTACCCCTCATATGACCCCTTAAACATGGTCAACACCACACCAACATCTATTACTTTACCTAATCAAGTAAACATATTAAAGTCCATGCATGATCACTAAGGCACACTTTTTCATTGATAACCATCCATTCATATCAACTAATTAAAACACATGCACACCCTAGGGACATAATTTACATCACCTAAATAGTGTGTACCTCATATTCATTCATGTAACTTAGTTAATCATTGATTTTCCTATGTTTATTTCTACATTTTTCACCTTTATGGAACATATGAGAATTCTTATAGGTCATATCAAGTGTCTAAGTCCAATTTATACCTAATTTGGAAGTGAATTCAGCCTATGTTATTTATTTACATGCTAGTTTGAGTATTTTTCAAGACTTTTTATGAAATGTTGATGTAAGAGTCATTTTTTGAAAATGAAGTGAATGTGTGAAAGTTATTTAGTTTTCTAAGTGTGTCAAGCATAGGCATAACTGACTTTAAAATTGGTGCATCACCCTAAATTTTTATTTTTCATGTTCATTATAGTTTGAGTATTGTTCCTTTCACCCTTTTCCTAGTTGATAAATCACTAAATTAGAGAGTTTAGAGAGAAGTAGGTGAGTGTGCCAAAAAGAAACAACCCTTAGTCTAGATATTATCTCTAATATAAGGCCACCCACACCTTCGATATTTTTATTGTGTCAACATGAGTGCAAACAAGAACAAATTCTTGTTAGGGTGCACTTTTTAGTGATAATAGTTTCTACCATGCTTGATGGGACAAATATTGGATATAATAAAAGATATTTGTAGTAGTATAAAAGTAACAATTTCATGTATAAGATCACTATAAGGTTTTTAATTAGAGGTATACCATTTAATTTTGTTAAATTATCTTTCCATTCAATTAAAATAAGAAATTTTTTAAGAACAACTCCATATCTTAGGAGGCTATTTTAGTCACCAAAATAGTCTATTGTGAAAACCAATTCAACTTTAAATCCCATTATAAACATGGATATCCAATGAACCAAGTATTGTTTCCTTTAAATTATGGAATCCCTCCCAATTTATACCAAAATTATTATTTACCATCCTCAACCCTCAATATCCTACCATATTTTATAGGTGAAGATCAATCTACACCCATATAACATATCAAAGATGTGGCCAACTTGTCTTCATTACACCACATTATGCAAGAGAATGTTGTCATCTATTTACTTATTGAATCCTTGAAGTGAAATGTGTTGAAATGGTATAATAACCTTCCCTTAAACTCCATTACCACTTGGACTAACTTAGGTGTAGTATTCTGTAGATAACTTGATGATAAATCGATTCATTTATCCCTTGTTGGGAAGCTCAATACCATCAAGGAAGCACCAAATGAGTTTATGACTAATTTAAATCTTAAAATTTATAAAACATGGAACATAATACCTCCTATGATAATTTTATCTCATTATTATGCTTTCTTATACTTCTTGATTGAGAGCCTTAAATTATGATATTTTAGTTATGATTAAGTCCATGGGTGTTAGGACATTCCCATATGCCTCTAAGTTTTCTATTAAAGTTGAAAATAGACTAATTTAAGTTGGTAAACATGAACTTAGGCTTCCAATGAATTTTTTTCTAGAAACACAACCTATTCTACCTCTTCAAGCTCTATCAGTAGCTCCAATTCCATCCCCTCAAAGTTAAGTTCAAGATCCTCATAGTCAGTCTAGTGAGCTTGGTTAACTAAAAGGTATGTTGAAATATTTTGGTAATAAGATAGTTTAGCTGAAGAGGAAATAATATAAAGCTAATAGGCCATATTAAGCACCTAATCAGTCCACATATCACCCATATAGAGAGAAAATACCTCTATATTAAGGTTTTAGAGATAATAGGCCTCAATACCAAGCTCAAGAAATTATTACACTAGCCAAACCATATGCTACAACTAAGCCCAATGCTCCTTCCACATACAAATCCCTTGTACCTATAAAAGATAATTTAAATGCAAGATTCAATTTGGCAACATTCTAACACCAATGATGTGAAAAATCAAGCTTTAGTTGTAAAAATTTGTAAATTCCTCAAATGACATAAGAGGAAGCCTTTATTTAAAGAGGACAACGTAATTAATTTATGATGAAAAAAGGGGAAGTGAATCATGGATAGGTACAATTAGATGCAACCCTAGTTAATTGGTAATTTTATGATCATGTGGTAGTAAATTAGATTGGTGAGCCTATAAAATCAAGCAATTTGGTTACAACCATCACAAGAGCCAAGAGAAGGGTTGTATATGAGATCGAATAGGTAAGTCATGATCCAAATTTTCATACTATATTTTATAAAGGTACTAATGATCATATTTATTACCATTTAGCTCAAAAAAATTATAATGTTGAAGCAAGCAAGGTTCACCAAGTGCCTCAAATATAATAGTGTCTTATTAATCTAGAGGTGCAACCAAATATTTGAGGCTCATCCTTTAGAATAGTAGACCATATGAAGTAAGATAACATCAAAATATCCATGTGGGATTCATTTTTAATCCTAGGAAAAAAGGATTCCCTTATCCATGAGCTTTTAGTCCTTAGCTTATCTATAAAACCACCAGAGAAGGAAAGTCTGATTCTAGCAAATTTAGATCAAAAATAGAATCAACAAGTAAAAAAAGTATATAAATGGGTAAAAGACACAAAATATGGTATAAAAAACTAATTAATTCACCTCATTTATATCTTTCCTTAATTTTTGGTAGTACATGAATTCTTAATTGCATGGTTGACAATGGGACAACTAGCACAATACTACCAAAATAGATTATAAATAAGTTGGGTTTTATGTATGATCCAAACACTAAGGTTATATTTAAACTTGATGTATCTATAAAAAATATAGTGGGTATAATAAATAATCTATAAGTAACACTTCATGCATGCCTAAATGTGACCATTTAACAAAATGTGGTGGTGGTGGATCTTCCTCCATACCTCGTTATGTGCTTATCATGTGTCTTCACTTCAAATATAGGTGGGTATATTTTAGATAATTATACATACCTCATGTTTATAAAAAGGTATGGAACAAAATTTATAATTCATTCAGAGATTATTTCTCTTTTTTATCTAGATCCATACATGCCTAGTATTGTTAATATTAATTGTGTCATCTCAGATGAAGTGGAGAAAACTAGTGAATCTAAAGCAAAATCATCTCTTCATGGTTTTAATAATTTATTTATTAATGAATTTGATTAAAATATTCATGAGAATTATCCCTAAAATATTATATATTAATAAGGACTTGGAGTTTATTTCTTACATGACGATGGTGCACAAATTTTGGCTCTATACAAAGAAGGTGAGTTAAATGATGGCTTAAGGAAACTGTATTTTGATGGATCATAGAATAAACATGGTATAGGGGCTGGTATGATGCTCATTTAACCCTAAAAGTAAAGGTAATATGATTCTATAAAATATAATTGTGTATTCTCTAACAACGTAGCATAATATGAGGCCTTAGTTCATGGTTTCCAATGGGCTAAAAGGATGGGAGCTAATATTTTACAAGAATTTGGAGATACTGAGATTGTGGTGCATAAAATAAGAGGGTTGAATGTGTGTAAAAATTCATTAGTAAAATCATATAAATATAGGATATGGGATCTTCTAGAGGATTGTGATGTATTTGACATACAAGTAGTGCTTAGAGAGCAATAAACATGTAGATAGGTTGGCTACAATAGGAGCCTAATCTGACATTACAAATGATGTAAGTAATGATAAAACTAAACTATACATAAATATTGTGGTAATAACATCCATTAATAATAATAATATGAATTGGAAACTCTTTTAGGATGATGATCAAGCTGTTCATTTCCTACAAGAAGAGGCTAAATTCTCTTCTAGAAATCAGTCAAAACATTTATAACAGTATAGTGATCAAATAGTTCAGATCAAGTCTAACAAGTTACCAAAGGGTAATATCACACTTGAAAATATTTGAATTATATATGATCAGATAATAAATGAGAAATATTATTTGTCTACAAAAGAAGAACATTATGCAAGCAATGACATAGTCAATGAGAAAGATCTCAAGTTTGGTAAAGTATGCTCTCAAGCTCAAAAAGAATCTTCTATTAATTTATGTATAGAGTTTTCTAATGTGTTTACATGGGATTAAAATGATTAAAATGATTTTTATCTTATATTTATTTATCACACCACTAAACTAGAAGTAGATATAAAAGAGGTTAGGAAAAGACAAAGGCTAATCAACCCAAATCTAGAACCTTTGATGAGAACATGGTGTCACAAATTGATTGAATGAACTATAATATTTCCCATCAATAATTCCACTTGGGTGGATAAAATTGTTCTTATGAGTAATAATAATGGATAAATTAGATTATATGTGGACTTCCTTACCTTGAATAAGGCCTCACTCAAGGAACATTATCCCTTGCCATCAATAAAACAAAAATTGTAGTTAGTGGCTGGTTTGGAAAGGTTTTCATTGCTACATGGTTATAGTGGGTATAACCAAATACTTTTGAAGGAAGAATATCAGTTCAAAATAACATTCATCACCAAGTGGAGCACCTTTTCATATCAAAAAATTCTAGTTGGGTTGTCCAATGCAGGAACAACATTCCAAATAGCCATGGATATGGCCTTTCAAGGTTTAATCAACAGGTTTGTTCTTGTGTATTTTAGATGATTTTACATTTTTTCAAAGGAAAGTGATCACATGCTTCATATTAGAGAGTCATTTGAGATATTTAGGAAATATAGGGAGTCAATTAACCTTAAAAACGTGTGTTTTAGTGCATGAAGGTAAAATACTTAGTCATGTTATTTCTAAGCATGGTTTGAGTATTTATCTAGAAATAATAGATTCTATTATTGCATTATCCTTACCTGATGATCCAGGCATCAATTTAGGCGACAATTCGGGTGACAGTTCCACCCCAATTGATGACAGAACTTCCGGGAGCCATAACTTTTGCACCGTAGCTCCAATTGACTCGCCGTTTGAACCGTTGGAAAGCTAAGAACGAGGGGAACATCATGAAATGGCATCAAGCTTTGCTGGATGAAGTTTTACCCCCGAAAACCCAACGGAAGTGCCTCAAATTTCAATTTTAATAGTGCTGTCTAAAAATAGTAAGTTTCTAAAAATAGTAATTTCTTGAATTATGTATTGTTTTAAATATTGGAAGTCGTACCACTTTATCTCCCTCAAGATTGGTGACCTTCCACATCCTTCCCATGCTTTCAAATTGTGTATAAAAGAAGAGGTAACCCGAAATGTGAAGATAGACATCTCTTCCCAGAGATAAGCATATTTCTGTATTGCGATTTTGAGTAGTACTACATCTGTTCTCAGAGAATTCATTGTTATTGTGTTATTTCTATATTATTGTGATATTTATCAACCAAAACTTCTGAGTTTTGGATCACCTGAGCATAAGAAAACATTTCAAAGTTTCCTCCATAAGATTAAATTTATAATAAGCTATATATCTAATGTTTCAAGTATTTCAAGGCCTCTTACAACTATGGTCATGAAAAATTGAAATTTTACTTAGACCAAGAAAGGTATGAAAAGTTTTGAATAAATAAAGAAAGCTATTGATAGTGATCACACTCTTATCAATCCTAATTTTCTCAAATATTTTATGTTATATGCATATGCTAATGTTGATACAATTTTATGAAAATTGACACAACAAAATCAATAGGGTTTGGAGCATCCCATAGCATTTTTTAGTCAAGGTTTGAAAGAGTATGAAATAAGGTAAAAAATTTTTTTAAAAAATGTATTTTTAATAATCAGATTTCTCAAAAAGTTTAGGCACATACTCTCTGACAACAAAATCCATGTGATGGTTGCCCATTCTAGCATCAAAGAGTTATTGTTGAACAAGGAGATATATAAAAAGAGATCATGATGAATACCAACAGTCATGGAATATGATGTGGAAGTAAAGGTAACCAAGTTAATTATAGGTAAATGGTTGTCTGATCACTTGGCTTAAGACTTATAGGAAAGTAAAGAGATAAATTTAGTCTTACAATGATGAAGATATCATAGTTAATCATATACCTTCATCAAGTCAATTTCAAGATATGGTAATGTACCTTAAAATTGTTATGTATCCTCTAAATTTAAGTGGTTAAAATAAAATATACTTTAGGATGTAATCTATTCATTTTTTGCTTGTTAATGGTGTGTTATTCAAAAAGTATGCTAATGGAATGTTGTTGAGATGCATAGAGCCAAGTCAAGTTTAAATATTAATTAAAAAATTTCATGATAGATAAGTTAGAGGACACTTTTTATCAAGGATAAAATACATAAAAATCATGAGGGGTGGATGTTATTGGTCAAAATTTTTCAAAGATTGTCATGCTTGGATAAGAAAGTGCAAGAAGTGTGCATTGTTTGCAAGAAAGGAAAATCTTGTTGCCTTACCTCTTCAACATATTTAATTAGGTCAACCCTTTATCCAATGAGGTTTGGAATTCATTTGTATCATTAATCCACCTTTATAGTTTGGGACACAAGTGGATTATTACAACCACATATTAATTTACTAGATAGATAAAAGCAACAACTTTGAAATAAGCAAATAGATATAGTGTCTTATACTTATATGACAGTTTGCTCACAAGGTTTGTTGTTACTTTAAATATAATTTTAGATAATACTATGGAATTTTTAAGGAATTAAATAAATAAATGGGTTTTCAAAAATGTTATGTATTTTATCACTTCTTCCAATTATTATCCACAAGGCAATGGTCTTAATAAGTCTACTAACAAAAACTTGTTGAAGATCATTAGGACAATCATTGAATACAATCAAAGGACATGTTATTTGAAGTTAAATTAAAATTTGTGTGATGAGAAGATCACCTTAAATAGCTCCATTTCCAATTAAACCTATAATATAGTGTATGGGAGAGAAGTTAGATTTTCAATCTCACTTGATCTCCCTACTTTGGAGATAATGCATCAGTTAGAATTGTGAGTGTGCCTACGGAAGTGAGATATGATAAAATTATGGAGTTAGAGGGAAAAAATATCAATCCATATTAGATATGTATATGTATTAAGCATAATTAAATAAAACATTTTATATAAGATTATCTTCAAGGAGATTAAATAAAGGTGACTTGGTTCTCAAATGGGATGAGGATAGGGCAAAACCAGGAAGACACACAAAGTTTGACTCACTTTGGAGTGGTAATTACATGATCTCAATATTCAGGAATCATAACACCTTCCAAATAAAAAATATGTATGGTGAATATCTCCCAATACCCATAAATTGGATTCATATTAATAATTATTGATGAATATAGGTTCTTCTTTGTACTTAGTAGTTTTAGTTTTTAGTTTCCTCTAAGTGTTATCTTACACATGTTCAATTGGTAGTTGTATTAGTTTTAAATTACATAAGTGATTATACAATAGTATTTTAGTGTATTTATTATATATTTTTTGATGTCTTCATAACTACATATCCCAATGGATAAGGATACTAGACTTCAATGTTTAGTATGCAAACATCCTAGCAGGGTCGCTAAGAATGTTGATAAATTTTCCCACCATTGGTCAAGGTTGCTTAAGTGTAGGTTTATAGGAAGAATAAATTCATATATTTAAGATTAAAAAATCTATAAAAAAAAACCTATAGCCTTAATTAATCCAAAAAAAATCTCAATAATAGCTCAGAGGTTCAAATTTTGGTAGAAGTTTATTTTATTCCTCTATCAAGCTAGTAAGCACAATTTTTTAGATGCTCGATTCATGAAGGAGAAGAATATTTTGTTATAATGGTATTATGGGAAGATATTTCCACATATTCACTCAATATTACATGTATTGGTTTTATTTTAAATGGGTTAAATTTATGAATCATCATTAAGAAGGAAAGGTGATATAAAACCCTAATAACTCGATTTTAAGAGATGTGAGTGAATTTTTGAGTTATTTGTTGAAAATTAATTTATTTTTTGATATATTATGGAAAATAAATATAATTTATACACATTCCTAAATTAAACTTTTAATACAAATAATGGAAAATGATAATGGTACAGATTGCAGGGTTTCAAGCATGCAAGAGAGATAGTTGGACAAGACATTTTAAAAGAGGTTTAAGCTATTTTTTGAGAATATAAAATGGTTTTATTGATTAAAATGTGTCTTAAAGGTTATAAATAAAAAATAATGAGGTATTTATTCCTCATAAAACTCAAGAAAATACCAAAATACAAACCTACATGTATTTAGAAATGAGAAAGTGCAAACTATAACACACTAAAAAGTGCATATTTTGGGTTTTACCAAGTTAAATCTCTTGAAATTTTATATGGATGTATATTTTTATTTAATTTAATATTTTAAAGTGTTTTAATTTATTAAATATACCTAATGAGAGATAAAATGTCAAAACATAGGTCTATACCATAAACTAAATCAACATTTTTTACTAATTGTCTCATAAATGGAGTGAGAATAAAGTGTTTCAGATATTTTTAAGGGAATACAATTATTTGAAATGGTGTATAATTAATTTATAAGTCTTAATACATGATTATACAATAAAAAAATGTAAAATAGGCTCAGATCATTGAAAAACATCTCCAAATAACCATGTGGGCAACAAGAAGACACTTTTTTGTGAATTTTTTTGAGAGTTTGGTGAAGATTTTTAAACAATTTCAAAATATTCTAGGTATGAACCATATATATATATATATATATATATATATATATATATATATATATATATATATATATATATATATATATATATATATATATATAATGAGTTTTTTTTAAGTCCTATAACTCATTTTAGACCCTCAAATCTAAATCAATGTTTCTTGAGGTGTAGAGAACACAAAAGAGCATTTAGAAGTTGTATGTGAAATTCGAAGCTGAAATTTTATTTGAAGATCTGTGATAGAATGTTGATTATTTTAAAATCATATTTATAACCATATATATATATATATATATATATATATATATATATAGTTTTTTTTAAGTCCTATAACTCATTTTAGACCCTCAAATCTAAATCAATGTTTCTTGAGGTGTAGAGAACACAAAAGAGCATTTAGAAGTTGTATGTGAAATTCGAAGCTGAAATTTTATTTGAAGATCTATGATAGAATGTTGATTATTTTAAAATCATATTTATAACCATATATATATATATATATATATATATATATATAGATAATTTAAATTTTTAATTTTATATTTTTCATCATTTAACAAACTTGTAAAAATAGAGAAGATGTACACTTCCAAGAAAGGTCAGTATAGAGAGTTGTGATCGTTCATCATCAAATTCACTATCATCAAAGATATTTCATGATAATTAAGACTTAAATAAATAAATAATTCAATATATCTCAATTATATTCCACCATAGTAGAAGAAGATAAAAAAATCCATCAATGCATTAAAATCCTCAACAACCTATTGAGACCAACATACCACCCATTTTTTTGCTTTTCCTGAAAGGGGACCCTTGTGAATGTTTCAAAACATTTGTGTTCTAGATATAATGTTGAAGGATTGTTATATCATGAATTTTAAAGGAAATTCAATTAAAAAATACATGAGCCTTGGTGTATTTGGTTGGGATTATGTTTCATGGACTAATATTGCTAATAATTATCTGTAAGGTGATTAGTTGTAGGTTCCATGGAGAAAGATAGGGTTCCTAAGAAATAAACCCTAGGGGTTGAATTCAAATGTTCATGAGAAAAATATAGTGATAAATTTTATTTCCTTTCAATTAAAAAAACCTAAGTCTAAATTTATATTAAGCTTTGATTATGTTTTTCTACATGACCAAATTTTAATATAAAACTAAGACTTGGACTTTTTTGGCCTTTTAAAACTTGAGAGCCCTTTTGGATTAAATAAGGCTTATTAAAATTTAAGTGTATTTTTATTTGTAAGCATGAACAAAATTTTAAAGGTCTAAACCTTAAGCTAAACCTTTATACATATCAAGCCCTAACTTAAAGCTCATACACTTTTATAGATCTAACACTTCTCACTCAATCTGAGATTTTGATCCAAAGGTGTGAACCAAAGCCAACAATAAAAGGAAAACCAATCACTATAAAGCACTTAGATTATGATTCAGTGGTCTTCTCTCCCTTGAAAGCTTTAATCCAATGGTGCACATTGACCTTGAAGCCTCAATAACTCCCAAAATCTTAATGCATTATACTCGATCATTATACCAAATAAATTCCATTATCTTAAATTTGACAAGTTTGCTCCCATCATTTGACATCTACAAGGATGTATTTGATGTTATTGAACCCATAAAATTTAACTTGGATAACTTTTCAAAGCCTAAGCAAATGGGGCATTTCTAAAGACCCTTTCAAGGAATTTATAGCATTTTTACATAGGAAAAATTAGCATAAAAGGTCTTAACCTAAGTTATTTTTTATTTATTGACATAAAAGGACTTTAGAAACATCATTTTAAGTCTAATTTTATATAGTCATGGAACTGATTGAAAGGTGTGTATCTTGCAAGATCTAACAATGATTTCTCACTCACTAGATTTGATCCAATGATTCATCAATACTAAAGGCTTTTTAAAGGATTCACGATATCAACACATGGTGAATATACATCCTAAAGGCATACAATTAATGATCTAGGCCCAGCAAAGATATAACATTGATCACTTGCTCACTAGATTTGGTCTAATGGTACATCGATCATGAAGACTTTCAAAAGGATTTGTGAGCTTGACATGTGGTATAACCATGGCTAGGGTAGTTGATAAAGGAATATAGAGCCCCATAAGGGGGATGCATGGTGGCTTTCCATTTAAAGGACAAAAATTTGACCAGACCCATTTAATAAAGGTGATTAATTAAATGATTTGGACCTTGTAAAACTGAATGATGATCACTCACTTACTAGATTTGATCCTAAGTGTGATGAGCCTAAGGAGATTTCAAAGGCCCTATGAGCTTGTGACATGGCATAACTAATGAACTTAAGGATTAGAGGACTAATGAAATGCTAGGACCTATATTTAAATTTTCATAGTGAAATAATGAAGGATTATGAAGGGAAATGACTAGTCTTCAACTAGCATTTATGAATTTTTCCACAAAAGACATGGAGCTAGGCCACATAGGCTCCATATAAGCATGGAAGATTAAAATAAAATATATCCTAAGCTAAAAAATGTAGAGGGCATGAAAATAAGGTCCCATAAAATATAAGGCACATATATTATTAAGAGCTAGATAATTCAACCATTAAATCTCAAAAACCCTAAGCCCTCTATAAAGAAGACCTGACTTAGCTCAATTGATCACAAAGCAATCAAAATAATGTAACTAAATATTGAATAAAGTTACCTATTGAAACCCTTAGTGACCTTGCAAGTATAATTTAGTGTCATCAATGGTGGTAGGTAGGCAATAGATAAAAATAGAACTAGAGCTTTATCTAACTTTAGATAGTGAAGGAAAGATCTTCAACGACATAGAGTTGGACCTAACAGCCTTGAATGTGCACAAAATCAAGAAATGGTCTGAGTTATTCCTCGTGGAGGAATTAAAACCAATTTCCTAAGAGGAAAAGAGGAATGCCATTGTGCACTATAGATAAAATGACCTAGTCTTAATTCAATTGGTAGGCCTCCACCATGTTCTATCCAAACCAGAGGTAATGTATTATATCAACCTCCTTTATCCTATTTTCAATTATTGTAGAATAGATGGGGAATGAATCATTCAAGATGGAATCACTAATAAGGTTTCATACATATCCCCTATGGAATTCAAAAATTATTACAAGCTCCCCTTGCCTCATGTTAATCTCCCATCCTTGTGAGAGTGGACAAACACCCAAAACCTATATTTAGTCCTCACATTTTGGTTAATCCAAGGCTCCCATGTTTTTAGGCCCCTTGATGGTGGGATTCCTATTGTCCAATTTATGGAGGGCATTATGATATTTATGACCTTAATGAATAGAGCCTTTGGTACCCCTTCCACTACTTATGTGAGAAAGGTCTGGGTATGTTATGTTCATTGCATGTTAAAACAAAATTTTACCCCTCATATTAGAGACATAATAAGCTTTCTATTTTCCAAATAATTCAAATCCATCAAGATAAGGACCTCCAAGCAATTTTTTATGGTTTCCTACCTTTTATATTCACTTTTGGCCTCTATATATTTCCCTGGCATCTGAAATTGGTCCCTTGATGGTAGGACAACTATCTCTCACCACTACTCTAAATTGAATATATTCAAATATAGGAACCATATGAAATTTATCTATTATGGTTTTTTCCCGTCTATTTATGATGTAATAGCTAATGTCCCTATGTGAAGACTCCACCGTCTAATCAAAAGACAAGTGGAAATCATGGGGGATGTATGGTTCTATTTAGATTGCAATATAATAAGGATAGAAGGAATCATGATTCAACCATAAATATTACCCATTCATGTCCCTCATAATATTATAGAGCAATATATTTCTTATCAAATCATTCAAGGAGTGGATGGGATATGTAATAAAAATAATAAGGCTTGGGTCCACCTTTTTCCACTAAACATTGGCAGGATTGTGATTAGAGATTAGAAGCAACTAGAAATTATGGTGATCCAAAACTATTATTTTGATTTAAAACTAGATGCACTTAAGATGTGGGAATAAAATGACAATGTATCCAACCACATCTGGTATAAAAATGTCCTAAAGATTGAATACACATAAAAACCAAGTGTGGGATATGGTATTTACATAAAGGCAAAGAACTTTGAAGAAGTCCTATCTAGGATCAAGGGCTATAACATAAAATTAAAGCACAGGATAGTAAAATACAATAATCCCTTAGGAGAGACATGTAAATTTCTTCCCTTGTATTATCACTTATTTTTAGGATTATCTGGGACTACTCATCAAGAGCCACCTATTGGAGGATAATCTTTTAAGCCTCAATGAGTAGAATTGATAAAGCCACCCCAAGATAGGAAACTTGAGGATATAAAAGGAAAGGGTAAAGTTATGATTTATTATCCCAAGATAGAGAATATACCTAGCAAAGGTCCTCAATACCAATCATCCTTATATAGGCCTTATTACCCAGTGGATGTCATTAGCATCTTTGCCCTAGAGTCAAGAGAAATAATGGAGAGTGCCCTTGTTGAGATTATATATACCTATGAGGATCACTATTATAAAATAAGAAAATATTTTATCCTATTTGATGGAGGAAAAAGATGAGAAAAATTGGCCTTGGTGCCCCTGACACCTAAAAATAATCTTAGGTTAACCTTCACTCACCCTACTAGTAAAGTTAACCTCTTCAGTGATAAGAATCCTATTTATGGAATAGCCATTATTGAGTAGTTTATTTATGGGAAATTACAAAAAATCCCATCTCTTTCTCCATAATTGGCTTTAACTCAAGTTGTCATAGATGCTCAAGATAATATCTAGCCATGGATCTAAGACATTGTGAACAAACATCTAGAGAGAAGGATCCAAATCCTTGAAAATAAAGAGATAATAAATTCACACCCCAGGGGCTCTAGGAGTTCAAATATAAAAGTTCTTGAGAAGCTATAGTTAACTGAGTATGACCCAAACGTCTAATTTAATATAGACACATCAAGTCTTGAGAGAGTAGTGACAAATAAGGCTACTATTGGCACTGAGGAGTTCACCTTTTAAATATGGAACCATTTATGGGCTTAACTCCAATTTAAGGGCAGGAAAAAGGAGAAAATCCTATATTTTAGGAGGATGTATCTATTTTGGTAATGTTACAATCAATAATGAACTTGGATGGAATTTAAGGAATGAAGCAGTGATCCTCAAATTAGAAAAGGAGAAGTAGGATTTAGAGGCTCAAGTCTTACTTTTAATTCCTAAAGACTTTAAAAATGATGAATAAATATTTTATAGACACATTTGAGAATTTAGGTAACATCAAGCTTAGATTAAGTGATTTAAACCATCAAACTGAGATGGCACAAGCCTTAATCACCTAATGGTAAGATTCTCAAGATTAAATGACAAAACTCATCAAGGTGTATAAAATAAAGTAGGCCTTAGACTTCAAGATCATCAAGCTTAGACATTTATATATCCTCATGGAAATTTTGATGGATAAGCAAGAAGATTTGATCACCTAGTGAAACAATGTCAACAACTTCATCAAGGAAGACAAGGACCTAGTAACAAGAATGTAGAAACTTTTGGGGAGTCTATTGGATAACTCTTCTCAAACCACTGTGATGGACCTGATCAATGATGAAGAATTTAATTAGAGAGCTTGTGTCCACATCTAAGTCATTAAGGACAATCAAGGCCATTTTATCAAGGATAATCAGAAGATCCTTGACATCATTATTACTATAGGGAAGTAGATTTCATAAGCACAATGTATCAAGGAACTCATGGCTAAGGCTGATAGTCAATTTGAAAAGTTATCAAGTCAAGAAGAGGATTTTATAATGAATCCTATAGTGGATTTTGAGATAATAAAAGAGAAATACACCAAGGTGAAAGACTTCCACAAATAGGGCTAATTGAAGGGCCCACTAATGTAATATGTAAAAAGAATATTCTTATTGTAAAATATATGCTAGTCTGTTAGCATATACTTATTCTTGTCAAGTTGGCATATTCTTGTCAATTTGGCATGAAGACCTTTCACACTATGTATTTTTATTAAGGAAAACTATCATTATCCTACATGTGGATATTTTTATAAATTTAATTGGTAAACTAGCTATGTTTCCTATAAATAGGTAAGGAGTACCATTTTGGAAGAGAGAGATTTTGAGAAATTATATACCAAGAGCATTTAATATAACTAAGAAATTCTAAAAAGATTGTCTTGATAGTTTGTTAAATGTCTATGTTATCTCTCAGTTGTAAATGGTCATCTATAATTTGAATGATTATCCTTATTTTGAGTCACATTCTCTATCATAGGGTTGTTGATTTGTGATCATGCTAGATTAATTGTAAAGATCTCAAGTAGACTTCATTTTATTTGCTCTACATTTGGATGTGCTTAGGCTATTCAAAACATAATAGAAAAATTTTAAAGTAAAATTGGTTCTTAATTATGATTTATACATTTCCTTTAAATTTTGACTAATTTATGATGTAATCTGAGTTCATGTCATTTTATATCATAAACTGGTTTATGTGTGCTCAAAGTAATTAGAATTTTGTCATAATATTTGAGAAGAGAATTTGAAATCATGTTTCCTTTCTACCTTACCCTCATCTTTTCATATTTTTTTTATCAAGACTCACTTTAGTTTAAATATAATTATTAATAATCATTTAGATTAATCTAGAAATCATCAAATTCACAAAGATCCACAGATTTAGACCATGGTGGCTCCTAACCACTAAACTAAACAAATATTGTGGATAGTTCTTATACTCTACTTCTATTACACCATAGACATCACCAAATTGTCACAAAATACAACTCATGCCTTGGATTTTTCAAATCCTAGAATGATAAATTTTCATCAACACTGAAGATCACCTATGGTACATTTTGAAGCATCAACACAACCTTGCCTAGTAAATCACATGTTCTCTTTACCATTTAGAGATCAAGAAGATGTCAAGTTTTTTTGTTCAAAAATGAATAAAGGTTGGAATTATTATTAAAAAACATAAAAAATAATTTTCTCTCACTTCTATTTCACCTTGGATCCATTTATGGAAAATTCAAATCAAATAAGAAGATTCCTTCAATCAGCCCTAAAAAGGTGGAAAAGTAACATGCAATAATGGAGGAGTATAGTTAAAGAATTGAACAAGTCTTGAGGGAATATTTTCATTGAGGATATTCCTTAAAAAAATTAAACACTCAAACCTCTACCTCCTATTCCACCTTGGATCAATTTGAAGAAGTCAATAGAAAGAAACATGTATGCAAGAATATAGGTGCATAGGTGGGTCAAACTCCAAGATACAAGGAAGATAACTTAATTCACTCACTAGAAGTATGGAGAGTCTCAAGGATATTTAACACGATTTTCACAAGGATTTAAGTGAAAATAATAAACACCTCTTCAAGCATTGAAGACTATCAAAGCATGCAATGATACTGATTCCCTTAAAGATAGGTGTCTTGATGAATTAGGACTTATTCAAAAACATTCAAACAAGATTATCTCTCTCCTACACCATGTTACAATAAAATAAGTTTAAAATTTAGATGTAATATTTAATATTTTGTTTTTTTAGTTGAGTTGAAGTAGGAGTGAAGGATGACTATGCATGATGACTCATCACTACTTTGGGGCTACTTTGTCTCCTCTCTCTTATTTTTCTTTTCTACATGTATGTTCATTTATTGAATAAGAAATGTGATTATGCTTTTGGATATGAATAAACTCTGAAAAAATTTTACTACATCACCTTTGAATCAATAATAATCTGATTTTTCCTCCATTTTATATAGTTCATGAAATGTGTGCCTCACATTCATTGATGTAACTTAGTAAATGATTAATTTTCCTATGTTTATGTCTAAATTTTTCAAATTTATGTAGCATATAAGAATTATTGTAGGTAATATCAATTTTATAATTCTTTTTTATCCCTAATTTGTAAGTGAATTAAACCTATGTTCATTATTTCCTTTCTAGCGTGAGTGTTTTTTAATAACTTTATATGAAATACTAATGTAAGAGTCATTATCTAAAGATGAAGTGAATGTGTGCAAGTTATTTAGCTTCCCATTTATGTCATGTATATGCATAATTGACTTTAAAATTGGTTAAATTGGCCAAAATTTTCCTATATATGAAAAAATTTCATCGATGGATTAGGCCACTCTCTTGAACCTTTCAATAACCTTCTACCCCCATGACTAGTCCTTTTGTGGGCTTGAATTGATGATATAGTGCAGTATTTTGGGAGGTCTAGTATGGTGTGAGAATATAATTAGATTTATATTTAAGTGAGTAATCCAATGGTTGAGTAAGGATACAAACCTCATTACCCTACCACATGTCACTTGCAAGCTTTTGAAACACTTTAAGCAAGCTTTAAGGTGAATTTGGTGATTTTGAGGAAAAGGCCTAGAAAGATGTTTAAAACTACAAGTGAAGGATCTAGGATGTTTCCATGGTGTTCAATCATTAAATGGAATTAAATAGGTTTACATAAGGTATTACATATTCTAATGAGATAAAAACTAGGCCTAGAGAATCTATTATGCCCAAAAGAACCCCAAAATTGCATTAGATGACTTCAATGTCCTCAAAATAGAAATTTCAAGTGAAAAAGTAAATTTTTGAGAAATTGATTTTTTTTTTGACTTAATCCCACCTTAATATGGTTATTTTAACCTTTTTATACATGTTCAAGGTCATTTGAGATCATTTGGAGTAGAGGAGAGGAGTTTGGGAGCAAAAGGATGCATTTTAGAGCTTTGACTAAACACATTTTTGGAGGATTTTATTTATGAAGTGTCTAATATATCATATTAAAGAATCCATGGTGTTCATAATATCCCATAATAGTCCTATAAAATCATATTCCATCATAAGAACGAAAAAAGGTAAGGAAAACCTATTGGCTACAAACTAGGCATGAAGCAAGTTTTTTGCCATTAATAGAGGTCCAAGAATTTCAAAAGGTTTATAGAAGGAATACGAGGTAATTATTATCATAAAAAATCTTTCAAAAGTTTAATTTTAAATATGTATAATTATATCTCTTCATGCTAAGTAAAAACCATTTTGGGCAGTTTGGGACAACTCTAAAAGATCCTCAGGTTTTCACTAAGTACAATCGAGAGAGAGAGAGAGAGAGAGAGAGAGAGAGAGAGAGAGAGAGTTGGAAAAAAATATTTTGGTAAGTGATAAGGACCCTCATAAACTTAAAATTTATGTCATTGTTGGTCTAGTTCATCTCCCCATATTAATGAAAAATCATTAACAATTTAGGGGTGTCTACATGGCCTACTCATCCAAATATGGTCCAGTTTTTCCCTTGTTTCTTTGCTTTAAAATTAAATGATAAGGAATGGTTTTAGGTATGTTGTTTCATGGTAAATTAATATATATTATGATTTATTTCATCAGCTAACTCCATTCCTTTCAGGAAGGTATTTATGGCATAAAACTTATTTTCTTTGTTATCCTTGTGAAATGGCCATTTGATCAATTTTAGAGTAGAACCTATGTTTGAGGGATAATTTACCTCATCCTATTTATTCCACATTAATAATAGTCAAGTTATCTTTATCCTTAATCCTTGATGGTTCATCAAAGACTTGGTAGGTCAAAAAATCATTTCCTACATTTTTATATATAATCAATTGAGTGAGGTATGTGAGGTCCTGAATATGTTTCATAGAGATGTTAGGAAAATTTAAAATTAGATTAAACACATTATTTTTACATGGAAAATAAATAAATATATCTTAAAATTATAAAATATTGATTTTGATAGCTAATACCTCTACGTACACAGTCATTTACCATTAATGATAATATATATGTGCCTACAATAAGAATAGTCACATTTCATAAAGTCATTATAGCTTGTTTGGAGTGTACCAAGGTTTAAATATAAATTTAGGATATTTTATATGTATAATATTGATCAATAAGTCATCTATTGTGCATATTCTTCATAATTCATCTCTATTGTATTGCCTATAACCATGATGTACACCTACAAGCACCAATCAAGAGTAAACATGTGGGAAGGTGGTATTGGGTTGGTTTGAAGTCACTTGATATTAAAAAAATCCATTTGAGGACTTTTAAAACCTTTAAAATGGATTAAAATCCCATACTTCATGAACACAGCTCATGACAACATTCGCTGCCTATATACTACAAATGACAACCTACATGTGGCTCATATAGAGATATGAAGATCATCATTGAGGCTATTGGATGTGTTTATATACATTAATGAAGTTTAAATAGTTTAATTATGTCATAAAAGACATTTTTGATCCATTATATATCCAATCAAGTTGGAATAAATCCTCTTCAAAGTTGAATGACTATTTTAGGGATGATTTCCCTAAAACACCCTGAGCACCTTGATTGATGCCAAATGATGACATTTCATGGGGTTTTGATCAATTAAAATTAATTTATCTTGTATATCTATCCTATGGGAAGATACATTAAAAAAATTAGGGGTTTGTGGTTAGAGTAACATATTGTTTGAAGACTCCCAAATCATGAAGTTGTCTATTGCAGGTTTTTAGTGACTTCTACAAGATTTGAGCCTCAAAAGAAATTCAATGCCCAAAATAAAAATGAAAGGTATGAAATTTATAATGTTACATAATTTTATCTTCCCCAAGGTGAATCAAACATGTACTAAGAGTTTTCATACATGTAAATGATAATTTTTTTCTTTTTTTTAAGTTTTCTAGGCCTAAAGAGCTAAGAGAGGCCTAGAATGTGAGAAGAGAAGAGGTGAAATAAGTTGTTTCATTGATATTTAGGAAATTAAATTTGGATTAAATTTGGGATAATTTTTTATATACAAAAATCTCTCTTATTTTACCTATTTATCCCCTATAACTCAAGAACCATCATCAAAGCAAAAATAGGGCAGCAAACTAACACATTTTGTTATCTTTTGTTTGAGAGATTGGTGATTTTTTTATTATTTTTTACAAATATCCCAGGAATTCCCTATTTATACCTATAAAATTTATCTAAAAATATATCTATGTGATGCCTATAACTCATTTTAACCTTGCCATCCAAAACAAGGTCTCAGAAAGAGCATGGGAGAAGCCCTAAACTAGGGTTTTGTTTATTCCACGAGTTTTAACCTTGAAAATTTGCCAAAAATTTATAATATAATGTATTTTATGGTTATATAAGTGATTTAATAGGTTTTGGATTTATTGGAGTCTGTATAATATGGATTTTGTGGCTGAGGGTTTGGAATAGGGCTAATTAGGCCTAAATGAAGGGTGGTTTCCAAAGGAAGTGTGATCTTGGAGTGGAATAAGGTCATTAAAATTATAACACACCTATAATTATATGTATATTATCTATAAATTGTCTCATATTTTTGATATAATTCATATAATGTTCAAACCAATGAGAAATGTCCAAGATAGGGGCTACAAGCCTTTGAAACCCAAGATGAGCCCTATATGTGAAATGGTATGTTGGAGTGAGTTAGATAACTTGAAAAGGGTTAAATAAAGTGTAATTAGGTCACATAAAACCATACATGATAAAATTTTGAGATCTTGAAACCTAGATAAATATTTGGCCTCTAAGACCTACGTGAATTGCCTAGTGGAAAACTAGTGAAAGGGTTGTATGGTAAATAGAGTGAGACAAATACTTATTAGAGTTCAATGACTAGGATAATCATGGAAAACTAGTAAGAGGATTGGTTTTACACATAATGGAGACCTATAAAAATATTAAACAAGGACCTAAAACCACCAAACACAATCATATTCCAAGAATGGTGAATGGTAAGAGACAAAGTTCTTATAGAGGTTCATACTTGAGAGGTTGTTTCATGAAGATATTCATGATGATTATTATTTAATGGATGATAGATATGAAATACCAAGCTCTTTTCACCACAAAACACAAAATAAACCTATAAACTTCTTTGGGGTAGTGACCTATAGTTATTTGACAAAATTTATGTCTTTTCAAGGCTCATGGAGCCTGGGTCAAGCATCATAGCATTGAGGTTGCATTTTCATGAAATGAACAAGAGGAAAAAAACATGAATTTAAATAATGAATTAAGAGGGGGTAAAGGAAGATAAATATGATTCTCAAAAGTACACTTATAGTCATCAAAGGAACACATGCTTATTCTCTTTTTGTACTAGTTTGAAAACATAGTGACAGTTTGAAGTGGTTAATGCCTAAAGAGGTGTTTCAACAGGACAAGGGTTATAGGTCATCAAATATAATTTGAAAGGAATTATAAAGCACATAAATCTACATACATATCAAACCTCAACACACCCTTATAACTATGGGAACAATAGTCATAGGTTTTATGGTAATTGGTATGTAAGTAAAGTGTGTTAAAGTGGTATTCTAGTTCAAATTGATATTAAAGGAGACTTTGTGTTTTGTTTAACTCTTTAAGTACAATACTCTTTCAAATATTTTCCTTACATTTTCAATAATAGTCACATATAATAAAGTTTATATCATAAAGTAGAATTGTAACCATCTATAGGGGTTTCAATCACTAAGCATGCATTTCATTCCAAGGACCAATGATGATGATTATTGATCAAGTGTTTTTTCATGGTTTCAAAACCCTAAGAAGGTACTATGGTAAGTTTTTTGAACAAAAAATGTACCTACAGCCATAATAGGGCTTGAGGTCTATCTTCAAGTAAATATGGGTTGAGATGAAAATTATTTATGAAGGAGTTTCATGCATGTGACTATACTTCTTGGAAACACTAAGAAATAAACCTTAGAGATCATGAAAATGGTATTAAAATCAATGTTATAGCTAGCATCAAGGCTCAAATACTCACCTACAATTTTTCTAGACATAGGTTTATTTCCAAAAAAAGGATCAATTATGAGATAAATGGTCATATATTTGGAGTTGCATAATGAAATTTTCCATCATGAAGAGCATGAAACATGGAAAGACCAAGGTAAGGTGAAGAGGTTCTATAGTATAATCACACACTTATTTGATAAAAGTAATCAAGGATTAAGATGCTTAGCACAATCATATGCTTGTAAGTGTGGAATCAAATTTCTTTCAAGTCAATAAGGACATATGTAACCACTTTAATATATATTCAAATATAAATTAACAATATCTTAATAATATCAATAAAATTAAAGCAATTCTTGAACATGAAGATGTAGTATAGGACTTTGTATGAAAGTTGATTGTGTGAGGCCAAAATGCCTTGCTAAGTGGTTAGAACATGATAGAGGAAGGTTAAACATTGTTTTATATTTAATTATAAATCCTAATTGGGATAAATAGGTGTGAATTATATCAAATAATCCCTTTTATCATAACATAAATCTCCAAGTACTATTGACATGCAGTCATATGAGGTCTTTTGAGAAGGTATAAGGTGACATAAAATATTTTGATATAGAAAATGAAGAGTAAAACAATTCATGGAGAGGTTACATGAAATTTATAATTAAAAATCATCATGTTATATCTCAAACTAAAATAAAAAAAAGGAGGAAGACTCATTTGTGAAATTTGACCGGATAGACACATATCACTAGCTTTTGCCAAAATGGGCCTACAAGCCAAAATATGCAGGATCCAATCATGAAATTTGGTGGAGAGGATAATTATGAACTATTATAACCATTTTAAATAATTTTTAGGAATTTTTAAAATCTTAATTATCCACTATTTTAGTACAATCAACCTTATGTCAAATCACAATCAACATTAGAGCATGGCTTCAAGGAATTAGCCATTTTAGGGCATCTATAGGTTGAGTCAAAGCACAAAATTTTTTATGTATGGTATCCATAAACCTTAAATTAATATAATGGAATCCTAAATTTCTTATAAATAGTGTAATTTCCCATTATTCTTACACAATCCATAGGTAGTCAAAAAGGTAGCCATTAAAGACCAAATGATGTTTTGTCAGTTTTAAGGTGTGTTTGAGGTTTCCAATATTATGGGAGTATTTGAAAATAATTTTAAGATTTTTTAAGCCTATTATACACCTTTTAAGAGTGTTCACACTCCAAAAATCATGCAAACCCCTCAAATAGGCTCAAATCCCCACATGTAGTCTCAAAGGCATAAAGGAAAAGTTAGTTTTTTTTATCATTTGAAATGTGTTATGAGATGTTTCAGGTGTCAAAAATATTTTTAAAATAAAAAAATATCAGTTTAAATGTGAAATTAGTCCTTTGGATAATTTCAAGATTTTTAGGCCTAAGACACATAGTTTTAGCCCTTCTTTAGATGCTCATTTATATCATACCATGAAGAGTTGGACCAAGTTATTCTAACATGTTTTGATTAAAAATATATAATTTAAATTATTTATTTATTTATTTTGGTTAATGGATTTATTTTTATGAATAATCATTAAGAGTGTAAGCATGTCCAAAATGATGACAAACCCTATAGGCAATCATGTTTATTTATTTATCTTTTCATACCTTCCGCATAGGAGCCAAATATTTTCAAATAAGTTATAGGGGTATAGTTAATGTAAATATATGGCAATAAGTGGTGGAACTTATATCTCAATTTTAAAGGCTTGTAAAGGAGGTTTTTGACTAGTTTTAGTTTTTGGACTCATAGGTCCATAAAATGGCCTATAATTATTTATAAAATAAATTTAATGTATATATGACTCCCTCCATCTCTTGACAAACCTATTTTGTAGATGAATTTGGCATGTTTGGGTGCCTAGGAGGCCCAAAATGCCTCAAAATTTCCTAATTTTTTAGGTTAATAGAGAAAGAAATGGTCTAAAACCATGGACAATGTCTAATGTTACCTAAAACATCATTATATGACACTTAGATATATTTTAAATGGCTTTAGGGGTGTCTAGTTGAGCCAAAGGTCAAAACCCCATTTTTTCAACATTTTATGCATTATTATAGGTTTAATGGTGATTTATACCATTATTGAAGGTATTGAAGTTTTTAAAAATCTTAATTTGTTTCATCATATGCATGACATAGATATTTATAACTCTTATATAGGTCCAAAAGTGGTCTTCAATGTGTCAAATGGCCTTAAGAAAAATATTTAAGATAATTGGTTGAGGGTGGCTCATTCTTGTGACCTCCATCAATGGGGTATATAAAATTTGTATGTATCATGGAGTTTATTGTAGGTTTGAGAAGAAAAATCCAGTTGAAAAAATAATTTGGCCTCAAAAATTAAACATGAAACTTAACCTCTATGGTCAGTTAAGTACAAGATGCTAAGTCAACTAAATTTTACCTAAGCATATTCTAGAAATCAAGTGGAGTGGGGTGTATAAGTCTAAGAGAGAGATATTTAGAGGTTGGAGAGTGAAAGTGGAGAAATCAATTCATTTTCAGAGTCTTCGGAGACTTTTCCCTCTTAGTGGATCATGACATCATCATCCTCAACAAGTTTTTGTCTTCCAATGTGTTTCTAATCCAATGAGAGGGCTTGAAGGCTATTGAAGATACATAAGGTTAATTTATTGAAGAAGGATTAGTTATAATTAACCCAAGTTTAGGTGATAATCTATGGAGGGTGGTTGTGCCTCATTTATTAAATTCTATTTGCTTGCTTCTTCTTTCTCTCTTCCCCTTTTCTCCTATATCTCTAATTTCTCCCCAATTTTTGAAAGATATTCTCTTTTGACAAGGATAAACCCTATAAAATTTTGTAAGAAAGACCTTTTGAAGCAATAAAGATCATTTTTCACCTATTTGTTGCCTCTAAATTATGTTTATCAAGCTTGTGCATGATGGTCTTATGAATAAGTGTTCTTCCATGTCTATTGTCCTTCTTTCTTGCCTATGTTAAGTGTTTTAAAGTTAGTTACAGGTCTAAACTTGAGATATTTCTACCATTAATGGATCCCTAATCTAAATTTTGAAATTATTCTTTGCTTCATATATTATTTGGTGATCCTACTTTATGAAACACATGCAAATTAGCTAGTTTGTGAGGTTGTGTGAACAAAAATTATCTTATGTTTAGTTAGTTTTTATTTAAATCTTATGTGAGTGTCAATAAATTTGGTGTATCACCATTTTAGTGTTTTTAGTCATTATATACCCTCTCTTTATCCCTTTTCCAAGCAAAAGTATTAGTTTAGGTGATCTACTAAGTGGAATCCAACCTTCTTTGGAGGTTCAACCTCACTACAAGATACCCATAGTCTAAGGTTGGTCCAATATTATAGTTGGGAGTGAGAGAGCCTAAAAAAACGTCCCACAAGGGTGAAATTATGTGCTACAATAAGTGCATCACCCTAAATTTTTAGTTTTCATGTTCATTCTAGTTTAAGTATTGTTCCTTTTACACTTTTCCTAGTCAAGAGAGAGTTTAGAGAGAATTAGGTGAGTGTATTAAATGGAAACAATCCTTAATGTAGATATTCTCTCCAATATAAGGCCACCCACACCTTAGAGAGTTTCCATTATGTAAACATGAGTGAGAATAAGACCACATTATTTTAAGGGTGCACTTATAAGTGATAATAGTTCTAATTATATCTTCTCTTTTATAACTTGAATATTTTTACAATCCAAAACATGAGAATGATCAGATATATATTTTCTTAACAAAGCAATATGAAAAATATCATGAATCCTAGGTAGAGAAGGAGGAAGGGCTAATCAGTAAGCAACAATACTAATATTTTACATGATGTAAAAATATCCAACAAATCATGTAGCTAATTTGGAATATTTTTTAAACTTAATGGAGGTTTTCTGAGGTCTAACTCATTAAAATACCTTATCACTAATACTAAATTCACTCAGAGTTCTTTTCTAATCTACATAACTCTTTTACTAATAAAAGGTATATTTAATATATTAGTGAGTAAGAGACATCTATTTAACATATTATTAAAGTACATTATGTTTAAAATAACACTATTTTTCAATATATCCAAACCAATAGGTGTTTTACACATGTGCACATATAAAGCTTCAAAATTATCAATTTTAATTACTAAATGATAAGTGTTATTGAATAAAATTCAAATAAATGGAGAAAATATTCCCACTTATTTTGTTGACCAATGACATTCATTTTCAATATGTATTTAACCAATTTATTCAACCTTTTTGTTTGACCCTTTGTTTCTAGGTGGTACATAGAAAATGAATTTCAAGCATGTTATAAATTTGATAGTTGAAGTTGACTTAAACTTGTTGTGAAAAGTTTATCTCTATCATTGATTACTTATGGCATGTTGTGTATTTGATAAACCTCTTTTACAAATATTTAAATAAACATGGAATTATCATCAATTAGATTTAAAATAATAAAATGACCAACCTTGCTCAATTTATCAATTACCACCAAAATAGTATCATGTTTGTTACAATATTTAGGAAACCTAAAAATAAAATCAATTGAGACTAAAACCCACTTATCTTTTGGTACTTCATGAGGATAAAATAAGTTTGAAATATGGAAATGCTAAGATACTCAACTTTTACCCATTGACATTCCAAGCATTGGGCCAAAAAAATAGCCACATCAAGTTTCATACTAGGCCAAAAATAATACATTTTTAACTTGTGTGTCATCTTTGTGACACCTAGATTAGCATAATGAGGTCTTGTATACACTTATTTCATAACTTAACTTTATAAATCCATATATTTATGTAGAAAAATTATATTTCTATGCTTAATCATGTCAAAATTTTGAACCAAAAATATACAAAAGACTTTACAATAATATCATGAGCCAAAACTACTCTTACCTCTTGAAAGTATCTATTATAAATATTTTGTTTTAGCAAAACATTTATTAAACTAGACATGATTATAGATATTTTATCAAGATACCTGTATCAACTGAGTTCATCATCAACATGATTTTAATTGACCTTGATGTATGAAATGTCCATGTAAAAAATATTTTTGAACTCTACCCATCTATGTTGGTGTGCATTTAAAACATCTTGTGTAAACAAATGTTCCAAGATGTAGTTATCAAATTTCACGTTGAATTTTTTTCCCAAAATTAAATTTTTCCATTACTTAAAAGTATGAAATATGGCATCAAACTCCAAATCCTATGTAGGATATTTATTTTCATGCTCCTTGAGTTTCCCTGACTCATAAGCCACCATTTTTTCATATTCGGTCATAATGCCACTAAAACCATCCTTAAAATCATCTTCTCAAACATCAAAATTACCATTTGGGTTAAGAATGACAAGTATAGGTATTGTATTCAATGAATCCTTAACCCTTATAATTCCTCTTCATTAAGAGGTTTGAACACAAATTTATTGCCTTTACACTGCAAGGAAGTCATTGGATTATAAATGCTATAAAATTTCTGCACAAACCTACAACAGTAACTAAATAAAACCATAAAGGTACACACTTCATGTATATTATTAAGACTAGGCCAATCCCATATTACCTTGATCATTTTTGGATCTACAAAAATATCCTATTTAAAAATGATATGACCTAAATAATGGATTTTAGATTAAAATAAGTCACGTTTAGATGACTTTCCATACAACTTATATTGCCTTAGTATTTTTAATACTAATCTCATGTGGTGTTCATGTTCAATTGAATTTTTGGATTAAATAAAAATTTAATCTAAGAAAAAAAAACACAAACTTTTCCAATAAATCCTTGAAAACAATATTCATTAAGTTCATAAATGTTTATGGCATATTTTTATACCAAATTTCATAACCATGAAATCATAGTGACCATATCTCATTTGAAAATAAATATTATGCATGTATTCCTTATTGATTATTAGTTGATGATAGATTGATCCTAAATAAATCTTGGTAAAGATAGTTTTTCCATTCATTTGATAAAAAAAAGCATATGTCCTTGGAGATGGATAATGATTCTTTATCATCATTTTATTTATCATCTGATAGTTATCACACAACCTCAAGGTTTTGTCTTTATTTTTTACAAAGATAATTTGAGCACTCGAAGGAGATATCCTTGGTCTAATGCTACCGTTTTAAATTTTTTATTGCAACTAAACTTTGAATTCCTTCAAAGATGCCACATTCATTCTATAAGAATCCTTAGAAGTAGGTGCAACTTCCAACACAATATCTATATAAAAATTAAATTAATTCTTAGGAGGAAGTCCATGTAGTTTTTATAGAAATACATCCATAAATTCATTAAATTAATGGAAATATCTACATATTAGTTCTTTATCCTTAGATAATTCTTACATTTAGACAACATATAGCTGGTAGCCCTTACATACTACCTTTTTCAATTATAATGCTAAGATTAATTTGTGTGCCTTGGGATTTTGAATGCATTTCACTTCCATGATATTACCAATATCATATGTGCATCACACCTTTTTATGAAAGTAAACAAGTGGTACTTGATATGGTTGTAACTAGTCCTTACCTTGGTTTAAATCATAGGATCATAAACGAGATAAAAATAGGTTTAACTTAATCTTGAAATCTCCTAAATCTAGTTCAGATTTATCTAAGCATTCAAATATCAACACCCTTTTCCATCTACCAGACTCTACCTACCAACCATATATAACTTTAATAGGTTTTAAACTACACTTTTTTGCTATAGTAGGTGAAATAAGCCATTCATAGCTCTGAAATCAATTAGAATGGACATATTAATACCAAATAAATTATCTCTAGTTTCCATTGAAGTAACATGGAAATCATGATTATTATTATCAATAGCTAGCACATACACCTGATGGTTAGCTGAATGACCAAGTTTTAGCTTGGGATAATCCTTACAGTAGTGGTTATCACCACATTCCCATCATAGTATAACTCTAGGAGTGAAATAAGAATAGTGTTATATCCTATAACTAATACACAATAATTTTTTTGGGTTTCATTTTTACTAGTTGACATTAATTTTGGTGATTTTTGGGCCTTAAGTTTTTTATTCTTCCCTTGGAATTTGCCAATTCCATTATCACTCATTTATGTCTTTGATTATGATCTAATTTCTTAAAAAATTTATGAGTAGGATAGAGATATTTTGTCTTTTTTTGGTCTATTCTTATTAAAATATTCCCTTACTTTTTTATCAAGATTTTTTCTTCTCTTCTAACCTATGGGTAGACTCAATGGTAGCCACCAAGGTTTTAGGGTTGGTCATATTGGCATCATGCATCAATATTTCATTCAGATCAAGTTTGAACTTCATCACTTTAGTCTCTTCATCATGCATATAATTTACATGATGTACTAGATTCATAAATTTATTTTCATGTTCATTTATTGACATGTTTTCTTAGTTTAGTAGCTAAAAATTAATTATTTTCTGTAAAGTTGGCACTTAAGTACTTTTTGTTAACTATCTTTAAAAAAATCCCAAGTAAGATTCAAAGTTTGATACCCTTCTAGAGCATATAAATGATTTAACCATAAGGTAGTATCACTAATTAGCTAATAATATACCACCTTATATTTAAAATTAGAGGGCATGTTATGCATATTAAAATACTTTTACAAGTTTATCAACCAAACATCAAATGCATCACAAGATTCTTCTCGTAAAAAGGTAAGTGGAGGAATCTATTAAGCTCTTTAATTATTGGGTCTACCATTGCCAATGAACACTTTTGGAGTACTTTCTCCTCCCTTTTCTAATTTTCCAACTCATGCAAGACTTATTTAAGAAAAACCTCAAGGTTATTAATCTTGTGTGCCTAATTTTCCATTCTACCTTAGATGGTATTAAGGATATCAAAATACCATTCAAAATCTCTTCATGCTTGCAATTGGATTTATTCCAACTGAATTAGCATCAAGAGATTCATTGTTAGTACATACATTATTATTGATATGAGGTTTAACCATATTATGATTCAAATTGGGATCATCATGGCCTTGAATTTGATTTATACGTATAACCCTTGTAGAATTATTATTACCCTAGTTGGTATTGGCATTGGTCATTATTATTGATCTAGTTCTAACCATTTTGATTAGTAATTTTTTTTAAAATTAACGTATTTTATAGATTCAAAAATTTAAACCAAAATTCCCCTAACATAGAAACCATAATCTAACAACAATGTAATGAACCCCAATTTTTTTTAAATCAAGTCATTATAGTGTTTTCCCACACTGAATGAGCTGAAAGGCATAACAGGTCTACACAATTCATATTTGGTCTCATCTAATGATAAAAATAATTTTTTTTGAAATTAAAATCCATTAATTTTATTTCTTCATGAGTGGACCTTATAAGAAAATAATTCATCCCTTGAAGTATATTAAGATCAATATGCATATGCATAATTTCACATCCTTATAAATTTTGACCTGAATATTCCAAAGGACATATTTTTGCACAAGACTAAATTATCAAGTCTCAACCTTAAGTGAGTTATTATTTCATGAAAGATAAATTTTACATTAATTAAGTTAAATAAAATTAAAAATTATAAGTATTTCCTTTATAGCTTTAAATCATTCTATCTATTTAGTCTAAAGACATATGAATATGCCTTTATTCATAAAAATATCTACAAGCATGCTAAGTAAAACTATAACATCTACTTAAAAAGAGTATTACTCAACTCAAAATTATTAGTAACTCAAACTATAATGAGTCTTAATTCATATAATACTTGATAATTTAAGTTTACAATTTATTCCAAAACACAAAATTAATAGCCACAAACTAACATATTTCCTTTAATAAGAAACATATAATTGAGTTATAAATTATTCCCATTTTCACTTAATGTGAAGTAACTTACTAGTTACCTATTTTTATCTTAGGAAAGCTACACTTACTATCCAATTAGAGTGGTATGCTAACATCTCTTATTATCTTAGCAATTAAAATAGACACCTACAATGTTACCCCATCAAGTCATTTACACTTAGATATAAGGGTATTTAGTTCACTTAATATGTATCAAATATTCCATTATAATATTCACAACATATTAAAACAACTTAGGAATATAATAATTTTATTATTTCATCCTTCATATGCATCCTAATTAGATAGATTATATTTAGGGAAACATTATTATATGTCTCTAAGAGTTACCCTTTTTTAATTTTTAAGTGAGCATTTTTTGAAAATAAAACAAACTTAAGAATTCAACACTGTAAGTACAAATACTAATTGAGTTTATCACTCTCTTCATATCAATATGTTATATTTAATACACTTCTTTTATGATGGTCCTTAAGTCATTATAATTAACTTTGAATAGGTAGATGTAATTAAAATTAGAATGTAAAGATTTCCTTCTACCCCTAAATTACTACATTATCAAATGAAAATAATTCAAGAAAAATAATTCAATCAACAACTATGCTTATTACTTCCATATGTTACTCCATTCTTTGTTTTCATGATAAACCCTCCATCCCAATTTTGCTAAGAGAGTTGTATTCATACTTCTAATTTTCCTTATTCCCAACCCTCCTTCCCTGAAAGGTTTGCATATATTGTCCCAAGCAATTAAAGGCATCCTCCTTTTTTCCTTGATACCAATCCATAGAAAGTTTCTTTGGATTTTTTCAATAGCTTTTGTAAATTTGGTAGGAATTCTAAAAAGACTTAAAGCATAAGTAGGTATGCTTTGAAGACTTGATTTAAGGAGGGTTAGCTTTCCTGCCTGACTTAGAAAATTTCCTTTCCATCCCGCAAGTTTCTTACTAAATTTGTTAATAAGATCCTCCCAAAAGGCTTCAAGGACTTTCATCCCAAGAGGAAGACCCAAGTAAGATGAGGGGAAAGAACCTTTATAGCATCCAAGTATTTTAGCAATTTTGTTCTATCTCTGAATTGGGGTATTGGTGAAGAACACTGCACTTTTATTCCAATTAATCAACTGAATTCTTTTCTTACCCTGACGTTATCCGACCATCTTCCATATGGGGGCAGTTCAGGGAACTAAACAAATTTTAGAAGAAGGATGCTCATGGAAAGTTGGTAATGGAATAAAGGTGAAATTCTGGGAGGATGCTTGGTTAAAAGAATAGTCTTTGATAGAAGAATTCCAAGATAAAGAGGTAATTGATTGATGTAAGCAAAGATATGGAATAATGGTAAATCAATACTAGCAGAACAATTCCTAGGTGAATTTAACTGATCTTGATCAAGATTTCAATAATATACAATTATCCCTCAATGTTATCTCTCTCTATCCTAATCTTTAGGATAAGATTATTTGGCATGATGATCCTAGTGGACAATTTAAAGTATCTACCATTTTTACTTCAAAGGGAAATGGTAATCAACCTTTGTGGTCGCATGCCTGGATCAAGGGGCTTATCCCCAAAATAAATTTTTTCTATTGGACTCTACTTCAAAACAAAATCCTGACTCTTGACAACTTGTAGAAAAGAGGAATATATATGGTGAACAAGTGTATTCTATGTAAAAAGGGTTTTGAAGATAGAGATCACTTGTTTATGAATTGTTCTTATACGCAGCAAGTCTGGAATGAGATCCTCAATCTTTGGGGTATTGTATGGGTTCATCAAAAAAGTGTGGAACTATCTTTTAAAATTTTGTACTGTCCCTCTAAGAATCCTGATGTTCTTTTTTTTGGAAATTAACTCTTACCCATATTTGGTGGGGTATATGGAAAGAAAGAAACAATCAAATTTTTAGAAGTAAAGAAATTCCAGGATGGGTGTTGGGTCAGAACATTATTAGAGCAATAAATGAGAATTTATCATCACAAAGGGATCCTAATCCAACCTTTCAAATTGATAATCCCTTAAGATCAGAAAGGCCTAATGTGAAAACTAAAAATCCAAGATTAGGTGTTAAATGGAATGTCCCCCCTTATGGATGGATCAAAGGAAACTTTGATGGAGCTGTTAAAGGGAACCTGAGAAAAGCAAGATGTAGAGGAGTCTTGAGAGATCATGTGGGAAATGTAGTTGATGCTATTGCTATTCTCATTGGTAAGTTGAATTGTCATATTGGTGAAGCTTCTGTAGCCCCTCAAACCATTAAATTAGCTGTTGAATTGGGATATTCTAAATTATGGCTGGAAGGGGATTCCTTGAACATCATTAATATCTTAAATAACAAAAATTCAGTTTCATGGTCTATTGAGGCAATGGTGTTGGAAATGAGAACCTTAATTCAAAAATTTGAGAAAGTAACTATAACCCATACTTATCGTGAAGCCAATGGGGTTGCTGATTGGATAGCAAATTATGTAGTTCGAACAGGACACAAGGTGAGTTGGCAGGATACATTAAATAAGAATGTGGATCTTAGAGTGCTCATTAATAATGATGCAATTCATTCAAAGGAGGGAAAGATCTGCTTGGAATAAAAAATCTATGATTTGGCAGAGTGGCCTCATGGAGGAAGGATCGCATTCATTAAACAAAAATATTCTAGAGAACATGAAGTGGATTTTGTATGTGCTAGAAAATAGGTGAGTTTCATTACAAGTTGATAATAGTTGGTTTCATTGCTTAGTATTCAGTGTTTGGGTGTTATTGGATATTTGTATGGCTCACAAAATGAAAGGGGAACCAAGGAAGCAGGAACCTAAAAACTGTGAAGATTGGAAAGCAAAACAAGATGTCTAGAAGATCCTTCAGAGAGGGAAGGTTGTGAGCTACCTGGAATGGCTACATGGTTCAAAACCCCATATAACGATGGCTTTTTTAAAAAATTAGATCAACAACAGGGTTACCCTCCATGGCATCATGGTGAAACTCACTGAGGAATTCATAGCGGAGGTCACAGGGCTTCCAATGGAGGGAATAAAATTATCAAAGCAGACCAACATTTCTAATGAGGCTTTTAGCAAATTCCCAAAAACGGATGCTGAGGAGCAGCAGTTGGAAAAGAGTGGGGATCTTTTTGACCTATAGCAGATTAAAGGAATCTAGAGAGACATCTTATGCTACATCTGTGAGTATTTCATACTTGATGGAAGAAGCAAAAGAGTCCATAAATTTCACTTTGTCTTTCTGAATCATTCTAGACACAAAGTTAGAATCTCCTTTCCTTTCTATTTGCGCTTCTCACTTCTCCAAAGTTTGTTCACTCATAGGAAAAAGGAGTCTCATCCTATATTGCATGAGGGATTAATTATAATAATTGAAGGTTTCTGCAAAAACAAGGCCATTGTCCTGAATCCTTATTCGGATAAAAATAAGGACTCATAGAGAAATAAGAATGAAATAGTAAAGGGAAAAGAGAAACCTAAATCCAAATCCTTTAGCTTCAAAAAATAGAATGTTGATGAGGAAACAGAGTGGGAAAGCATTGAAAGTTCTGAGGAGAGTATGGAGGAAGAGGAAGGAACAGAAAGTGGGGAATCAAGCTCCAGCGAGGAAGAAGAAGATAAAGGTAAGAATGAGAAAGAAGGGGTCACTATAGAGGAAAAAAATGAAAACAATAACTATGATCTTGAGGAAAATCAGCAAGTGCTAGGGGAAATTGAAAAAGATATGGATGTTCAATTTGAGGATCCTGCTTTGAAAATAGAGAAGGAACATCTAGTTTAGAATGCCAATCAAGCAATGGAAACTAGAGATCAAGTAAAGGATGATCTTATCCATAACAAAAGCCCTATTGAAACTAAGGAACAAAAATGAATGGAAAGGGAGGATCATACGGAAGAGGATGAAGACAATCCAAAAGAGAACACATAAGATTTAAGTGATATAGGGTAGAATGATGAGAGGCACCCCTTAATGAGCTTGGCCAAATGCAAAGCAGATGCTATCCTTCAATTCGAATCGTGGATGTACAAGGAGATAATGGGCCTCAAGAAGAAAATGAAAATATTGGAACGTAATCAGGAAGCAGATAGGAATAAAACCAACAATATGGAAAAGCAGATGAGGGATATTCCCATCAAACTTAAAGACTATGAGAACAATCTAAGGGAACTCATTAAGGAAAGTAGAATGAAGATGGAGGAGGTTACCTCCAGCATATGTGCAGCTGCTGTAAACATTGGAAAATGGGCAAATGAGGAAATTAAATCCTTGGAGGGGCCTATCAAGAGATTCAGACAGAGCTCAAGAAATAAAGTAATGCAAGAGGGTGCTACGTCAGTGGCTATAGCTATACAAGACAATGTTGTGATTGGTAAGGAAGTAGTGAAGATGATTTTGGAATTAGAAGAATAGATCCATTGAGTTCTTATTGTCCTGGTTCTTTTAGTTGGATGTAATATCTGGTTCCATTTTTTGGTTTTTTGTTTTCTTATCACACTGGAGTTTCCAGGTCTCTGTAAAACTTGGGGTCTATCTTTTGATGTTCTTGATCGGTGGTTTTAGGTCCATGTAAAACCTATTTTTGATACTTCTTAGAAGTAGGTTATAGGTTTCACCTATGGGCGTTAATGTTATATCCTTCATCCTTTGTTTCAAGGTTTCGGGGTCCCTTCAAAACCTGTTTTTACCTTAATCTAAAACAACTATGCTTATTAATCTAATCATTTGGAAACCTTTATTAAATTTCAATAGCACACAACTACGTGATGTTTGAGATAACATTGCAAACATTATATAAAAAGATAGAATCAAGAGTGAAATATGAGTGGAACCTTGATTTAAAAAATACATTAATATCATGTATTGATAAGTCCTTATTTAAGAATGTAAGAACAAGAGTTAGTTATTCATGATAGGTCACATTCCTATTAAGAATATAAATAAATATTAACTATCATGCATTATAATCAAATAACAAAACCAAAAAAATTGATACTTGAATATTCCACATTATATCTAAAAAATGTTATAGATACATTAAAGTATTATCTCAACCAAACATGTATTATCAATTCAAAAATATTACCAAAATAATCAAAAAAATTTACAAAACCCATTTCAATATAAATAATGGTTTCATCTCTTCAATAACTTAATCAATGGTAGAAACTAACATGTTCTATCATGATAAACCCAAATGTTCATAAACATAATTCAATGATTCATATCATCTATAAATGCCTTTAATACTTGTTCAAATGTCCTTAAATACACTATATTCATTTATAGTATTAAAGCTTATGAATTTTTTTAATAATAGGCAAGCATAAAACCATGCATCCATTTCATAAATTAACACTAAAATATTTGAAATGAATCATAGTAGTTAGAACTCCATTAAATACTTTAAAAACAATATCTAAGTTATCAAAAAACTTCCAACCTCTTCAACATTCCAAAACACTTATCACTCATTAACAAATAAAAATCAATTTTGCCGGTAATTAAAAAAATAACCATGCTTCATACCATATAAGATTAAATGTTTATTTTCCATCATAACATAGTAAATAAAAATGATATCCAATCAATAATATGGTTTTAGATTACGATAAAAGTAGGTTTTGAAGGGACCCCGAAACCCTTTAACAAAATCAAAAAAGATAAAACATTAACAACCACCAGGAAAAGCAGTCCTGAAACCTACTGAAGAGCAACATCAAAATCAGGTTTTATAGGGACATCATCAATATCAAATTTATGAATACTATTCATCCCCCTAATATTCCAAGTAATGATTTTCATATCTATCTTTAGGGGTAAAATCCAGAATAGTTGCCTGCCTACCATCAACAATATTCTACATACTTTCAAACTCTCTGGTTTTCTTAGTGGATCTTCTTCTAGGTTTGTCTAGGGAACCAACATCTGGTTTCACCTTAGAATGTTGATCAACTCTTTTTCTAGATTTATTCAGTGTAGAAGCAAGAGGTTTCACCTTAATTTGCTGATCTATTTTGATGCTTCTAGTTTCTACCCCCTTAGTATTGATCTTTTTTCAGCCCTTTTTCTTTGGTTTAGTTTATGCTTTGAGTTTTCTCCATTATCTTTCACAACTTCTAGGGGAGGAGGCTCATCCAAAGCAAAGTCATTATCAACCTGAGATAACACTTAGATCTCCCTAGACTAAGAAAAAAGAAGATCTCCCTCCTCTGATTTATTTTTGGCTTCAGCCAAGAATTCACCTTCCTCTAGCACAATTTTTTCATGTACATCTCTCCATCGATATTCTATCCTTTGATAGAAAATGATTTATTTTGATAGATCTATTAGATCATCTATTCTTTGTTTAGGTATTATGGTATCTAATTGCAAACCATGTCCTTCTTTCTCAAAGTTTACTTTCTCAAAAGAAGGCTCTTTATCTACCTCAGCATGTGGAGCATTAGAATCTTCAAAAGAAGGCTCTTTATTTGCCTCAGCATGTGGAGCTTTAGAATCTTAATTATTATTTTATTCTTGGCAATGATCTTCTTTGGGTTTCCATACTTTATTTTGCTAGATCTTGGTCTTTTTCCCATCTGAAACACTACTAGGATGATTTTTACTTTTGGAGGGATGGTTTTTAACCAGATGCCCCTGTTTCTTACAAGCATAGCAAGAGTTGGGCAAATCTTCAAAAAAAATTCTTGAGTTTTTTTTACCAAGCTTGGATATTAGTTCCACCTTTTTTGGGAGATGATTCAGGTCTGCCACTTTGAAGTTTGGTTCTAGAAACCATAGCATTATCCAATGCCACAAGTTCACCAAAAAAACTGGCAATACCTTTAAAAATGTCCTCATGCCAAAATTCTAAAGGGAGACCAGGAAGTCTAGCCCAAATAGGAGTGGTTAAGAAAAAAGAATCTGAGAGATCCATGTTAGGTTCCCATTTTTTAATAGTGAGAGAGCATTTACCAAAAGACCACGGTCCTCCACAAAGAACCATATTCATGTCTTCCTTATAGTTGAAGACAAACGAGAAGAAACCATTTGACATTGGTGCAATATCTACCTCTCCTCGAATAACCCATTTCCTTTTAACCATTTTTCTAAGAGATTCTAGATCTGGTCTTGCTCTTAAAAATTTGTCCACTAGGGTGAAATCCATGGAGGACACAGAAAAATCAACTAAAGGATCTGGAATAAAAACTTGAAACTCACCTTTCTCCCAACAAGACTTAGCAGTCACCAGTGGGAGAAGAGATTTTCCAGTAGGTTTCTTGCCAAACAGAGATGACCATGTCCTTCATTTTAAGAACCCTACCTTCAGCCCTTCTGAGGACTTTTCCTTGTTAGAATCAACATTATCTTTCAATCAATAAAATGGTTGAGTTATTGAATCATAAAAAAATTATTGAGAGTAGAATTCCATATATGATAAATTATTCAAACGTCAAACAAAAACTCAAGAAATTCAAATTAATTAATAAATAGTGGTGACAATGATAATAAAACATACTAAGGAAATATTAAAACTATTGATCCCACTTGACTCACATAGATATAAATCTATTTAATAATTACAATGATTAAGAATGCCTTTTTATGTTATAATTCAAACTAGAGACAACATGTGATTAAAAATCAATAGACAATTAAAAAACTCAAAACAGATTTCTAAACTCAACCTTCAATAGTAACAACTCAAATTACTATTTCACATTGTTAATAAATAAATACTAATTGCATAAGGTAAATGTATCTATGCCAAAAGAAATCAAAACCAATAATAATTATAATTACCTTTCCTATTGGATGCTAATCAATAATCAAAATAACATGAAACATAAATATAAAAAATCTTTCCATCACACTTAAATTGATATACAACCACCATAAACACAAATGTTTGACATTTTAATATTAATACTATATGCAAAAATAGATTTACACTCATAATAATGAATGAAAACCACTATTACCAAAGTTAGGAATGTAGTTGTTAAAAATAAACAATTACATTAAATATAAATCATTCCTCAACTCTTATAACACTATAACCCTTCACAATGATTTAAATTTACACAACCAAAAACAAAACCAAGTAAAAATCACAAAAATCCATCCTTACATATTATAAATTATGTACAATAGTTAAATCTATAAAAACATATAAAAATCACATTGAGATGTGAAGAAAAATCAATTTTTTTTAGAGATATATCAAAATGAATATAGTTAGAAAGCATATGTTCAAGAATGTCAATACATTAATTACAATATTGACCCCAAAGATTATTTCTACCCTTTTGCTCAAGATCAATACGCTTTAAAAACTCATGTTTAGGTGAACATATACTCACACAAAAGTCCAAAGATATTTCACCAATCTAATGATAACTCATTATGTGGCCCTAACCACCCCCAACCATCATCTTGATGGAGGAGTCTAGCTCACAAGGTCATGAATTATTTTTTTGAGTTTTCAAACCATTTAAAAACCCAACAAGCTAAACAACATGAAACACCAAACTAAAACTACACTCAAAGTGTTAATACCAAAATTCCTTGTATCATTCCATCCATGAACACTCAATGTTCACTTCACATACAAAGGCCAAATAAAATGGTAAAACTAAGAAAAATTACAAATACAATAACATCTTCGATAAAACCCATTGTCATATCTCAAATATTAATGCAAAAAATCATACCAACATCAAAAAATAATAAATAAACTAAAACACTTCACATTTTCATTACTCATTTTATCCAAATCACAAAATAACAACATTCAATACATCACATAATTGTTTGAGTGATAATTTTTTCTTTTTACCTCACCTTTCCACAATAGAGAGTCCTTGTCTTTCCAACACACACTACCTAGTATGTATATTCAAACTAGAAAAACTCACTTGTGAAAAAAAGTATTTAATACCACATTAAAGTATCCTAATACTTTGTTGTTCCATCATTATGCTCCTCAAGAACCATCAAACCATAGTCTCCTTGAAGAGGCACATATCATGATCCCAAGATCTCAAACAAGTCTTCCAAATCCTTATCTCTTTCTAGTGTATGCAAGATGATCTTGAGTTGGTTAGTGTTTTCTCCTTGAATCACTTCATATGATAAGATCTATTCACAATCAAGGTTGTCCTCCATCACACAAATTGGTCATTTATCAAGCTATATTTATTGAGAACTCAAGATGTCTTCTTCATCAACCTCACTCAATATTTCATCTTGTTTCTCAATTACAAATGAAGGTTGATTTGAACATCTAAGGTCTTAAAAGATGCCTTTGTCCTACTCAAGGTCTGATTTCCCTTCCATAAGCTCTAATCCATCAGGGTTATTTTCATTTGAAAAATCACCCTAAAGTGAACCACCCTCTCATTCTCAATTTTGATCCTCTTCTTGATCTATGTAGAATAGACTTTTATTAGTCCATTCAATGTTTCCTCCATTTTCAGCTTGGGGATTGTCTTCATCAAGATCTAGATTATTAGTGTCAAAGTCATGTAAAGAAGGTTGGTCTAAACTTAACTCTTCCCTTTCTAAATAAATTAGGTTGCCTATTATGATCTCCTCATCATAGATACTGGTATTGTCCTCTTTAGGTTCATTTATAACTAAAATATCCTTCTCTATCCTTTGGACAATACGCTCTTTATCCAAGAGGGAGATGGTGTGAGGGGGAAGAAGTTCACCTTGCTTACAGCTTATGAGAGTATTCTTCTAGCTAGGGACTTTGCATGGTCTATTTGGTGGCTATTGAGGGAAGGATAGAGAGTCTTGAAACTCTTGTACACCAAGTTCATTGAGATGAGCTATAGTTTCTTGATTTAATTTTGGTAAAACCTATTCCTCCTCTAAAAATTCCTATTGGGCTGCCTCAACTAGCACCTTAGCTTGTTCAAAGCCTTTCTAAATTGAATTTTATGAGGGAAAAGTATAAGGAGAAACCTCTCTTTCTTGAACTAGTTCTTGTACTTTCAAAACTAATTCCTCCTTTTTATGTATGCCTTTCTTGACTAATTTCCATGAGGGGAATGTGTGGGAAACAACTACCTTTTCTTGATTTTGATTATCTTCATCTTTATTCATTTTTTTCTCTAATTCTTTGATTATTATATTGATATTCTCTTCAAAAATACTCTCTTTAAGGTGATCAGTGGCCTCATGAAGAAAATAAACACAAGAGGGCTGGTATGAGGCACAAGAGGAGTCTTAAGGAAGATATGTGGGATCTTGGATATCAAAAATGGGTTATTTCACATAGTCTCCTATTTTATTTGAAGGCTTGATTGGATTAAACTCCATGAAGGGAAAGTCTGTGGAATACATGAATAACTTGGAGCATAAGAGGGGTCACTTAGAGTAGTTATTTTGGGAAGGATGAGTGAGCTACATGAGGGATAAGGTGGTGTATATGAAGCTACATAAGGTCAATGGAATAGGACCTACAATTATTCAAGGTTTCTTATCTTATCCTTAATGCTTGTAATGTAACCACTTACATCCCACATCTCACTTGAGAGGTTATTTCAATTTGATCTCTCAATAGTCACCCATTTCTCTTTCATTAATTATAATGCACCACCTGTGTCATGAATGATGTGATCAAGGATATCTTGACCATCTTCCCTTTGTGTGTTAAGGCTTATCATGTACTTTTGATAGCTTGAGAGCATTTTATTACAACTTGAAATGGATTGGTTTGGAGAAAATATAGGGACACTTTGAGCCTAGAAAGGATGCTACACTAAATCATGAAAACCACTTGGGGTGAAACCATAAACATTACTAACCTGATATCAGGGATGTTGAGGTAGAGAATAAACATTTTGATCAAAATATGATTGATTGTATATACCAAATAATGATGATTACCTAATTGGACTACTCAAACTAGATGATAGATAATCAGAGTCACCATTGATGTTTGTAAAATGCCTCCAAAGGTTGATATGTAAAACAACAACATAAAAACTCCTTCCACTAATTTAGACCTTAGTCACATTGATCATGCCATAAAATATTATAAGATCAATTTTCACCCTTGGAGAGAGTTATTTAGGCTCTGGTTAATTGAGTTACATAATGGGATTAACCCCAAGTTGTGGGTCACCTATGGTGAGGTTGAACCTCTAGAGTAGGCTAACTTCCTCTTTGATTCTCACCTAAAACTATTGCTAAACTGATGCTTCATAGGGAAAAGGACTAGAAAGAGGATAAGGGATCCTAAGAAGGTTAACTAGGAGATGCACCAAATAAAAATGGGAGACTCCCATAAGCTTAAACCCACACTAGATCTATAGAAGATAATGCTATCTCATATAACCTCAAGATCAAGATAGTTACATAAGTATTTCATAGAAGAGGTTTGAAGTTGAACACTAATCTAAACCTACAAGTTAGCTTGAATATACCCAGGAAAAGGAGAAAGAAAGGACCATGGATGGGGAATATTCTCAAAAAATAAGGATCATGGATGGGGAATATTCTCCTTCACATAATGCCATAGTTCACATCTCACCAAACATAGATCTAAGGCAAAATATAGGAAAATAAAGTCTTATATTGCATCAAGAGGTAGTTCGTATAAATTCTTGTTAGGGTTAAGCCTAATTAAGAGAAGCATACTTTGTAATATCTTAAAGAGTATCCCTCTCTCCTAGAAAGATAAAAAAATCTAAAATCTAATAACATTTATAAAGAAGAAGAAAATGGGATAATATAACAGAAGGGGAGAAGAGAGAAGAGGGAACATGTTTCAATAATAATTAATGAGAAACTAGCTTTCAAGGGATGATCCACCATCCTTTGGTTCAATAATTACTAGTCCATAATGAACAAGATAATCTTTGTTTTTCCCAATAGTCTCTGAGCAATATACTAGAAGACAAGAGTTTTGCCAAATATGGCATGTCATGATCCTATTTATGAAAGGGACCCTTAGGCACTCATGAAATGTATTAAATTCTCAAGTTGCTTCTCTAAATACTATATATATATATATATTATCTTCTATTTTATCTTTCTAATTGTCTTATGTATAAGGAAAAAATCCTCACATCTATAGACCTAACTAAGCTTTGATTATGGCTGCTTAGGGTGCCTATCTATAAAGATCATATATCAAGAAATTCCTTCATTGATTACATATATCTACCCTTTTCTTTGCAAAATGTACCTAGGTTTACTATAGATGGAAAACCAATCTAAGATTATTGGTTTTCCTATAGATTCCATATTAATACTGACCAATAGACTATATAAGCTTTTCTCTACACTTTCATTAGGTCTATATTAGGTCTAAAAGACCTATTTTTACTCTATGGATCTCCACTAGAAATGTTTGGTCCCATTTAATCATTTAACCTATCAACCCTTTATCTATATTAGGTATGAAAGACCTATTTTATCCCTATGGATCCTTCATCATGATGCTAAATTTCATGATGTCTATCTGGTTTAGCCTTGACTGAGCTTAAACTAGTTTCATTAGTCTTTACCTTGTCGAGGTCTAAAAATACCTTATTAACTTTCATCAAAATATCCTAGGATCACCCTTTACTTATTGGATGTTGACCATGACTCAGATAACTAACATATTGAGTTATCTCACACCATATATCCTTCTTGGTATGAATGATCATGAGTCATTGATCTTGCCCTTGATTTGTCAACTCTATCCAAGATTTTTCCATGTGTCACTTCCACATTAGTTTTTAGGATTCACTATTAGTCTACAACCTCACCCACTTATGCCACATGTCAATTTATTGAGATCCTTTACTATTTGACTCACCTCACACTATTAGATCAAGATGTATGATCGAGTGAGGACTGTTAGATCTACTAGGACCCGCTATTTGAAATATAATGGCCACTTCAAGAGCCTAAATTTGATGTTTGTGATCTCATCAAATGATATTCACATGACCTTAATTTATTTTCACGTAACCATAAAATTTAAGCTCATTTTTTTTAAATTCAATCTTAAAATTGACATTAGCATGAACATCTATGTTTTTCGACTAACTTTGATGGCTTAGATCTAGAAGTGAAGAAGTCATGCAAGAACCACATTTTCAAGAGATGTTATTTATAATAAAAGGGATGAAACAACTTGATCCAATAGATTTGGGATATTTCTAAGTGTATTAGAAAATGTTCAAGTGAGTTACCCTATGTTATTTGCATGACATCTATGTACCTATCATAAGAAATAGTCTCAAACTACCTGAGAGGTCAACTTTGTACCCTCATATGTTATTTTGTACTTAGATGCATGGATTGAAATCTAGTGCATAGTAACTTGGGACAAATTTTATCACAACCATATGACCAATTATCCCTAACTCATCCACACATAAAATTTATAACATTAGAAAACTACCTACTTAGAATTTTGACCACTAGACCCAAAATTTCTAAATAAACATAAAGAAAAACTAGATGAATGATATACACTTATATACTCATTCCAAGAACTATTGATACCCCATAAGGTCTCTATAACCTATCCATATACTCATCTATTAGCAACCCAATCGATATGTGTACAAGCTTGGTATGTGGGCCAAAATTGGCCAATAGTACTTACTTTACACACATTACATGATTCACACATAATAAAATACATAGGGGATAAATACATCAATCTAAGTACCTATTTATAGTTTTTGATACGTAGGAAACATCCTTTCATAATAGGGTCATTGGGTTCATCTCAAAATTATATTCTCACTAACCCATTTTTACCCAAGGTCACATTAAAGATGGAAAGCTAGGGTTTTGCCATTTCACAAAGAATAATAGTCCATGATCCATATTTTAATGCACCAAATTTAAGGTTAATTAAAATATAGAAGCATTTAGGTGGTCACATTTTATCTATCTAGATATTTCATATAATAAACTATGATCAAACTCAGACAATAACATCGACATAACTATCCAAGGCTGACACAACTATCTAGATATCAAAAGATACTAGCAATAGAATCTAAAAAATATTTAAAAATTTTATTCCCACCTATTTTAAACATGTTCTAGATATGGAACTACATTATCATGAAACAATATAATTAATTATATTATTTATCATTTCTATATCTAGCCTAGTTGTACTTTCCATATTTAAACTATCCTAGAATAATATATTTAGTTTGTGATTATATTTGAGTTTAGTATTTAAATGGCCTACTAGATATGATTACCACCCTTATGTCATTTCATTTTTATATTATTAAACCTAATCTTAAAATTAAATAAATATCGTAACTATTTCATTTTAGGGTTAGATAAGGTGTTAATCCTAATTTTTGACAAATCCCCATAGGTATGACATTCTTAAAGGATATTAAATCTACTAAATAGTTATGAAGGTTTTTTCCAAAAAACCTAATGGTAATGAATATGGGTGGGACCTAAGACCTTAACCTTGTTCTTATGTATCAACACATTAGTGTGCATATCATTGGACTTGGGCTATATTGGTTTATCTATGAGGGACTTTAGGAACATATATCTTTGTTTTGTGATCTAAGAAATATTATTAAAATTTATTTTTTCCTTGATATTATTCATGTCCTATAATATGTTATACCATATTTATAGTGGTAGGTTAGATAAATTTATGTGGCTTTGGATTATTAGCCTTTGAAGGTGGGGTGTCTTTTTAGTATCTTGGATTAGGAAGGGTTGCACCATTATTAAGAAGAGTGGAAGTGGTAAGAGGATGTTGCTACATCCAATTCTTAAAACTATATTTTATATTTCAGAACTAGTGGAAATCATGGACCTCATTGGTGGCATCTTATATCACATTATCCTAATGGATAGATAAGTCTAAAGTTTATAAAACTATGTCAGTGCTTGGGGGTCTTGAGGCATTAGGGCCTTGTGTCTGATTATTGACACTAGAATTATTTGGGAGCACCTCATACTCTTTCATTTCAATTTTAAATATATCAAAGGAACTTATTTTTTCTGCATGATACCAATTTGGTAAGGCCAATTCACAAAATTTTATCTCAAACATTTTATTAGGTGAGGTATTTGGTTCATTTTAATAGAGGTTATAATAATGATTATATCTCTATTAGGTGAACTTCATGTTATAACCCTTTATTTATAACTTATCTTTGGATGACTAAGAAGTCATTTCTATATTTTTACCATGTATTGTATAGTGTCTAACTCATTCTTGGTGGATCCCTAGGGAACAATTTGGACATTAATCATGATAGGCACCAGTTCTTGATTATTATCTTGAGGTGATACTTATTTATTAACTAGGCTAAGGAATCCCAAGTTTTAGTTAGGAGTAGTGTGCTTCAATAGAATTTGATTTGTCATTAGCACAAGTTAAGACATGGGTACATTCTTTCTAGCGGCAAAGAGGGGATTTTCAAGGCAGGTGGATTTGGGAACACATTCATGATGTATAGTGCCAAAATACCTTTAGGATTGAGATGCTTATCTAATTTTATGTCCTAAACATAAGCTAGGGTAAAATCTACCACTAAATGGTCTCAACATAAGAACATAACTATCTAAGGGTATAATACATTCTTGTAAATTTTAAGGGTTGATTAGGTGTCTAATACAATGATCTAACTATACATACTTATGAACCTACCATAAAATTTATTTATTGGATAATTTAGTTCTATCTTGATGCATGTGAACTATAGGTACACCATAATTAGGTCAATGTATTATTAAAACTTGAAAGGAAAAAATTATTGAATTGGTCCCAACATGTAAGAAATTTTTTAGGAGAATTTAAAAACTAATATTATATTATTTACATTAAAGTGAATAGGGAAATACTATAAGCAACTCCTCATGTTCAAAATTCATAATATTGATATTATTCATGTATGAGGTGACACATTCTTTAGTGATATGGCCCACATTTTTTTCAAATATTAGAAGGTACATTAATGTGTTCCTATGTAGGTCATGAATAGTTCCAAGAATGTCAATGGTATACCCATCTAACCATACCAAAGGTGTATCCATATGTGGAGGTTAGTTAGGGGATAATCGAGAGGATGAGCTAGTAGGTATGACCAAGGGTCTTGGTATTCCTCTAGAAGTTTTGTTTTTTATATGGAACTACAAAGGGAATATTATAAGTCATCTAAGATATACTTAGGATCTAGTTATCTACACAATATGCTTCTAGTTAACTAAAAACTTAAAGTTTATCAATCAATGTAAAGGGGTCCCCCCTCTAGTACAAGCTATTATCACTCCCAAAAAAATTATTTCATGAAACACCTATGAGAACAGGTACTTAGAAGGAATTGAGGTGAAAATAAGGGACTTCCATCCTCTCATCTTAGGATAATTATTGAGACAATCAATGGCATCATTTTTAGGTATTAGGATCCATTAAATAACCTCCTTAGAATAGATATTTAAAATAGACCATACCACCATAATAGGCCTAAGTCCTTTTTTCTCACTGACATAAAAAACTTCTATATTTATAGCTAAACCTATTTCAATGGATTAAAATTATGAGCCCTAATTTTATTCACATCACTTATAACAAAAGTTGTTTAAAGTTTTAGTCATGTAGTAGGCTACAAAAATCATAAAAGAAGCTACACGATTAAAAAAATGATGAATCATAATATTCCAATTAGTCATTCTTTAGTTCACTTAATGATTTCTAGATATGGGGACAAATATAATTTGACAATAATAAAAAAAACATAAAGGGGGAGAGATGGTAAGGCAGAAAAGAGACATTTCTAAACAAATGAAAACACAAACACTTCTAGGATCCAAAATGTGCTTAGATACAATTTTACCACTATATGCCAAGTTTCACAATGGCTCAAGATCTAGTCATAAAGGGAGAGATTATAAGGATAAAAGGTAAATGGTTGATTCCACGATTACTTTCATGAATAAACTACAAAGAAGACTATAGTTAACTACACAATTTCCCATATACTTCAAATAAAGTGAAAAGAATCAAAGAAACCAAATACAATAAGAAAAGATCATCCTAATTAATCCTTGAACTCTGTATAAAAACACAAATCACAATCCTATACCCTTACTATTAATCCATTAAAATATAAATAAAATGGAAGACATGAATAAAAACCATATACATTTATACAGAAAACCAAATTTACATTAATCTAACAATGTTTTTTACAATATAGTTGACCCTTTCAAAATAGTATATATATATATCTTTATATATACATATATATATATATATATATACATATATATACATATATATATGTATATATGTATAGATATATATGTATATGTATATATATATATATATATATGTATGTATATATATATATACATACATACATATATATATATATATACATACATACATATATATACATACATATATATATATATACACACACATATATATATATATATATATATATACATAAATATATATATATATACATATATATATATATGTGTGTGTGTATATATATGTATATATATATGTATATGTGTGTGTGTGTGTAATGATAATGTGGCCCATTTCATAGTAGCATAGGTTCTCACTCTAGACCATCATGGCCTAAAATGGTTGTAATAGAATTATACCAAAATATCTCATATCCTAGAATAAGTGAAATATTTGCATAGGGCCCACTAAGAGAGAATCAAGAGGAGGTTGGGGGTAGGCCACTTCCAAAATAATTGGTAAGTATCTCCTTGTCTTCCAACATAACTACCAGCAAATTGAACTCCTAATCAAATTTATCAAGGTTCATGGGAGGATCTTGAAATATTACCTTAGCATGGGCCAACAATTTCTTGTGGAGTTAAAGTGGGTCAAGATGGAAACCTTAACCTCAAACACCTAGATAATGCTAGATGGATATTGTGTTAATAATTATAGAATCACTTTTTCCCTAGTTCAATTGGCTTTCATTAACTTTCTTTGCATGACCTAGCTAAATTTTGGTAGCTAAACCTCAAATTCCTCATTGTTGAGTAGGGTTCCATCTTTTTGGAATATAATCTTGATGTTGACCTATTTGGAATAGGTAAACCTTCACTCCATACTCCCCTCTAAAGGATCAATCACTATTTGGGTTGTGGACAAACACTATTCATTTAAAGTTTTCATGGCCGTAAAAAAAGTCTAGTAGAGGTTTAGATCCATGAGAGGCATGATTTTAATCTATAATAAAATGACTTTGTGAAAAACCACAATGAGATTTTTACATTTACTATCCATTTGGGTAATCCTCTCTAATTATGCTTGAATACATAGGTGATCATTGCTCATGGTTAGGGCTCTAGTCACCTCTCTTAGAGTAGTTAGAAATAACTATTTAAGGGACTCCTTATATTGACCAATTATATTTGATAATAAAGTGATCCTCACATGTGACACAGTACTCTAACTTTCTCCTATGTGTCTTCCATGATCTTCTCAACTAGATCATTGGTAAATTGGATCATGAATATAGAGAATTCAACCACTTTAACCTCCTATTTGGATGTCCAGGGATAAGAATTCATGTTCAATTAGTCATACCACTAGGTCATCTTCCTAGGTGAACCTTCATATAATAAATCCATTAATGCTCTTGGTTCCTCTATCGAATATCCATTGGACCTCTAGTTCAACATGATATACCAATTCAAGTCTCTATGTTTTGATATGTGCCATAGAACTATTGTCACCAAATCTTACACCCTAGAAGAAGTTGTTCAATATTATTTTAAATTTAGGCAACATGGGAACATTTATAGGTATTTAGGTGTACCTATATTAAGAAAAGTCCTCTAGATTTAAGGTATATCTCCTTTAATGTATCTTGAAATGCTCTTATCTATACCAGTTGATACTTATGGGGAAAAGCATTAGAAAATACATGAATTGAACCTACTCTAAATGAGGTGATGCATCAAATGTTCAAATATCCACTCTCGAGATTGAACTCATTAGCACACTAATTTACTATGAATAAAACTAATGTAGTATTTACAATGGTTTCCAAGAAACAATGATTCACCTAGAGATTAATTTGGTGGACTTAGGATAGAGGGCAATGAGTGTAAGGATTGATTTAAATCACTTACAGTAAAATATCCACTCTATACCTAAGACATCAACCTTTAGACACACTATATGACCTAAAATAAAGTTTATTATCACGTAAGTTGAACTTGGACCTAAAAGGGAAGATGATAACATCAAATAAATATAAAACACTAAGCAAAAATTAGTGAACAACTATAAAATGCTTTGTTCATTACTCTAAGAAGTGTTGAATAAAATTTCTAGTAGTTTCTAGTCATACAAGCCTTAAGAATAGATAATAATAGCTTAAAGGTTATATTTATAGAATAAAGGGACATTAGAGAGAAAGACTTTGGTACTTAAAGAGGAATCAAAGAGATCAAATCTATTTGAAATTCAATTACAACTTCTTCTAAAAATTATGTTCATTCAGGCTTCTTGATTGATCCAGGTCACTTTAATCCATTACATAGTTACATTATTCCTTCATTGATGTTCCTTGATGGTTGCAATGGTGAGATCAAATTATTATGAACTGGGTCCTAGCATCAATGTAGTTAGAATAATCAAATCAATTATGAAGCTCAAATGAGAATAATTTGTAGAATAAGTTGTAACTACAGTTCAAATGGAGTTGAGCTCTTTGATTCTTATTTGAGTTCCAAATTATCTCTCTCTAAAGGCCCTTTATTTTATAAATATATCCTTTGAGCTATTATTATCTATCCCTCAATTTGGTATGTCTAGACTCTACCAAACATTGTATTATGCACCTCTTGGAGTAATGAATAGAGTATTTTATATTTATTTACTAATATGTTATTAGGGTTTTGTATTTTTTTGATATGAAAAGGTGGTTTCCATCTTCCCTTTGTAGGTATAAGATTAACCTAAGTGATAATAAAATTTCTTACAGGTCATCTAATATGTCTAAAGGTTGATGTTTTAGGTATAGAGTGAATAGTTGACTTTAGTACTTTCAATCAAGTCTTGCCCTCTTTTCCCTCTAGCCTAAGTCCATCAAATTAACCTCTTGGCAAATAATTATTTCTTGGAAACCATTGTAAACATTGTATTAGTTCTATTCATAGTATATAAGTGTGTTAATGAATTCAATCTTGAGAGTAGATCCTTGAACATTAGGTGCATTACCTCCTTTAGAGTAAGTTAAATTCATTCATTCTCTAACTATTTTCCCCATAAATAATTATTTAATATAAATAAGATCATTTCAAGATACATTCAGGGAGCTAGCCCTTAAATCTAGAGTCTCATTTCAAATATAATTACACCCACATACCTGAAAATGTTCCCATGTTCCATAAATATGGAAGAATATTAAACAAATTCTTTTATGGTGCAATATTTGGTGACAATTGTTATGTCATAACTAGTAGGACCCATTGTCTTCAAGACAACTTGTTAAGATGAATACTGGTCTTGCAAAAAATCCAATGCAAATTGGTATGCTACTCAACATTTGGCAACACCTTCAAGGTAAATATAATTTAAGGCCATTATTTTGTTATAAAATTTCACTCATAATTCATTATTATCACTAGGTCATACTCTAATAAAACATTCAATCCCATTAACTCAGCCATTCAACCTAAAATTGCTCTTGAAGTTTAATATCCACAACCTAATTTTCCATTTGAAGAACAAGTAGATTTTACTAGAGAGGAAAAGATTGAAGAAATTTAAGAAATTGAATATATTTTAGAAGAATATATGGCTAAACCTCATGCTTTCTCTACCTTAAATATTGATAATCTTATTCAAATACATGTATATGATGTTGTTCCTCCTAGTGCCATGAAAGGTGTGCCCACATTCAATGGTGAGAGTCATGTCACACCTAGTGAGCACATTAGAGATATTTCTAACTTTTGTAGTTTCCACAATATTGTATGAGAGAAAATTTCCATGAGACTGCTAGCCATGTCTCTTAAAGGTAAGGCTCTTTATTGGTATATAAATTTATAAGGTGGATGCATCACAACATGGGATGATTTTGGAGTGTTGATTTCTATATTTAGAAATGAAATTGACTATGCCTCTCTCATATATAAACTCAACATGATAAAAAGGGGACCCAAAGAAATAATCCATGACTTCGACAAAAGGTTTTACAAGACTTTGAATAGATTTCCTCTTCCCATGAGACCACCTATTATATTTATGTTTTATACTCACTTGAAAGCCACTGGAAATGAAATTTTTATCATGCTTCAATCTATGGGTGGTTCTACCCTCCTTAAAGCATATGAGCTTGCTATTAAAACTAAAAATAATCTTATCTAACTTGGAATATTTCAACCTAAAGTGTCTATGCCTAGTTTATCTCATGATTCTACTATTAGTCTTGAAGTGGCTCAAATTCCCAATGCTAATACCAAGACCAAGGTTTCTCCTAAGAAGGTAATTAATTTTATGGACAAAGATGCATATATTCAATGGTTGGAAGCCAAGATTTAAAGAGGAAATATGCAGAAAGGTGCCTATAAAAATCCTTACCCTTATCAACAATATTATGTTCAATAGTATTAAAGAGGAAGAGGCCAATGGTAGCCTAATCCCAATAGGCCTACCAATGCATACAATCCTAACTCTACCACTGATATAAGGGATATGATACCAATTCATAACAATTTGGTGTAGGGAGGAGATTGGTAGTAAGACCAATTCATAAATGCCAATAATAATGGAGAGAAATCTCTAGTGGCTCAAGGAGCATCTACTTCCCTCCTATAAAATGAGGATGAGGTAATGATACAAGTTAGTGAGGATTACTAACCTCAAGGAGAGATCTTTACCAATTTTTAGGTTGAAGATATTTTTGTGCTAAATCAAGGATCCTATAGCATAGAAAATACAAGGGCAAAAAGGAAGGATATAAAATGTGGTAATAGTATTCCCACAGGCTCATCTAATCCTCCTATAAGGCAATAAGACATAGTTACAAGTGTGATAGTTCTAAAAACTTCTACATCTCCATCAAGTCAAAATATAGCAAGGTTTTATCCTATTTATAAATTTTGAAGTAATTATTTACCTAAAAGATCCCAAGATGAAGTAGGTATGGCTTATTTAAACATTGTATATTGTTTGAATAATAATAAAGCATCCATTACTTTTGGGATGTTCTTCATATGCTTGGTAAAAATGAACTCCTATAGAAGCAATTATTTGTTATTCGTGCTAGTGTCTCACCCTCAAATTAAATTCATGCCCATATTGCTCTTAAAAACTCCCCTTGTACCATTATTGAACCATAAAATAGGTTTGAGAAACCTCCACCATTTTAACTCACCCTCATTATAGGTGACAAGTTGGTACAAAATTGCATTGTCGATAGTAAAGCTTTTACTTTTGTAATACCTAAAGTTGTAGCTAACAAGCTGGGTCTAAAATATGAGCCAAATAGCAAAGGGGTCCTTTACTTAGATGGTACACCTAAAAATACATTAATACTGATAAAAGGCTTGAAGGTTTTCTTTCATGATCATCTTAGTTTTCCTATCTTGTAAGACATAGTTGTTTGAAGGTTTTCTTTCATGATCATCTTAGTTTTCCTATCTTGCAAGACATAGTTGTGGTTGGTCTACCAACCCAATTTACAATATGCCTATTAAGGGACTTTATAGCCAAGATAGGTGGCTACCTCTTAGTTGAATGCTATTTTTTGGCCTTTATAACAAGGTATGGGGCCAAGGTGATAATTAGGACACAACCCATTACAAGGTTTCATATTGAGACTTACATTGAGATAAGTTCCAATCTAAATTGTGTGACCCATGAATAAAATGACTATATTATAGATGACGACACTTTATCAAACCTTGAGGGTATTTAAAATTTATTTCTTCATGACTATGTAACTAATATTTATGATCATTATAATTATTATTTTTTGGATCAAACTTATTTGTGAGTGTATTGTATACATGAAGAAGGAGTATCAATACCTCTACTTACCAAGGAAGAGGGTAAAGATGATGAGATGTGGAAGATTTTTTTTGATGGTTAAAGAAGTAAGGTTGGTACAGGTCTTGGTGTTATGTTGATATCCCCATATAAACAATAGTATTATGCTTCATACATATTTCATTATAATTGTACTTTTAATGTGGTTGAGTATGAATGTTTAATTTATGGCCTTTAATGGGCAAGGAAAAAAGGAATTAAGAACTTGCAAGTATATGGAATAGTGAATTGGTTGTGCATTAGGTGAGGAATGTGGTTTTTACCAAGAATCATTTTATTAAGTCATAAAAACATAGGGTATGGTATTTTCTTGAAGACTTAAAAACATTCAATATTCAATCAGTTCTAAGGGAGTGAAATAGTCATGATGATAGGCTAGTTGCCATATGAGCTCAATTTATTACTCCAAATACCATAAAAGAGGAGGTAGAATATTATCATATTAAGGTCATTTTAAAAAATTTATGTACATGATAATGAAGTGTCTTGTCAAGTTTTTTATAGTGATAAACATAATCCATCCTTCCTTGTAAAATGAGGCTAAGTTTTCTTCAAGGAATCAAAAGAGGCTCAAAGAAAAATTGGGTGATAAGATTGTGAAACTAAAAACCAATAATATACCTAAGGTTTTGGTGACCTTATAAATTATCTTCAATGAGAATCATCAAAATAATAAGGAGAAACTGAGTATGTCTACAAAAGAGGATAATTATGAAGGAGTCTTGATCTTCAAGGATAAACTCTTCAAACTAGGTAAGGTATGTCGTACATTAGAGCAAAAAACATTCATTGAGTTGTGTAGAGAGTTTCATGATATATTTTTCTTGGGAATATAAGGACCTCAAAGGATTTTATCCTAGCCAAGCACATCATGCCTTTGAGTTAGAACCTAGAATTAAACTAGTTAGATAGAAGCAAATACCCATCAACCCAATGTTGAGCAACTAATGAGGTTACATCCTACCAAATTCCTTGAATCTGAGATAATATTTCCCATCAAGCATTCAACATGGGTAGCTAACCTTGTGCCTCTTAGAAATAATAATGGGGAAATAAGACCTTGTGTAAGATTTAGATATCTTATTAGAGTTTCACTCAAAGATCACCATCCTCTACCCTTAATGGATCAGATTTTGTAAATGGTTTTAGGTTCTCAACATTTTTATCCTCTAGATGGATGTTCAAGCGATAATTATATTTTATTCAGTGAGGATGATTAGTTTAAGACAACCTTCACTATTTAATTGGGGACTTTAGCTTATAAAAAGATTCCCTTTAGTCTATCTAATGTTGATGCCACATTTCAAAGAGTAATGGACATGGCCTTCAAAGGTTTGATCAATGAGATGCTATTGGTTTATCTAGATGATATAATAGTTTTTTCTAAATATGCTAATGAACACATGCAATACTTGAGACAAATGTTTAAAATATTTAGGTAGTAAGGAGTATCTACTAATCCAAAGAAGTGCATCTTTATTGTTCATAAAGGTAAGCTCTTATGACATATCATTTCCAAGGATGGTTTGACTATTAATACTATAATAATAGAGGGTATTCTAGGCTTATAATTTCCCTTACGTGAGAAAGGTCTTAAAATTTTCTTAAGAAAGATAGATTTTGTAAGGAGGTTCATATCTAATTTTTCATCTTTGGTGAATCCTATCAAAGCTATGTTCAGGAAGAACTAAGTATTTTCTTAGACCAAAGAAGGTAAGAGTAGTTTTGAGGCCATAAAGAAAGTAATTGTATAAGATCCTACTCTTTTGAACCATTATTTTACTAAAAACTTCATGTTGTTTTCATTTTCCAACCTTGATACTATATAAACCATGTTGATGCAAAAGAATGATGAGGGTGTGGAGCATCCAATCACATTATTTAGTCAATATTTATAAGATTATGAAGTTAATTACACATTTGTATAGAAATAATCCCTTGATTTTGTAAGGTACTAAGTAAATCTAGAAATATGGTTTCAAATAATAAGATTCATGTTATGGTCTCTCATCCTAGTACCAAAGAGTTTCTTTTGAGAAAAAATCTTAGTGAAAAGAGAGTAGGGTGGTCCTCTAAATTAATGGAATATGATTTTGATATCAAGGTGACAAAATTGATAAGGGGTAAAGTCCTTTGTGAACATATAGCTTCATATCTTCATGAGTCTTCCTTTATATCTTCATGAGTCAAAGGAAGAGGCTCTAATCAATCATGGTTGTTCCCAATTAGAAGGTTCATTGCCTCCACAAAGTTGGACACATGATGTGATAAGATTTTAAAAAAATGATGAGTATCCTAATGGTATGAATAAATCATAAAGGAGATATTTTAGGTTATAATATATTCCCTTTTGTCTTGTGGATGATGTGATTTTTAGGAGGGGCATCAATGGTGTGTTATTGAGATGCATTGATAATGATCAATTTGGAGTGTTTCTTGGTAAGTTTCATGATGGGACAATAGGAGGTCATTTATTTCCAAGAACCACAACTAATAAGATCATGAGGGAATGCTATTATTGACCTAGCCTCTTTAAGGATTACCATGATTAGGTGAGAAGGTGTGGATAATGTTATTTATTTTTAGGAAAATAAAATCTTTTTGCTCTTCCTTTGAATATTATCCAAGTTGATCAACCTTTCATGCAATGGGGTCATGATTTCATTGGCATGATAAATCCCCCATCAAGTCTTGGTCATAAATGGATACTCACAATAACTAACTATTTTATAAGATGGGTTAAGGTATTATCATTGAAGGAAACTAATAAGAATGCTTTCTTGGAGTTATATGAGAGCATCATAACAAGGTTTGAGACTCCTAATATTATTTTAGATAATGCTCTTGATTTTATGGGTGTTAAGATAGATGATTTGGAAAAAGTAATGACATATTCTTGAGCACTTCATCTAGATTTTGCCCTTAAGGTAATGGGTTGGTTGAATCTACTAACAAGAATATAATTAGAATCATCAAGAGAACCTTGGAGCATATATAACCAAAGAGCTTGGCATACAAAATTGAAGACAACCTTATGGGATGATAATGAATTCTCATTTTGTGCTTATCTATGGAAAGGAATATAAGTTTTATATCTCTCAAGATTTGCCTACCTTAGAGTTAGCACATCAATTAGAGTTTCTTGAGAGCACTCCAATAAAGGTGAGATGGATAGAATTAATGGAATTACAAGAGACTAGAGATAAATCTAATTAAGCTATGGAGCATCACCAAGTACTAATGAAGATTTATTTTGATAAGAAATAAACTCTAAAATCATTTCATTAAGGTGACATAGTATTTAAAAGAGATGAAGATAGAGAAAAACTAAAGAGACATACCAAATTTGATACCCTATAGAGCGGACCATTTATCATCATCAAGTGTAAGTAAAGAAAATATTTTTAGTTAGTAAGGATGAATGGATAAAATATACATATCCCTATGAATGGGACACATTTGAAACCCTAGTATTAAGAATTGAAGGTCAATTTTATAAATATTATATTAGGTATGTTTTTCCTTTATTATTGTGTTGTGTTCAATAAGTGCTCATGAAGCACATGTGTGTTTATTACTTGGTGTCTTGTTCTTGTTGTTTTATTTTGTTTTCTTGTAATAAGGTAGTTTATATATCAGACTTTTATACTTGTGACTCTATAACCCAATGAATAGGATTAGTTAACTAGTCATGGAATAACAAGCATACTACCTTTGAGAAATCACCAAGGTGTTGACCATTTTTACCTCAGGCCAAAATGGCTCAACCCCCTATAGTCAAAAAATTATATAGGGGATTTTTATAATGTCATAGGGCATGTTGTAGTTCATTTGAAGTCATTTAATATGCCATTATATATTTGGTCATAGTCTAGCTTAGTCCTTATGTCATTTGGTGTCTTTGGGGTCCTTTTAGAGTCATATATGCAAGTGGTAGGTTTTCAGGTGTCAAAATAGTCAAGTTCATGGAAAGAGTTTGCACAGGCCTCAAAAATTTCATTAAATATTTAAAATATCAAGTATTAGCTCAAGCACAAGCCTAAGTAAATAAGGTATTCACCAGGATGTCGTCTAAAATGAATAGACTAGTTCACTTTGGCATTTTATAAATATGCTCAAAAATCCTCATGTGACCATCAGACCATGCACGATCAAAGTAATTAGTTGCAAGATAATTCTTTGAAAGTTTTATATCTTGATGAGTATTTTATATCAATATCTAAGACTTCAAATTTTAAGCCTAAGGATCCATGTCCACCTACAAATCACATGGAAATGAGCAGACCAACTTGTTTGCTTTTTTTATCTTCACTCAAGAAAGATACATGAGATTTAGGATTGTAGTGACATGAAGTTATTTGTGCTAGGAACATCCTTTGAAAATTTTATGTTTACATGATATTTCTATCTTAAGTTATAAGCATGCAAAGTTAGACTTGCAGGATGAGACATTCGTGCAAACATCAAAATAAAGATTACCATTTATCTATTAGGTTCCTAAATTTGATGGTCATCTATACATCAATTATTGTTGCATGAACATCAAATTATGGGTGTTAAAACATCAAATTTAGGCAATAACAAATAGCCATTGGGGTTTAAAATTGTTAATGATGATCATGCAAACATTAAAAACATTCATGTAAATATCAAATATATGCATTTAGACGTCAATTTTAAGCTCATGAGCTAGTCATTTAAGTTCAAATATTGGGTCCTAGGAAATATGATAGTCTATATTACATTATGCATCCTGATCTAATGGTCTCATATGAGTCAAAAGGTCAAGGATATTAGAGGACACCACATGGCACAAGTGAAAAAGTAGATATACTAACCATAGGATCCTAAGATCAATGCATAATTGACAAGTGGCATGAGCATGTTCAAGATGATATAAGATCAATTATTCTTTCTTGATCATACTAATCAAGATCAATGTTGTAATATGGTTTAAAGGTTCAAGATATGATAGTGAGGATCTATAAGACCAATGAAAATAAAGATAGCTAGGCATAATTTGATTAGTTTTAGTCAGTTTTGATAGGCAAGGTCAAACCAAAGGACTAGTTTTTTACCAAAGAAAATAGGTCCTATAGGGTCATAATTTTGCCTTTAGAACTTGATCAAATTATAAATAATAGAAGTAGTGATGTATCCAAGGTGATCAAGAACATAAAGGGATGCCATTAAAACTTAATATGGACCTTTGGTTTGACATTTTATTACTTGTAGGGTTCATTTTGTGATTGTGTTCACCATTCTTAAAGGGATCCATGCATTTATGAATTCTCAATTATTAAAATGACATAATGGGTCTTTTTGTACCTATCTAGATCAATAAATGGGGATATATAGTCTATACGTCTACATTGACATAATGACTATATGAAAACCAATAGTTTGAGATTAACTTTCCATTTATAATGGACCTATGAATAGCGGGACAAGTTTGAGCATGATCAAGTTTGAACAAGAGATGTCATTTCAAAGGATGATATTAAGGCATACATATATACCCTAATGGTTTCATCTTTAACACACACTACATGAAAAATGACCCTTCTCTCCACTTTTGCATCCCATGATAAACTAGTGAAAAGTAGTTAGCACCAAGATAAAGCTCTCATAGATTGATGTAATATTATAACTACATTGATGCTAGGACCTATCTTAGAATAACCTGATTCCACCATTACAACCATTAAAGAGCATCAATGAAGGAATAATGTAATTGTGCAATGGACTGAAGTGACCTCAATCATTAGGTAGCTTAAATGAACATAATTTATAGAAGTAGTTATAATTGTGGTCCAAATGGATTTGATCTATTTGATTCCTCTTTGAATACAAAATTATCTCTCTCTAAAGGCCCTTTATTATAAAAATATATCCTTTTAGCTATTGTTGTTGATCTCTTAGGATGGTATAGCTAGACTCTATCAGAAATTATATTTTGCACCTCTTATATTAATAAAGAAAGCATTTTATTGTTGTTTACTAATATGTGCTTAGTGTTTTGTATTTATTTGATATGCAAAGATATTTGTCATCATCCCTTTATATGTGTAATTTCAACTTAAGTGTTAATAAACTTTCCTTTTGGTCATCTAGTGTGTCTAAAGGTTGATGTCTTAGGTATAGAGTGGATATTTGATTGTATGTTCTTTCGATCAAGCCTTACCCTCATTACCCTCTAGTCTAACTCCATCAAATTGACCTCTAGGTGAAGCATTGTTTCTTGGAAACCATTATAAACACTATGTTAGTTCTATTCATAGTATATTAGTGTGATAATGAGTTCAATCTTGAGATTAGATCCTTGAATATTTGGTGCATCACCTCCTTTAGAGTAGGCTCAGTTCATGCATTCTCTAACTCTTTTCCTTATAAGTAATTAGATGGTATAGATAACAACATTTCAAGATAAATTTAGGGATATATCCCTTAAATTTATAGGCTTATTTCTAATATAGGTACACCCACATACCTATAAATGTTCCCATGTTGCCCAAATTTGGAAGAAGCTTGAATAACTTCTTCTAGGGTTTAAGATTTGGTGACAACAATAACTACCTAGCTTAGACATGTAGTAACTACTAAGGTGGTGTAAGAGTATGAATGCTGGATGGTAAAGGTAAAGTTAGATATTATATGTTTAGGTAGATGAGGAATGAATGAAGTAAAAGGAAAGAAGGAAGAAAAGAACGAAAGAGGAGGGAGCATGAGATTGAAATGATGTAGTAAGAATGGGGATCTTAGTGGGAATAATTAGGCACACCATTAGTCAGGGTTCATCTTAACCTATGGACTAATGTCACCTACTAATGGGTAATTCAATAAGAACAAAGAAATTAGTTTCTTGAATTTGAATCCTTGGATGCCCATGGTGATAAATAAGGAGGATTAGAGAGTGATGAGAAGAGGAAGTTGAATGGAGGTTTAAGAGGGAACTAAATTTTTGTATGTTCTTGGATATCATACCCTGATCAATTATATTTTTAGTCATTATTAAAAGAGGTGTGGTGGAAATTGGAATTTGGGCCAGAGGCACAACAAAATTTACCTTATTACTCTTTTGAGTCATTTTTTTTGGACTGACCTACATCATAATAATTGAGTGAGTTATGATAGTAATTATTTCCAGATAAACTTCTAGAGATGGTGTAGTAAATACAAATGTTGTGAAGCTATGAACCACTTAAACTACATATACATGTGCACTTGTTGCTAAGGTGGTATTCATCAAGATGGTCAAAGTGGGGACATAAAGAGGTGTATATTATAGAGGAGTATCAAATAGATCTATTGGTGTGGTAGACATGTGTATGTTATCACTATAAAGTAAGTATCCATAAAAACATGCTCCCTCCCCAAATATATAAAATCTATTTGAATTGAACAAGATAATCTTGAAGGCAAGGGCCATGTAACTTGAGACTCATAGAGATGTGTATATTCCTTTAGGTGAAATCAGTTGAGTAGAGGGGAATTGTAAATGATGATGTTGAACATGGAAAAATCCAAGGGTAATTTAGAGAATTGAAGAGTTGGAACAATAGGAATTATGGGAGGCATCATTAGAATATGCTAGGTATGAGTATGGATTATTGGTGGTTATTTGATGGGTTGTCTAGGTATGGTGATAGTGGGGGAGATAATGTCTAGGGAATCCTCCTAGTAGTCCCACATTAGGATTACTTTAGGGATATTATCAACGTCAAAGTGAATCACTTGTGCCACTTGTAGCTGAGTGACCCATGAAAGTCAGGGTGGTGGAGTTGGAACTGAGACTAAAGAAGGTGAAATTTATGGATGTAAAGGTGTGAGGACCCCTTATATGATTTTCATATATATATGTGTGTGTGTGTGTGTGTGTGTGTGTGTGTGTGTGTGTGTGTGTGTGTGTGAGTAATAATTACCTACACAACATATCCTCATTGATTTAGTGCAATACCTATGGATTGTTTTAGTAGAGGTGATTGTATTGGTGGAGCCCACAAATGACCAGTCCATATTGGGTCTTATTCCCCTATTTGTTTTTCATTTTTTCCCTTTTTATTACCTTATAATCATTGTTTATATTGGGTTCAATTCCATCATCCTTATTTATCTCATTGTGATATGAGATGTTGAGTTGAAATATGCATTTATCCACATAGACACTGATCACCCCATTGGGATCCCACTCTATATTCTCTTCCCTTCCAAAAGTGTATGAATTCCTATTCTACACCATATTTTGTAGCAAAGGAAACTTCTTGTAGTCATGGTGGTGAATGAATATTGTTAAGTTCAGGCATACATTCTAATAATAATCAAGTGAGTAATAATGACACCTTTAACTAACTGATAAATAGTATCTTTCTCTAAAAGGTGGTTCATGACTTGATAGGGTAAGAGGAGAGGGGATTGAGGTATGCCCTAAAAATTGATGATTGTCTGATCTCTATAGTACTAGTATGATCCTATGGGTGAGATTATTTTCCTTATTATCTTGAGATTCATGACATAGGCCTCATGTTAATGTACTTGTAGACCATGATTTAAAATGACCCCTATATGTCTTAGATGTGGTTCATGTAATGATGTGTGTACAAATTATAGAAAACCACATTAAACATAGACTCAGAAGGGGTTCATGTCAAAAAAACATAAGGCTTGACTATAAAGGTGCCAAAAACCACATACAAAAGATAGCTCAACATATATAAGTTTCCACCCACTTAAACCACATTGACTACCTTGATTAGGTTGAATTTGATGAGTATTTCAAGGTCTATGACTACCTCTCCTTCGAGGATGATACTCAGTAGAGTTAGCAAGAGTATTTTCACATGTATGACATCCTTTGATTTGAATGAATCATTCACCAAGATCATTTCAACATGAATTCCTTCTAATAAGACATGAATGAGGTAAGAATTTATGTCTTCCTTTATAGTTCATTAATCTAAAAAAATGGACCAATCTTAAAAAAACCCATATATTTCATGTATCTTTATCCATGCATCTACTTTGTTCTTGTTTTAAATTAGGGTGTACTTTGGGATATTGTAGTACTCTTCAAATTAGCTCTAGATATGTTTGTAATTTTGTTTTGATACCTTGTAGAGTATACTAGGTCCTAGATATCATCATACACATAAACAAATTTTTGCAACATTATACCAAAAAGATCAGAACATGGGAAAACTTATTTCTTGGGAGATACCATATACAATGTTAATTACCATAGGGAAACAAAATCATCAAGAAATTATGTCTCATCTTCATCATCATCTAAGGTGGACTTCTACACATACTTAGTTTATGTAAACACATTGTTATAGTTCTTAAAATGGGTCAGGTATGATGAGAAGTTGGTATCCCTATGTTTAGGATCAAGCCTAGGATTTGAAAATGATGTGTACATGGATGAGGGTTTTTATTTAATTATCATGTAATTTTGATCCTAATGGAAGTATTCAAAGCTCTAGAGGTAACTAAAAGGATTGATACTTTGGATTTGGGAGTGGTAACAATAAATCAAAACATTTTAAGTCCTTATAGAGATTTAAAAATATCCCCTATATTAATGGCATTTGGAAACTTACCTTGAAGAAATTTAAATTTTATTTGGTGGTATAATCCAATCATTTTTTTTAATTTGGCATTAACTTAGAATATTTTGAAAAATCACTCCTAATTTAAATTTTGTGATGTGAGGGGATTCTTAAATTTTTTTGAATGATGTCCCAATTACCCAAATTGATTAGTACAAGGGAATGGTAGGATAAAACCTATTTTGTCCCATTTTTCACCTCAAGTATCCTTCTATTTATCCATGTGTATTTTTTTGGTTGTGTACTTATTTTTATGCAATTCCATCTTATCACAATTAGGTTTCAATCTACCTTTTTATGAAATAGAGTTTACCACTTGGATCTACTAAGTACACATAGAACTATATTATCAAATTATTACTACACATGTACCTTAATTTTCATTTCCTAGGCCATTAGAAACCACTTTTTTATTTAGTATATGGAATTAATACTTGGTTCTTTGTGATTGGACTTGGGTTATCACTTTACTTATTTTCTAGCTCAATCATGATGTTATGGGACATTTCTATAATTTGTATGGAAGTGTCACATGGTTATATATGGTTGATTGGGATATATTAGGGATATAAAATATCTAAATCTTTTGGTATACTTAAATATTTTATAGCTTCCATGTGGTAGCTTCTCACTCATTAGACTCTCTTAATTTATGATAGCTCTACACCCTCGGTAGACTGACAAGTCTAAAAAGTTTGATGTGGGAGATTCTCACTAGTTGATCTCTCTTATGGATTTGAAAATTTTAACATAATTGGGATAATTAAAAATTTAATGGGTTATATTTTAAACATTATGACTCATTAGGCTCTCTTATGTCTATGACATATTTAACACCCATGGCAGATTGACAACTTTGATAAGATCCATGCAGTAGATTGTCACTCATTAGGATCTCTTAGAGATATGAAAAATATGATGCCCCTAAGAGACTAAGAAATATTTTAAGTTATATGTGTAATCTTCTCACTCACAATATCTCTCAAGTATTTGAAAACTTTGACACCCTAGGGAGACTTACAAGTATGACAAGTTTTGTATCACATATATTCATTCTTTGGGAACTCCTTGGAATCTAACATTTTATTATTTTACCATGGATGAACATTATGATTACACATGGATGATCTTACCTTATTCACTTACCTAGATCATCCTATGAACTATGCTTTGGTTATGGTTGAGTGGGATTATGAAAAATGTCATGATCTCATTAACCTGAATGGTTGATGATAAAAAAGGACTTATTAATTTTAGGTAAATTTTATGAGGAAGCTAAATGAAAACATGTGGCACAATCCATTATTACATGGGAATGATCTATTAATAAATGTTATAATTTATGTAAATTTTGATGTAATTTTATGTTAAGGTTGTTTTCATTTATGTCAAGGTGCATCTGGTGAAGATGCGTGGTGAGTGGTTTGTGAGGTATGAGCTTATGTGCCTAATGTGACAAGGAAGCCATGTAACACTAGAAAATTTGAAACAAACCTAATGTCTCTCTATTGATATATAATTTTAAAGAAACTTAATTATTATTTTTAGGTTGATGTTAAGTTTTAGATGAATTAGAGCATGTCTGATTACTAGTTCTTGAGTATAAAGTGCTTGAGAAGCCTAATCTTGGCATTAGTCATAGCATGAAGATACCTTATAATAAAGTGTTAGCATGGTAACTTGGTGAGATTTATGTACATAAAAATAAGAGGTTGTGTAATTTTTCTTTAGAATATATATGAATTTTTTGATCGCTCACGAGAGGTTCAAGGTGAGCCTACAAGGGGAACCTATATATACACCACTTATAGACTCTACTTGGCCTAATGAGGTGTCATGAGGTGTTTTCAAGAAATATGAATGATTTATGGTAGTTTTTGTGCATGTTAAGAGGTTTTATGTAATATATATGAAGTATTTAGAGATTGAAAGGATGTTTGAAGGTTAGTTCAAGATCTAATGAGGTGTGAAGGCTTAGGTGTAGTAAAACAAGATGGTAGGATCATGGAATAATGAGGTATTAAGATATATTTCCAAGCCATTTGTGAGTAGGTGAGAATTTAAAAAGGTTATTAAATTTTATTTAATCACATTCATGATGTTTTAGGTCATAGTTTGTAATAAAAGGCATGAAAAGTGGTTTTGAGGTCTCTCAATTACACAAAATGAAGGGTTATCAACCCAAAAAGGACTTTTAGGTGTTCATTGGCATGTGTAACCTCTATATGGGAAATTTATACATTGAGTATATATGGGGAGGGGTCTTAAATAATATCTCCAGGCATTAGTTTTGGAAATGAGGGGAATTCCTTTATGAATAATCGTTAACACTAGAAATAATGTTAACCTTACATAAAACCCTAAAAATGACCCAATGTGAAAGATTTTGTTAAAAATTACTTATAATGGATTTATATGTCTATTAAAGTGATTATAGGTTGTATGAAAATCTCCCAGGCAGCTCCAAGTGTGATTAGTTTGTTAGGTGAGTAAGTGGACCCTACAAGAAAGGCCTTGTTTCTCAGAGATTTACTATAGTAGTCAGAGTTAACCAATTAAAAGTTGATAAATGGATAGAGTAAAAATATCAATACATTTATTTTATTTTCATGGTGGTTTTTTATTAGGTTCCATCCCTCATGTTTGTTAAACTAGTCATCCAAGGCAACCTATTATTAACAGGCCTAATGGTACAAACAATAAGAAACCTAAATAGAAGTGAGAAGGTGATTAGGGATGTGTTATCATTGATTAGGGATGAATCCAACTACATGAATAAATTTTTAAATATATTTAATACATTTTCATATTAGATATAATTTTTTTATGTTAGTGGATATGATGAAAATGTTTATCATAAGTTGACATATCTAGTGCAGGTGAGATAGTGAAGATGTAAGGTCATGAGATTGATTTGAAATAAAAATATTGAATATTTAAACATGTTATATTTATATATAATAATGTAATAATTATTTAATATGATCATACATATTATTTAGGAGTCTTTATAAGTGGTCATATAGGTGTTGAAGGTCAAAATCACCATGACTAGTCTTCAAAGTAATCTGGTAGTTCTAGGTAAGCAAGTTATAGTGATGAGTTTGAGAATCTATGCCATGAATTTATGTATATAATTAAAAAATATATATTTTTAATGAATTTAATGACATATCCATTATTTTTATAATTTTTGACGTTAGTATAAGATGTTGAAACATTGGAGCTAAAATGGGTTGACTGGTTCAAGTTTGATTGTGTATTAAAGACAATAAATTGGTCTATAAGACCAATACTTTCCATTATATTATATTATATTATATTATTATTTTATTTTTTTATTATGATGTATTATGATAATTTATATGAATTTTATGTTCTTTATTTTTTTATTTAATGTGTCATAAGTTCAATTTTTCATAACTATGTTTTGAGGCTAGTTGGCAGTTCTGAGTAGGCTACTTACATAAAACGTTTTGAGTCCTTTTACCTGAGATGTGAAGTATAAATAAAGTTTTGATTATTATAAGGTAATATATAATTATTATATGTTAATTTTTCCATTATTATTTTTAAAAATTGTGTTTATACATTAGTTTTTCAAGACATACTTTATGGGTATGCACAAGCCTAATTACGAACAATACTAATGGCATGCTTCAAGTGGTAGTTGTCTCTAAAATGTGTTATGGATCATATATATATATATATTGGAATTTTATATGATATTTTAATACCATGTGATCTATTTTAATGTGTTATAATGAGGACAAAGTCTAATGTGTCCTAGAGTAGACATAATGGGATTAGGTCTCTATGAGAACTAAAGAAGATATTTGGCCTAACTGAGGAAGGACAGACAAAAAGTGACTCAAATAAAATTTGATACATTTTTATGAGATGTAATAGGATATATTACATGTCTGACTTAATAATTTAATATTTTTTGGTTGACCAAGAATGATATGAGCAAGAGACCTATATAAATACAAGGTAGATTTAGGCTTATTTGGGTATGTAGAGAGCAAGCAAATAGAATAAAAAATTGGTAGTACAAATAAGGTATTTTATACCATTATATAATTATATATTAGCTATTATGAAATCTTTATATATGTTTTTTTCATTACATTCAAGGTCATATCACCTAATCAAGTCAAGAAGAGGATTAGTTGAGTGAAGAAGCCTAAAAGGTAGTTTGAGAGAGATAAAAGTTTGTGAAGAGAAGAAGAAGGATATAATAATATGTTGTATGATAAATATATATTTTTAAGCTAATCAATGTTTTTATTTGGATGAGTTGGTGTTGATTCAGCTAGGGGCTTGGTTCCTCCAAACAAATTTGGTGCTTGTTGAAGCCTAGATGAGTTGGTGATTAGCAAGTTGGGGTTAGTGATTCAATGAAGTGGGTGCTTCAATAAATTTAGTGTTTTCCTTATATCAATTTATTCAATTTTCATATATTATTTATTTTTCATAGCGTTGAGGGTTTCCCACATATGTGATGTGTTCTTGTGTTTCATGCTTATATGGATAGTTGTTTATGATTGATAGATCTACATTCTTATTTGAATGGTTCATGGTTGTTTAAGTGGAATTGATAAGTATGTTTTTGAAGACTAATTCAGACCCCCCCTCTTAATAATTTTTATTACAACATTTGGTATTATATGTTGGTCCTTCAAAGTAGGTGTAAAATCCTAAAGGATATCCTAGAAGCAATGATGGCTAGTTGACAAGATCAAGATAGTTTATCTACTAATAAGGCTCTATTATTAAATGGATCTAATTATGCCTTTTGGAACATCAATATGGAGATATATTTGATGTATCAAGGTCATGATATTTGGTAGTTAGTTATGGATGGCTATAGTTCTCCTTCTATTCTAATAACTAATGCAACATGAAAGAAGGCTAGTGAAAATAAATCCAAGGCTCTGAATGCCATTCTCTGTGGTCTATTAGAGGTAGATATTGTAAAGGTGATGTAATATGTATCATATAAATATATATGGGAAAAATTTAATACCATCTATTAAAGAGACACCAAGGTGAATATGACTAAGTTGTAGATCCATAAGAGACAATTTGAAAGTCTGAAGATGAATGAAGATGAAACCATTGCATCTTACCTATTGAAAGTTGATGAAGTTGTCAATGTCATTAGAGGATTAGGAGAATAAGTGAAATATTCCATGGTTTTTAATTTTTTTTTTAATATATCTAACTCATAAGTTTTAATCTAAGATGTCTATAGTAAAAGAGATGTAAGATTTGAACAAGCTTGAAATAAATGGGATTCATGACATCTTGACTGTGTATGAGATGAGAACAAATGAAGACCTCCCAAGATAGAAGAAAGTTTAAAATTTAAAAATAAGTAAAAATCCAAGAAGGTAAAGGATGAGGAATGTTCATATGTTCATGATAATCAATTGATATCCATGTTTGTAAGGAAATTAAGGTTTAAATCTGATAATTACAAGGGTAAGTTGCCTTTAAAAGTTTCATCTATGGTAAGATTGGTCACTTTACATCTAATTATTTTAGTAAGGATAATAATGAGAATTATTAACATCATTAATATGATATGAAGGTCTATAATCCTAACAAGAACAAGAAATATTTCATGAAGTATGAAGGTAGGAAATGATCATTGAAGAACAAGAGAATTTTCTATACCAAAAAAATTAATGCGTTTGATGTAAGTGACACAAGCACATCTGATAGTGATGATGGAAATAATGAACCTAAACATAAAAATAATGAAACCTTATTCATGTACATATAATTAGAAATGAGGGTTGTTCAAATGGGAAATGCCTTATGGCTGATGTAGAATAAGATGAGGAAGAAGTTGAAGTGGACTTTGAGGCTAAATTGGTAAGTGCCCTAGATGATTTGAAGTTTAAAATAATGAAGAATCACAAACTAGAAACATTAGTTAAGGATTATTAGGAGTATATTAGATTATTTGAGTAAATATTGAGTAACACCACCAAAGAGTATTATGAGATCATCAATCATATTGAATCATAGATGGAGATAGTCAATACAAATATAAAGGCTAAAGAGGAAGAATGCACAAGGTATGAAAATAAAGTGGAATCCTTGAAATCTAAGTTGGATCAAGAATATATCAAGGTGAAAACATTTGTTAAGTTTCAAAAGAGAAATAAGAATCTAGATGACATCTAGAGTAGTCAAAAATATGTAAGTGACAAGACAAGACTTGGTTTCAAAGAATACCAAAAGATGGTAGCTTAAGTCAAGGGAAAGGCTCTTGAATACAAGAAGGTTAACATGAAAAATTATATAAAATATCCTAATTCTATGAGGTATGATATCTCATTAAATGGTTACTATTTTTTATAGAGTTAGTTTGGTCATAAAGCAAGAGAGTGTAGAAGACCCTCCAAGAATGAGTAATAATGGAACTATAGAAGGAGTCGCAGTTCACATCACTCAATAGGTATGTTTGATGTTGTTTTATAAATTTATAAAGAAGTAAGACACATTTAAATATTATGTACTAATAGATATATAAGTTCATCAAGTCAAAACATGAGGTTTTAGGCCCTTAGAGTGCAATAATGAAGGAAAATGAATGTATGGAAACCAAAGATAGTAAAAGTGAGTCATGATCAATAAACAAGATCAAATGGACTATTTGATATGATATAAAATTATTTAGATTTAAAATCAAGTTAGGAATTTCTATTATGATATCATATTGATGTTATAATTTTTGATGAAGAGGTCAAGCGTATGGTGTCAATCAAGCCTAAAATAATACTAAAGGATATTCAGTGTTGTGAAAGCATAGAGATCTAGGAATCTCTCAAACTTGTTTTTTTTTAAGTGCTCTATGGAAAGAGGTGACTCCATTAGGATTCATGGAGAAACTATTAAATTATAATAATCATGATGGATGCTTGGTTTGAGTGGATCTATTTAGGTTTTTCATAAGCTCCAAGTATAGTCATTACAAGAACAAGGTGTGTGGTCTTGAGTTTTGAGCTCACTTGAAGGAGGTATGCATGAAGTATTTTTCTATAATGTTTAATATTATATGTGTCAAGATCCTATTATAATATGGTGTGTTTTTATAAGTTGAAATATGTATGAACCTTTGTCATTAATGTAAAAGGGGGAGAAAGTTAAAGAAAGAAGATTGACTAGTTTGGGGGAGATAAGAGTGATTAGATTGAAGAATGTTTAGCCATCATTGAAAAGGGGGGATTTTATTGATAAATGTTGTCATTAATGTCAAGGTTTATGTAATTTTATTTCAAGTTTTATGTCATTGATTTCAAGGTGAATTTGGTGAAGATACATGGTGAGTGGTTTGTGAGGTATGAGCTTGAGTGCCTATGTGACAAGGAAGCCATGTGACAAGAGAGAATTTGAAGGCAACCTAATGTCTCTCTATTGAAAGAGAATTTTAATAGAAACTAATGTATATATATTAAAATATAATTTGAAGTAAACTTAATTATTATTTTTAGGTTTATGTCATGTTTTATATCAATTAAATCATGTTTGAGTACTAATTCTTGAGTATAAAGTGATTTAGAAGCCTAGTCTTGGCACTAATCATATCATGAAGTGATCTTGTGAGAAGGTGTGAGCATGGTATATTTGTGATATTAATTAAAAGAGGAATATGAGGTTGTATAATTTTAATTTAGCATACATATGAGGCATTAGATCACTCAGTAGAGGTTCAAAGTGAGCCCACAAGGGTAGAACCTATAGATCTAGTATGGAAGTAGACCACTTCTAAACTCTACTTGGCCTAATGAGGTGTCATTAGGTGTTTAAATACATATTAAGGATTTATGGTATTGGTTTTTAATGTTAATAGGTTTTATGATATGTATATTAAGTATTGAGAGACTAAAAATAAGTTATAAGGTTAGTTTAAGACCTAATGAGGTGTGAAGTATTAAGTGTAGTAAAGAAAGATGGTAATAACATGGCCTAATGAGGTATCAGGATCCATTTACAAGACATGTGTGAGTAGGTGATATTTTAAAAATGTTATTCAAGTTTTTTTAAGCATATGCATGAATTTTTAAGTCATAGTTTTCAAGAAAAGGCATGAAAAGTGGTTTTAATGTCTCTCAAGTATATAAAATAAAGGGTTATCAACCTAAGAAGGATTATCATGTATTCATTGGCATGTGTAAAATATTCATGGGAACATGATTTGGTGAGGATATATGTAAAAGGTTCCTAGATAAGTTATCCATGCATTAGTTTTGGAAATGAGGGGAAATCCTTTATGAACAATCGTTAACACCAAAAATAGTTTTAACCCTCTCTAAAAACCCTACTAATGACCCAATGTAAAATATATTGGTATAAATTTATAAAATTTTATTTTTATGGTTAGTAAATTGATTGTATTTTTTATTCAAATCTCTCAGGCACATCTAGGTGTGATCGGTTTGTCACATGAGTGAGTGGACCCTATAAGAAAGGCCTTATTTCTCAAAGATTTGTTGTAGCCTTCAAATTTGACCAAGTCAAAGTTGGTAAATGGATTAAATAAAAATATTTATACTTTTATTTTATTTTCATGGTGGTTTATGATCATTTTTTATCCCATAGGTGTGCTAAACTAATCATTTAAGACAACATATGGTTAACAGGCCTAATGGTGCAAATAGTGAGAAACCCAAGTATAAGTGAGAATGTGATTAGGGTTGTTTTATCATGGATTATGGATTAATAAAAGTGAATTAATAAATTTTTAAATACATAAAATACATTTTAATGTTGTATATAATTTTTTGAGGTCAGTGGATATGTTGAAAATGTTGCTCATAAGTTGACCTACCAAGTCTAAATGAGATAGTGAAGGTGTATGGTCATGAGATTGGTATAAAAGACCAATATTTCCATTCTAACATGTTATATTTATATATATTAATGGTATAATTATTTCATAGGATCATTAACATGAATTACGAGTCTTTTAAATTGGTCATATAAGTGTTGATGGTCAAAATCACCATTACTGATGTTCAAGATAGTCTGGTAGTTCTAGGTAAGCAAGTTGTAGTGATGAGTTTGAGACTCTATTCCATGATTTAAAGTATTTAATGGACATTATATATTTTTTGGTACTATAATTACCTATACATTATTTATATAATCTTTTAAGTTAGTATAATATGTTGAAACATTGGATCCAAAATGGGTTGATTGGTTTAGGTTTGAATGTGTATTGAAGACAACAAATTGGTCTACAAAACAAATAATTGACATTTGATCATAGGATATTTTTATTGTATGTTATTATGATTATTTTTTAGGACAAATTTAATTTATTTTAGGTTATTTATTTTTTTATTTTATGTGTCATAAGTTTAAGTTTCCATAACTATGTTTTGAGTCTAGTTGGTAGTTTTGAGTGGGCTACTTGCAAAGAAGGGTTTGAGTCCTTTTGCCCTGAGATGTTAAGTATAAATAATATATTTATTATTATAAGGTAATTTATATTATTTATATGTTATTTTTTCCATGATTTTTTGGAAAACTTGTGTTTATTCTTTAATTGTTGAAGACAAACTTTTAGGTATGCACATGCCTAATTATGAACAATACTAATGGCATGCTTCAAGTGGTAGTTGGATATAAAATGTGGTATGGAGACTAGATGAGATTATAATAGGTATATTTTAATGTAATATGATTTTTTAATTCTATTAAATGTTTTTTAATGTGTTCCAATGAGGATAAAGTGTAATGTGTCCTTGAGTAGACCTAATGGGATTAAGTCTCCATGAGACCTAAAGATGAGATTTGACCTAACTGAGGAAAGATAGATCTAAAGGGACTCAAAGAAAATTTTATACATTTCTATTATATGTCCCAATATATTTTACATTTATATCTTAAGAATGTGATAATGCTTGGGTGATCAAGAAGGATATGAACAAAAGACTTATACAAATACAAGGTAGTTTTAAGCCTATTTGTGTAGATAGCAAGTGAATATAATAGAACATTGGTAAGTAGAATAAGGTATTGTATAACATGATATAATTATATAATAACTATGATGAGTTATTGAGATATTTTATATGCATGAAATTCAAGGTCATATGACCTAATCCAGTCTAGAGGACTATTTGAGCAAAGAATCCTAAAAGGCAATTTGAGAGAGATATAAGTGTGTGAAGAGAAGAAGAAGGAGACCATTGTATACACATAGTATTTTAAAATTTTATCAAATAATTATTCTTTACATCTTTTAGGATGCCATCAAGACTCAATCTTTTTGAGTGCATGCCTTAAAGGGTACAATAGGAAAGGGGTAGGTAGACCATTGGTGCTTTGCAAGATTGTTGTCCCTTATTTACACATATTACTAGTACAACCAACTCATAAAAAACATTACCTAAGATATTGATTATTGTTTTCAAACTCCTCCATTATTTTCCACTTTCCATCCCTATCTTACTCACCTTAATCCATTTGTGTAAATCATCTATGCTAGGTCAACTAGGTAAACCTTGTAAATTTTTAGGTTATTTGCACTTAGGAATTAGGTTAGCCTTTAGATGACCTATCTTGGGACCTAGTGAATAATTATATAAAATTGTGCTAGGTCAATTGGGTTGAACCTATCAGCTAGGATTTTCACTTATTTATTTATTATATTAATTTTATTCTAAATGAGATAGATTAGGATTCAGTAACATCACCCAATGGAGTCTAGATAATTATGAAAATATAAAACAAATTGGTATTAATATTGATTAACCAAATTAGTCCATAAAATAAATCCAATCTCAAATTTGATAAATATCTAGACTTGAAATCTAGATAGATGCATAGAATAACTTAGAAAAACATGTTCATTTAAAATATTAAACATTAATATAAATAAAATTGATAAGATAACACTTAGATATATTCAGTCATCTTAGCTAATATAAAAACTAAGATTTTAAAATTAGAGACCTATGATAAAAGCTCAACATCAATCTAGATCTCCACTTAGGCTTAAGAAATAACTCCTAGCCTAAAATTGGATTGATTAATTTCACACTAAATATGAACATGGGATATTTAGATTAAAATGGCCCTCATTTGATATTTTAAAAATGGGGTATGCTAGACACAACATGATATACATAATGATTTTGATGAATATAGCAAATGCATCCAAAGGATTTGAATGAAACAAAGAATACTCTCTTTGGAGCATTATAATTCCACTTAAGGTAAGATTTGCATCAATTTATAAAACATCATCAATTATACCTAGAAAAAATGCATTCAATGTGTTAATAGGATGTCTTTAGATACATAATATTAGAGTAGTGACATATTTAGTACATATATGTGTGATTTATATACATATTAATAAAGTGGTTATAATTATAGGTGTTATATATGATTATCCTATTCAAGCACAAACCTTCCCTTGAAAATATTATTCACAATGAGTTATATAACCTATATAGGTTCATTATACATAATAAATTAAAAAAAATGATTTAATCCCCTAGGATACTCATACTTTAGAATCTATTACATCATAGGTCTATCTTGGTTTAAAAGGCATCAAAATGCATCTTAAGCAAGTTTTCTAGGTTGATATGTGTATTCCACAACAAACACAAACTCATAATATGTAAAAAAATTCATAGAATACTATGGTTATTAGAGATACATAACATACATAGGATCATAAGGTCTATAGTGACCATGATAGACATGATATATCATTAGATCATTTCTCAAAAGTCAATATAGATACATGTGTTACTACTCACCCATAATAGGTATCATTCCACCATAATCGACCCAGGACCTACATCATAGCATCCCCTTAACATGATCATTGTTTAATATAATTAATAACTTAGATCTATAAAAAAATTAGAAAAAGATCCATATAATTGAAAAATACAAAATGTTAAAAATATGAACAAAATAAACATTAGGACATATGTGTGACATGCATTATTAGTTTACATAATTTGTTTATGATTAATCACATATGTTAGAGTACATTCCATTTTTTTAATGCATGCATTTAATAATACATTTCATAATATACATGAGTGATATTTAGGACATATATATTATCTATGGCATGGATCTTTAGATGTTGTAAATTCCTACACCCAAGACCTACCTTTCATACATTGCGGGGAACGCTTACACTAGAGGAGTCTTGGAATATATTTATAAAGGTTAAATATTGACATGACCATTTACATTTATCATATTGATCTATTTACATTGATTAAACATGACTTGATATTACTCATATTTATTAGACTTATATTTATGTTGATAATATATTTTTCTATATGCAATGATCACATACATTGATTGAGTAGATTAGTATTTATTTTTATATGCATTGTTAATTTTTATTTGTGTTATAAGTTGTGATACTTAATTATTAATTACATTGTGTGACTCTTTATTTGTTTAATTCTCACTTTGTGTGAAATTAGGTGTTGACTATAAGATTCCTTTATTTTTAACTCTTTTTATGTGTGGCTTTACTTTGCATGTTCATTGTGAAATTTTGTTTGTGTATTACTTAATCTATATGAAATTAAGAATACATTGTGTGACTCTTTACCTTATTTTACATTATGTATTATCATTCATGATTCAATAATTAATTATGTGTCATGGCTATGAAATTGTGTGTGACTCTATTTTCTTTGTGTGGATACATCTAGGATTGTATGTTGATCTTGTGATGCCATGATCCATATCACACATTATTCTTCTTATTTAAAATTCTAGGATACATGTCATACATATTATATAAATTTATTACTCATTTTTTCTATGCCCATTTTTTTTTAAATTGTTATCATAGGTTCTTGGGTTTCACCATAACATGCTAATTATGGTGATATGTTGTGTAAAATGACATAATGATCTTGAAAAAGGATTTAATCAAGAATTTGAATCCATATTCAAGGTTTATCATAGATAATTACACTAGTTTAAAGGTTAAATGCATGATGGTAACCAATTACATATAAAAATTGATGCATTAGATCAATATAATGAATGAAATAATAATCAAAACATAGGAAACTCTATGATTATATTAATAAAATAAAAATACATATATTAAATATTAAAATATATAATAATAGGGATAACATGAAGAAAAACCTTACATATAAAAGTCTAATTTTATCATTACTCTATGCAAAAATTTCTAAGAATAACATTCACCATTCTATTACTTGCATGTCAAAATCAACATAAATGTCAACCCTTATATTAAATTCATCAAAAAAAATTATAGTCATTAATTACCATGGTTTTAAATGTTGGATTTACCATGCTAAAAATATATATCCATATCACATTTGGTGGAATATTAACCAACATGGATATTCCTGTAACAACTCCTAAGAACACGTAGATATAATACAACTAAAATTACCATAGGATGTTCTCATACATACAACTAGTTTTACATTTACCATTCATTTATAACACTTTATCAAACTTAAAATTTTTTCTTGTCACAAGACAATGTCAAAGAGGGAAGTATTCCAAATACTAATAAAGTAATCAAAATATATAAGTGTATATGATTCATAGACTTCACTCAATGTGTCAGTAAATTGGTTTTCACCCTTTATGCACTACATAGCCTCCCCTTTAGGTTTTCAACTAAGTAACATGATACTCTACCACCCTTATGGGTTTTCATTAGACTAGATCTATGTAGTACTAGACAAACTGATAAATACAAAATAAATGGAACAAAATTGCAAAATTGCTAAACCTACACAAGCATAATATGGATGGTAGAGGCATCTTCATTCATTGGAGAATCTATCATAGTTGACTAGGTGGAATGATTTGAGGATCATATATAATTGGTGTAATGATTAAGTAAATGAGATGAAAATCATCCCTATAATATTTATAATTAAGTAAAACATCTAGAGAACTTTGAAAAAGACTATGTAAGGGAATTTGATTTTCCATCAACTGGTGAATATTGGTGTTAACTATCTTGAGTAAATCAGACTTCACCATGTGAAATTTGGTGGTGATTTCACCATGGAGATGAACCAAATTATCAAAATGTTATTATGCCTACACATTAGAGAAAGAGATAAACAACATTTAGTTCTACTAGGTCTACATATTTTGCATGACAATATCCATCACACTAAGTGAGGTCTACAATGCAATATCCATGGCAATAGGAGTGGTATTTGGTGTGATGAGAGAAATGTATGTGAATGAATTCATGGTAAATTTAGGATATATAGTGGTCTAAACTATCTCAAAACACTTCTTACTGTTGAGTATGTAGAGTGTAATGTGTGTATCCTAAGTGCAAGTAGTATCAATAGTGGTCTGGTACTCGAATAACAACTTGTAAAAGACCATAGTTTAAAATTTTATGGATTTCCCCTTTCATATGATGCTTGATTCATTAAAGGTATACCAATCAGTGGTGATTTTGTTAATTTGGATAGAATATTGTTCCTTGTTTAGGAGTGATGGATCTATAGTTATTTGGGTGTACAAATTGAGAAAGGTGTCCTCGATAGTCTTCTTTGAAATGTGCATCTATTCTATGATAGTAAAATTTATATCTTTAAGCTCCTTAACCTATTGATACAATTCAACCTCCTTCTACAAAATTGACTATTGAAACATAGTATAACCTTCAATATTATTAGAGAATGTTGGTTGAGAAACATCCAAGGATGCTTCGGTAGTGGAAAGAGTCAATCCAAGGTGTGTGACATATATACTCATAGGTGTCATACATGATGGAGTGATGAGTAGAGAAAAAATATTACATCAATTATAAGTGGCTAACACATCCCATAGACAAATGTTAGATAAGCTCGATGAAGTAATATCATCTTGAAAAGAAACCAAAGTGTATCATAGTTATGGTTAGAGTGGTTCATGAGATGGATGCATGTAATCAAACTTGAGGGATTTGTTGTATATTGATCATTAATAAAGACAAATTGAGATTTCTCTATGATTTTCTTATCAGCATCCCCATGTACCTGCTTGATATCATCATCTTGCACCTTATTGGCCTCCTCTTCCTATGCTCTCTTATGTGCATCTTCTTGCCATTTTACTGATGTCCATTACCTGTGCCTTATATCATGCTTGGTCCTTATCCTGATTCTACATTTTATTTTGTACAATATAATTATTCTTCATCTCCTTAATAGCTTCCTTTTATTTTCACTCTTCTTCCAATTCACCATACTTATGATTTTAATCAACTTCATGTTATGATTGGTGAGCTTGTTTTGTAATTGTGACTTCCTATTACGGTTTTATCTTATTTTCTTCCACTTATTTTTGATGGTGTGCCTCAAAATTGATGGCTTGATTGTGAGTCACTTATTCCTTATCCTAGAATTATAATTCTTCCCATTCCTAATATACTACTTCTTCCTTTTATTTTTCCTCATTCTTATCCTTTTGATTTTATTATTGGTGTATGTAACACTCAACGACTCTTTGTGCTTCTTCATGTGTAGCTTTTTATTCCTTGCAAGTATGAGTGTCTAATGTGACTTATTTTGTGTCACTCATGGCATCCTTAGATTGGGATGGAGAATATATAAGGATATTTTTTTGTAGTTTTTATTGAAACACCTACACCTTATGAACAATGCATCTTGTGGGTTTGGGTGATGGAACTTCATGCACATGTGATTCTTCCATCAGAGGTTATCTAATGGTGTGCATAGGAATAGGTGAGGTTTTAGCCCCATATTATCAATGGATTTATGGAGTCCATCTACATCAAAATAGTGGTATTGTGGGACTAGTTTTTGTGGCTCCTAACTTTGATAGACTCATAGTGGATCCTCCTCACTCAAACATTTGGAAATTTTACTATAATTTAGCTTCTTCAACCATTATATTGATGATGATATAGGTTAAGCATGGAGGTAACTATATCCAAATATTTTGGGCACTTTTTTTGGCACCTATATGGTGCATACTAATTTACAAAATAAATATTCTTTTTCTTCATCCTTCTCATAGAGGTCTCTAGCCATATATCAGCCATCATCATCTTGTAGACCTATTAACCATCAATGCCTAGAAGTGGAAAATCATAAATATTAGAAATTTTAGGAATGATTGGATCATACAACCATATGAGCTAGCTACAAGTCTTCCACATTGGAAGAGATGGAGATCTTATGCCTTTGAGCACCTTGCACTTCCTATAATCTCAAATTGGAGTAACTATTGTTGAAGGCTACATAGTTGTAGTCATAATATCTATAACAGATGGTGGTACTATTTATAATGGGGTATATTTAATTATTATAATTTCCTTTTGATTATCCACCTTAGTTTTCACCATTTTCATGTTGATAAAGTATGGGAGAGGCAAACCTAAAACCTTAGGTAGTTCAAGGATCAAATAACAATGCCCGTCAACATATTTATGACAATTACATGTTATCTCATGTACTACATGAAATTGGGTGGTATATGTGGGTTAGCTATGATAAGATTGACTAACTCATCCCATTAATTGATTAACTTGGATTCATGCCCAAAGTATGTGATCTCATGGGTTTATGTGAGATTTTATAATTAGACATTCGACCAATAGTTAATATTATGGTAAACTTTACCCTTAGGAGACTTCCATTTCATAAACACCAATAATAACACCAAAAATTGGTATTAGAAGGTTTATTTTGAAGTCAACAAGACTTTATCAATGTTAAAAGTGAGTTCACTAACCAATAATTCCATCTAGTTGAATTCTTAACTGTGATGGATCATCTGATGGGAAATGTCGATGAACCCTTTTGGAGCTTGTTTGGAATCCTTGGTTATCTTCAAAAATGTACAAGAAATGCATTCAAAATAAATGCACTTTGACACATCTTTAGTTTATTTGAGTGGGATTAATCTATAAATACAAGATTAATTTTTCCATATCTCTAGAAGAATGCGTGTCATTCATGATTTGTAGTGCACAATTGACATCCCTCTTGTAGGCAATCCTATCTCCATTGCCATCATAATAGTATTAATGTGGATGATTATGTTTTGGTAATGATAAATATTTACCTCATTGTATTATCCTAATAAAACATCCATTACATCACTAAGTTTCTCAAAAGTGGGTAAATGGGTCAAATTCTCTACATCTATTTTACAGAGCCTATGTGGATACATTAATGCAACTAGTTACACTCCTACTATGTATGGGATAAACATACAAAACTCTAAATTACAAGAAAACTCATAACCATTTAGATCTATGAATTAAATTTGGTGTAATGCCACAGTAATTCAAATATCTTCCTTCTATGCTTTTGTAAACCCTTTGATTAGCTAGGAGTGATCAAACCCATCTATTACACATATTTATCTAAAACAAATTCATGGAGGCTATAAATCATAGATTAGAAATCACCTAGAATTTGGATAACACTTCAATATGCTTAGTAATGGATATGAATTTAGTTTCATAAGTGATCAATTTATAATGTCTCACACCATCTTCAATGTTTTACTATCTTGATGAGTTATGCTATCACTCAATCCTTTAGATGTGAGATTCAAATGGATCGGATACATTATACTAATGTGGCATTCATTTGGATGATGTGACATTTTATTTCCATGGTGGTTGATATTTATTGACCTACTTCATTAATGAGGCTTTAGTTTTACATTACTTATTCTATTCCTAACATAGACCCATCATTTTTCAATGAGATTGTCAACCTCCCACCCCATAATTAATTATTAAATGCAATAACTTAAACGTTAAGCTTCACTATCTACTCTAGATTTATATGCACATTTATTTTCTAGACTTAATTGATGTTTGTAAACCATACTCATTTAGCCACATTCTTTAATTTATTTGTAGTAATGGAACATTTGAATGCTTCATGGATCCTTCTAGTCACAGAATATACACACACACACATTAATCCACATGTTATAAAATAAACATGTAAAACTCAAATTATCTTGACACAACACATTATAAACCTTACTATGATCTATTTGGTGTCATATAACATGGTTATTCCATATTTTTATGAATTAATGGTCATAATAATTCAACATACAACCATTTACCCACCTAGGATAAACATTTTTCTACAAATCTCATAGGACCATAGTTATAGGTTGTAAAATTTCATGGATGGTGTAATGACCCTTCCAAAAAATGTTAAGTTTTATAGGGAAATATTTGAACCTACTATCATATAGAGTAACAAGTTAATTGACATGGGATTCTTTTATTCACATGTTTTTATCATGATATGCCTTCTATATAGGCTTGTTTATCTCTTGGGCCCATACTAATATGTATCTTGCTTCATCTATGTGATTCAATTCTAGTAACCTATAATTCAATGACTCTAAATGACCCATGTGTAATACATTAGTGACCCATATACTGGGAAGTACATATTATATGGGCATCATAACTTTAATCCCATAGACAAAATAGAGCATTGAAAACCCTATCACACATTTATAATGTGATTAATAATCACAAATGATAATGGTAAGTCTATCCTCCCAATCATCTCACTACACATCACATATTTTATTAAGCATCTTATCGATCACCTTGTTTGTAGCTTTGGTTTGGCCATTTTATTGTGGATGATAACTAGTGATTTTATGATACAATATGAGGAACATATTTGTAAGGGTTATGATGGTTTTATTTATAAATTTAATTCCTCTATCACTTACCAATTTAAGAGGATTGTCAAACCTAGTAATGTTATTTTTATATAATTACATAGCTATGTTCTTTGCACCATAACTTGGAGTCATAATAGCTTCTATGCACTTGGTGAAGTAATACATCATAGTGATTATTTACATTTCCTTGTTTTATTTATTTATGGGATTAGTTGACTTGACAAAGTCAATTCTAAACTATTCAAAGGGTAGTTGTGCTAACATAGGATACAAAGGCATCTCATCCCACTGATGTGGATTTCCCATATTTTGGAAAACATATCATTGTTGTGAAAATCTCTATGTATCCTAAAATAGATAGGGCTACCAAATACTAATTTCTAAAATCTTCCTCATAGTTTCATCTCTAAAAAAATGGCCTCCTACAACTCCCTATTGTGTTTCATCCATGATTTTCACACACTCATGCTTTAGTGCCACTCCATGTTCAACTTCATCATTATGTATAGATTTCTAGGAATGTTCCCTATTTGAAAAATTATGTGATATCTTGTAGTTGTTATAGAATTGTAGTCACCCTAAATAAGTATACATTTGGTGACTTAGCTTAGATTTCCTTAGGCTCCTCACCATTAGTTAGTTTGTTGAGATGGTTTAGACTAACATTCTCTCATCCTAGTTTGATGTTAATATAGAATTGAAATTCTTGGAAAATCATCATCCAATGAGATATGCATCTACCAAACAATGACTTATTCACTAAGTATCATAGAGCTTGATGAGTAGTGAATAATTCAAATGGTGTAGCCAATAAGCAGTGCTTAAACTTTATTAGTGCGAACACTACCACCAATGCTTCTTACTAAGTTGCATAATTTTTCTCTATAGTCAATAATTTTCTACTTGTAAAATGGATTAGATGATCCAATACTCCCTCTCATGGATATGTGATTATTAATTCAACTATAGGCCCTAAAGTGTCCGCATACATATGAAAATGTTTACTCTAATCTAGGAAAATTGGGATTGGATCAGTCACTAGTCACTACTTTAAATAAATAAATGTGACATGACAATCAGTTGTGTATACAAAGTGGACTCTTTTTCATAGCAGATTATATAAGGAGGCTGATATAATGGCATACTCATTAATAAATTTATGGGATTAATAATTGTGTTTAAGGATGATAACAACATTCCTATGGAAGAGGCCGCATCTGTAGAAGAAAAGAAAGAGGTAGGAAAAAAATCAAAAGACCAAAAGAAAAAAGATGAGAAAAAGAACAATATAAAGAATATGGAGACGAGAAGTGTCAAGGAAAAATTTATTGGTCTTCCTAGGCAAAAAGAAGGAAGAGGAACTGATCCGTAACCCAGGATAAAATTGGATATAGAGACGAGAAGTGTCAAGGTGAAATCTATTGGTCTTCCTAGGTAAAAAGAAGGAAGAGGAACCGATCCACAACCCAAGATAAAACTGGATGTTGGCTCTCCAGATAAACCTAGGAAAAAATCTACAAAGAAGAACAGAGAGATGGAAAGCAAATAGAATATTACAGATGGTAGGTAGACAATTTTTATCTAGGGAAAAATAAGGATTCACAGAGTAACAAGAGTGAAATTGTTAAAGGGAAATATAAAATCAAGCCCCCTAGTGTCAAGATTCAGAATGTTGATGAGGATATAGAGTGGGAGAGAAATGATAAGTCTAGGGAGGAAAGCTTGGAGGAAGAGGGAGGAACAAAAATCAGGAATTCAAGTTCCAATGAGGAAGAAGTTCAAGAGAAGAATGAGAAAGGAGTCAACATAGAGGAGAAGTCTGAAAATAGTGAACATGACTCTGAGGAAAACCAACAAGTGTTTGAGGATGATAAAGCCCTAGATGACCCTGTTGAGGACCCTATTTCGATAAATGAGAGGGAAAACACAGTTCAGGCTGACAACCAAGAAATGGACTTGGGAGTTCAAGCTAAAACTAAGGAGCAGAATCAAAGGGGAAGAGAGGACCACATTGAAGAAGGTGGGAACAGTCTTAATAAGAACACAAAAGAGTGGAGTGATAAAAGGTAGAATGATGGAAGGCATACACCTATGAGATGGGTTAATTTCAACGTAGAGGCTATCCTCCAACTCGATTCATGGATGTTTAAGGATATAATGGATCTCAAAAGGAAAATGGAAATAATGGAAGACAACTAGAAGGTAGTTTGGAACAAAATCAATAACATGGAAAAATAGATGAGAGACATCCTCATCAAGCTCAAAGACTATGAGAACAACCTAAGGGAACTCATCAAGGAGAGCAGAATGAAAATGGAGGAAGTTACATCTAACATATGTGCTGCAGCTGTTAATATTGGAAAAGGAGATAATGAGGAGATCAAATCCTTGGAGGGGCCTAGTAAGAGGATGAGACAGAGCTCAAGAAAGAAAGCTATGCAAGAGGGACCCATGTTGGTGGCTACTGCCATTCAAGATACTACTGTGAAAGGTAAGGAAGCAGTGAAAATGATTTTAGAACTAGAAGAATAGACTGGTTCTTCTACTTGGTAGTGTTATTTGGTCTTGTTTCCTAGTTTTTTGTAATCTTTTGACTATGGTGTAGCCAGGTCTATGTTAAACCTGGGTCATGACTTGTGGTCTTTCCGGTGGTTTCAAGTCCATAAAAAACCTATTTTTGTTACTTCTTTGTAGAAGGTTTTAGGTTTTGCCTGTGGTCATAAATGCTTCATCTTTCTATCTTTGTTTCAAGGTTTCGGGGTCCCTTCAAAGCTTGTTTTTACCTTAATCTAAAACAATTGTGTCCAAGAAAATATCACACTTTTGTTGAAGTCTTGGGTGGTGGCATGCTCACAATGACTATGATCTTAGCCTAGTCTACCAGGATTCCTTTACTACACACTACATGACCCAATAAAACACCAAAAGGTGTGAAAAATAGGCATTTATTAACATTTATCATAATTTTTAGCACTCTACATATTTTTAAAATTAACCTTAGTTTCAATAAATGTTCTCTAAATAAAGATAACACTGCCTAGTCATCCAAGTATACTTCCAAGAAGTCACGAATGAAATATTTGAACATAGTCAACATAAATTTGGAGAACACTACAGGTGCATTTTTGAGTTGAAATGGCATGACCTTAAGGGTGAACAAACCCCATTCTACTATGAATCTAGTCTTGGTCTTATCCTCTTCTATGATGGGTATCTCATGATAAACACTAAATACATCTATGAATTAGAACACTTCATGCCCTGCAATACCCTCTAAAATTTCATCCATAAAAGGAATGAAAAATGGATCATTAACACAATAATTTTTTAGGATGAGGTAGTCTCCATAGATATGTATCTCTCTAGTATTATTTGGATACACTACCATAGGGATAACTCAGTCAACTTTCTCAACCAAAAAGATAATCCCTTCCTTCAACATGAGATCAACTTTAACTTTCACTTCCATCTTCATATTCAGGTTCAACCTATATGATCTATCCTTGATTGATTATGTGCACTCCTTTAACTCTATGTGTATCTCCCCCAAATAAGGATAAACACATTTCAATTCTATGTAAGTTATAGGAAAGACATCCTAATAGCATCAGAGTAATTAAAAAAACTGTGAGATGTCTTCCTAGATCTAATAGTCTCTAACATGAACCATTTTAGGCCCATCTTCTATACCAATATTTTATATGTGTTACTTTAATGGATCTTGTTATATCATGTGTTCTTATTTAGGAATGAATTCATGTACTATCCATTCTCCTTTGCATTTTTGGAACTATGTCATAGATTTTCCTCTTATATTTCATCTATGACTAGCTCTAGTAAAGGTTCTAACTTTGTTTTTGGTATAAAAAGATCCCTCATATCCATGTAATCATGACTTTCCATCTCACAATATTGCTCATATTCCTTCTATATCCTATGGTAGGGCTAAATCCATGGTTGGTCCTCTCCTAGGCCAATTTTTTAAATCTTCAGGATCTGAGTTGGGTTTTTCACTACTACTTCATATGAACCAAGTTCCCATGGAACTAGTAAATATTTAACTCTGGTGTGGCATAAAAAAGTTTACATTTTGTGTAAAATGAATTATATCTAAGGATTATCACTTTCATAAATTAATGTTTATATAAAGTTGGCTTTGGATATGGGCCCAATGCTTTGTTTCTCTTTATTTATCCTAATGGATGTACCATATTATAAGGAAAACACCTAGGGTAATGATAAAACTATGTGGCCAAAAGTTAGGATAAATACCTTCTAACATTCATACGTCAATACACCTATACACATGTAATTTTGGGCATTCTCCCTTTTAATAGATAGGTCAATCTCTTTTGATAGTCTCAAACAACTATAATTGAGCTATGAGCAACCCACATGCTTCTTCCCATGTTAACTGAGACTCCCTATGGATGGCCCACCAGTTCTCTTCAATCCCCTTGATCTCATAGTCAAGATCACTCACCATATAGGTCTCATGGGGTACATGTTGAAATCACCTGATGAATTCACCAACATATTCCATGGAAAAATATTGGGGTATCATTCATTCAATCATAAAGACCATTTTTAATAGTTTCACCTCATTATCTCCTTTAACCCAATCGAGTACATGGGTGTTGGAGTCTCCACTAATTGAATAATTTCTATCCCATGGAAGAATACCCTCTAGATTTGGTTCTATGTAGTCTTGCTCAGTAAAACACATTTGATATATAAAATTTATATTAGATTGTGTTTAAGATATTACCATCATTGATTACACATCCTATTCAAACTTCTAAGGGATATCTAGGGTATTCAAACCCATGTTTTCCAAGATTTATTTTGTGATAAGAATAAGAGTCTAGAGAATAGTGGCCTTATAGAGAAAATTTTACTCAATTGTTCATAGATCCTTCTACTTATATTTAATTACAACCTTCATCCAATTAACATTGGCACCATCATAAAGTGAGTATATATCTTTTGGAATGATATAAGGCTTAGACTGAGTCTTGACCAAGGGAATGATAATGATCTTGTCATCTTAATGGGACTCCAATTGATTCATCACTATTTTAATATTAATATACCCATCATATTCCCACTTCTTACCTATCTGAGTAGGGTAGTGAGTATCATTTGTTTTGATATCAATCACTTCAAGATCACCTTGTAGGATGACTTTTATGACTTTGATTTTGACATATTCTTAGTGACCAATAGGTTTAAGCCTACCATACTCTACAATGTTGATCATGATAGGGCTATAAATTAATGTAGGTATTCTCAAGGCTATCCAAGTGGATCTGGGGATCATATTTATAGTGCTTCCAAAGTCAAATATAGTGTTCGATATTTCATATTTGACTAATTATATACCCATCCTTGCATCAATTTCTTAAGGTTTATTAGTCTTGAAAAACCAAACTAACTTATCCATCCACTACTGACCTTTCTATGCATATTCTAGTAGGTTATGGAGAAGGATCATGATTTTTTGGGAGATATCCTCATTACATAACATACTAAGGAATATCATCAAATCCATCAATGTAATTATAACTCCATCCTCTCCTAGTATACACACTATCTACCCATATATCTATATATCAAGAGTGGCATCACCCCCTTAATTTGTCCTTTGTGACTATATTGTCTTCAAAATCTATGTAGATTCTTACATCATGCCCTTTTCAATAGTAAGTTTGGGGTATCAGTCTAGCTATGAATTTTTAATACCCAAATCTTTAGGCATTTTCAATGGAGGTAATCCCTATTCTAGATGTTATTGTCTAGTTACTGCCTATAATGTGGCATCCTCCCTTAGTTATGCATGAATCATTTTAACATTTCTAATAGGTATCTCCCTCTATTGTCTTTATAAAACTAGGAAATATTTTATATTGTGCTACTCTATCATCCTATAGTATACACATTAAGGTTGTCTCTAAGGATTTGTAGGATAATTTATCTACACAAGGTCTAGTATTCCATAGAGATAATAAAAATTGTGTGGTCTATGCCTATTTTGACTTGATCTTCCTATGCACTACCTTTGTATCCTCCATTTTCCCCCTAAAATCCCCATCCACCTTGGTGTTTTTATTTCCAAAAATTTATAGTATTCTTAGATGCATTCCATCCTTGATGTTATGGATATTAATTAAATATATCTACTTGAGATTATGATGGGTTAAGGCCCATCTTGATTATTACGCTTAAACAATCACAAGATTCCATGGATATTGATATGGGTAGGTTACAGTTGATTGTGGAAATTTTTGCATAGTAATATTCTAATTATTCATAGGATGTAGGGGACTTGCCAATGTTTGAGGTTGATATTATGATTTAGGTACCCAAGGTGTCATCATTTTATTCTAACTTGGTATGTTACTCCTTTATTTATGAGTAGTCTATGTTTTAGGTATAGTTTTTTGCACAATAACCATAAATATATTCCTAGTTATATCTTCCTTAAATTATTACAGTGAAATGAAATCCTTATCATCATGTGTACGTGACTTGCATAATTTACAATACATGTTCTATGGAGTCTTCACATACTATTATAAAATATGACACTATGAGGTTACATGCCCTATCACTTTGCATATGTCATAGAACCCTATCTTAACCTAGGTGCAATCATTTCTATGATGTCATTATTGTCTACATTCTATGAACCATATATCTAACTTGGGTTCTCAACCCTTCCTTGAAACTGATCCAATCTACTTAAAATAGTTTGAAATGTATTTTCTACGTTGGATGATGGTATAGTTACATCACCATACTCTTTAATATTCTCTACCCAAATCATAATGGATCTATCATTGGATTGATCTCCAAATTGAGTTTGAGCCATGGAAAATCTGATGCTTGGTCATAAACCTTCTACAAACTAAGTGGATTTATATTTATCTTCCAAAATAAATTCTACCTTATTCATGATGTCCAAAAATTTGTGATCATAGTCACCAATAGTCTCTCAAGGTCCTTGTTATATATATCCTTCAAATCATGGATTATTTGGCTTGAAATATTCTTAACCTTAAAATCTATGATGATCTAGTTATTAAAATAATCTAAGGATTCTCTACATCTATTTAAAAAAAATATGAACTCTAGTTTACATCCACCCAAAACACCAATCAATTCAAACTCCTTGATATTATCATTAGTGATTAATTTTACTTGCCATTTCATGTCATATGTAAATAAGTACTATTCAAGGTCCACAAACCCATTGTAGGGATCTAGGTGTATAAAAGAACCCAATTATGATACCATAATAGGGTTTCCTAAATATATCATAATTGATTATGTTTCTACCAGTGTCAAGGATGATTATGGTTTTAGAGACTTGTACACACTTGGGGATGTCTCTTGATTTGGTGGAAGTTGTGATGTCTCCTCTAGTTCTATGGATGTGAAGGTTGTAGATATATCTTCATAATTTTATTATTATTATTCTAAGATATAAAGTTGTGTAATGAAATACTTATCCTTGAAAAGGATTAGAGGATATATCTCTATAGCAAGCAATGTTATGATGCTCTTCTTTTGTTGGTCTGATAAATTCTATGCAACTTCATGATATGTAAACTTTTGTACTTTTAGATTTTTTTTTGAACTTATTATGTAATTGGTCCTTTCCAAGTGTCATCATCTAAATTCATAGGAAAATTAATATGATTTGGAAAAAATATTTACTTGGGGATGTGTGCTTTCTTGGGAGATGATCCTTAACTCCAAATATGTATCTCTCAAAACTTGACCCTATAGTATGTTTGTGATTATAATGTGATACTTGATGTTCTTTATAGAATAACCCTTATATAAACTATAAATTTTTTTAATATATTCTAATTATATACTAGTACCTTCTTATTTTAACCATGATAAACCCTCATTGCTTCCTCTCCCTTTATCTCTACTTGTCCTAGGCTCCTCATTCTATTTTCCTTCACCATACCCTTCTCCTTGTCATCTTTTCTCATCCAAATTATCAATGCCAATACTTCTCTTTATATTCATAGTTTCCTAAATCACACTCTATCTCTTCCATCTAATATATTATTTCAACTCTCTTTCTAACTCCAAAGTCTTTTTCTTATCCTTCTCTTCTATATTTTCCATGCTAGACTCAAGTTTAATCTTTGTCTTTTCATCTTTGATTCATTCTCCCCTATATCACACACACCCCCATATAACTAAATCAAATACTCCATATTAGTAGGAGTGGGAACCATGGAAATATCAATAGCTAATATTTTGATCAGTATTGGGAGTCTCTACATAAATTTTCCTTTAATTCCTCTTAGAATTAGATCCTTCACTACATCAAAGGAGAAATCTCCTTCCACTACAAACTCAATGATATATCTATTAATAATGGTAGATATCCATGATCAATTACATGAGTATAATTTATCTCTATATTATAAACTATTCTATATTTTCCTTGGTCCACATAATGGTGTCATTTTCTTATGGTTAGAAACATTTATATTCAATTTGAGCCAACCAATCAGCTAGCAAGCTTGATAATTCACACTAGAATATCTCATAAATTTCACCATAGAGGTGTTATTGTATAATCTCCCTTGAGGTACACCCAATTATTCAGCCTTATTTATCTATGAATTCAAAAAAATTATGGTCTAACTATCTCTCCACCTATCTTTTGATCGGTAACCATCACAACATATCCATGCTCACCATACCATTATTAGTAGAATTTATTAGGTTTCACCATAACATTCTACTTATGGTGATAAGATGTGTAAAATTACATAAGGATCTTGTAAAAATATTTAATCAAGGTTTATCATAGAGAATTAAACTAGTTTAAAGGTTTAACATAGGATGGGAAATAATTACATATAAATAAATTGATGCATATGAGGAATTTAATGAAGGAAATAGTCATCAAAACATAAGAAACTATATTATTATACCAATAAAGAACACAAATACTTAGAGTTCATATTAAAATATCTAATACCATGGATAATAGAAATAAAAAACCTATATATTGATGTGTAATTATATCAATACTCTATGTGAAACTTTCTGAGACTAACATTCACCATTCTATTACTCACATACATGTTAAAAACAACATAAATGTCAACCCTTGTATTACATTCATTACAAATAATTATAGGCATTAATTCCTAGAGTTGTAAATTATAGATTTAACATATTAAAAATAGATCTCCATATCCCAATTGGTGGAATCCTGACCAACATGGAGATGCCAATTAAAAATCTTAACAACATGAAAATATAATACAACTAGAATTAACATAGGATCTTCTCATATATATAATAGGTTTTATAGTTACCATTTACCTCTAAAATATGTACGCCATTACTATATTAATATTGACATGACACTTGTATGCCTAGGATGCATGTTTTATATATTTTCAAATGATATAATCTTACTATGATGATATAATATAATCATGTTAGTACATGTTTTAAATTCTTACATATTTTTATATATAACATGATGTTTACAAATATTTTATTTTGAGATGAGTAATTTGTAGGATACATACCTCACCTTAAAAGGGAGGCATACAAAGTGATCTGGTCTTAGAGACTAAGTCCTTTGCATATATTTATTTAGTATTTTGAATAGAAAATTTAGATTTTGGGAAATTATTATTATAAGTTTACTTAAATTTTGAAATATTTGACAATGATTGGGGGCATATGTAGGGAATATGTTATACATTTTATAGGATCATGAGTGAAATTTCATATATTATATGATATTATTACATAATTTATAGGACTAATTTTACACATGATATCATATTTTGAGCATATGTGGATATTTTTTAGATATGATAATTTTTTATAGGTTATCTGACTCAAATTACATAGGTTATTAGATATTTAGGGTATATGTAAGGAATTACACAAAATTATTGTGTAGGGCATATGTGAGGACTTGTACAAATCTATTTATTCATGATCTACTTAATTATTCTTAGATTATTAGATAAAATTATTATATATATATATATATATATATATATAGTAAATGATTTAAGATAACTTACTCAGATTCACAATTTTTTTGAACCTATGGTGGGTCCCATTCTATCAAAGAAAATATAATGAGTAGTGTGGTTAAGGTTCTATGTGACTTAAATTCAAATATATTCTCTAACTCTAATGAATATTTGGGCATATTTAAATTATCCTATGGTGGGTCCCATTCTATGGAAGAAAATATAATGAGTAGTGTGGTTAAGGTTCTATGTGACTTAACTTCAAATAGCTTCTCTAGCTCTAATGAATATTTGGGCATATTTAAATTATCCCATGGTTTTAACACCACCATATCTAAGGGAATAACCACCCTATTCTCCACTATCTCTAGAAGGAAACCTAGTTCACGTGCACAAAAGTGTATTCATTCCTTGTTATTTAAATTTAAAATATGTTCAATGTTTTAATTAAAATTCTATATCATAAGTGAAAATTAATTTCTACATGTTTCATTATAGGTTTTACATGTAGAAAGTGTATCATTAATCCCTACCTAAACACACCCACCACAATTATACTCAATTATCTCCATATTCCTTGCACTTCAGCATTTACATTACCAAAATAAAATGGGGGGAAATACGGACATTCATATTTGGTATTAGATACTTGAAAATACCATTTTTTACTAATATTTTTGTATACATGACTTGTGTACACATAACCAAATATTTATCACATTCTCTCCTAACCATTCTCTTATCTATCGGTCTGGCCTTACCAAATAGGTTTTAATAATAGACATGATTTCCATAATCACTACTTGAAAAACTTATTATATTATTCAGATTGTCTCCTGATACCATATCATTATTTCATGCTTTCTAGATGGTTATGGCCATAGTAAAATGGATCTAGTTACTAGATCCATTTTTCTTGGTTGGAATCATCTATTTACCCTTTAATAGATATTTATTCATATTTAAATTTTTGCAACAGTTCATCTTATTATTTTAATGATTTTGGATTCATGAGAGAAACATAAAAGAAATAAATTTATTTGAATGTGATCAAGTAATGTTCATATTTTAACAATTTAATACAATATTTTGAATTTATATATCATTTTGGCATGTGAAATAAATAAACAAGTACTAAATATCTAGGGGATAAAAGATAGCATATTTTATTTTTTATTATGCTCTATATTGTGAAAGTGATAAGGAATTGTCATAGGACCACCCAAAATATACTAACTTTACTCACTCTATATTTTGACTATTTTTTTATTTAAAAACATTGTGTCAATTAGGGATAGTAATGTCTATGCTTATACATGATCCTAATGCAAGTGTCTAATCAAGGATATATACATGAATGGTTTCAAATTTGTATTGATCCTGTGTTGTGACCTATATAGCTATTTTACATCATTGGATATGTCTTCATGTTTGCCAAATCTAGATAATAAATAGTCTTATTTAATTTGCATTTTACCTCTTGAAACATATAAAAATGGATTCATAATGTGATTTGAGGTAGCTAGAGTAACACCATTTTGTGGTTAAGTGTTTACTACATAGATAGGGCCTCAAAATCACATGTAGTTCTACATCTTATATATGTGTGTGGAATTACATCAGTGTGACTATATGCTCTTTCTATTAGTAACTATTTTTAAACGTGATTCAATAGTATATTTGACCTTATGAATGATTTATACATTTTATTTAGTGTTGTAGTGTGATTTGATAACTTAAAATAAAATAATACTTTCTAATTAGATAGTTGCCTTATCAAATTTTTAGGTATCTTAATTAGATTATAGCCTTTGTATATATAAGAACCTTTTAAAATTGAATTAAAACCAAGTGAAAAATTAAAATCCAACTATATAATAGGAAAATAGGGATAAAAAATGGTCACAAAGTGAAATATATGAAAAAGGATAAAAAGATAATCTTGGACAGTTGCATAAAATTTTGATACTAACATCAACACTAGTGTCTAGGCTAAACGAACGTTTCCAAAGGCTAAAAAAATTATAAAATATTCACAATAGTTAGGTATCATTAGAATACAATGGATTAAGATAATAAGCATAACACATAGGCCCAAGGGGTAGGTAAATCAAGTGAAAGAAGATGGAACCGAAGAGGTCCGTGAGAGATCATGTCACTAGATGTTTAATTCTTAGTGTAAAGGTATATACATATAATAATACTATAGATATTTGTACTTATACCAAAATGGGTGTCTAAATTTACCTACTTTAATCTAGTAATACAATAAAAAATGGAATTACTAGTTTAAAGGAAAATAAAAGGCATATTGTGGTGTGGACAACACAACTTGTCTTCACTTTAATTTGTAATCAATCCTTCATTTTAATATTACATATAACCAATAATATGACACAAAGTAAATCAACGCATGTAATTTTTCTTTGATAAATAATAAAAATTATCATAAAGAAAGAGCATGGATATAATACACCTTTGTATGTGTTGCATAGTAGATGATTCTGGAATTCTATAAACTAGATAAGAAGGCATGGGACTTGAAACCTCATTAATATTCTATACAAGAAAATGAGTGATCCTAAAATTGATAATTTTTTTTATACTATAGTGGTGTTATACTTGGATTAGGGAGAGTTGGGAGGTAATCATGCCCCCAACCTAGGATAGGAAGAGTGGTGCTTTAGACATCGAGAGTATCAATTCCTAACCATCACAACTCTAGTGCAAAAGGTATGTATATGTACAAATTGGTATAGGTTGAGTTATGTAATGAGTTTCACTCAAAAAATTAGTGAGAAAATATTATTTAATTCTTTAAATCACACTAAAAATTAATAACCAACCACTATAGATGGATAAGGCTTAATATGGTCCATAAAATTTTGATTGGGGTATTAATACATTGAGGTTTCAATACATGAAAGTTTGTGCTATGGTAACAATATATAAAAGAGTTTTGTAATATGAAATTGATTTGGATTTTTTAATATTTATCACACATTACATATCATATGAACATTGGATATGTCTCATGTTTAAACTATGTATAAAAAATGGTACCAATGTATAAAATATTTCCTTGACTATGAATATGAATCATATACTATGTGTTTTTTCTAATTTGGAAAAAAAATTTAGAGAACATGCTTCCAAAATATTATCATACCAAATATGGATAAAGTGAAAACTATATTCTATTATATAGAACATGTTTATAAGCATGCCCCTACTAAGATCCCCCCTTTTAGGAGGGGGTGATATAGTTTTTTTTGGTCATATCCTTATAAAAGGAAAACTAATAATGTGATAGATATAATTATCTCTATTTTTTTTTAAAAATATTGTGGATAATAATTTGTAACATTTTTTAGTAGTATTTGGAATCCAGTATAATATCTTTATAGTAAAAAATTTAGTGAATTTTGAAAAATCTTTAAAATTGTAAAATTTGGTATAATATGGAAGGTATTATTTTATATATCCCAACATAAATTATATTTTTGAATTTGGATAACTAGGGCTAAAGATATGCATGTTTGAAGTTTGTGTAGGAGTGATATATTAGATGCACTATAATATATATTTTTAATCATTTGCATTTTAAATTTTCTTGAAAAATGAGTTTTATGTTTTTGAGAATAACCATGCCATGTAGAAGATCCCCTCACTTGATGTGATTTTATGTGTTTAGGATTGCTTTAGCTAGCTAAGAATTCTCTAAGTTTGTAATTAGGATTTATTGTAATTTACAGGTAATTTTGAATTTTAGAAAAGTTTACACTTTTTGTGTTATTTTTGGGATTTTTTTAGGATAGAAAATTCTTAAATTGACATCTCGAATGCTTTCATTATTAACATGATGTTTGTGACTAGTTATAGATGATAACATTTGATGTTTATATCTAGTACAAGCATTAGTGTATGTTACTTCTATCCTATGTGAATGTTAGTAAACAATGTTAATGTCTTGTTATTTTTAGTATAATTAAATATCATTTATATATTTTTTCATTATAATAAAAATGATATTTAGTTTTTATTATCATTTTCTTTATTACACAAAGATATACATATTCAATAGTTTTAGCACATGAGATATTATTCTACCTTGGTAGATTTGGGTCTATATGCGACTGATTAGGCCATTATTGATTAGGTGGGGATAGGTCACATGGATATTTTAGGATAGATATCATATGATATCCACATCTTCATAGCCCTAGCTAAGAGGTGTAACACATATACATGTATGTTTTATCTTCCCACATGTGAGATGACTATCAGCCTAGATGATGTGTATCAAATTTGTTGGCTTTTTATTAGAGGAAAGAGAGTCCAAATTATTATATATGGTATCCAAGGCTATATTAAATGTTCTCATGTATATTTAATTAGTTAAAGGGATATTTATGTATATTTTAGAAGTATGATTTATTTTAATAGTATTATTAGAGGTGATGTTTCATTATTATGGAATTTTTATTTGTATTTTATTTTCATCATTTTAGGATATGGAGGGTGGTATTGTTGGTATTTCATAATGGATGTACTAGGTGGTGTGTCATATTGAGCTTTATCAAACTAGGTATTCATGGGGATGCATTGTACTAGCCCACTTATACATGTATCTTTATAGGTTTTAGTTGGAGAGACATGGTATAGGTATTAGAGATGTGACTTTATTACATGTTTGGGCTTATTAAAATATTACAATGGTATTCCCAATTGGTGTTCCCCTCCTTGTATTGGCTCATACACTTATGTGTATATGGTAGTGGGCATTTCCATATGCTAGACTTCATACCATGATGGGATATTATATAAATTTAGATAGGTTGGTTCTAGATTATATGTATGGCATATTTATAGGAATTTTATGAGATGGATTGAGGATATACATGAGTTGTAGAAGGTTCTTATTAGTATGTGGTTGGTTGATTAGTCTCCTAGTGTTTATGATTTTTTTAGTATTATCAAGTTTTTCAATAGTTTGGGATAGAGAAAATAGTTACCTCAACATTATATCCATGGCATTAGATGATATAGAGTTGTCATAGGCTACATGATATATTGGCACCTATTATTATATATAACCCCACATGTAGATGATGAGCAAGATCATTTGCTTCCCATAGCTACAAGAGATGATGTGGGATGTGCAGATGTCTATGCAATGGTGGGTTATAAACTAGTGGGAACTATTGTTTCATATTTTAGTTTCACCCAAAGGTGCCATTAATATGGCATAGGGTGGTGGAAAAAGAGAGATAGGTGGTGAGGTAAGTGAACGTGATATTTTAGGACCAACATTGGTGGATGAGGTATCCATTAGAGTCATGTGTGAGTACCATAGTTTTTATGTTTTACATTTGATTTTGTTATAATAGTAGATACATTATTTGGTTTCATATATGTCTCTAACTAATATCATATATCAAATGTCTATAGGTAACCAAGAGTGGGAAATGATGGTCGATTAGGTGATATAGGCCCTCCTCATAACATGTTGATGGATGTACTTAAATATGGATTTATTAAAAGAGTTGTTAACATTTCAAGTGTCCATGCACTATTATTTGATTGTGTTATGATAGTTGTGGTAACATATCATATTTTGGCCATTGAGCATGAGGAGCTACATATTGAGCTGTATAGGCATGACATCCCATAATAGATTTCCACTAAGATTATGTATATGATGATCGATCATTATGACACTTTATTATGGGATCATGAAGATATGGTGTGGCAGTTGGGTGATTTTGAGGAGAGAGTACATGTTCTATCACCTACATGTAAACCTCAATTAAATCCCATTGCATTTACATCAAGAGGTGATGGATTTATGGATGTTGATAGAAATTATAAGTACACACATAGGGATATTCCCATATCATATGATTGATATGATTATTTGTATAAACATTTATCAAATTTTATAAATGGAGTTACTCACACGGTTTTATTTGGTGTCTAATGGATTTTCATAATTTAATAATGTATGGGTCATTATATAGTTTTTAACTACATTTATTTTTGTAGTGTATGTTAGGATTTGGTAAATTATGGAACAAATATGTTTTATTTAAATTCAAGTATTATATTAGTAATAAATAAATTATTTTGTGAAATGAAATTCATATGGGTATAAGAATTCCTGACTATAATGAGCATGTGGAAGTAGGATTATTGACTTTGGTTTTGTAATCATATATAAAGCACTTTTAGAAATGTCCTATATATATATATAGGACATTTTTACAAATGTCGTATACACAGACACACACAGATGTGTGTGTGTGTGTGTGTGTGTGTGTGTGTGTGTGTGTGTATGTATTATTTAGGTACCCTTATCTATTTTTTAAATTTACCTTCTCCATGTATCTCCTTATGGATGACCTGATCAACCAATGGTTCCTTTGTATGATGAGTGTGTGAGAGATCAGTCCTAGGAGAGAATATACTAGGAGAAGGACTTATGTTAGATGTCATCTTATATGAAGGTTGATGGACCATGTGTTCCTCATAGGGTTCAACATGGAATGTCTCTAACTTATTAGATGAGCCTCTAGGATAAACATGTGAAATAGGTCTAGATATGTATTTTATATATACAATGATTCCTTAATCAACTAACTATATAATATTTTGATCCAAAGAAAAAAAATCATTATCTTAATCTCCATTAGCACCATGATAAGTGAAAAAGAGTTGTCCTTTTTCCTTATCAAATATATGAGGTGGTTAATGTGTATTTGGAGGGAGTGTGATCATTCATTTATCTAAAAAAGTTTGTAATATGTCACGTGGTCTATCTCAAGACCAATCAAACTAAAGATGTTATTTTATTGAGATATATGGTCTAATTATGGTAGATACTCGATAAGAATGTTCCTTTCCTTTATTTAATACCTTTATTGTTTTGTTTTTTTTGACATTTGAGTTGGTTCTATAGAAGGCTTTTGAAGTGGTTGAATATTTTTTGTAACTTGTTTATTTACTTTAGAAATAATATTGTTACCATGTTTGGGTTTGAATGGAGAAATATTAAATTTGGTTTGGATAGTCATTAGAGATCGCACATATTTGTTCACATCCAAATATAAGATATTGAATGAAATAAAGGGCTTATGTAATAATCTTTCCCTTAGTGGGGAAAGAAGACCTCTACTATATATAAACTATATTTCCAAATATAAGGGTGTATAATGTAAGTAATATAAAAATCTTTTAGTTGAATAACATAATCTTATACAAGCTCATTTTTTGTTTGAGTCAATGTTTTCAAATGTTCTAATGGTAATTTATGTAAGGTATAATGATGAAAATTCCATATAAATACATGTTAAATTTGTTTAAAATTTGATAATGAACAATTTGTCAAAGTATACAACCAATAAAAAATGCTTGGGTTAAGCTACAATGAAAATCTTCTAAAATCAATCTTCCATATTGGGCCCAATATTCAAATGATTGTATATATATTTTTTTCAATGAATATTAGGATCCCCTTCTCCATCAAATAAGGAGAGCTTAGGAATAACAAATTTTAAAGGATAGGGATAGAAATAGGTTGCTCTCTTAATATATTCTCCTCAAGAATAACTTCATGAGAATAATTTGAAATTTAAGAGAATTGACTTGTTTTTCAAATCTCCAATGATAGTCATAATAGATAACATATCATAAGAATAAGTTAAGTATTTTAATAGTGTATTTAAAATACCATGCATGTGGAATATAGTAATAAAAAAATCTTTATCATCTGCTAAAATAGGCCCATCACATGATTTTTTAATATTCGATAAAGGAACACCCATGTCTAAATATGTACGTATATATTTTTGAATAACACAAAGGTTAATATTATTATCACTACAAGGTGATACCTTGATTGAAATTTAGTAACATTCTATAGGAGTATGATAAATAATTTCACTTTAAAACACACTCTCCTTTTAAGAATAAGATGTAACACTTTCTATTTTATTTACCACATCAAGGGAAGGAATAACATTATCTTCACTTTCAGGTTTACTTTAGCATCCAAGAGAAAGAGATTTAAATAATGAAATATCACTTTATACTTGAGGTGCATCATTGTTATGTGAGAAAGTAACATTGGCATAACTATCATTTACATCCTTGATATTTATCTTAGGAAATTATTTCATTAGGAAACCTTTTGGAAATATGTTTCATTCTTGCTTATATTTGTATGGTTTGTGTTGATGTGGGTATTACACACACCCCATAATTTAAAAATGTGACCTATAACATTTTAAGATCTCAATGGACATAAGATTCACTCTAGGGCACAAGTTGTAGGCATTGGTTAAATAATTGGGTGGTGGAATAGCAGGCTAACTATGTAGGTTATTAAGTAGGTGGTTCATGTAGTGAAATAAATCCTAAAAGATATCAAACCTAATTGGGTTAATATATGGGTGGATATTAGTCTAAAGTGTGTAGATCAAAAAATAAAGTCTAAAAAGAGGGAAGGGTAGAGTAGAAAAGAAGGTTTTATGTCTTCAAGGCTCACCACTTTGGTTGGATTCTAATGTGGACAAGTGTTTCTAGAACTAGTGCTTGTTTCTTATAGCTAAGGCACACTTGTAGGCAAAACATAGTTAAAGAGTTTAGGAATAAGGCATAACAAACTTAATGATCTAAACTAAAGGTTTCTCTTTTTAGAGTTACTATTACACACTCTTATTTAGGATATTATATCTTCAATCAAGAAGGTGTCTAGGGCAGATTTAACACACACCTAGATGACATAATATAAAGAAAACACTACTACACACCTCAAAATGTTAACAAAATTTTACCAATTAATTTAATTAATGAAAAATATTAACTTTTAATAGTTTTTTCACATTTAGAATTAACATATATGATTGATAATAATTATAATTATCTATAGTTTATGCATACTTCAAATTATTGAGTTATAAAAACAAAGAAAATAAAACCTTAATAACACATAGATGGGAGGAAAGAGCATCAACACACTTATATGACCATCAAAATAATTTCTTCCTATATTGATTAAATTTTTTCCAACCCTTTGTAATGAGGGTTATAAATGTATAAATAGACTTGAGGAGGGATCAACTCATCCACCAAGTTCATTCAAACTTATATTTACATTGCACAATTAAAACCTTAGTTTTAATTTGAGTCTCAAAACTGCATGTATGCATGCATATAGTTAGCTATCACTATGATTAAAGACAAGTAAAATTGTCGAATGTAATTCAATGTCTACATGTTCATAGTTAGTATAAGTAACTTTTAATTTCAAGTGATAAATACAAGTAAACTATGAGTATAAGAGTTAGTACTTTATGTATGAATGCTATAAAATTTTCCTTCAACTCAAGGCTAACTAGATGTTTTTTTGGTGCTACTAAATGTTTGAGGTGTTGAAGTGGATGCTATAACTAAACTAGAAGTTGAAGCACCAAAATTTTTATTCACTTATAAAACTTGAAAATTATTTTCCCTAAGGTCATGTTACTACCAAATAATATCCATGTTTAACAATGGAGGTTTGTCCAAAATTTTACTTGTTCTAAGAGCCTTGTATGCTCAATTTTTGTATTTCTAAATTTTATTCCAAAAATGTTAACCTCTATCACCTTCTTCCTTGTAAAACTTATCTCAACCTCAATCTCCTCCTATGAAATTCCCTTAATAATTTACTTAAATTTGGTGGAAAACTATTGAAGAAGTGGATCAAAATTGATTTTTCTTATAAGCCTACACACTAACTCTCTTGTTTGTGAGAGATTTAACTCTCCCAAGATTTGAAAAATGAGAGTTTCATGTTTGGTGTATTTAGGCATTACTTTCTTAGATACTATGATCCACTCCCTATCGTCTTAAGTCCTGATGACTACCAAGTTAACAAAATTTGAAGCCTCTAATGGTGCCATCAGATCAAGGTGGTTTTATGCCTTATTAGTTGTATAAAGAATAAGGAATTTTAATTTATTCTCATCTTTATTTAAATAATTAAACAATTTATGGGTCTCAACCAAATGATGGTCAACTCTTACCTCATTACATATATGGCCTTAAGAATATTATATAATCTGGAAGCAATAGTCTATACCATAGTTTTAATGTCTAGAGGAACATGAATGATCTATTATTATTCTTTTATTTGATCCAAATCTTGAAAATTTTGTTCCTTTAATTTATTTGATTCATGCTAAAGCTCTTGCCTAGCCATTTTAGCTCCTTCATGCAATTCCAAGAAGGTATACTTTTGTGTCTCAAGTTAGGATTTTTAGTCCTCTATATATAGGCATTGCCGTAATTTCTTATTCTTTCTCTTAGACAAGGTAAAAACCTCTTGTATCTATTATAGGATTATCCCTCTTCTACTATTATCTTCTAATTTTTTATTTATTACCCTTTGGACACTCCCTATATATTTATCAAATATATAATTTGCTTTGGGTAGATCTATGATTGTGAGGTTTGGCTTCTGAGAAGCCTTGACCCTAAATTAGTTTCCCACTATTGGATGGAAAATTAGGATGGGTTGATTGGTTTAGTGTCCTTTATTGTAGTCTCAACCAATGTGTCTTATAATTATTTTTTCAAAAACTCTTCATGTACTTGGTTAAGAAGGGAAGGCCAAATGATCTTATACCAATCTACTCCCCCATGTTGAGGTAGTGGGTGAATAATGTATATTTGTTTCTCTTTTCATAGATTTATTTGAAGATGTCACAATGGTGCATTAGGAAAAATTTAGTGGAAAGCATTGGAAAATATATGTTAGTTGATGATACATGAATTTTGGAACTTGAAAATGCTCCCCTGACTTCCTTAGAGGCTTTTATTTTTGATTTATGGGTGCTAAGGTAGTGGCAAAATTAGATACAAAAGTAATTGAGCACATTGAAGATGTGAACATAGTTGGTGAAATGGAGATATTTGGGAAAGTGGAGATGATAGGAATATATAAGACATACTCTAATTAGGAGTGACTATGGGTGGTTAGGAAATGGAATAGAGAGGAACTGAATAAATGATAGAAAGGGAAGTAAAAGAGAAAATTAGAGTATTAGAGATAAAAAATGTCATCTCTTCACCTAATTTATTATCATATAGAGGCTCCTTTATTTTAATATCTTGGAGGATAACAAAATTTCTCTATGCTAAGGGTTCTTTCTCTTTATTTTAATCTTGATTTACTAATATAATTCCCCTCAATAGTGTGCTAATGAACTAAAGGACCTTTGCTAGTTATTCCCCAACAACTAGGTCCTTTAGAGGATGATGATCCCTTAGTTTCATCTTATAACAAAGTATAACCTTTTCTATTATGGGGGATGACTCTTTAATTGGTTCAAATGAAACCTCCACAATTGTAAGTTCTTGTATGGGTGGAGGATATGGATGGTCTAGGCCCTCTGAATCTAATGATTCAAGGAAAATTGGATCTCCCTAAGCTCCTTCAAGTCTATCTTCAATTATACTAAGTTCCTTCTTGATGAACTTCAATGTCTAGGGCACTTCTTAATAAGTCTCTCAGTATTATGTTAATGTATATGGAGGGTTGATGATCCTAAAACATGAGTCAGTCCATCCACCTTGGGGTTTAAACCTAAGTCATTCATCTATAATGGAGATAAAGAGCTCTCATTATATGATTTTCATATGTTCTTCCCTCAATCCTTATATTTGTGCCCTTTCCAAGCCATTGGCATCATCTTTGGCATTAAAGAATAAAAATTCATGATCATAAGGATCATGTTGGTATGGAATATCAATACCCTTGATATGCTTTTCAATCCTTCCATGAGGATTATAATACCTATGAGGGAAGGTGGACAATGAATAATACCCTTTTAGTTTCACCACTTCTCCAAAGTGACTCCAAACTATGTAGCAAGTTATACCTATCATCAAATAAGAGACATAGGATGTAATATTATTCTTATTCAACAAAACCTCATATACACTCCACCATAATTGAAATTCTATCTCTTATTCTACCAACTTATCTATAATGTACTTGAGAAGACATAAGGGGTTGACTTTGTTACCAACTACCATAATCACTGTGTAATCTACATATAACCAATAGTCACCCCATGGTTCCAATGTGTCTATAATTTATTTGTATACCTTGTGTAGTGTGGATTCATGAATGGATTACCATACCTATGGTTAAACATCTTATTTGATGTGAGTGATGTTATTTTAAAATGAATACATGTAGATGAATGAATAATAATCGCAAATGTGATTTTTGATGCATTAAAGAGATGGATCCCAAAGTTACCCATAGTGTATATATATTATTCCCATAATAGTGTCCAAAAGCTATGACATAATATATAAGTGGCTTCCAACATGCCATTTATCCTTGTATAAAACCTGTTCTCACAAGTGGATGTTGATTATCTCCCCCACAGAAAAATTTAAGTCTGAGGTGATCATCATATCCAAACGTGTAATCCATACTAGGTGAAGTAATGGATATTTAGAAACCATAAAGTCTAATTAGGAGGGCCATCCCAATGAAAACACCAATCTATAACTTGGTGATCGGTATGGTGTCCTTATCCTTTAGGATGATAATCTCCCAAGGGAGAAGCCACTTATTGAGTGTTTTATTTACTGGATTATTTTGTTTCTTTGCTAACACATTGTATAAATTGTAAGTAGCATCTAAAATTGGAAAATATAAATAAATTTATAATGCATCTCTCTATATACAAGGCATGATGTTTTTATGTAAACAAATGTTGTAAGTAGTCTTCCACCATTATCTTAACAATGAATAAAACATCACACAACATTTTTATGCATGTAATTACTAAGGGATTGGCCACCATGAAGTGTAGCCCTTGTCATTTGAGATGAATTAAGTCTTACAAAAATTTATTTTGTGTTGTTTTTAAGCTCTCCTCCTAATTATGGTTATCTACTATGTCAATGACATCCCATAGAGATGAATACTTAGTGTATTGATCATTTAAAATGGTGGAGTCAAAATAATATCATTGTACTCAATGGAGAACTTGATTAAGAACTGAGATGGTGGGAAAACCCCTCTAAATGTTCTAAATGAAGAGGCCATTTTTAATTGATTGGTACTAGTTATTATACTTTCAAATCTTGAATTTAATGGATCCACTTTTATGATTCACATGCAAGTTACTAGGGCTTATTTTCAAGGTAATAATTTAGCTCAAAGTTTATTTGTGATGAATGAGCACATTGATGGTCTCAAGTGATTAATACATCTTTAGAATTCAATTCTAGTTCATGCACCCCTAATGTATAATGTATATGAATTCTCTTTACATGTGCAATTAAAATTTTAACATTTTATTTGGCATGTATGCTATGTCATTTTATTTTGACAATTGTCATTAAGTCTTCTTATACTACTTTATTGCTTGTGGAAAGTAGGCTTTTAGTATTTAGGGATTGGGTTTTGTGTTGGTACCAAATTTACCAATTCTCAAAAATCATGGATTATAAACACAAACTCTAAACATAAATCCCAATGAAAAACTCATATGCATTGAAACACTGGTCACAAGTACCGACAAGAAATATTGAACATTTTTACCTAAGACAAAACTCCCCAAAATATAACCATTGACCACCAATTCTAAATTATAAAATATGATGTAATCTCCCAAAGGGTAAGCTCCCAAACATAAAATCTAAAGACCCAATAGTGAGGGGTAATATCCACCACGTAAATGCTGAATCATAAAAACCAAAGACTAAATTTGTAAAGAATAAGGAACTACTGACAAAACCTAAAAATAAAAAATCCAAATACTAAATATATAACTAACCACTTATATAATAACTTATTTTAAAATACTTTTAATTAATACCATATTGGATGACATGATAACACAGAATAATTTTTTTGAAGACCAAATAGTGAAGGCTAAAATGCAGTATTTTGGTAGAAGCAAACAAGTGAACAAAATTATTGAATACTTTCACCAAATACCAAATTTTTAAGACTAAAATTCATATGTTCCAAAAAAATCTATGTATATGTAAAACTTCTAAAATAAATTAATAAGTTAGTTTGAAATGAAAAACACTTTTGCTTGTATTTCCTAGATGGTAAAATTTAGATGCAACACAATAATTTTTAGAATAAAGACCTTAGAAAAAAGGGTTTGGATTTATACATGGAATAATTGGTCCCTATTCCAAAAAAGGAATGGGGGTATGTTGATTACAACAATTGGTTACTTACAAGGGGATACTCTCGAGTATTTGATAACCCAAAATTTTTGGTTGGTAATTTCAAACCAAAAATGAACCAAAAGAAAAAGCTTGAAATAGAGACATAAAATATACCCCTAGCTAGACCATACAACATACTTACCTTACTCATACCTCAGACCTATGTGTGATACATTGATTTTATTTTACCCTTGTTATGGATATTTAACAAAGATTTGGAATAGTTTTAGGTTTCTTTCTAGTTTATTTGAAACAAATTAAATCATGGAATCTTGGAAATTTCTCTACTATCATCAAGGCATCTATATCCCTGACAAAAATACCTTTGGTTCTTTCTCTTCTTATTTTATCATATTTTGGCATGATGTGTGATACATTGACATTTTATCATCATATGATCCTTTGATCCCTTGTAGATTATCTTTGGGTTTTATAGATCACTCTTATTATAATGCATTGGTTCTTTTCTTTTCCTTTTTTTCAAATATGAATTAAAGAAATAGAGAAAAACTACTATGAGTTGGTGTAGGTAAAAAACCTGTTTGACCAGAATGTCCTTACCAAATACATCTACATCAATGTTTATTACCTTAAAAAAGTGTTAGCATGAGTGTGTTTGATCCAAGGGAGTGATAAAACTCTAAATTTTCATGGAATAATGAGAAAAACTTTGACATACCTGGTAGATGTATTCAATTGTTGCTATGTACCTAGGGATATGATAAATTAATGTATATAGGTTGATGGAGTTGCCGACATGTGGCACACATCCCTTTAGTTAGTTATATGGGTAAAATATATTAGGATAATGGAGTAACTTGTGGAATTAGTGCATTAGGTAATGGTTGGCCTACATTGGGATTATGAGGTTACCCATCCACTGGTTAGATAGATGTCTATATAAAAGAGATGATTATCATGGTAAATATATCAAGTAAGCATTGAGTCTTTTATTGTAAGATGATATTGGAGGTTATCCCCTCAAAGAGACATTATGGATTTATTCCTTATTAAAGGAGTATTATATGGCGTTTCCCTATCTTAAGGGTATTTATGCATATACTATGACTTATTTAAAATATTCTCCATATCCAGTAAAAAAATTGTGGAAAAATTCAAAATCAATCAAAAGATATTGATGATTAAAAAAACCTTTGGTTTCACTCCACACAAATTGTTTGAATCAAAGTTCTGATACCACTTGATATGATCTTAATATGATTCAAATATTCAATATATGTAGAAATACCCTTAAGGTAGGGCAACACCATATAATACTCTTTTAGAAAGGAATAACTCTATAATGTCTCTTTGAGGGGACAACCTCCAATATCCTCTTATAATAGAAGACTCAATGCTTACTTGATATCTTTACCATGATAATCATCTCCTTTATATAAACATCTATCTAACCAATGGATGGGTAACCTCCTAATCCTAATGTAGGCTGACCATTACCCAATGCAATAATTCCACAAGTTACTCTATTATCCTAATATATTATACCCATATAACTAACTAAGGAGATGTGTGCCACATGTCGACATCTCCATCAACCCATATACATTAATATATCATATCCCTAGGTACATAGAATTACTTCCCTCCTTGACATGTTTCATCCCTGAATCATAGGAAGAAACCAAATAATGAGTGTGCTTCAAATCATTACACACTTGTCTCCAATATCGATCATCTAGCCATCCATATGTGATCTTAGAAGGTGATAGCTCTCTAAGCTTGTTTCCAAATTCCATTGTGCTCCTTTGATTTCATTCATGATCATAATTATACTACTTTGGTGTCCAAGCATAATTATTCCTCTTTTTATTCCATGTACCATATTTTGTTGTGCTATTCTGATTCTAACCATGACCATACTAGGTATTCTTCCATGCATAGTCATAGTGATTTCCCCATTCATTCCATGTGCCATAGTATTTTTTATTTAGATTCCATGCATATCCATAATAATTGGAAATTTTATTTCCAGTATAGATAAAATGATTGTTGTCATGACACTTCCTCACCTAGTTTCATGATTATTTCCTTTCATGATGATGTGGGTGTCTATATACCTCAAATTTTTCCAATATTTTGACATTATCTACCTTTCCTTCTACCTCTTCCACCTTTTCCTTTTTGTCTCTTTAGTAGATGAAGTGTTCATTTGTAGTTTTAGTGTGTCTTTATCTATATCATTTGAATCTTCATCATGCTCTTCATCACCTATTCCAATCTCATCCTCATGATCTACCTGGATTGTTATCAGTGCCTTTTTCACTATGATATCTTGTAAAGTGAACTTATTTTTATATACCAAAACATCATGAACTTTTTTTGAACATTAATATTCATTGTTCCCAAGGTCTCTAACCATGGATATCCAAGAACTATATCCACATCATCCATATCCAAAGCATAAAAATCTGAATGCAAAACATATTTTTGCATAATGATCTTCAAATCTTCAAACATTGAAATATTCTTACCATCTACTTGAACCTCCTTGATATTATTTGATTGAACATGTAGATTATTGGCCACATTCATGTTAATGAAGTTATACTTTCTGGTAGGGTTTATGGAAACAACCACCTTCTTCTTTTGAATGTATCCATGAAATTGAAAAATTGACTCAGATTTCTTTGAAGCCAAATTATTTGAACCCTTCTCCTCCTCTTCTTCCTCCTCCTCCTCCTCCTCCTCCTCCTCCTCTTCTTCTTCTTCTTCTTCTTCTTCTTTATCATCATTATTTTCTTCCTCTTCTACATCCTCTTTTTCTTTTATATCCCATCGATCTAGGAATATTTGTTCCATTGCTTCCCATGAAGAATACTTTTGCACAAAGCTCAATTGATTAAACCACCAATGTTGTGTAGGCCCAGAAAAAGAAATAGATAATTATATTTTACATAAAATTATTTTAGTATTATTCTCCTTAAAAATGAACCACCATTCTCTAGCATCAACATCATCTTTCCCTAATTTTTTTTTGCAACTTCATGATCCATAAAAACAAATTAGTGTTCATGAAACCCTAACATGTCAATAAATCATACAAAACTGATCCAAAATATCCCAAATTTTTAATTTATCTTTCTCTTATGATATTCTAACCTCAGTCAAAATTTGTGAAAAAATCTCAAAAATTTTGACCTATAGATTGAATATATTAAAAACCATAAAATCACAACAAATCACTCAAAACAACTCCAAAATTTTTGAAGTTTTAACTATTATTCTACTATATCTTCTTACATCTCCAGTAAAAATTTAGAATAAAAATTCCTTATGTTTTGAAAGATATAATAAAATTAATATAAAACCTAAAATAGAAATAAATCCATCAAAACTAATTAAAAAATCTCAATTTTTTTACTGTGACTTATTTAAAATATTCTCCATATCCATTAAAAAAATTGTGGAAAAATTAATAACCAATAAAAATATGTTGATGATTCAAAAAAACTAGGGTTTCACTCCACACAAATTGCCTAAATTAAAGCTCTGATACCACTTGATATGAATCAAATATTCAATATATGTAGAAATACCCTTAAGGTATGGAAACACCATATAATACTCCTTTAGGAAGGAATAAATCCACAATGTCTCTTTGAGGGGAAAACCTCCAATATCCTCTTACAATAGAAGACTCAATGCTTACTTGATATCTTTACCATGATAATCATCTCCTTTATATAGACATCTATCGAACCAATGGATGGGTAGCCTCCTAATCCCAATGTAATCTTACCATTACCCAATGTACTGTTGATGCTGGAAAGTGCACCCTACATCAAGAAAACATATTCCTACCCTCTCCCCTCTACATGGAAACCCCTCTCTCGCCTATGGGATGGCGAAGCAGGAGAGGAGAGTCTCTAGGTATGGGCTAGTCCCTCTGATGTATCTTGTTTGTTTCAAGCAGTGCAAAAATATAGATATATAGATATACTGGGGGGATGAAAAGAGAGAGAGAAAAAGCATGAAAACAAATAGCCTACTCTAAAGAGGTGATACACCAAAAATGAAAGTGACCTTCCCACATCCACACTCAGGACCAAACAAAACATACATACACTTAGATTTGGCAGAAAAGACCAGGTCTCTGGGATGACAGGGAGGTTCTTATGGAAAGCACAAGAAACATGGACTCACCAAGGTGCTGAAAAATACACACTGTAAGTGACCTCACCTGTTCTATACCTCCAAAATAAAACTCTACTCTTGGCAGCAGCAGACAGTGGCACTTTGTAGATCATAGGTTTGCTAGTGTTGAGCCTGTGAGAGCATCAAGAGACAATGACTGGACATAGATTAACATTCAAGGCATACTCTGCACAATCCATCCAAATAGAGGTAAAAACTATCTTTTATTGATTCAGGTGGAAAATTTGGAGAGCAGTGCTCTTTACAAAAGTGTGAGAAGATCCTGATAAAATGACCAAGTCTGTGTAGATATAGGGAAAGAGCCAAGAGGAGTCAAGGGGAAAATTGAGTCCCCATTGGGAAGAGAGAAAACACTATTGATGACATCACAAGTCTGCCAAGACCATTCTTGTTGCCTCATTTTACGTGATGGTCTTCTCCTCTAGCGGCTGGGCGGGCTTTTTCCTGTGCTCTGTAGGGCTTTTTTACTGCCTACTGTTGTGGGCGGTGAATTTTCTGCTCACTATCATGGACTGCATGTGGGACTTTTACCGATGTCGATCAATTTACTACTAATCATGGTAGTTTTGCTGACGTCGGCTGATGTTAATGTCCTCTTTTTCTACCAGCTGCTTCATGCGGTGATTTTGCTACCCATTGCTTGTGTGTAGGTGGTCTCTTTTTACCTGCCAGTGTTATGGGCAGTGATTTTGCCACCCTCTACATTTTGTCTGCCCTTCTTTCTTTTTTGCCTTAGTGTTAAATGCCCCAGTTTTTTCCTTCTCTTCTCTTTTGAACATTTGAAGACTCTACCTTTTGCTACTGTGAACGCCAACGAATGAGGCCGATGAACCAATGCTCTGAAACGGAGCTGTTGAACCTTGAAGGTGGACCTTACAACTTGAAATGACTGGCCATGTAAAGCAGGTGTATGAGGTGACTGAGATTTTTCCTGAGGGGCAAAATTGGGTCAACAAATTGGCGACTCACAGGGTAAGTGTGCCTGTTATGCTTAGAACCCAATTGCCTTTGAATATCCATTGGGTGCAGAGTCAGATGGCAACTTTGAAGAGAGCTCACAACAATCTTTGATAATCCCAAAATCAAATACACAGAATTTACCCCCAAACAAAGGGAAACACACAAGGCTAACAAACAACTACCCATGCAACTACACTTAGGGAAAATAGGGAAAACAACTGAAAGCAAACTATTATATACAGTTAAATAAGAATGTTCGCATCCCTCCTGAATCAAAAGGAAAGTTTCTCAAGTTCCCTTACTAGTGAGAAGACTTATGGTGGTAGGCAAGTAGCTGAAATAAAATGAGATTTGGTGACTTACTCTTCCTGCCTGTCACCTGAGTTGGCTGGAAACTGAGGGAATCAAAATCAAACATGCCTCCAATATATACATATTCTGATTGTCCTTGGAGGCCTGTTGGATGCTGGTCCTTCAAATTGGTGCCCCTCACCAAGAAATTAATTGCTACCAGTTTATCACCGTAAGCCTTTTGATCTACACAATTCTTCTGTAATGTATCATGGTCTGATTTGTTTCCCTCTACTTCGCTAAAAACTCTATCAGACTCATCCTCTGCTTCCTCTTGGCCTTCTTGAAGAAGGGAAAATGTGGTAATGTCTAAAAGGGGCTCACAAAATGATTGCTCATCCCATAAGACTTCACTTTCCTATTTAAAGCTCAGTTCTTCAAGGCATTCCTCTAAGGAGATAGACCTCTCCTTTTCCTCTTTGCTGATCAGGTTCTCTAGATTTTCAAAAATATTCTCCTGATCTTCCTCTTTCTCAAATTCTTCAATGTAGTCATCCTCATCAAAATAGCAAGGAAGTTCATAAAATGAAGGAGAAGAGAGCTTACCATGCATTTGTTCCTCTTCAAATTGCTAGAACATCTGCATATACGCAAGGCCTGCATCTTCTCCACTACTGATAAGGTCTTCACAAGGAGCATCAATGATTATTTCTTCTCCATTGTGGCTCATAACAGTCTCCTGAAGACTTGCAGATTGGATCTTTTGTTCCTCACCTGCCTCTTGAAAAATAGGTTCTTCTTCGAGAAGGGACGAAGTGGAGAAACCAGGTGGGAGAAGGGGCAGCCCTTGAGCTAGAATCGAATGATTCTCCTCCCTCCACTTGGTCAACACTTCATCAATATCAGGCACGGCCTGATAACTCTCTTAGAAATGTGTAAGTGGGATGTGTTTAGACATAGAATGCATTATTTGGTCTGAACTGTCCATCACATATTGGCTGAGGAAACTCTCTCTGGATTCCAACTCTACAATTCTCCTACTCTGATCTTCTTGTAAAAGCTTTTCTTGGAGGCTGCCAGTATCATCATAGGCAGGCACAACTTCAACTTCTTCAAGGTTTTGATAAAAACCTTGCTTTTCTTCTTCTATTCTATCCCATGATTCCACTATCTTCCCCCAATTCAAGATCTCTGAATTTGAATCCTGCTCCTGCAAATAGGGAGCAACTTCATTTTCCATAAGGACCTGAGGCTCTTCCACAAGGTCTGAAAAAATTAACTCTCTTTCAAGGAGTAGCTTCATCCTAGCCTCTAAGTCTTCAATTTGTTTGGCTAGGTTTTCCTGGAAGAGTCTTTCTTGGAGGTGGCTAGCATGATCCTCTTCAAAGCTCTGAGCTGGTCTTAGGCATTCCTTCCTCCAACTCGGAATCTATGTATTATGCTGAAGGACTTGGGGAGGTTGGGGAATGCGAGGAAAACATTGCTGGTGCATTGGAGGAGGGACGTGCTGGCTAGTGGTATTATTCTCAATCAAAGATTCCTAATCTAAGGAGTTGAAAAGATTGATCCCCATGGGAGGTTGACCTAATGCCATTTGGTGTTGGAAGGCTAGGCGCACGGGATTAGGAGCAGCTACATTTGATGAGTTGGATTGAGCGAGTGAAATTTGATAAAATGGATTTGGTGCAAAAGAGGGGGTTTTCTTTAGGGTAGGAGGGGGCACACAAGGCTGACTGCCTTGGATAGATGGATTTCTCCATTTTGGTGCCTCTTCCTTCATGGATTGTATGGCCTGCACTTGCCTAAACAAGCACTCCTCTTTATACATCAGCTCCTACTGATATTTGTACTGCTCTTCCAGCCTGTCGATTTCCATTGTCTGTCTCTCAAATTTGAGTCTGACCCCCCTTATAGTTGCAGGGCAACTAAGAGAGCTAATTGAGGGAATTCTCTAAATATTTTGAGTCTGATCCAAAATATATGAAGGAAAACAAGACTCATGATTTTGTGCAAAAGAAGTATACATACAAGAAATGGATGATTTTTGGTGGCACCAGGCTACTTAACCAACAGATTTACTCAGAGTCACCAGATGCTGGAAAACAAAATGATCTACTATAACAGGACCAGCATAAATCCTAAAACTTTACTACATTATCAAACTGATAAAAATGGGGTCCCATCGGGCATTCCAAAACTGCTGACATGCACGGTGCTGTATTGGTGGTTCCTCTACTGTAACAGGATCAGTGAGTAACCCTACAACTTTTTTGATTAAAAACTTGGAGTCCCATCGGGCGTGCCAAAACTGTTGACACTGGAAAGTGCACCCTACGGCAGGAAAATAGATTCCTACCCTCTCCCTGCAACATGGAAACTCCTCTCTCACCTGTGGGATGGCAAAGTAGGAGAGGAGAGTCTCTAGGTATGGGCTAGTTCCCTCTGATGTATCTTGTTTGTTTCAAGCAGCACAAAAATATAGATATATAGATATATTGGGGGGGATGAAAAGAGAGAGAAAAAGCATGAAAAAAAACAACCTACTCTAAAGAGGTGATACACCAAAAATGAAAGTGACCTTCCCACATCCACACTCAGGACCAAACAAAACATACATACACTCAGATTTGGTAGAAAAGACCAGGTCTCTGCGATGACAGGGAGGTTCTTATGGAAAGCACAAGAAATAGGGACTCACCAAGGCACTGATAAATACACACTGTAAGTGACCTCACCTATTCTATACCTCCAAAATAGAACTCTACTCCTGGCAGTAGTAGACAGTGGCACTTTGTAGATCATAGGTTTGATGGTGTTGAACTTGTGAGAGCATCAAGAGACAATGACTGGACAAAGATTAACATTCAAGGCATACTCTACACAATCCATCCAAATAGAGGTAAAAACTATTTTTTATTGATTCAGGTGGAAAATTTGGAGAGCAGTGCTCTTTACAAAAGTGTGAGAAGATCCTGATAAAATGACCAAGTCTGTGTATATATAGGGAAAGAGCCAAGAGGAGTCAAGGGGCAACTTGAGTCTCCATTGGGAAGAGATAAAACACTATTGATGACATCACAAGTCTACCAAGACCATGCTTGTTACCTCATTTTTCATGATGGTCTTCTCCTCTGGCGGTTGGGTAGGCTTTTTCCTATGCTCTACAGGGCTTTTTTGTCGCCTGTTGTTATGGGCGGCGAATTTGCCGCTCACTGTCGTGGACTGCATGTGGGACTTCTACCGACATCGACTGATTTACTACCGACCGTGATAGTTTTTCTGACGTCGACTGATGTTAATGGCCTCTTTTTCTATTGGCTACTTCACGCGGTGATTTTGCCGCCCATTGCTTGTGTGTAGGTGGTCTCTTTTTACCCGCCAGTGTTGTGGGTGGTGATTTTGCCACCCTTTGCATTTTGTCTGCCCTTCTCTTTTTTTGCCTTAGTGTTAATGCCCCAATTTTTTCCTTCTCTTCTCTTGTGAACATTTGAAGACTCTGCCTTTTGCTACTGTGAATGCCAATGAATGAGGCCGATGAACTAATGCTCTGAAATGGAGCTGTTGAACCCTGAAGGTGGACCTTGCAACCTGAAATGACTGGCAATGCAAAGCAGGTGTAGGAGGTGACTGGGATTTTGCCTGAGGGGTAAAATTGGGTCAACATGTACTAATTCCATAATTTACTCCATTATCCTAATATATTGTACCCATATAACTAAGAGGATGTGTGCCACATGTCGGCATCTCCATCAACCCATATACATTAATATATCATATACTTAGGTACATAGTAATTGTAATATAACCATGAACGACTTCCCATTGCATACCTAAGCTCTAAATATCTTAGACACAAGGGTGTAAAACCTACAAATAAACCCAAATTACTTACTCCTCTCTATTATTTTTCCACATTTGCTTTCTCTTTGGGACCCTTATACTCCTTGAGGATTGGATGTTTACTTGGTGAAACTAGGAAAAGTCAATTAAATGTAATATAAAATGAAAAACAAATACTAAATCTACAAAGTAGGGAAACCATTCTATAAAAGTAGGAAAACTAAACTAGTCCTACCTCTATTACACCTCCTTTTTCACTCTAGGACACCTCTAGATGGTACAACCATGAAGTAATTATTGAAAAATTACTCATTGAATGGATATTTTAATTTTTTACCTTAGAGGTCCCTCAAATAAACATAATTTTTACCCAAGATCTATGAAATTTGATAGGGTCAAATCCATAGTAGGGTAAACTTGTCATGTTATAATTTTTTTTCATGGAATTTATCCCATAGATTCACCAAGTCAAATATTCTAAAGGATTTGAATTTAACTCTTCTATCAAACCCTTTTTAACTACATCCTAATTTTTACTTAAATTTTATAGGGCTTCATTCTTTCAATCCTCAATCTCTAATATATCTAATAATCGAGATTCTAATTTTTTTATTTAGATCCATCTATTCCTATATGAATTGATAAGTTGTTAACTTGAGCATGATTGGGAGTACTGGTTATTTCCCATATACCAACAAATAAGGTGAATCCTTGAGGTCTTGCTTATATCTCATTTGATCTTCCCATAAGTCATACTTCAGTAGATGATGTTGGTCTCTAGGTTTATTTGTAGCTTATCTATTTATAACATCAATCAAGTTCTTATATGTTGAGTTAGCTAACCTATTTACTTGAGGGTAATGGTTAAAACATGATTAGATGGTGATTTGATTACCATGGGTCCATTCTATGAATTTAACTACTTGGAATGCTAGCCCATTGTCACAAACTAGAGAGATGGGGTGCTAATTCTATCTGTGATGTGATCCTCTAGGAAGCTAATTATATCTTGTGATATGGAATTTTTGGTGGTTGTTAATTTAGTCCACTTGATGCCTTAATCCATGCTAGTAAGCACAAAATTATGGCCTACTTAATAATTTGGGTTAATAATGTTTGGTGAATATTTTGTCAACTAGCTAACTGGTGAGAGAAATAGGTCTCTTCAACCACAGCATAGGGAGATTGGTCATCCAAAGTTGTAGGTTTACCACATCCAAAGGGGACAAATCTCTCCTCTCATCAAGGGGAGGTTTCCTATAGGTATAAAGGTGTTATATACTATATATATAAGCTAAAAATAACACTTAGGGGTAAGATATACCATCCATCTCTCTTCTTTCAGAGATGTGTTCACAAACAAAGGAGAAAATCTTGGTGAAAACACTGAAGGCACTTTTCTTTTTTTAGAAGTGTTCTTACAAGAAATAGCAGGAGTTCTTTTAGGTAGGATAAGTAATTGCTAATAGGGTATAGAGTAACTAGAAATCTAAGATGTAGCACAAAGTCTCCACCTTGACTTCTCAAGAGTGAGGTATGAAGAACGATGGGGGCACAAAGTCATCCCAAGGTCCTTTACATAGAAACAAAAAATAAACACACACTAAAGACAACTATGATAGCACAAAGTCTAAAAGTAGCTAGCTTCAGGACACCTTCCTTATCACTTTCGCTAGCTCTACTTGTTAAATTACATAAAAGGAATAGATTTAAGAAATAGACATAAGAACAATCTCCTAGAATGATATAAGATATAATAGCACAAAGTCTAAAAGTAACTTGCTTTCTGATTTAAACAAAGAAATACAAACAACAATCTGAGCTCAAAGTCTTAGTAATGCCTTTCGATTTGGGTAGAGTTTTGCTTCTAATAATAAAGAGGTCCCCCTCTCCTTGATACAAGAGTTTAAATTATATAGAGGCCAAGAGAAGCTTGGCACTTTGTCCCATGGAGTGACCCATGCTATGTATTAATGCCTTGGATGCATTTTTGGTTCTGTTAGGGAGGGCCATGCTAGAGCAGGGTGGCTACCTAAATTGTGGCATGCTGATTTATCTCCAATGTCCTCTCCTAAGCCTGAGTCACTCATTCAATCACCTAATATCCATGCAGCTGTTCATGTTGTATTTACACCAAAGGGGACAAACAGGCTGCACTTTCAATGTTTGCAGGCCCAAATACCTACCTAGTGGACTATTCTACCTACAGGAAATAACTCCTATAGATATTTCTCTTTTCATCTCTTTTTCCTTTTAGCCCTGGCCTTAAGGTCTTCAAATGCATTTAGGTCTACTATCTAAGCATGCAAAGATCAATAGATGCTTTATTACAACAAATTTGATGTCTACGATTCTTTATTTTTTGAAGGTTAATGGTTAGTCAGTCATCCTAAATTTGATGTTTGCAGGCCTATCATTCTCCTTGGAAATTTCTTCATGTCTTTCTCTCTTGTTATGGCTACTTCCCATTGTGACACAGGTGAGGACACATGGTAACATTCACATCTTTGTAATAAGCTTATCAAAATAAGCTTTGAAACTTGCTAGAAACTTGAAGTGTGGATGTAGACACTTGTTGCACTTTGCTTGTTTATAAAGGACACATGGCAGGGTTTGTTGCTTTGAAACTCATTAGAGACTATATCTTGGCATGTGACATTTGGTGGCTTCCACCACACTTTGAGTCTTGATCCTTCTCGAAGGGGACTTGCACTTTAGGGTCTTGAAAGAAGGTCCATTTTATGAGTGTCAACTATCCTCCGTGAGGGCACCTACCCTTCAGGACCTCCCAAGTGTCCTTTGGGCTTTAATTTATTTGGTTGGGATTGATCCTTTATTTCCTTTGGATGATTTATCCAAATTAATTTTTTCCTTGGCTCTACATCTTTGACACATGGCATGTTCCATTACTCTGAGACTTATTTGAGACTGGGACCCAAATATCCCTTGCTCGAGTAGCTTTAAAAGGGATATGTGGATGCCGACACCTGGCAGCCTCCACTAAGTTAATATGGGACATGTGGCATGTTATACTTAACTCATAGAAGTTTTTTTATACCTTTGAGGGTCTCACAAAAGATGACACATAGCAACTTCCACTGGGCTTCCAAAAATGCTACAAAAACATTCAGGACTCATTTGGATTCACGTGAATGATGACATTTGTCAAGTTCCATTTGTTTCTGTGACTTACTTAGGGCTTGTCATAGTCTTTACTTGATAATGAAGCTAAAGGAAGACGTAGTGACTATTGACACTTGGTAGCTTCTACCAAGCTTCATTAGGGACACGTGCTAACTACCACTATTCTTAGAAACAAGGTATAAAGGGGCTCAGTGGATGACACTTGGCAGCATCTAGTGGATCCTGAGAGAAGCTTAGGAGAAACTTGAATTTGATGTCTGTGGGGATGTTACTAGTTGTTTGGTGCTTATTTCCTGTAGCATCCATAGTTTTAAGCCTGCATAGTCCATAAAAATTGAGAAGCTTGAAAAATGAGGAATTTGAATGTTTAGGACAAATTTTGAAAAAGGAAGAGACAATTTTGGGTCTTTGCAGGGTCAAAATAGTCCATAGGTTATCCCAAAAATGAGTAACATTTTTTGGGGACATCAAATAACACCAATGATGTCCAACCCCCAATGGGTGAATGGTCTTCCATCGATAATAGGTTGTAATGGCATTACTGAATGTATCTCTCTTTTTTCTAAAAATTAGCATTCATGACATGTTCATAGATGAGCATGGGCATCTTTGAAGATAGTTGGATAGTAATAACCCATTCTAAAGGTTTTTAGGGTCATGGTATTTCTATATTGATGATCGTTACCTATCTTTTGGTGAAAATTTACTAAGATTTATTGAGCTACTTATTTTTATATACATGTCAGGTAGATGCCTTCATAATTAATTTTATAAATAATCTCCTTTTTTATCATGTAGTGGGTAGATTTGAGCCTCAGATATCTCCTTTGTTCTCTAGTTATTTCTGGAGAATAGGTACATGTTATTAAATATTAAATTATGTCAATATACCAATCTCTTCAAGATACTTGGGTTTCATAAACCTCTTCAATAGTATTGTGTGGGTCTGGTTCATTCATAAGATAAATGATGACCTGACCTCTAACAATATTATTGTTCTTGAACTCTATATCAAACTCTTACAATCTTTCCATACATTTCCCTTTATGTTATCCCAATTCATTATGTGCCAAAAAGAGCTTGAAATGAGGGTTAGGCACAATAGAGATAGTCTTATTCCTCGAGATGTAATGCCAAAATTTCTTTACCACTTTTCTAAGGGTGAATATTTTCTTATCAATAAAAGAATAATTAAGATTTGCATATTTCATATTTATGGTCATAAATGTAGTAAGATGATCTATTTCATCTTTGTTTTGAGTCAACATAATAATGATTGTATGTTCGAAAGTAAATGAGTACAAGTAAAAGTCCTTAGTGAAATATGTGTTAATCAATATAGGGGCTTGAGATGTAACATCTTTGATGTCTTGGAAAGTCTTTTGAGCCTCGGGTGTCCATTCTAATTTATCATCCTAATTAAACATTTCATTTAAAGGAGTGATAATTTTAATCAAACCTTAGATAAACTTCCTCATAAAATAAATTTTCCTAAAGAAAGACTTCAGCTCCTTCTCAATATTTGGTAATGTGATATTCAAAATCCCCTAGATTCTATTGGGATTAATGGTGATCCTCACTTAGGTAATAATGTGCCCCAAGATCTTGACTTTAGATACACCAAATATATATTTTTTTGGGTTTAATGAGATGCCAAAATTTTTGCATCTCTTAGATATTTATTAAGGATGACATATATGGTCAATTTTATTCTTTGAAAAGACAAAAAAATAGTCCATGTAAATGATTATGCACTTACCTATTAGACCTTGGCATTCATGATCCATTTTTCACTAAAATTTAGTTCCTACATTAATTAGGGTAAATGACATCCTCCTGTATGCATATGTACCCCACTTTATGGTAAATGTAGTCTTTGTTCTATCTTCATATTTAACCAACACCTAGTTATAACATGAAAATACATCCAAGAAGAACATCATTTAGATCCATTTACTATCTGAATAACCTCATACAAATAATTTAATGGATAGTTATCCTTCTTTGATGCCTTATTCAATTTTTTTGAAATCAACACAGTCTAATTTCCCCAATCTTCTTCTTGACTAGGACCAAATAGGCCACCCATGTAAAATGTCTTATCAAGAAGACTATTTTTACACTCAATAATGTTTCCACCTCATATTCAATAAGAGGCTCTAGAATAGAATTTATTGGCCTTTGTCTTTTCCTAATCAACTTATGGTCTAGTTTCAAAAAAATTATATAGGTGATGACCCTTCGGTTATAAACCTTAAGGTATTCATACATCCATGAAATCACATCCTTATACTAGGTGAGTAAATCCTCACCCAATCCCTTTCCTTTTGAGTTCATCTAAGGCCAATGTTATCATAGAATGGATAAATTTCATCTCCTAGATACTCCCTTTTGAATTCAAATTTGATAACTTTAGGTTTCCTTTGTTTTTGTTCTTGGGGATCCATATTGAATGTTCTCTATAAATAAACCATTCCATATAAGAGAAAATTTTCTTTAAGTTAAATGACACCTTCCTCATTTGAATCCTCCTGGCATAGATAACTAATTTATTTGTCTTTGATGATTTGAGACTCAAATTTCCTTGAGTTAGTTAGGAACTAGATGATCTTCTATTCATCATCAAAGACTTGGTAATTTTCCACATTGTGAAGAATAAAAGGATACGGTACTAGCTCAATGGAGAACCTTTGTACCTTATATTATTATAGAGGTGATAAATTAGTAACCAAAGCAACAAGTGAATCCAAAACTTGATTTGGATCTCTAGGGACAACCAATATATTGAAAGCCTCAAAGGATTCAATCAAATCCCAAGCTCTATGCTTGTATATTTTTAGATATGATAGTTTGCACTGGTATTTGTTCTTGACCTAATTGATCACCAGCTTTGAGTCAACTTATATAAAAAACTTCTTAACATTATTTTTGAGAGAAAACTAAAATCCCAAAATTAGTGTTTCATACTCTGCTCTATTGTTGGTACATGATAACTATAGCCTGTATGTTGTTAGTCAATTATTACCTTGTGGATCAACCAATTAAATACATATCCCTGATCTTTTATTGGATATTGCACTATCAAAATGGAGGGTCCATAGTTTGGAAAGTCATTTTTTTTAGGTTTATATCTTTCATACTATGTGGTAAAGATATAAATTCCAAGACTAGGAAATTCATAACTTACATGTTCATTCTTGATGTTCTACTCTATGATGGGATACTTCATCGTAGGATCTCAATCAATATAAATATGGTTTGGGAGGTCTCTCCATGGAATACAAATGGGATAAAAGTCCATTGAAAGGTAACCATTTATCATATTTGACTTGTCTATTTTTAATAATGTCCATATCCTTTAGGAATGTCCACCACAAGTATATCAATGTTCATTTATACTCACAGTTTGTATGCTACCTAAATTTACACATTAGTTAGGTCACTAACCACATGTACTACTAATTTTATAACTTTGATACCATCTTATTTGATGGGCTTGGAGTTAAGACAAGCTTTTCACAAACAAGAGTAGGTGTCACAATGGTCAATGCTCCAAAATTAACTAAACAATTGAGAATATTTTTGTTGAAAGCCTTGATAGTCATAAAGAAAGGAGATAACTTAGGCTTACTTTTGTATACAACATTTGTGTTGTATGCCTTTATTTTCTCTATAGGGTATTTACCTATTGTATATTTTCATATGAGTTATTTCTATTCAATAATTTGGGACAATTCATGAAGAGTGATATTTACTTTTATTTTCTTCGTGTCTTAAATAATGTTGCATCCTCCTTTATTTTATCCTCCTTGTTATGGGGATGATCATTACCTCTTGGGGGAGTTTTATTATTATCAGCCTTTAGATTTGGTAAAATAGTCATATTATTTGGAAGACTAGACATTATGAAGCATTGTTTGTTCCTTAAGTTGTAACCACCTTTCTGGTACTATTGGAAGGCATGGGTTTCATCAGTATTATCTTTTGGTGTGTTTTTGTCCTCACTTGGTAAAGGAATATCATGAGTTTCAAAAACCATAATAATGTTTAAAGAGATATATTCATGGTGGAATTCTAATGGGTTATTTATATTTAATCTTTCCTTACCATTTCCCTTTGAAAAATATCAAAAGCTACATAAAATTTAATACAATCAAGTTCACCATGCTAATAGGTATTATGAACTCTGCACCAATTGGGTAAGGTTGTCTATACTATATTGATTTATGGAAGTTTGTTAGACTAGTATAAATTATTTATAGACCTATTAAAAGATTTATTATATCTCTAAAACCCAAAATTATGATTATTATTCTGGTCATTAACATTACCTATATTTCTTTGCATGACTAAGAAGTCATTACTTAATTTTTTGATTATTATCTATATGGAGTCCATATTTAATTTAGTGTAATTCATTCCATAAGCAACTATAGTATTAGATGGAACCGAATTCTAGTTCTATTGGAGACCATTAATCTATGCATGATTGTTCAAATAATAATTATTTTTATTTAATGTCTACATCAGAGGAGGTAGTGTATATAACTGATTGTGGTTGAATGTTAGAACATTCTACTTCACATGAGGAATTTGACTCAAAGCTGGGAGATTAGCATTGTTAATAGGGGTGCCTGGTACATGATTATTGATTTATCCATCAATGTTCATGTCCTCTTCATATGCTAATTCTAGAGTGTTAATAATAATATCTCTTCATAAAAATACTATAATAATTAGGTCTAGAGCATTATTTTACATTTACAATGCCAAATCATGTTCTATTTTGTATGTTGGGCTTAACCAAGTGTACATATTCTAAAATATTACATTAATATACTAAATCAATCCATTGGGTTCCCTCTTCATGCTGGCAGAGTTCTAGTACACTAAAATAGGACTAGTGATCTACCCAAATTGGGTAATAAAAGTGGTTTGACATTCAATCTAATAATTAATGGATTTATCCTTTAGATTAAGGTACAAATAATAGGTAGCATCTTGAAATGTGAAATGGAAAAGTCTACATGCAACATCTTCATTAGTGACATTCATTAACCTCAAATTAACCTTGATATACTTGATGTGTTCATCTATCGTTCTTCCCCCTAAAGAGGAGAAAAAAGGAAAATATTTTTTAGATTATTTGGTAGATCATGCACATCCCCTAAGATGTAAATATTAGATCTAACCAACTAAGGACATTTTTGATCCATATGAGGATTATTAAATAGATTGTTCCTTATTGGGGATAATGTTCTAGATTAGGGTACTATAGGGATAATCGATGCAGATCTAGGCCTTTTATAATTTATTAAAGGTGAAACTAATAGACTAGTCTATTACCTATACATGGTCACTCTTTTGGGTTTATCCAAAAAAAAAATCAAATTTAAGGGTTAACCTCTTATATTTGAAGTGTTAGGCCCTCCTTCTATCACCAACTTTCTTTCTATTGAAGTGGGTTTTATGTATACCCTAGAATTTAACAAGGTGAGCTATAATGTTTTTGGATCTCCATAGAGGATAGATACACTCTAGGGCATGAGTTGTAGGTATGGGTTAAATAACTAGTTAGTGGAATAACAATATAAGTATGTGAATTATTAATTGGGTGGTTCATGTAGTGAAATGAATCCTAAATGAAATCAAACCTAAGTAGGTGGCTAGATAGGTGGCTATTAGTATAAAGTGGGTGTAGATCATAAAATAAAATCCAAAAAGAGGTAAGGGTAGAGTAGGAAATAAGGTTATATGGCTTAAATTATCACCCCTTAGCTAAATTTTGATATGGACAAGTGTTTCCACAAATAGTGATTGATACTTGTAGTTATTGCACACTTATAGGTAAAACATAGCTAAAGAGTATGGGAATAAGGCATAACAAACTTAATGATCTCAATTGAATGTTACTCCTTTAAAATTTGTTGTTTCACACCCTTTTTTAGGATGTTATATATAATATTAATAAGGTGTCTAGGGAAGCTATACCACACACCTAGATGACTATACAAAAAGGAAAACACTCCTAGACACCTCAGAATGTTAACACAATTTTAACCAATTTCTTTAATTAATAAAAATTACTAACTTTTAATAGATTTTACACATCTATAATTATCATATATCAATTATAATAATTATAATTTTCTATAACTTATGTATAATTCAAATTATTGAGTTAACACAACCAAGAAAACAAAACCTTAATAGCACAGAGATGAGAGGAATGAGCATTGACATAGTTATATGACATTTAAACTAATTTCTTTTTGTATTGATAAAAGATTTTTCAACCTTATGTAATGAGGTTTATATATGTATAAATAAACTTTATGAGGGGTCACCTCATCCTCCAAGTTCATGAAAACTCATAGTTACATTGCATAATTAGAAGCTCAATTCTAATTGGGTCTCAAAACTACATGTATGAATGTATTTAGTTATTTATCACTGTGTCTAAACATAATTAAACCTATAAAATATAATGCAACATATTCATGTTCATATATAGTCTAGTCAAATTTTACATTCAAGTGCTAAATATAGGTAAACTAAGAGAACAAAAGTTAGTACTTTTTGCATGCATGGCACAGAATTAACCTTTAAATCAACACTAGCTAGATGTTAGTATGAAACTATTGAATGTTAGAGGCATTGAAGTAGATGATGGAACTAAACTAAGAGTTGAAATGCTAAATTTATTATTCACTTCCAAAAGTTAAAAATTATTATCTTTGAGGTCATGATGTGAATAGATAATATCGATGTTCAACAATAGAGGTATATGCACCCTTTTTACTTGTTCTAATAGCATTACATGATTAGTTTTTTTAATTATAAATTTTATTCCAAAAATTTCCTCCTCCATCACCTTATTCTTTACAAAAATTAACTCAACCTCAGTCTCCTCAAATGAAAGTCCCTTAAGACTTTGCTTGAAGTTATTGAAAGTTTACTAAAGAAGATATTCAAAATTGATTCTTCTTATAATATTTCCCATTAAGTCTCTTTATTGTGAGATATTTAGCTATCTCAAGTTCTACAAAATGAGATAATTCATGTTTATCATATTTAGGCATTACTACCTTAGCTATTATGATCCACTCTCTATCCTCTTGAGTCCTTATTACTACCAAGTTGATATAATTTGAAGCATCTAATGGTGCCATTAGATTGAGGTGTCTATATGCCTTATTAGTTTCAAAAATAATAAGGAATTTTAAATTATTCTCATCTTACTTAAAATAATTAAACAATTTATAGGTCTCAACTAAATGAGGGGTCATATCTATCCTCATTATAGTAATGGCCTCGAGAATATTGTATAATCTAGAAGCAAAGTTCTAGAGCTTAGTTTTAATTTTTGGAGGAACATGAATGGTCTATTGTTGTTCCTTTCTTTGATCCAAATCTTAAAAAAAAATTTCCTTTACTTTTTCTAATTCATTCTCAAGATCTTGCCTAGCCATTTTTTTCCTTCATGTAATTATATAAAGGCATCCTTTTGTGTTTCAAGATAGGACTTGTAGTCCTCTACTTATGGGGATTGACCCCATTTATTATTCTTTATCTTGGAAAAGGTAAAAACATCTTGTCTCTCTTCTAAGATAATCCCTCTTCCAATATTGTCTTCTAATTTTCTCTTTATTACCCTTTGAACAATCCCTATAGATTTATAAAATATATAACTCACTATGGGAAGCTTTGTGATTGTGAGATTTCACTTTTGAGAAGCCTTGACCCTAAATTAGTTTCCCACTATGGGATGACCAATTGGAATTAATTGATAGGTTGAGTGTCCTCAGATGTAGTCTCAAAAAATATATCTTCTTATAATTTTTTCAAAACCTCTTTAACTACTTAGTCAAGAATGGAAGGCCAAATGATCTTAGACCAATCCACTCCCCCATGTTGAGGTAGTGGGTGGACTATTTATACTAGTTTTTTATTTACTTGTTTTTCTAAATATCTCATAATGGTGCATTGAGAAGAGCTAGAGGAAGGCATTAGAAAGTCTATTTGACTTGGAGATATAATAAGTAGGGAACTTTACAATGATCCCATGACTTTCTTAGAGATATTTATTTTTTCTTTAGGGGTGTTGGGGTAGTGGGATAAGTAGATATAGAAGTAGTGGCATATATTGAGGATGTGAAGATAACTGATGGAATGGAGATGACAAGGATAAAGGAAACATCCTCTACCTTAGGAGTGACTAGGGGTGGTTGGGAAGTGAAATCAAGAGGAACTAAATCAATTGTATAAAGGGAAACAAAAGATAAAATTGGAGTAGTAGAGACAAAAGATGTTGTACCCTCACCTGATTCATTATCATCTAGATGTGCCTTTAATTTAATGTTATAAAGGCTAAGATATTTTTCTCTCTATAACTCCTCTTTATCTAACTCTCTTTCTTCACAAATAAACTTCCCTTTAGTAGCAAACTACTGATATAAAGGATCTCTTATTGGATTTTCCTCAAAATTTGGGTTTGTATGCAATCAGAATTACATGATGTACATGAATTAATCCTGGATTAGATAATATAGATCAAGCCTACATTTTTGATTGGGTATACATTGGTTTATTAGGAACATGACCAATATGGGGTTTCACTAGACCTAATTAGGGGATCACTTGTAATAACATATCATGCTAGGAAGGGTTTCAAAGTCTATAGTCTAACACAGTCACATAACAACCCTAAAAGAGTCTTATGATTTGATATTTCACTTATGCTAAAAAATAAAAGAGCAAACTATTCTAAAAATAAGAAAAGTAAACTATTCTATTGCATAACAAATTTAGTGGCATAAAGTGGGAGTTAGAACAAAAAAAATTAACAACTACTAAAATAAACATGCATATGAGACATATACTCACGTCTATGTATACATAATCATAATACATGGAAGAGAATAATACATTTTGCATTATATATCTAATATTACAATGGAGAAATAAAGTTAGGAATACTTACCTTTGAATATTAACCTTCTAAACCTCAATCTCTCCCTTGGCCAAGGTGCCTCACAAGAGATTGTTATGGTTTGTAAGATTAACCAAGATAAATCAGCTCTAGGCTATATAACCTACCTAAGAATCTAAAATACTTATCCACAAGACAAGATTGGATATCCAAAGAATTTATTGAACCCTAAAGCTTTATTCCTCAAGTATAATGGTTAATAAGTAGATGTTCATTCACATTTCTTCACTTAATTCAAATATCTCTTATGAAATGGTGGTAAATGACCTTGTATATAGTAGTATCTTACCTAAAAATGTTTTGACACGTTAGGTGTACTAGGTCAATTGGGTTGACCTAACACATTTTTAGGATAACTCACCAAGTTTGTGTTAGGTCAACCAGGAAGCTAACAAACTAAAATATCTAAAGTGTCAAAAAAACACACTAGTTCAACCAAGTCAAACTAGTTTATTGAATAGGTCAAAAGGGTAACAAGGTAATAAATGAAGGAATAAAGAATGACAATGACTGGAGTGGAATGGATAAGAAAGAGAGAAATAATTTTAGTTTTTAAGGTTTTAAGAGACAAGTGTGTAAATGGAAAGTAGAAAAAGTAATAATAATATTACAAAGCACTTATGGTCTACCCACCCCTTTCTTGATGCACCCCTTAAGGAATGCACTCAAAGAGATTGAAAATTCATAGGTTATTGAAAGATATGAAGTGTTATTAATCAATAAAAGTTTTAAAATATTGTGTGTATACATATGCCCTAGTCTAATCTCATCACGTGCCATGTGAGTGCAACATGGGATTATGCTAGGATAAAACATGATAACACACAATGTTGATGCTAAGTAAAGTGTAGTAAGAAGTAAATAATATAAATGAAAGGATATAATTTAAAAATACATACCTTTAACTTACCTTAATGTTGTATATAAATAAAAATACTGTAAGAAAGTGAAGGCATCTAATGTAAAGCACACTAGGCAAACCTGTAAAATTTAGTGCAAAAAATAACCCAAAATCAAAAAAATTGAAAGATAGGAATATAGTAGTGGAAAATAATATCTACATCAGCATGATTCTAATTCATTGTATGGTTTGGAAAATATATGAGCATAAATAAAGATATGAGCAAAACAAGGAATCTAAGGGAAAATAATTAAAGAATTTGAATTACTAAAAAGTGTTGTTAAATAGGGAAAACGAGAATTCATTTTGAATTTTAAATTGTAAGAGAAGAGAAAAAGGGATCTAAAGCTAAAACGAGCTAGGATGGTAATGGAATGACATGTTAGGTGAGGAGGACACCAAAAGGTGGCAATAGGTGCACTATAGGTATGCATCTATGAATTTTGGACTAATTTTTTAAATTTGTACTGAATTAAGTGAATTTTTGATAAAATTTGATTTTAAGCAATTTTATATGTAAAAAATGAACAAAATTAGATTCTAAGTGTGGAGAATATGAAGATGGGAAATGGATTTAAAGGAAATAGGGGAAAACAAGAAAATGCACATTTTGAGTAAAATATACTGGGTCAACACATATAACATACTAGGTTGACCAAGTCAACCTAGTAGGTTAAATCAAGGTAAAAATCCATATGGTCACCCTAGTAGGTATAAGTTGACCTACAGGATAAAAAGCTAAAATGAAGAGAGAAATTACTCTGTAAGGCTGATAATGAAAACTTAAAACCAAAGAGAGTAATATAAGAGGGTTGATTTGGAATTTAAAGTCAACTATGACAAAAATAGAGAAATTTTGGTCAAACTAGGTTAACCAAGAAACTAGAATAAGCATGAAAAATCATGTAGGAAGCTAAAAGAGGGATAGAATGGCTTGGAATGACCAAAAAAGGATAAGAGGGACAAAAATAGGATAAAATGGATAAAAATGAATAAATTATGCTTAGTTTTTATTAAAAATAGATTGTATAAAGAATGTATTATGATTATACATGACATAGAGGAACAAATACATCATTTGTTCTTTCTTGATTGTAGATATGTCATGGTTCTAGAGGTTTTTATGTGTGTCTTGGTTTCCTAGTTTGTTAGATAGGTTGATAGACAAAGATAGAGCTAGATTGGTACCCATGGGTCTAAGAAGTATATCAGATTTGTGTAGGATCCTCCTTAGCTATGGCCTATTAGTCATGTTCTTGGGATGCTATGAATGATTGACTAGCACCCTCAAATGGGAGGTAGATGGGGATGTGATAAATTTGGATATGAAACTAGAGGATTCCCATACTATCCTTGAACTACCAATAGTAGGAGCACTAGTGACCATAGGGATACTAGATAGCATATAAGAGAGGAGAACCTTAGCCATGTGGGATACAGGATCAAAGATGATATTGTTGGGGTGGAGAGTTAGTATAGATGATGTGTATATATCACATATTTTAGATCTCTAAAAGGTGAACATAGTCCTTGTGACATAATGAGTATTCTATCATAAGTTAAATGGTAGGTTATCACTATACATGGTAGCCTTGAGTAGGATGATGTTGGAGGAGTGAGTATTATATGATCTAGGATTTATCATCTAGGTCTAGGTTTTTCATGATTATTTGAGATGTGGGTCAGAGGACATAAGACCATGGGACTAATCATGCTACTAAAAACATAGATATATGAGGGATTTTTTATGTATCGGTTGACTAGGTTACCCCATGAAGTCGATGATAGGTTACCTCAGATGAGGAGATAGATGGAAGACTAGGTAACATGAGTCATGTCCCATGTAATAGTGATACACATAGTGAGATGTAATAACATAGTATGCTAACCATATGAGCAACAAGAGACTACTGAGGAGATTTGACATATAGTTAGACAAGTGTTAAAGAAGAGAGAGGTGATAAGACACTATAGATGGTAGAGAAAGCCACATTTGGTTGCATGGGTGCTAGGGTAGATGGGTCTACCCCATCTAGTGACACTAATACTTATGCTCGAGCAGTGGACTTGGCATGTGAGAGAGCCATGAGGGAAGAGGGAACTCAGACCACTAATAGTGAGACCAACATTGAGGCCACAATGAGATTGACCATAAAATGGTCAATCATAATGAGGGGTAAATCAAGAGGAGTGGAGGTGGAGATATCAAATATATCACCATTATCTCCATAGAGGGATGAGCTATAGCTAGTGAGGATATGGTATCAATGGAGGTAGGAAGAGAGAATAGAGACCATCATCACCCTTGGTGAGTTAGTAGAGGAGTTAGAGGAGAGATAAATGAGAGAGATCACTAAATCATAGCCTAAAATGGATGTGATCCATGATAGTCAAGTTTGATCTGAGGATGTGGCCTACTAAGGAGTTACTAGGGGGTCATGTAGATAGAGAGACTGTGTTAATTAGTCACACAGATGGTGAGACCATAGGATCCAAAACACAACTAGGTAAGAAATATATGATTGATTTATTTATTAAGTTTGTAAATAGATAGATAGATATTATGAGATATGATATTGATCTAACATCCATCTAGTGTTATTTTGAAGGCATACTTGAGGAGTAAGAGGAGAGATGGGGGTTCCTAGTTAGGGGAGCACTCCATGACATCCTAGATGAGACTATACAATTGTATGATCACATGATACTAGAGGATCAAAGTGTACCATCTATCTCAGCTCAGGTGAGCTAGTTTAGACTAGTGAGAGAGGTAGATATGGGTACAAAGAGAGAGGTTGAAGCCACCAACATAGATGGGTGTAAGGGAGAGGTAGGCCTAGTAGGTCCTAGCTAATGAGAAAGATATGAATCTAAATATGGTGACATATATGATTCAATCATGTATGATGATGTATACCTAATTGATATAGGCACATGAAGTGACCCATATTGAGTTGGTACATGCATAGGTACAGATAGCATGTCTATAGGGATAGGTAGAGAAATGGAGATCTCAGACTACCTCATTATAGCATACCATTAAGAGGAGTTAGACTAAGGCCTCAACAACCAACATGGCTAGGCCATGAGATAGACATGATGGAGCTCAGCCCTAGGGTTGAAACATTGTATATGGTTATATCAAACTATATATATATATGATGTATTATTTTGGCTTATTGGTGTTATTGTTTATGTTGTCTTTATGAAGGTTGTGTTTATGGATGCTTTGGAAATATTTATTTTTAGCACATGTATTTATCTTTGTTGTATATGCTATAGGAAATATATGTGGTGTGGTTTCTTTTTTAGCATTATTAAAAACACAT